>CM017571.1:35634827-36297327 GCA_007844125.1 Sinonovacula constricta | reverse complement strand
TACATTATCTTATCAAACATGTATCCTTCAAAGAAAGGTAATCATGAAAAGAAAAACTGGACTTGGTGGACTTTTCATTGAACCATTATTTTGATCAACAGAATAACAGAAAGTTTGGGATCTGCACACTGTACTGTTCGTCAAATGTTTTATAGTCTGTTATCAACGCAATTCTCAAGCAGTTATATGTTCTTACAACGTATATGACTTATCAGAACTCTGTTAATCGTTTCTCTATGTGTTGTCAGTCCGCTGTAAACAAAAAAGGTCATTTGGGCAAGAATCCCGCTCTCTGATTAGTTTTGTCTCGGGAGTCATTCCCTTAGTAGTTGATCAGTTGTGACCATGCTCTTTGTATGAAGCTTACAGTGTATCTGCCCCAAATAACCACAGTTAACTGATATAGGTATATTGTGATAATGTTACGGTGTGGTGCTTAGCTCAGGCTGTGCTGGTATGTATGGTTTTGTTGTTTTTCCACAGCGGACCCCACCGACCACTATGGCCGATGTTTGGCGAGTACAAATATCTTCCTCCACAGCGATGGGTTCATTCACTGGAGGTAAAACAAACATTATGTTATGCAATTTTAGCATTATACTGATTATAAAAACAAACAGACAAGTACAACTGACGGTATTTATTAAAGTGAATAGTGTAAATATTGCATAATAATTGCACATGTTTATATCGGATATGAGAAAATGGTATATGTGTATATGTGTATTTTTAAATAAGGTATTATGAAGTTTTCATTTAATATTTAACCATGTATGTCGTTATTTATCTGTATAAGCGGCCGTGGTCTTCTGGTAAAGATGTTGAAAACAGATCAGAGGGTTCCGGGCTCGAATCCCCGACCGACTAGTAGATGTTAGTCCTTGGGCAAGCCTAATTGTTGCATAGTGCTACAGGTATTTCTACCTGAGCCATGATTCTACCAAGGAAGTAGGCCGTCGAGATAATTAATACAAGATGAAAGAACTTCCTAATCGACAATAAACCAAAATAAACTAAATGAATCTGTCTTCAGCACGGCGCGGTTGCCCTGTTGTACCAGCCTTGTATGGACGGTACCCAGATATTAGACGATCTTAAGGTCCTCATCAGTGGGTGCTTGAAGAAACACGTGATCTCCCCGTACAGACACATCCCAGGCAATAAGGTGGGTGACTTAGTTAACGGACCTAAACCTATTAATAGTTTAATCTAAACCTAAAGCGAAATTCAAATAAACATGACTGTTATAAAATAACGATAAGAAAAAGAACAAGAAGAATATGATGATGATAACGGCGACAATGACGACGACGATGGTGATGATTAAGAAGAAGTTTTTATATCCTGACTTGTTCCATGTATGATGCATATATGTCTAGATTTGACATATAATAACCAGTGAAAAATGTCATGCTGAAATTATTGTCGGACCTGCATATATTTATGATACAGCATATTTATGATACAACAGACTGTATAGTGATAGCTGTATGTAACCACTTAAATGTTTGTATTTGCTCTTAAATTTTACTTGCAGGCATTCGCTGTGATAACGTACCAGCATGCGATTTTGTTTAGTAACTTTGACATTGACTCACCCTATGACGTGTCGTATGTGACTACATTTATCAAGGTATGTATCAAAGGTGTTATGTTTTGTTTACGGGTCTATGTAGGATTTGCAGCATACTTTGACAAAAGCCGAATAATTACAATTGCTGACTTGATAAACATAAAAAACATAATCTTCAACGAAAATTAAATTGGCTTGCCCTTTTAATCGGTATTAGTTCGTGTTATATTTGTTCATATTTGATTAGTATCTCTTGTAGATTTTGTGTGTAAGCCCACTTGCATACACGACAAGATAAATTTAAATAAATATTAGATGACTTTTATTTTCTCAAAATCAATATTGTGCAAATGGTCAATGGCAAATGTTATAAATTTTTTAATGAATACAATAATTCAACTTACTAATAAAATGCTACATTGCAACACAAGTAGATCTTCTTATAACAACATGTGTTTATTTTTCATCCATAATTGTGATATACAATGTATTATTATTGTATTAAATCTTCGTCAAATAGTGTCTTATGCTATGCGTTTTAAAAGTGTTTACTCGATTGCTTCGATTCATATAACACACATTTGTTCTATCGCCAGGAGTTTGGTCTTCAAGCTCCCGAGGCTCAGGTGTCAGATGACGGCCAGTATTCTGTTGGACTGAAACACAAAGCGAGAATAGTCTCTGACCTCAATGATTCAAATATGTGTCCTGGACTCTGATTGGCTGAAATGTATTGAACGTCATATGGTATTAGACTAGAATAAAAAGACATGTTCATAAGTTATTTGCTGTCAAGAGTATACATGTTATGCTTTTAACATTGCATAATTACAAGCATTAATCAGCAAAATTAAACCCCAATTTAATCCCATGAAACAAACTTTTATTTAAATCACCAAAATAGAAATATTTACACAGTTTGCTAAAATAATACAGATTAGAGCAAACGTAATGAAGGTAACTTCTGTTGAAGACCTATACGTGTATGCGTCTTTACTTTTAAAACCTGTCTGTAGTCATTAAAGAAATTATTTGCCACAGACTGCTTCCTCAAATTGGACTCTATTGTTTCCTCAGATTTTCAAAGTAGATCGAACAAGTTTTTTTAACAAATGCGGATTCGTTTTAACTTAAACCAATAAATAAACAATAAATCCGGTGCTATCGATTGGTGTATTGTGTCACTTGTTTTCCTGAGGTCCACTAGATGTTTAATATTGATGTTGATTTAAACCGGACGGTATAGATTAGGTTTTCACTCAGTAATTCCATGAATTACTTATAATTGTGTTAAAATATAACATCATTAAAAAAATGACACCTTACTAAAATCAATGTGTTTCTATTGTTTATACGCCCCGAGTTAACAAATATATGTATACATATAATTTACCATATACCAAACCCAACACAAGTAGGCTTACTTTTATTTTTAGTGTTAGTAATCGGATGCTTTAGAGTAAAATAAAATAAGGTTTTATTACTTTCAACTATTTATAAGTTAAATAAATAGTTTTGCACTTTAGTTTAGTACAAACTTCGCTTTTACAGTGAACAATATCTTGACGATATTCTAACTATAGATAATCCTTTCTTTTCTCAAATGATCCATCTGATTTACCCTCCAGAACTTACCCTTAATAAAGCAAATAACTGACATTTAAATGCAGCATTTCTAGACATTGAGATAAATATTTCCAATGACAACGTCTCTACTAAAATCTATGACAAGAGAGATGATTTCAACTTTAGTATTGTGAATTATCCATACCTTGATGGTGATTCACCTCGTGCTACCTCCTATGGTATTTACATATCACAACTTACAAGGTTTGCACGAGTTTGTACTAAAGTAGAAGATTTCAATGATAGAAACCTGTTTATTTCTTCTAAACTGTTACAGCAAGGCTTTCGTTTTCATAAATTAAGAAAGGCGTTTTCAAAATTCTTTCACCGCAATGATTTTATTGCTTCTAAGTATAATAGCAGTATGAAAACACTTATGCAGAAAGGCATAAGCCATCCTGCATTTTATGGAAATGTTTTATACAAGTTAAAGAAGATCAAGGGTCTCAATAACTTTTCTGACCACTTTACAAAACTTATCAGAAAATGTATTGCAGACGGTTACAACCCGAGAATCCTTCGATGTACTGCATTGCTTGCAATTGACCCTTTTACAGTCAAGAACTTGCATTGCTTTTAAATTACACGATGACCGGACAGGTCGTTGAGACTATATGAAAACAGTGACTTAAAGCCATAATTGGACAGTCACTGTTGGATTTCTTGTCTCTTCATCTCTCCAGTCGTGCCCTATATAGGTGGGACAACTTGAGCAGTCTCCATACCCTTTACGTGAGATTGCACAGTAGGTATAACATCGGGATTTTTTAATCATTATCATATATAATATGTCAACAGCGGATAAATCCTCGGCGTTTATGATATGTTTTTAAACGTAATAACTCTAAACAATATTACGCTTTATTTTGTTGTTTTTCTAAAATTCTATTATTTCTTCGTATTTTTTACATTTCACTTTTGACACTTTTGGCATATGACGTCATGGCATTTATGACGTCATTATATTGTTCTTATAATATATCAGCGCTTGTACTGCTTCATTTTATTTGAAACTACTCTCTCATTTGGAATTTTTTGGTTGCTGAGGCTTTTATCTACTGTACATACTGTACATATGTTATTTTATTACTAGTTATCATGTATGTACATAAGTTAATTATATCTGTTTTAACTCCCGATGCAGGTGCCTACTGTTAGTTGTTTCACTTTGACGGGATATTTTTATTTACACTGTTTGTTTGATAGAAAAACCTTCAGGAAGTGCGAGGTTGGAGCGCTCCACAAACCAGGTTTAAGCACCCCAGTTGGCCCTTTTGCCGACTGACCGTTCCAAGGCGGTAACTGATGGTTTTTCTTTTTGTGTGTTATGTCTCGTCTCTGTGTTTTTTGTCACATTTACATTTACCTTGTCTGCCTTGGTCTGCAGGTAGATAAAATTTAAATATCTGTAAAAATTTTGATAGGACCTTTTCTTATTTACCTATACTCATAGATAAATGATTTAGATTTTTGTGTGTGATTAAAATAATAGAAATGTTTGGCAAAACTTGATTCAAACCATTGAAGTCATCGGAAATATCGGCAGAAAAGTTAAATAAAGATAAAGTACTGCAGGTGTGCAGACAGGTGGAGCTAACAACAGCTCAATTAAAAACTTTAAAAAATCTAAGCCTTGTTTTCATTTCAGAACATTCCGGTGAAAAATATGCTATATTTTCAGACTCATTATTTGTATTGCAGCGCATAAATACACCGAATAATTCAAATCTACATGTTCGCATTGTTCTTGTCAAACTTCAAAGTTTATATGACGCTAACGAAATCTCCTTCTGTTGGCTCCCTAGTCATGTAGGCATCCGAGGAAACGAGGATGCAGACAGGAGTGCAAAATCTGCCTCAGCCCTCACTGAGACAGATCTTTGCATCCCACACACTGGTTTTAAGTCACTTATTAACCGACATATTTTAACCAAGTAGCTAACAAGTTGGGTCAGTATTGTTTATAACAAATTACACGTAATTAAACCTAACGTCGGTGCCAATGTCTCTGCTTGCAGAGAAAGTCGACGGGAAGACGTAGTTCTTACCCGCTGTCTCATTGGACATACTAGATTAACTCATTCATATCTTTTAAAAAGAGAAGTTCAAGCTGTATGTGTTCCTTGCCAGGAACCACTGACAGTCAACCATATTTTATTACAGTGTTTCGACACAGACCATATCCGGTCGAAGTATTTTAATGTCAATAACATGTACGAACTGTTTAGGACAGTGTCGGATTCTAAACTAGTTTGTTTCTTGAACGAGATTAATATTCTTAATAAGTTATAAATTTTTAAACTGTTTATTAAGCAACCGTTATACATTTTTAGACCGTTTAATATATTAACCTATTTTCAATTATAGTTCACATCATTTTAACCTTATAGATTTATATATTTTTCTATATTTTACTAACATAGTTTAGTTTTTATCTGATTATTCTGTATTCACATTAAAATTCTTTGTATTCGGCGCCGTATGACCTCTTAAGTGTAAAAACTTAATAAAAACTTAAAAAAAGTCCCAATGTAAGTTTATCCAAAACATTTAAGCCACACCGGAGAGGCAGATCAGGTCAGTCGTATTGCCCACAAGTTGCAGACGTCATGTATATAGACACTTTCCAGCATTCAATAGAATACAACATGTGATGCATGAGGATCATTTAGACACTTCAAGTCAACTAATCTGTTATCTCACACCACGTCGAAGGATGGGCCACATTAGCGCACGACGACAAGTCTTTCGTGGTCGTGGTCACGGGTGATATAGAATGAAGAGTTGAGTAACATGTTCGAACAGTCTGCTTCTGTTAGAGATGTGTTCATTACAATAAACAATACATATGAATAACAAGACGACTGGACAGCAACGTTCAAGGTTGGTTCAGTAGATATACAGGTGGAAATAGAAAGTGGTGCTTTGTGTAATATCATATCAAGAGTGGTTGCGGAGAGTTCTATAGCATTGTGCATATAACTAACAGTGATGCTAACATGAACGGAGTATGCGGAAAAAGTAAAAGCCGCAGGGAACATTTTTCTTCACATGTGAGTACAAAGGAATGGAATTTCAGACACCCCAAGAAATATTTACCTAGGAAGAGATAACTTAGTGAAGTTTGGATTGATAATATTATTGAATAAAGTGAAAATGGCAATAAAAGAGACTGAATCAGTTACCGAAGAGTGAAGTGCGAAGAGTGTAGTGATGAACTTGGTGAAGAGAGGACGTAGCCACACGATTGCACGGCAGCAAATACTTCTCGACTCTAGATGAAATCGTTATTTACGCATGCCAATGGGGGTAAAGTTATTTAGTGAGTTGTTCCAAAGGTCTATGGAAATGCATTTTGGCTGCATGGAAATTGTAAAATTTGTAGTTGATGACATACTCGTACACGTTACAACGCTCATTTTCGTCTCAAACAGGTGATGGAGAAAGCAAGATCAGTAAATAAAAACGAAGTGCAACTCCGGAAAGGGACAAACCGATCCTGCCAAATCCATGGTAAAAACCAGTGAGAAGGTACAGGTGCAGCACGACACCGCTAGAAAGAAAACGCGCTATTGTCGAGTGATTCTAAGCACAAAGCGACTCAAAGAAATTGATCATCAGTCTCAGTGTTTAACAGCAGCATATGCACATATGGTTCTGGACATAACAATCTCCAAGTGTATATGATGGCCAGAAGGCCATTTAATAGCTATGTCTTCATGTTTGTGACCAACTTAAAAAACAAATAACAAGAAGACAACATGTATTTTTATACATTGTCGTTGTAATCATTTCAAATAATAAACAAGTGTAGTTGACTTGATTTAATACATTAACCAACCATTGCACAATATAATGACAAAGTTACCTGGCAAACGATGAATATATATGGAGTATATTATGTTCTTAGAAGGAGAAGCTGTTTATTATCAAGGCATACTGTAGTTATTAGTCATTTTACATACATATTTTATACAAGTGTGTGAAAAGAACAGTAAACACAAAATGAATATCGATTTAATTCCACGTTGGAGATAAAGTTTAGGACATACGCATATGGCGGTGTGTCTTTAATCATTACAATGACAGTAAACATATAAACAAAATATTTGGTTAACCTGTGTCCGCATATATGGTATCTGTAATCGATATAGATATTTGTGAATTAAGAGGGTAACTGAATGCATGGTTGTTCCACTGCGTTGACTTAAGTTACAAAGCTGCTGGAATGTGCCTACTGTTGACATGTTTGCTTCAAGGTTCAATAACCAAATTAGACATATCGTGTCTTGGAGACCTGAGCCAGAGAGTCATATAACTGATGTATTTACATTGAACTAGCAACGTTTAAATCATACATGTTTTCATCTTTTATAATAATCTGTCTTACAAAAAGTATCAACGGACTTGGCAGCGGCATAGATTTTTATATCAAACTGGTCATTTCAATTATATTACCCAAAAGCCTTAAAATGACAAAATAGCTTCCCAGAGGGGGAACACATTCTAAACTTGCCAGGCAAAGCATATGTACCAAACAAAATTTCCTGGTAATTCCTTGACTAGGAGATTCAGCATAAATTAAGGATAATCAATCACAATTTCAACTATCATTTTGTCAGTCAGAAGAAACTCTACTTCGAAGCATTATTATGCATTATAACCTCTTACCACATTTTTGTGCAGAGTGAACAAATCAACTTACGCAAACTATCAAATCAGTATTAGTAATATCTTAGGAAATGGAGTATTAATTAGTGAAAGGGAAAGTGATTCCTTCAAGACATATATAAACGGAGGTTAATAGTCTGGTCTATAAAAGAATATATGTAATACCACTATATTAATACCACAAAAGGCACAATCTCTTTGATAGTGCAAGTAGAAAAAACAAAACTCATAATCAATTAGTAAACATTCTAGAGTCACACAATATATAAAACATCTTGGGACCATCTATACTCAGATACACAACTACTTTATTGTATAAAAACAAACGTGCTGAATGTTTGATCGGGTATTCTATTTCATCACAGTCGTGAACGAGGTATAACATGTCCCCCAAAGTATAATACACAGCCCATCATGCTGTCCATTATTCTACCAGGTGAGTTGTTCAATATTGGTCGACTTGCTTGCGTTCTTAAGTTACTTTTCGTTGCTGACAATTTAAAAACTATGTTTCTGCTTGATATTGATTGGGTTTTAACACTTGATTTAAAGAACATCAAAGCTTTAAGATAGTGTAACTGTACATAAGATGGGGTGATTTGGCTTATCACTTTCAAATTTAAGTTTCGCTTGCTTATTTCCATTACACTTTTATGAAGCTAGTATAAAAATCAGTTGTTGTTTAAAAACACAACAAAACAAATAGCGAGTTGACATGTTTTCTCATGTTTTTAAATCAAATATGTACACAACGTCGTAAGTTATTAATCTATGCTTCATTTTAATTTCGTTTATGGGACACACTTGCATTAATAGTCTGTAGTTATTACTGCACCTCTTCCCAGTCGCAAAACTTTCTAAGTATTGGATATTCGGCTATATATGTTTAGCTATCCGAGTATAAACCCGTCGAGGTAATAGGTTTTCGTCCATTTTGTTTAAACCTGTAAGAACAAGTCCCTAAACCTAGAGCTATTAGTGACATTGTGATATTATTTAGAGGCACGACTATTTAGCGAAATTCATTCTTATGATGCCATCTAGGATTACAACTAGTGAGCGCTCGTTTTCTGCTCTACGCAAACCTATCTGCACGCAAACATGAAACAAAGGAATATCCGCCAATATTCACATTCTAATTTGCAAACTTCAACACTGCATATGCTTAGATTTGTTATCTGTTTACACAAACATATTTTTTACACATATCTAATTCACATTTCTCACACACAATTTGGAAGTTACATATCTCAAGTTACAATTCTCATGTCACAAATTACTAATGTACCAGTTAAGACTTGACAACATTGAGACGGCTATGACTCACTTATTATAAACTTAGTTAAAATAGAAATATCAACGTTATTTGGCGCTAAATTTAAAACATAAAATCTAGCCTATGTTAGTTATTAATGTATTTATTCAAATTTAGCCGTTACCGTACAAGATCTCTGTTTTCTTAAAAACATTCAATCCAATTAAATATACAAATTATCGAACGATTCCAAAGGAACATACTATGTCATTCGCATTCGTATTTGTTTACAATGTACTGGAATTTAACTTTAATAACAAGGGATACGTTATGTAGTTAGTATGCTCTACCTGGAGTCAGGTGCTCAGTTGCTAGAGTACCTTTCTCTGGAGCAGGGTGTCCTGGCTTCGACTCTCGCCCTGGGTAATGGGATTTTTTCAAGCTCTAATGGCGTCAGAAGAGGTTCTTCAGAGAACCCAGATGAGCGGGAACAGGCTAGGTACTGGTGGTTTTGTTTAATTGATCCCGGGCTAAAAGTACAGAAGGTCAAAAACTGTCTGTCAAAGTAAGTAGTCTAGTGTGCCCATCCAGACCACTTGCGGGACATATCTATATATACGATATAAAAACCGCCATCTAGGAAGGTTAGAAAAATTAGCCTTTTTTATTGCTTGTGCGGCGAACATTATTAATTTTAAGCAGACGACACGGGCTTCATATTGTTGATGGAAGGGTCTGGATGTTTGCGTTTAAGTTATTTACTATAAAATTCGATACTTTCTGTTGTTTAATTTAACTCACGTTCTTTCAATGAATTAAAAAAATTGTTAACACAGCTTTAGATGTTCGCTTATACGAAGGAGTTAGAACTTTTATGTCCAGTTATTTTACATAATGTCATACCTATTGCCGTAAAAAGCACGGTGTGTTTCGACGTGCCACCCTACTTTACAATAGCCATCAAGTTGAAAGCAGACAACACATTACGCCACAAGGCGGTCGCTAACGGGTTTTCGAATTACCTTATGTTTAGCGTATTATTATGAAATCGGGTTATTTCAAATGGAATTTTGACGATTTATATTTGTTTATTATTAAAGGTTTATTATTTTGGTTTAACAGTCTATTTTTAGAGAATACTCATGCATTTTACTGTTGTTTTGACAAATTTAAAATTTTACATTTTAAGCGTATTCTATGTATGTAACATAACAACTTACTAAGTTTGGTATATGAAATAAACACAAATATCAACATATTTACTGGTGGTTTACTTACAATAAATCATCAAAGATACCACACAGTTTAAAAGAATATTATTTATATTTACCATTTTATATAATTTGCATTTGAAAGTACACGATACATATGTAAAACGTCCAATATTGGGTTAGGCATAATATGCTCAACACACATAGTTTTATATTATTTCGTATTCATGGGTTCAGTAAGCATACGGACGTGTTCTGTAGCCGTCAAGAATATGTTTTTCAAAAACGTTTTTGAAGTCTTTCACCTCTTGTTTTGTTATAACGTGTTCAGTTGAAGAGTTTCTAACAATTTTGTCATCATCTATGCAAATACGTAGTATTTTTACTTCCTTCTGTCATCATTTCCATGAGATATTAAAGTTAATGTCAAGAGAGATCTTGAAATTCAGTTTAATACCGTGCACTTTACACATCGATGTATGGCCCTTTTGGCTAGGTCTTCTTAGGGCATACGCATAATTCTTTAGTCCTTTGGTGACACAAGCTGCTATGGCATTAGCAGAAACATTGTACGTTAAATCTTCGAGGGAATCCCCAAACGGTAGTTTCCACTGTCCTGAAGTCGTAGTAAATACCACGAAATCAGTGTCACAATATGCCACTACCTAAAGGTTTAAGGTAGCTGTAGAGCTTGAGACGGGCTTGTGCTGTTGTGTAGGCGGCACTTTCTACGTTGGTTTTCGAGGCTGCCCCGATAAAGCCATTATTTTGAACCCAGTCTACCTGCACGGACTCATCGATATTGAACCTAACGTTTTTCACTTTTTGTTGCTAGCCTGTCATATCGAAGGAAGAAGTCCACATGATCTGTAAAAGAAATCTGCCTTCAATTGGTGCGACGGCCGAAGTTGCCCCAAACTGAGTTAAACATCAACTTGGCAAGGGACCGCAATCCCGAATCCTTTATTGCTGTAGTCTAACGGAGTATCCTCCTTCCCATGTACTTTTGAATAAACAACCTTTTTTCCATCTTCGCATTTGCACCAATCAGACCAACAATTTGCCTCTTGCTTGACTTTCAAAAACTCATTTACGTACTCTGTAAATCTTTCTCCACAATGACGCTCTGACAATATTGGGACACAGAGTCAAAATGGCAGATTATGTCTGTATGTTTGGTATGCAACATAACCGTGTGACATAGCTTCTTTCACCTCATATGTGACCCAGATACCAATGAATTACTAGTATCTGTTAAAGTCATTGTGAGTACAATGGCTTTGTTGAAATTGATCTAGACATCAACTTTCCATTGTATTTCATTGGCAAGACAAGTGTATACATGTACCGTCGCTATGGTGGCTATACTTTGCGCTATATTAGGCCTCCATTGTTGGAAATATCTTTGAAATTCTCTGTCTTTATAGAAGTTCGACCAGTGGGCATTTCCACAGTTTTATTCATCGCAGGCTATAAGCAAGTGATATCATAAAATTTAATTTGCTTGTTTCGGCTACATACAGGCTAAAGGACACTTTCATTTCTTCGTTTTGGCGTTTAAATTCACACTCCCATAATCACTTATACTTAAACCAATTTCTTTAATAAACCGCATTTTCTCCATCGCCTGTGTGTATAAATTCATCCATAGTCATTTCCGTGACGGGGTTAATAGTGTCTTTAGAAAAACATAAAAAAAACATGTGGGAAGCAACTATGCAATTCCATAACAACATCATCCCCAGCTAGAGACTTATAATAACCGTCTACTTTGTATTCGCCTATATGTTTCTCACCAATGTTTCTTCTGTGTTGAATAGAAACACCTTCTCTGTGAGCATAGTATGCCATTTAATTACTAGTATGAGTGAAGACAGATTGCGTTTGCTTTGGTCGGCAGAGAAACTCTCTCAGTGAAGAAAAAGTGCCCAGTACAGCAAATTGCATTCTGATGCAATGGTGATAACATTTCTCAAATGGATCTATTCATTTGTTGTCTCCAGTTTTAGGAAAGTTAAAGAACAAGTCTCCTTATTCCGGCAACACTTTCTCAAAGTTTAAACGTCGATTAACAGTATCGAAGCA
This sequence comes from Sinonovacula constricta, assembly GCA_007844125.1. Classification (NCBI taxonomy): domain Eukaryota; kingdom Metazoa; phylum Mollusca; class Bivalvia; order Cardiida; family Solecurtidae; genus Sinonovacula; species Sinonovacula constricta. The sequence goes on along the minus strand of CM017571.1, from coordinate 36,284,906 downwards.
GTTCTTTTATAAATGCTGATGTTTTTTTTCTGCATACCACCACATGATCTTAAGTTACGACTCTGGTTTTCTTGTTGTCAGGTATGTAATACTGCACATCTGGAAGATGTGATAGCACAACATTTTGGTTTTCCTTACGATTAAACAGAGAACAGAGAATCTTTCCGTCTCACCAAACGATTCTGTCATATCTGCCAAAGGCATGGGAATAAAGTAATGAATCACCTTGACTGTCATGTATTTTGATCCTGTCGAAATAACTTCTGGATGAACGGCGTTTTTGTGTAGGTACTGGAGAATAGGGTAGCTAATATAACGTTTAAAATTGTGGCAAATCGCTGTTATACCGTCATTTTTCTCAAAGAATAACCATCAACAAAACAAGTCCATTGTCTGAAAGCCTTCAAATGCTCGTTCGCCTTGCATAATGATCCTGGTGTAACTGGACTTTTATGACACACACCTTTTGTATCACCTTTGGTACCACGCTGGGATTTTGCCTTTCTGCGTTAAAATTATCTGCACCTTGTATTTCTGCAGTGCACACATTTACGATTCGTTCCCGCAACGTAACCTTGCTTACATTGTAGTTGTTCGTTGTGTGTGCACTCAAAGTCAAAGAATATATATGGAACACGCTTTTTAGTGATCTCTTTGCTAGTAACATTTAGTTATAAACTGGTTGCATATAGAATAAGTGTGCCTCAGTAAAAAGTAATCTTTACATGTTTTACAATACACTTTTCCACAGGAATGTGTTGTATTTTGACGTTTCATATTTACAGTTTGTAATAAGTTTCAGAGGTAAATTTTTTACTCTCATTTTTTTATATGCATCGTAAAGCAGGTGTAATTTACGAAGTGCCTGCTAAATTGATTATAAAATGTCAGGTTTATCTTCATCTGAAGGTAGACGATAGTAGTATACTAATGGATTGTTACATATATGCTTTTATTTGCTTGAATAGCAGTTCCTACTTTATTGACAAAAGTAACTTTGGTTTAGAAAACCACTCATCTTGGTTATGACATCAAAAATGTTCGTCATGGTACTATAAATAAATAGGAAACCCGCCTTCAACGCCATCATAAATAATACCATTGAAATGGAGAGCACATGTATCTGGTAATCAGGCAGTGTAACTTGAAACTGTTTTACTTTTTCAATGTCACATTGCGGCAGGGGAAATCCTGTTTTTGTGCAGTTCTTCAGCCGTAATCTTTTGAAAGTCTCTTCCCTGCCTTAGGCTATTCCACTGAGGTGTTTTTTACGTGATAAAGCTGTCACTATAGATCATTATTTCTTATCTGGATGACACTTCCATTGCACCAAAGAAATTTATATGGATCAACATATAGTTTCAGTTTATGCCCACTGATATTGGGAAGATTTACAAGCACTATATGAAATGTTTCGTCCATTACAATATTTTCAAGCGAGTGCAGCACACGTTCGATTTCTGTAATAATCGGTTCAGTCAGATTTTGGATTGGCATGAATTCTAACACTATCGGAAAGTCAAGCTCCGGATTGTCAATGCCAGACACGAACCAAATCTGTTCCTTCTTCTTTGCTGTCAAACGGTCGTTTAAAACTTGACCATAAATGTTGATTACGTAGCTGTGTATCCAAAGAGTCCTCTAGTGTGAACACTTTCAAGCATCCAGGACAATGTTGGTTGATTTCGTTCTTGAGCTTCTGCATGTGACATATTAGATTTTGTTTTCTACTGAATTATTTTTACACGACCTGCACGTGTGCTTACAATGGTTTTCTGTTCTTCGATGCGAAAGTAGATGACTGAACTTTGGGGACCTAGCTCCAAACTATTCGTATTTCATTTGCAAGTCATTTTGACTACCTGAGTTTTGAAAATGTAATAAAAATGTATTAGCTTTCAGTTTTTATAGATACAAAAAGCAATCTGATAAGGGAAAGGTGAGAAAAAAAGTATAAAAATTAACATAATTATAATAACGTTAGATAAAAAAAAAATTCTATAATTAGATACATGTTGTCGCTAGCCAATGGAGAGTCAACATGAATAAGTGCCTAAACTGTAACCGAAAGTTTTCAAGAAGAGATGCTATGTTAAGATATCAACGGATAAATATAATCCAAACACTGAAGCTTAATCACAAACCAATAAAGCGTATTCACCGCTGCTGCCACCACCACCACGCCACCAAAAGGAACTCCTCCTTTAACACCACTACCAATACCAGGAACTCCACCACCGACTCCGCAACTGGGAGGGCCTCCTCCTCTTCCGCCGCCGCAACAGGGAGTACTCCCACAAGGACAATGACATGAAATATCCTCATCTCTTTACCATGGCAGTTTCAGGTCCTTAAAGCATTTATCTTTATTTTTAAGACATTGTTAGTAATTTTGAGATAGAAGGTATATATGTCTAATGTTTTAGTATACTTATTTGTCAAAAAACTTTATTTCTTTTTAAATGAAAGGTTTAGCTATATCTTATAAACATTATTCTTATTTATCACTTTTTAACTGTTTGTTGGAAAAAATAACAACCATTTAATTTAAAAAAATCTTTAAGATTTTAGTAAAATATATATAAAACTTTTTCTACCTTTTTGTGATACCATAAGACATTATTTATTGATTTGTTTGCTAAATATTAATACACTATCCTTTATTTTTTCAGCATGTGGAAAAAAACTTTGTCAAGAACTTGCTAAGGAATTACCACACTATGATTGAGCAACCCATACAGAGGATTGTGTGGCTATTCAAGCAGTGGCAGCCTTTATACACGGATATTCAATGATCCGTCAATCCAAGAATAGAATCCATCTAAGGTATTCCATCAGATTAAGATGATGACTATTATTATTTTGATTCGGGGATCATCAACTTGTTGCTTCAAGATGCATATTTTATATCGGGGATGGATCACCTCATAACCGGTTAGTTAATGAAAGGTTCACATCACCGTTCGCTTTCTGTCATTTCTATCAATTAAAATTCGTTTTGAAACAAGGACTCAACACAAAGGAGAAATTACCATTTTTGGTGTTAGTTTACACTCCATTGGACAAACAATTTGTTATGACCGTGGCCCAGCAAATGTTCCAAGGGAAAGGTGCTGAAATATCATGTAAATGGGTTCCAAACACCCTTATGGGTATCTAAAACAAATCTGGAACCATTCTCACCATCTCATACTGAAATACTAAAATATCTGAATAGCATACAAACTCAAGCATTATTGACCAAGCAGATCTGATAGCAAACGCTATAAATAATCGAAAATGACAATAATTACAATTCATCACTTGGTGTTCAAACAGATCACATCAAAAAGGAAGAAATCTTTCCTGAAAACATGGAGAAAGACAAGCTTTTGACGACTGTGGACAGCTGTTTGACACTGTTCATGATGTGTTAAGACAAAAAGAACGAAAGTGGAAGAAAATGAGGCCTCTATTTAGCTGTGAAAGTGAGCAAAAGAAACAAATGATTAGAGATTTAATACAATATACAGCCATTTAATTGTTACTGGTGAAGAAAATGAAGATTTACAAGACATGGTGAATTTACGTATACAGCCATTTAATGAAAATGAGGTTTTCGGTAGATATACGATGCTGATTGACACTTATGTACCGCCTATACAAAAGTCGAATTATGACAGAAGTTGAAAAACTCGTCTCTAAAGGTTTTGTACTGCATTCTTCGACAAAGAAGAAGAGAGTGATAAAAAAAAGAAATAATGTAGAAGATCAGGAGGTTATATAAATTAACATTTGGACATGCCATTTATTTGTTCGTCACGGGGTGGCTGTACGAAGCAAACCACACTGCAAGTGATAGCGAGGATGAGATCAAAATTACAAGGGCAAAAGAGGAAAAGGACAAAAAGAAAACGTCAGCCGCGAACTGTAGGAGCATCATTAGTCTAACGTCTACTGCTGGGGATGGGGCCTCGCCAGTCGTCTACACAGTTGGAAGGCAGCGGCCAGCTTTTTCGGGACAAGTACTAAATCAGCAACAGCAACGTCCGATTCTTCGGAGAAGCTCCGGGTCCTTGTTTCGCCTTTGGAGAAATTTTCCATTTCCGCAGCAACTGCCCCCATTTACGGACCTGTGCGTATCATTTTGTGGAAATTTTCAGACCACACACAGAATTTTGGGGATTTTCATGGCATGAAAAACGGACAGACTAAATTTTACAAGTTTTTGTCATGAAATTTGATATTTTCAGTGCTTGTTATTTCTTTACTAAACTTACTCGGCCATTAATTAATATTTGGCATAAAGAAGGAAAATTAGAAATTATGTATCTATATGATGGATATGGTTGTTCAGCGAGCATCGAACCTGGTCATCTTAGGCACAACAGATTCAATGTGACTTGCTAAACTCTGGCTTTGTACAAAACGCAACTAAGTGCATTTGCAATCCGGTTCAGAAAATAAGAATTTCTAGGTGAATCACTAGATTCTCTAAATAGGAGTATAAGTATTCCGGAAAGACGCAATCATTAAACTGGAAGATTCAAAAGACTCCGTACTTCAAAGCATTAAACTGCACAGAAGAATAATTGATTGCTCGAAGTTTGGCAAGTTTAGTTGGACAGATCATATCTGTGTCTGTAGTTACAGGCAATGTAGCATACACTCGAAGCTTAAGTAGTTACTGGGATCAGTTCATGTCAGTATTTCCAGAAAGTATAGAACGGTTGATGTTTTGGAAATCCCAATCGGCATCTGTAAATAGCATAACTTTATTTAAGTCATATACATGTAGCAAAAAATTGTACTCAGATGGAAGTTCCACAGGTTATGGAGGATATGAGATTTAGATATATCCCATGGCACGTGGACAGAAGGGGAGAGAATAAAATCCTCTACATGGAGAGAACTTGCGGCAGGTTTATAATCCTTGAATCATTTGTTAAAGGAAAGACTAGTTAAATGGTTTGCTGACAATTTAGGTGTAAGGTCAATAGTACAGAAAGGTTCTGTGAATCATTTTGTTTTTTGCATATGCCTTTTATAGATGTTGTAAGGAGAGATCAACATATCTCGATATGTAATGGATCCGTAGATCAGATAAAAACAAATAGCAAATTACTTGTCTAGAATTGTAGATTTGGATGAATGGGGTATCGACAACGACTCTTGCGAAATTTTGGAGAAATTATATGGGAAATTTTATTTAAACTTGTTTGCTTCAGATTTCAATGCAATAGTTCAAACATTCAATGTACAATGTACAGGAGCTGATACTTTTTCAGAGCGTTAGTCAAAAAGGTTCGACCTGTTTGTATCCTCGCCCCCATTTTCAATTGTGCAATGGGTTAAACAGAATATGCAAGCTTACAATGCTGTCGGTTTGTTAGTTGTTGCGTTTTGGCCTTTAGCTGTGTTTGGCATATGTTGATTTGTGAAAGAAGATTTGGTCATTAAAGAAGTAACAGACTGGATAGAACTATCGACAAAGAAAGGATATTAAACGAAATGCACCAATAGAAGGGATTTATTTTGAAATGCAGATTTGCACCAGGCATTAAAAGTAGATTTTGAAGGTTTGCAGTGTAAGAAAGATAACTCAATTGAGTTGTTATGTACACCATGCGTAGTTATTTCCCTTGATTAGATTAACGCCGAAGCTTGGCCATGATTTAGTAATCAAAGTACTTTATTTTATATTGATGGATTTTATATAACATGATTATTCCAAGTCATTGTACAAATTGAATTATCATAATTTAGAAAGTTGAGTTATTCAGTTTTCATATGAGGAAGATACATCAGACAAAAGACGATGATAAATATCTTTTAATAAAGACTCCAAAACAATGGCTACACTAAAACAAAGGGCGAGCACTCGATCGATCCCAGTCAAGACGGTTACAGCCAACTAACATTATTATGTACTACCGTTACCTCTCTTCTCAAAATAAAAAAATATCATAACAAAAATCAATCACTGTACATGTTAAAGAAAATGTGCGTGTTATTTCTACTTCACTTAAAAGCAAAAACAACTTTATTCATTTAAAATACTGAATTATTGTAAAATTATTTTAACACATGAAGATCAAATTTACAAAGTAAAAACAAAATAAACGACTGTTTAAAACGCAGTGCAACAAAAAGTTAATGTAGCCGAAACACTTTGAACTACATTTTACAAGTTGTAATAAAGTTCTAAATTATAAATTAAATAAGGTATTACAACATTACTTATGCATGATATTTCAGTAACTTAAAAATTAACCTTTTCAGTCTACAATACCGAACAACTGGAATGTTATATGTTTAAGACATAATATAAAAAATTACGTGTATACGCACGAGTCTAAAAACTTAAGTGACATAATCAGACATACAGGGGCTTTCCTTGAACGTCGAGGTCTTGATGCTGTACTTGGCTGCACAAGTTTACCGATAATGATGGGCACACAATCAACTTCTTTAGCACTGGTTCAGGCTGAGTCAGCACTGGAAGTACACTGGTACGTACCGGAAAGCAATTTTCAATGGGAATAGATTCACACTTATCGTCCGACTCCTGATCAGAATCAGTTTGCACAAATGACCTAGAGGGCATTGTGTCACTTAGAATATACGATAACACTCACAGCACTTTACTTCGTAAGACGTCGTTTTCAACAGATTGCCAGTGAATTTCTAAATAGTACACCATTCCCCACCACATGACACAACAAGATACCTCTCACAGGGTTCGAGCTTATTCTTATTTGAGAACAAATAAACTAAATCACCCAAGACAATACATTATAGTTGAGGACTAAGTTTGGACTTTGATTTTTCATTTGATAGATGATTGGCTTTCCTGGAATCATGGTGCTGAAGAATAACTTAACTGTCTTCTAACGGGAGTTGATCATGTGTAAACTGGGGGCGCTGTGTCCATTGCTCGCGAGAAGAAAGGCCTGATCTACGAAGTCGGGAATTCAACCTGGCGACAACAAGGTTTGAACTTGTCACGGATCCACCGGTTGGTTCATAGCGTTAAGAGTTCATGCTTTAGCCTGTATGAACATTTCTGCCACTGGGTTCTTGTTAACATTTTCACGTGACTAATTATAAGCACAATGTTCAAACGACTGAGTGATTTATCCAACTGGAGCGGACTAAATGCAGGAGCAGGGTCAACACGAATAACAACTGGGGTCCATCTAAGGGATGTAACTCTTCAAAGAGACAAATTAATACCTCCCAGATAGTGTCCTGTTTTCTTCTAAAATAATGCATGCTTTAGTGTAAGATGTAACTGTTTCTCGTAACCATGATATTCTGGCGGCCACGCTTCAGCACTTTTGCAAGGCTTCAAGGACACGCTTACACTTGGTCAGTAGGTCATCAATGGTATTGGCCCCACAGTATAGGTCTTCAGCAAGCTTTGCAACAATCCATCCTGAGTCCCCAAGAACACGACACATCATTTCTTCGAACGCAGTCTCAGATCCTGGCATGCCATGGCGTATATAAACGCGAACACCCCGGAATTGAGTAGCAACTCCAATGTATATCATAGAGTCCTTGGCTAAGGGAATTTGGTAATTTCCAGGTGATCAAACTTTTGTTGGAGTTCCACAAGTCTTTCTTTAGAGTACACTACCCTTTCTCTGTGGAGGTTGCACTAGGCCCATGTTTATGACGGCTTCAAACTTTCCTGCAAGACATCATACTGAATCAAAACGTGGCAAAAACCCAACAGTGAACGTTCAGGTAATATATTGTCTGAGTCGATGGTAGCACATTCTTAATTAAGACGTTAACTTCCATGTGCAACCGTCATCATTCTGTCTGGATTGTCCAAGCTGTGCGAAAAACTTCAGCAACCTGAAGTTTGGGCCGACTATTCTAACTGGTATTTGTAACGACTGGTTCAGTAGTGATTGTCTCTTCCTTCTCAATATCAGGCGGTACTTTCAGTTCGATTAATGTGCCTGGCCACACAACTGAAAACGATGGTTCTACTCATAAAACTGAGGCCTGTGTTCGTCTTTCATGATTGGTGTCCCGGGCTTTTGACCTTCCACCATACTGTATAGTATCAGTGCTTCTTATGGTTATCTTTAATTTACCAGGGCGAATGGCAATGTCATTTGTGGACATAAAGCCATGAATGGAATTCCGGCTAGTACGTCCACATCCAAATTATTTACCACGACAGCCTCTAAAAAAAGATCGTTATGAGACCTTGTCAACGTTATGTGTGTTTTGCCAACCATTGTAAGTGGTGTGACGTTATCAGCCTGTATGGCACTCTGATTTTTTTTTATATTATTGGAGCTCGGATATATTCGCGACAGACTGTTTAATCATACTTATTTCAGCACAATTGTCCATTGTTAGTTGTAACGGGAACTGTTTATAAAATGCTTTGATGGATGGGGACTGATTTATGCCAACACGGCGTGAGTAGTGCACCACATGATGAGGTGGAATATCGACTTCCTGATCATCGTACTCACCATCCTAGCCGTCATCTACCTCGTCCTAATCCATATTAGTAGTTTGACGAATTTTACCAGACTTGCCGATGAATTTCTGGTCTTATTCAGGTACAAACATGATGCTGTAAAAATTATATGCTGTAAAAAGATAATGCTGATGTTTTAGTCTACCGGCTTGCTTACACAGTGACATATAACCCTGATGGTTCGACTTGGCTTTAGGTTAACATACAGCTTGAAGGAGGTTCTAAGGACTTTCGCTTCAGCCACTGCATATATCTCATCAAGTAAACTTTAAATGGCCTGGTTTCAAAAGATGGAGCGTACGCTTCACCAAGGCCGGATTATTCTGATGGATCAATCTCTACCATGTCAGGACTACGAAATTTTTCACCGTAAGCGTAGCCTCTTCATCCTCATCTGGAACAGTGCCGTGATGGCTAATTGGCACCTCAGTTTTTAAGAAATGTCATCAACAAAACTGAATAAACATTGGAACAGGTCCTCTGGTCGTTCGCCGTGTTCTAGTTTGATATTTTCCAAAAAATATCAACCAGTAGGCTAGAAGCCAAAATGTAACCCGATTGCTTGCCACGTATTGTTAATACCTGATGAATTGTTCACAATAGTGATCTGTGAAATTATATGGCAGTGACTCACAGTCTGTCATAACATAAGCTCTAGGTGTGAAACCTTTTGTGCCGCTGTACGGCCGTCCTCGCCTTGGTCATTATTGAAACCGCGAAGAGGGTCTCCCGATGTTTTGCGATTCCATGTAGTACCATCCACTAAAATGTGGCAAAATTGGAATCCAGGGACATCGTATGTAGATTTTGCCGCCAAGCCTCGAAAGATGTAATAGTTTCATTTTGAGTCAAGTGTCACTGTTTTGGGGCTCATGTAGCCATTCCGAGATCAGAGACCGGGATTATTAAAGTCCTGTTTACAACAGCGTAGTTCAGCTACCTTGTCTGACTTTCGAGAAAGTAATATACTTACAAGACAAGACATGTTTAGTTTATTGGGTTTATCTTAGCACCAGCTGTATTTCATGAAGTATTTATCTGAAGTCGGTGTCCACTTGAAGAAGATATAGTGCTGTCTTCACTGTGTATAGCATGTCAGGAACACCTGGCATGAAAAAAAAACACCAGTCACATTATTCTGACACCGGGCCAACCAGTCGTGAAACTACCCTTATATTAGCTTGAGCGTTAGCAGGGGAGCTGTACAACTACCATTTTAATGGCTTTGGTATGTCGCGGCCTGGATCAAACCGGTGTCTTCCGTACCTGCAGCCGACGCTCTACCGATTACCCCACCAGGCCTGGTCGACATGTCTAGTACACAGTCTTTATCTCTACGGTGAACACACTTTAACGTGAAGATGAATTGACTTTTCCAGCGAGCTCCTCTAGAATTCCTTGCCGCTCAAGTTATACCAGGTTGTTTTAGGTCTTCTTGGGTTTCTGTCGGGGCCTTTTCCGCTATCGCCCGGCGAATTTCTTTTCTTCATTACTTCGAACCTCTGCAGCTCATCAAGCACAAGCCGGTTCTTCACATCGGAGATATACCGTCAGCAAGGGCTTTGAAGACAATGTTGGAGATTGTGTTTAGTTTGTGGACAACCATCACATTTTTATCGATTGCCACACATTTCAATATTTCTATTTGGCGTTCTCCTGATGTACTCAATGATTTTGTGCTGCTGTCTGCCGCACTCTGCTATCAACATAGGAGCGTTTAGCTCAATCTGCGCTAGGCCCCCGAACTCAACCGAAGTACAGCACTGATCGGAAGTTCGTGATTACAAATACTTTGGCCGCGCTTTAACTGAGAAGCATAGTTCTATTAAAGTTCTAACTTGTAAGTGTTTGAACTCTGGGTTCGGAAACACATTTGATTATATATCACCCGCCGAGGCTCACCACTGCTTAAAGGTTTAGGAGCCACATTAAGGGTGTTTGACAAGACAATTTTGAATTAATGTCGAGACCAATGAGTTGTTCAATTTCGGAACCCGACGCAGTTTGTGGCAAAACCAGCTCAACTTTTCCGTTTAGGCGGTAACTGCAAGCTGTGGGGTCTCATTCCGAGATTCCGAGATAAATGATCAAGATGACCAACTTCTAAAGTCTGTGTTTAGTGGGTCTCGGTGATGTGCTCACCAAAGGGCACGTCGCATGAAGGCAGACAGACTTCCGCCACAACGTGCCGGAAAAGCATGGGTAAGCCAAACTATTGGCAACCTTAACCCGGAAACGATGACGTTCGGGACAAAAATATATAAAGAAGGCATTGCGGAGTCTTTTCCTGCGTCTGATAGGCTCTTAAAAATCTCATATAGATTATATTCATCAGGGTCCTGGTGTAGCTGGCGCATGGAGCACATTCGTACTGCAGCAGTCAGAGGGCCTGACAGGAGCTGGGAATGAGTCCGTCCGCACGTATATGTGGGCTCTACTCGGAGCTCAAGCGCAGATTCGGGCGCGTATTTTTGGATACGCCACCTCGGTTGAGGCCCACAAACAGTTTCTTGCAAACATTGAAGGTGCAATCAACTCGGCAGTAGGCCTCCTGATCAAGCGGTACGAAGTCTTGTTGCAGTACGCCGGTAGTAAAGTAAACTTCTCATTCGATCAAAGCATGTACATGGCTCTGAGCAACATGCTACTTAAAATCCACAAAAACCAGACAGGCTACAACAATAATATATTGGTGGTCATTGATGGGATGAGGCTTGCTCTAGCGATATGAACATAAATGACACCAGTAGTACGATCCTCGCAACCAGCTTTCCTCCAAATGCTCAAAAAACTGGTGCCACCACATTCTGCAGATTCTTTATGATTGATGGCCGTACCCCTTCCAGATCTGCGTATGCTGGCTGCTTGGGAATGTCCATTTTCCAGCTCTTTATGTACTTATCGAAAGTCCTAGGGCTGTTTGTTTGTTTGTTTTTGTTGTTGTTTTGTTGTTGTTTTTTATATATATTTAATGGTTGTACTTGTTTTGGATTATGACGCAGGTCATATAATGTATGGGATAAAATTATCGGTTATATTAAAGATATAATATATTGCTTTTATGTGGAATAAATTACCTAGATAGAGTTATTAAACCATCTAACTTACGGACTTAGAGGTATGAGTGCGGAAAAAAAACATGAAGTTCTAAAACCAAATAGCATATCGAAGTTGAGTTATTTGACCGTATAAATTACCGCAATGATGTTTTAAGCCGTATACAATGCCGACATGGACTGATGCGGTCATACAAATTATCGAAATGGAATTATGAGGCGGTATTAACTATCAACATGAAGTTTTAGTGTCTACATATAGGGTTTTACCGACATGGAACTGATAGGTCATACATATCTCCGACTTGGAGATTTAGAATACCGACAAAACATGGAGTTATTAGGCCGTATAATTTGCCGACATGGAATTATTCGTCAAAACTTACCGTATAAATTACCGACATTGAGTTGTTGGGCCGTATTAGTTACCGATATATTGGTTATTAAGCCGTATAAAAGGCCGTCATATTAAGTCGTTTTACTTGTCGATGTTTTTTTCGGTTTCCGGTCGTTTACATTGCCATAATGAAGTTATTTGGCAGTATACATTGCGCGCATGTAATTATACGGTCAAATAAATAGCAAACATGCCGACATGGTGTTATCAGGCTGTATTAACTACCTGCATGTTATTATAAGTTCGTATAATTTACCGACATGGAGCTGTTAGTCGTATATTTTGGCGAAATGGAATTAGTATGCATGTAAATAATCGACTTGGTGTTTAAGATTACCGACATGGCCGTATAATGTAATTATTCCGATGTAAAAATTACCAGAATTGAGTTAATATGTCGTATTAAATACCGACATTTAGTTATATGTCATTTAAATTACAGATATTTAGTTAACAGTCTGCTTTCAGTCTCAACATAGATTCTATGCAAAATAAATAAATAAATGAATAAAGAAAGAAGGAAAGAAAGAAAGAAAGAAAGAAAGAAAGAAAAGAAAGAAAGAAGAAAGAAAGAAAGAAAGAAAGAAAGACAGACAGACAGACAGACAGACAGACAGACAGACAGACAGACAGACAGACAGACAGACAGACAGACAGACAGACAGACAGACAGACAGACAGACAGACAGACAGACAGACAGACAGACAGACAGACAGACAGACAGACAGACAGACAGACAGACAGACAGACAGACAGACAGACAGACAGACAGACAGACAGACAGACAGACAGACAGACAGACAGACAGACAGACAGACAGACAGACAGACAGACAGACAGACAGACAGACAGACAGACAGACAGACAGACAGACAGACAGACAGACAGACAGACAGACAGACAGACAGACAGACAGACAGACAGACAGACAGACAGACAGACAGACAGACAGACAGACAGACAGACAGACAGACAGACAGACAGACAGACAGACAGACAGACAGACAGACAGACAGACAGACAGACAGACAGACAGACAGACAGACAGACAGACAGACAGACAGACAGACAGACAGACAGACAGACAGACAGACAGAACAGACAGACAGACAGACAGACAGACAGACAGACAGACAGACAGACAGACAGACAGACAGACAGACAGACAGACAGACAGACAGATAGATAGATAGATAGATAGATTCCGCATCAGTAAAAACCCCTTATCTTGGCAGCCATCTTTGATGGTAACTTTAAGGGATTTTCACATGAATTGTATAGAATGGTAAATTATATTCTCGTTAATTCTTCATCCGGGTCCGAAAATTAAAAGCTATACACCACTGGAAAGCTCTTCATATTTTATTATAATATTATTCATATTTTTATAAAATACAATATATTTACAATTGATAAATGCACACAAAATTAAAACAGATATATATAAAAACTATTGCCTCATACCTAAAACAAAATTAACAAAATTTAACCTTTTAAACTATCAAAATATAGGTTTGATATTTTAAATACTTTATAAAAGCTGTTAAATTTTATATAAAATTCAGTAAAATAGACTGAAAAATAAAAACACATTGGTGAGATAAATACATCACATTTTTCCCGATTTTGGCTTGCATTAAGGGCCAGTCACACAGCCGAGCACGCACGAGTCACTCACAAATCACGCACAGATTGGGTTTGTGCGTGCTTGTGCGTCGAGAAATTGAGCAAATGTTCGGGGTGTCGGGGGTAGAAATCACTGACGAATCACGCATGAATCACGCATGAACCGCGCACGTATCATTTACAATCACTGACGAATCACTGACATATCGCGCACGTCGACGCATACGAGCAAATATGATGCAGTATTCCACGAACATTCGACGCACACCCGACGCATGAATCGCGTCCAAACACGCACGCTTCGCAAACGTTCCTCGTACAAGCACGGATGTCAGTGAAATGAACGCGATACGTGCGCGGTTCACGCGTGATATGAAGGTGGGGCGTCAGTGGACGGACGTGGACGTGCGCGGTCTCGAACCAGTTCCGACGCAAAAGCACTGACGGCCGACGTGTATCCCGCGCATAGTCACACATCCTCGACGCATAAACTACGAACGCCGACTCGTGAATAACGCACACCGACGCACACTTGTGCGTCGGAAATTTTTTGAACCGTTCAAAACTCAAAATCACGCACAAACCGCCTTCGACGCACATCCACTTACAATCACTGATGGTCCACGTTCTATCCACCGACGAATTACGCATACGACGCACGCTCCGCGCAGAAACAAAAATCTGTGCGTAATTCGTGCGTAATTCGTGCGTTTTTGCTGTGTGACTGGCCCCTTAGCTTCTGCCCACAAAGATGGCTGCCTTAGACTGTCTTATCAGTGTCGATGTCATCAATTGGAAACTATCTATACACGTAGACTTCAACGTAGAAATAGTAGAAATAAAGTTGAATATTAAATGACCAGAAACTTCATATCTGTATAATAACTGCGTAACAAAAGCAATTGATTAGCAATTGCAATTCCTGTGTAAATACTTCAAACCTTTACCGATCTCAATGAAGGCGTTCACCGGACAACCGGATATCTCACGTGTATCCAGATAGCCATTTTCTATCCGGATAACCGTATTAAATGCACATACCTTTGAATAAAAGTGATCAAACATCCAACTTCGTTTTGGTTTCCCACATGCGTCGGGTTATGGTTCAATGAAATAATTATGTACTTCCTGTAAAAGTGGATCAGTCAATATTGTGCATAGGGGTTGAAGACACATAGTTTCAGCTTCCTTTTGACACCAAAAGATTGAGATTATCTTCAAAATAGGAACTTTATTGCCAAAACATAGCAACAGACTTGTTACTAAAGACAAAAAATCCATGTCACACATTCTTCTTCCGATCGGTAATAAGTGTAGCCACCTCTTATTGTTAGACTAATTATCTAGTCCAATTATGTAAGACAGTCACTATCTATCTCTACGAAGCTGTGTTATGTGCCAATCAAGATATCGTGTAAATGATATGTTGATGCATGAGGACCCCAAACACATTTCTGGGTAGATTCACCGGTGCACCGCAAGTCAGCTGGAATAACTTCCCACATTGACTCCTTCGTCCCGAAAGGATCCCGAACCCACGCGGCGAAAGGCTTAACGGTCAGACGAATTACAATCGGCTTCTCTACCACTACACCACGGGTGCAGTTGTCGTTGCCTCAGGAATGTTTAAACATTTAAATCTTTAATATGTGAACCCGGAAAGTGCACTTAATTAGAAATATTTAAATATATTTTGTGTTGCCCAAAGAACACAGTATATATGTCTCCTGTAAAAACTTTGCTGGTTTGATAATATTGACCGTAGTTGCATTTTACTTACCTTATACTGTTATAAATGGTTTGCATAAAATGTGGTGCTTTTGGAAATTGTAGTAATGATTTTTTCCTAAAATCCAAATGAACAGTGCATGGAACTCGACGGTAGTTTGAAAATGTGTGCACAATCTGTCGAATTTAATCTAGCTGCATTTTAGGGATGTATGTGTTTGCCTGTTTTGGCATATTTTGTGAAAAATTCGATCTAGTTTTTAACAACAATGCTATGTTCTAAAAGTTAATATCTTCGCATTTTTCAAATTTTTAGAGTCAGTTTAATAAATCCATTTAAATAATTGACCTTTTGTCTAGATAAACTTCAGAACGCATCTTCGACATTTTATAAACATTTTCGTTCCGGAGGATCATACCCACTGACCCCTAGAATGCATGTCAGAGTCGGTCTTCGGCCCCCGCAGCTGAAAAGTTTCGGATCCAGGCCTGTAAACTACGGCTATATTTAAGATTGCAGTATTTAATTTTCAGTCCGTAACAAGTGTGTTAACATAGCTATCATAGAGAACATTTGAAATCAACTAAAAATAGACCGTTTGTTCAGATCTTCTTTCTGTAACATTAATTCAAGATATTTAGATGGAAAGTATAATGGATATTTCTGTATCCAAAATGTAAAATTGTTCCTTTAAACATCGTGTATTCTTGCCTGAAATGTTTTCCGTCGTACATCTACAAGAAATTGACAACATAACATTGAAACAGGTATACACAACTGCTTTGATAAGGTTGGCTATAAGATCAGTATAGGTTTCAATTGTTCTCGTAAGTAGTACTTTGTCACAAAAAATCTCATCATGTGGTGAGTCATAAACAAAGAGCAATAAGATGCACCCTTACAAAAGTCAGTAATATAGTTTGCCCTAGAAGTCACTATTGTCATCCGACAAGCCATTATTAAAATGCAATAAGAAATACTGTATAAGTGAGCGAAAATTTGCTCACAAAGTTCCCATTATGATTTAGATAAATTGTGTTCAACTAAACACCTATATATGCTTTTTAAAGTTCATGTTACTACTACTTTTGCTGCTGTTGCTGCTACTACTACTGCTACTACTACTACTGCTACTACTACTACTGCTACTACTACTATGGCTACTTCTACTATGGCTACTATTACTACTATGGCTACTACAACTACTACTACTACTATGGCTACTACTACTATGGCTACTTCTACTACTATGGCTACTACTACTACTATGGCTATTACAGCTACAACTACTACTACTACTATGGCTACTACAACTACAACAACTACTACTACTATGGCTACTACTACTATGGCTACTACTACTATGGCTACTACTACTATGGCTACTACTACTATGGCTACTACTACTATGGCTACTACTACTACTATGGCTACTACTACTATGGCTACTACTACTACTACGGCTACTACAACTACAACTACTACTACTACTATGGCTACAACTACTATGGCTACTGCTACTATTGCTACTACTACAACTACTATGGCTACTACTACAACTACTACTACTACTATGGCTAGTACTACTATGGCACTACTACTACTATGGCTACTACTACTATGGCTACTACTACTATGGCTACTACTACTACTATGGCTACTACTACCAATACTACTGCTACTACTACTATGGCTACTACTACTACTATGGCTACTACTACTATGGCTACTACTACTATGGCTACTTCTACTACTATGGCTACTACTACTTACTATGGCTATTACAGCTACAACTACTACTACTACTATGGCTACTACAACTACAACAACTACTACTACTATGGCTACTACTACTAAGGCTACTACTACTACTACGGCTACTACAACTACAACTACTACTACTACTATGGCTACAACTACTATGGCTACTGCTACTATTGCTACTACTACAACTACTATGGCTACTACTACAACTACTACTACTACTATGGCTAGTACTACTATGGCACTACTACTACTATGGCTACTACTACTATGGCTACTACTACTATAGCTACTACTACTATGGCTACTACTACTATGGCTTACTACTATGGCTACTACTACTACTATGGCTACTACTACTATGGCTACTACTACTTTTTCACTACTACTATGGCTACTACTACTATGGCTACTACTACTATGGCTGCTACTACTACTATGGCTACTACTACTATGGCTACTACTACTACTATGGCTACTACTACTATGGCTACTACTACTATGGCTACTACTTCTATGGCTACTACTACTACTATGGCTACTACTACTATGGCTACTACTACTATGGCTACTACTACTATGGCTACTACTACTATGGCTACTACTACTACTATGGCTACTACTACTACTATGGCTACTACTACTATGGCTACTACAACTATGACTACTACTACTATGGCTACTACTACTATGGCTACTACTACTATGGCTACTACTACTATGGCTACTACTACTTCTATGGCTACTACTACCACTTCACCTGCTGCCACTACTTCTACTGCTAATACTACGACTACTTCTACCTACGACTACTACTACTGCTAGTACTACTACTACTACTACTACTACTACTACTACTACTCCTACTACTACTACTGCTGCTGCTGCTAATACTACTATTAATACTACTACTGCTTATACTACTATTACTACTACTACTACTACTACTACTACTACTACTACTGCTCATCAGAGGATTAGACCTCCTTGTCATTTAAATATTAAACAACGGTTTTATCGAATTACTTTCTTTTGTAAAACTTTTTTTCTTACGATATAGAGAAGTTTTGAAAAGACAACAGTATGTTTGGTATGGAATGCAAATGTGCATTAACCATCTATGTATGCATTTAAGTGTGTTATTGGAATGCCCCGTTACTTTGTGTATTTGGCATTAATGAAAAGTACAAAAAAAGTTTAAATAATAACGTGCTTATTGATCTATCATTTATTTCTAAATTTAGTTGAATATAAAGTGTATATGATATAATGTAATCTTTTTATAAATGTGAAGATTTAAACAATGTTGAAGTATTTCTACACCCTTTAACGTCGGCTATTTTATAGAACGTCAGTTAGTTTTTGATCTAAAAGTTGTATCCTAATACTACT
Organism: Sinonovacula constricta; assembly: GCA_007844125.1. Classification (NCBI taxonomy): domain Eukaryota; kingdom Metazoa; phylum Mollusca; class Bivalvia; order Cardiida; family Solecurtidae; genus Sinonovacula; species Sinonovacula constricta. The sequence goes on along the minus strand of CM017571.1, from coordinate 36,266,453 downwards.
CAGATTCTGCTTCTGTGTGTGATTGTTTAAGATATAACATATAAACGGGGACCTTTTGTGTGTATGAATGTTTAAAATACTTCGCATAAACGGGGACATAGTGGCTAATAGTGTGTATGCCTTCTAGAAGAAACTACAGGTAAAGGGGGACTCGGTTGTATTAGAAATATCATGTCAAAATTGGCTGTGTCTGTTATGGCCCGTACCAATGTGGTTAAATGGGGACATTTAGCAATTTCAGCGAATTTCACATATGATATATTTTAATGCCTGTAGACACGGATTTCAGGAGTAGTACAACCGGGGACGTCCCCGATTTGGTGGGTGTCGCCGGTTGGAAGGTGTGTATTCATTGCATTCATGCAACTGTTCCCGTTTGATACCAAATACACACACAGAGAGAAGAAAGAGAGGGAAAGGGAAAAGAGAGAGATGAACGTAATGATCTAATTAGATAGGGTATTTAGATTTCGTAGTGTTACAATTTACAAATTGATCACTGTCAAGGAGTTAATGCAAAAGAATTGCAATCTAGTGTCTTCAGACTTAAAGGAGTGCAATACAATTAGGGTAAACACTCGTCTGGTACGGACCTTCTATCAGGTGTCTTCATTCAGAAAATAAAAGTGCTATTATTGCATCGTGTGTACTTTTGTATTAGTCATTTTGTGCAAATCCCGAATGTACAAGATGTATTTTAGAATACTGGCGCCCCAATTATAGAAACCATACGATGCATCTGCTTTAGCTCGACAGGTTTATACATATTGCTAAGGGAAGCGTAACCGTGTGGCTCTTTGGTCCTCGTTCATTACATGTAAGCAAGTAAGGCAGGTAATAATCACTACTCGATAAGTTAACATTATCAGCGATCCAGTTACATTGAACATAAGAAAAGCAGGTTAAGGCGTATGATGTCTGAACACAACTAAGCACAAAACAACAACACTGTTTTGCATTGGGCAAGACTTGCGATCGGTTTATTTACATCGAAGTGTTTACAACTTGTATTTGTTATATACAATTTTATAACATGTAAAATAAATATGTATATCTACTAACAAACTTTACTGATATACAATGCATATAAATGCACAAAACCATACATTCATTACAATTATCGTATACATGAAACTAACCCTTAACATTGAGAGCCAATTCGAAGGCCAGGGAAAAACCCAGAGATAAAAACTCACTGAACTTTGCCCAATGTAAAAAACTCTGGGAAACTGTACCCCCGAACTAACCCTAATGTAAGCTTCATGAAATCACTCGTTACATGACCTGCTATTAATCAAAACCAAATTCTTGTTATTTCTAACATCATATAAGACCAACGTTTTCACAAACTCATAGCAAATGCAAAATAACTGCATTTCCAACGATTCGAATTTGAAATAGAAACGATGTGAACCGACCGAAGTCTAGCGTAGAACTGACCACCAAACAGAACCCTCGTGCCTTTTCCCGCTCTTACCCGCCTGATTGACCACTGGTCACCTGATACATATCCCATCATTCAAATACACAATCACCCCTATTGTGCATGCCGTAATGTTAAGACATACGTTCTGTGCTATACTACGTAACGCACAGAACTTTCAAGTCTGAACACAACTAAGCACAAAACAACAACACTGTTTTGCATTGGGCAAGACTTGCGATAGAACAATACAAAGGATAGATGGACCGCATTCAAATTCGAATCGTTAAAATACAATACCACTCTCAAAGTTTTAATTTCTTGGTAATTAACAATTTCTTTTCCAAAGAATCGTCTACATAACCGTCCTTGGCTGTGTCTGACCTCCACCGACCATGACGCTTCAAACAACGCTCAGAAACCTCTTCTGCATTGGCAGCCTCCGTGGCTCCGCCAGCGCGCAAAGAATGCAAACCCAGATTTGAATCAGGCGCAACCAACTTTAACTTTGAAACTACACATTCCCTAGTACGTGTATAACTAAGCTTTTTGTCCTTATGTAGCAAAAAACATTTCTCCCCCGACCTACAAGCTGGTCTAAACAAAAAGATATCTCCCCCACCCCCCAACTGCAAATGAGCAGAACTAATATATCTCTGTAACATACGTAAAGGACAAGCAGACGTTTCCCCCCGAGAAATTAATACTTCATTACCCTTCCTATATATGTCAGTCTTACTCTTTTTTATAAAAAAGCCTAATATGATCATCATGAATAGTAACATCATTACACCTTAAATTGCTGACTTCATTGAAACGCAACAAACCAGCATAAGAAAGCAAGATAATGGACAAATCTCTCAAAGTAATAACGTCCGTAGAGCCCACAAACATGTCACACAGTGTAACTAACTGCTCTGAAGTAACGACGTCCTTCTTGACTATGGGTTTAGAGTTCAAACGCTTGGCACATTCTAGCATAGATTTTACCAACTGGCTGTCTGTAGGGTCCTTTGAATCACTAATATTATGGTACCACTTAATACCATAATAAGCCGACGACACCACACTGTCCGACTTTCCAGAGTCTATAAGAGACGATAAATACATAGCGACGTGGATTGGATACGCTGGTTCACAGGGGAAGTGCCTCTCAGCACAAAAGTCTTTAAACAGCTTTACTTGATGGGAATATTTGGCAACCGTATTGTCCGACCTAGACGCCAACAAATGACCCGCCATACGATCGATAACGTTGTCTCTATCAGATATCTCTACACCAGCCTCATCGAATTTCCTTTCAAGTGTAGCTCTTAAACCAACACCTGAAAACACACAAAACTTAAATGACAATACACATTTACTAAACTATCTAAGTTTGTTTGTTTTTGTTTTGTTTTTTAAAAACCAGTTGCATCCGTGCAATCACATTTTAACGCCAGCAATCTGAAACTCAAAGATTCATTAGCAAACATTCCATTATTGCCACGTCCAAGCGTTACCGCTCCCAATACGGGCAACTCAAACACATCCTTTATAAAATCACAGTACTCTCCCTTTCCATTGGTTATCATTGACCAAAAAGGAGCTGATTTCCACTTTGGAACTACTAGTGCCCCACAACAACTCTCGTACTTAATTTTCTTTATAGACTCCATTACTCGATTAGGTGGAGGAACTATCCAGTTCTTTTCACCCCGCCAACACTGCTTGAATGCGTCTACGGCTTCCGTGCCTGGTACCCAAAATCTAGAATTAAAACGTAAACATTTAGCATTGTAATGCGTAGCAAAACGATCTACTGTAAATGGTCCCCACTTATCGTTTAAATACTCAAATATTGACTGATTTATTGACCAGTCATCACAATCCTGACATCTACTCAAATAGTCAGCATGCACATTCTGCTTTCTAGGAATCCATGTTGCGGACAGACAAACATCATTTTTACTACACCAATCATGAATAGATAAACATATCTCATGCACACCGCACACGTTGCTTCCAGATTCTAAAATATAAGACACATTCTTATTATCAATATATAGCGCTACCTCTTTGCCGTGCACTATAATTTCATTACTACACAGTACCCTACGTACAGCCTCTAGCTCCCGCCACGTAGAGCTCTGACTAGCTTCCAGCTCTGTCCATGAGCCACTAACCTGTGAACCTACTACTGGGTTACGACTACCACTGTGCACTTCCGGGCACAAACCATTAGATTCACTTCCGGGAATCTTCTCTCTACAAATATCCACTTCCGGGGATATCGAACTACCAGGCTCCTTTCTTTGAGCTCTAAACGCATTGTCCACTTCCGGGGACAAGGCACCCTCAGATTCACTTCCGGGAATCTGATCTAAACAACGCACTTCAACACCGGTGGGTTTATCTACACCACTTTCGCCTACTTCCGGAGGCAAACACAAACTCATATTCTCTGGCAATTCCGATGCCCACCGTAACTGATCGTTATTACCTAAGTCTAAACTGGTTAACGATGAACCCACAAGCACTGTGTCTAAAGCAAACTGCTGTGTTTCTACGTTATTCATTGTTAAATAACCACCATATCCGACCGCACTAGCATCTGTATACATACAAAATGTAGCCACAATACTTTCTCTTAAAACCTTGCCCTCTCTATTGAGCAATCTCGCATTACTCTGCCAGAACTCCAACTCAGCCACAGCTTCAGGGCTTACCTTAACCAGAGCGTTCCAACTCGCTCGTGTCAAAATACACTTGTACATATATCTACTCATTCTAGACACAATCTTACCCAAAACACTTTGTAGGGAAATTATTTGCCCTACCACGCCTGCCAAAGCACGAACATGAACAAGATTAAGCTTGTCTCTAGAGATCTGAAACAACAAGGATTTTATTGACTTTTCTAATCTACCAATCCTTTCCTCTGAAATGAACAACCTATTAGAAACAAAATCCAGGGTATGACCCAACCAAGAACCCTTTCTCATGGGTTTCCACGAACATTTATCTTCTGCCAGAAGAAATCCAAATTCTAGCAGTGACTCCCGTATAAAATCACTAGCAAAACTAGCCCTTTCTAGCCTCACATCTCCTCCTATTCCATCATCTAAAAACATGATAACTTTTAAGCCTAACGATCTCCAATACTTTTGAGGTACTCTTAGCGTTTTTGTAAATATATGCCCTGCGACTGAAATGCCGAACGGAAGGGAATTATAAACATAATATTTAACCGTACCGTTATAAGACCAGCTAAAACCGAGGTACGTAGTATGCTCAGGAAATATGTCGATATGGTGATATGCACTCTTTAAATCAAATGTAAAAATATATGAATTTAGATCAAACAAACGTTCCGCCACTCTAATATCCTCAAATTTTACTTTAAACAAATGCAAACAAGAATTAATATGCCTGCAATCCAATACCAACCTTGGTTTGCCCGCTCTACTATAAGCTACCGTAAGAGGGTTTACAACATGCGGTTTTTCCATAACCTGAGAAACAACCCCTTTCTTTAACAAGGAACTAATTTCTGACTCTACAAACTCCGGATTATCTCTAGCCGACTTATTATTACGAATACAAGCTACTTCCGGCAAAACCTTAAATGGAATTTTGTAACCATTTTTTACTACATCCAGGATATATCTATCATCCGACACACCAGCCCAATGATCATAATGGGACTTTAAACGCCCTACCGGCGATACAGGCTCCACTATGCCCTTACACTCTACAGCCACTACAGACTGTTCATTCGTGCTACTCTCGCCACATACATTATCAACCGCCTTACAACAGCAAGTATCTCCATTTCCAGAGAGACTAAAACAAATACAAGTACTTATCTTATTATTTTGCTGACTGGAACCCTGCGTACATTCGTTTTTCCAGTGACCTGGCTTGCCACACGAAAAACATAACCCCGGCTTCTGTCTCCCGCTCTGCTGCACTGATGTAACCGTAGCCGACGGCGCTGTATCAGGTCGCTTATAAGGCCAACCCCGACGTGCCTTCCTAGCCTTCTCCGCCTTCGCCTTCTTGAGAGCTCGCGCCTCCGCCCTAAATATCTTCCTCTCATCCTCACTGTCACTAGCAATGGGGTTGCTCTCGTACTCATTTACTACACGCCAACCGAGCTCTGAAGAGTCAGCCAACAAAATCATCTTCTGTCGCTGTCTTAACAACTGTAAAGCTGAAACCATAAATCATAAAAAATAATCTAACGCTAAATACATAGTGCTTTACGGTATTCTTAAACCTACTGACCGTGGGAAAACCACGTGCCCCCTCTACAAAGGAATGTGTATACATATACACCCGGCACTGTAAACCTAACTAAGGCTAAATATTAAATAAAAGTTTATCGTACCTTCATCTAAAGATTGGTTTGCAGACGCTAAATCGTTTGCCTGAATAGACGTCTGTGCGTCGTCCAACCTCTCAATTAACTTAGAGTTGCATTTAAATTGCTCCTCGTTACTCTTTCTCTTAAACCGCGGAGCGTCAAGCAATGAAACGGCAGAAGGTTTGGCACTTATCTTAGATATCATGCTGCTGATGTTGGCCAATAACTTGTCGTTGTTCTCCTTAACAGCTTCTTTCACAAAGCCGCGTATATCCTCACCACTGCCAGTAGCCATGTTGTAGACGTGGCAAACACGAAGCGAGCAAAACAAGAGAAGCAATAGAAACGATGTGAACCGACCGAAGTCTAGCGTAGAACTGACCACCAAACAGAACCCTCGTGCCTTTTCCCGCTCTTACCCGCCTGATTGACCACTGGTCACCTGATACATATCCCATCATTCAAATACACAATCACCCCTATTGTGCATGCCGTAATGTTAAGACATACGTTCTGTGCTATACTACGTAACGCACAGAACTTTCAAATATTGATAGTTAAAGGCAATACTAAAATCACAAAGGAAATTGACACAGTGGGAGAACCTCTGAAACGATGGAACACAATGACACGTGGAACAGTCCTGCTTAGTAGCATTAATGCAAATTATTTTGATTTAGTGATGGTCAACCGCATTATTTCCAAACGAATCTCAGCTGAAAACATATTAAACTCAGTAATCAGTAAAAAAAAGTACCTTGACTAGGTATCGAACCTGCAACAAGTGTGCCTCAAAGAGTAGTTAACCACTTTGCGATCGTTTACGCTTAATAGGCTAATGTCATGTAATATCTGCACTCGAAGGCACAACATAAGTTGTCCCATCTGTCTTACCTATTACCGACCTAATGATATCGGTTTTGTTTATTTTGATTTTGTTCATTACTGCGACCGAATAATCTTATTGCTGATTTTTATCCGCATAATAGTTTGAGTTAAGTTTGTTAGGTCAAATGTTTCTTTGTATTTACATATTTCGGAATATAAATAGTTGTTTGTAGTGTAGTGGATATTAGAAGAAGAAAGAAAACGCAGTATAAGGTTATTGAAACCCATGACATAGCTGTGTTTAACTCCATCAGTATTAGCTGATAATCATGATAACAACGATCATCATTCCTTTTTTCCAGTCATATGGAGACAGTATCAGCTTGAAGGATATATAGTTATGCCTTCACTGTAATATGTCATAGATGTATGACATACTAACACAACCTCATTATCCTTACACTTGGTTGGCCTGTCCAGGGAAAACCCTTGAATAACTGTTTCTGATATGCGCTTTATATGTATTGTCATTTAAAGCTTCCAGGTTATTTTGAGTTTGAAAAATACACGCTGGCATATCCATATTCGTTCTCCGCAACTTTTTTTTCAGAACCACATCATTATGATCAACATCATCACCATAATCACCATCATCTTTTTTCAGAACTCATGCCTACAAAATGATTAGACAACGAAATAAAAAAGACTGCTTGACAAAACCCAGCTGTAAAAAAAGTGCCAGAACCATTAAGAAGAAAACCCTTCACCTGGACAGATAGGAGAGAGCTATTTTGCTCATTGAGAAATACAATGCATCCATTAGAAAAGCTGCAGAACAACACAACTTTTCATATGGGTATTAACAATGACGACTGACTATAAAGAAAGTAAAGTTGAGAAAACAACTGGACCAACAACGTGTTCAGTCAAGATGAAGACGAATCAATGGCAAACTGGCTATTGAAGAAGACGGAAAACGGGATGGGACTAATAACATATAATATTTTGAATTGTGTTGTTCAGAGCAAAAAATGAAAGTCAAATTTATTATGGAAATATTCCAACTCATGTTTAGTGCATGTATTTGGTTGGTATATGTTTAAAATGGTTTGTTAATGATATCTATAATATTCATATGACATCTAAATTATGTTTATCACAAAATAATACATTTATGTCAATATTGCTCCAATCCAGCTGTGTCTAGACCCCTCTTAATATTTGGTCTTATTTGTTAATAAAAACGTGTGTTGTCTGTTACATGTACCTCATACTAATAACCAAATAAAGCAGTACAGGTCAGAGTAGTATATAGTGCACAGTTTCGGAGAATGCCTGCTTGCCCTGCTGGAGTCACGTGACCCTCCTTATCAGCTTGACGTCATGCCCTCATCAGCACGTTATCATGGTTTCTGCAGCCTGCTACCCCGCTGGAGTCACGTGTTCCTCCTTATCATCGTTACGTCATGGACTTATCAGCGCGTTGTCACGGTCTTATCAATACTATTATCGTTGAACGGTAGTAAGTTTATTGTTAAATCGTGCTATCTTACCGAATCTATCCTATCCGTCCGTTATAATTAATAAATAAAATATTTTTAAAACTAAGATAGACGGATAAGTTCCGAGTCAAAACATATCATGACGCAATACCTTAGTTGTTGAATAAGTGATAACTTGTCTATTAATCAAGTTTCTATCTCCATCCTCCGCATAGTTATTTTAGGGGATCGGTGGTAACTTTATTGTTAAATCGTGCTATCTAACGACACCTATCCTATCCGTCCGTTATAATAAATAAATAAAATATTTTTTAAAACAAAGATAGACAGATAAGTTACAAGTCGATACATATCACCACAGCATTCCTTAGTTGTTGAATGTTAAAAATGAATACAAAACTGTAAGATATGATTCTACGAGAACTAATATATATATCTTTATTCCTCCATTTAAGAAGATATAAGAAATACATACATATAAGTTTACAAACTGAACAAAACATGCAACTTTACTCAGACAAACAAATGAAAAACAAGTTTATGCATGTAAGATTTTAAGAAATAACAGAGAGAACAACATATGAAGACAAGAAATAGGGTAACACATAAAAAGGTCAACAGTCGAACAACTGCGCAATAAATAGGCGATACAATCTTTTATATAATGCGGTTAAATATAAGGGCACATGAAAAAACAGCAGAAAAAGTCTTGAAAAGAAAATGCGCAATGATCGATAAACTCAGTGAAAAACACGCGGACAGACAGACAATCAGAGTGACAGACAGAAAGACAGACAGAAACAGATAAACAAGGCTGATGTAATAATACAAATATACCCAGCAAAAGAATCAATACATGTATAATCAAATTTCAAACGCGTGAATAAACAAAGACTATATACATGTAGTACAAATGCATATAACCTATGTGTTAAGTATAAATAACATATATAAGCACGCATATATCAGTGGTAGAACGCTATAGAGTGACCTTGCCGAAACTAAACACAAGATCAGAAAGCGTTATATATTTATATATATTTCAGAAAATACAACGTTGAACAAAATCAATGTGTCAACAACTGAATGACCCAGACAACAAATTTAAATTACATACAGTTGCATGTTATACTATTATGTATGACAATGATGATAGTAAAGGATAAGTTGAAATATATAAATAACACTATTTACTTGAGAAATGTAATGCTAAGCATGCAGACAACCAGTAAGTATATTTTCATATTTGCTGTAATGCAGCCAGGCTATGTGAATTTGTTTGAATATTACATCCAAAAAAATAATCATAGTTACATTTTAAATGCAACTCTACAATAGAGCAATACTTACCTAACAAGATATTAACAAGACAATGTCTATCAAGTGAATTAAGAAAGTAACAAATGCTTGATCCAAATACAACATTGATATAATCAAGTAATTTTGTTCTGAACGTACGTAATACAGGACAATCCAAAATTATGTGGTTGGTAAGACAAATTCACCCGTTAGACCGTTGCATTTTGAACAAGTTTCATTTCACGAGATGTAAAGGCTATAAACCTGGCAATCGTCTTGCAGTACGATACTTTGTAAGGATGACTGGAAGCATACGCCCAGATATAAGACAGTCTATATTGATTATGGAGAGACCGAAATCTGCCAAAATCAGAGTTCGAAATATTATTTAACCAAATAGACACTTCCCTGTTCCACACTGCTTTCTAAATGGTCGCTTTCCAATTTAGTTTGGCAGGAAAATCACCAGTATCTAAATAATAGTTAAGCCAGTGCGTGAGTGAGTATTTCTCTAATACGTTTTGGATATCAAAGCAGTAGCCGTGGGTTGATATTTTAAGTCTAAATTGAGCCCATCTATAAATAAAAACCCTTTTTACGGTAGACTGCGGACACAATCTACACAGCTTGACCAAATAATGTTAGTTTTTTAAGATCTAATTCCGATTCCAAGGACAGACAACCAACAAGACTGAGGGCAATATCAGTTCGTGTACGCAAAGGTATGCTTTGGAATGATTTGATACACATTCGGTAAGCACGCTCAAGGGTGCACAACTCCGACTGTGTTAAGTTGAATAGACATTCGACTCCGTAAAGTGCATTAGGGAGCACGATGTGGCAATAAATGTTTTTACAGGTAGCTGGACTTAAGCCGTTGTCATGAAAGGCACAATTAAGTAAGCTAAAATATGTTTTTCTTATTCGAGTAGAATACGTTATAGCACGTGTATGCTTTAAGTAGCTCGGTGCCATTAAAACCCCTAGGTGTGTGTATTCTAATACCTATTGTATTGTATTGCTACCCAAGTTAAACTTTCTTCGTGCCTTTAAGGCCGCATTCTTTGTTTCGTTAAAGACAATTATTCCACATTTAGATGAATTATATTGGAATCTTCATTTACGTGAGTATTCATAACACGTATCAATCATTGATTGCAGACCAGTTATCGAAATAGATAATAGTAACATGTCGTCAGCGACTGTCGGTGCACATGAGCAGATGTTGCCTATTGATAAACCACCAGAAATTTTAGTCAACTTAACAATCAAGTCGTTTATGTAAATGAAATACAAAAACGGTGACCAGGCTCCTCCTTGAGCGGTTCCCAGCAGCACCGGGAACCAGTCTGACTTATAGCCATTCATCATAACACAACTAAACATATCGGTGTGCATGGCCACTACTGAGTGCCAGAGTCGACCTGAAATGCCCAATTTATGCAGTTTATAGAATAAGCCATCGTGCCACACCTTGTCAAAGGCGGTAATTGTATCAAGAAAACATGCGAAGAGTTTACTATTATTTTCTTTGCAAATAATTCACATTCCTTGACTAGATATGATGTCATAATGCAGCCCATACGCTTTTGGAACCCACCCTGAGAGGACTAACAGAGAGCTCAAGGCGCGACTGTAGACGTTTTAACAGCACTTTCTGATATAATTTTAGAATAACGGATGACAATGTTATAGCCCGATAGCTCTTTGGATCATCTTTGCGTTTATTACCTCCCTTAAACAGAGTTATAACAAAGCCTCTTTTTAATTCTATTGGCACGTACGCTGTTATATACATAGCGTCAAAGAGACAAGTTAACGCATATATTAAACTCTCACTGGCGTATATTAAATGTTCGTTATAAATTCCATCTAACCCGCACATTTTACCCCGTTTTAATTCTTTAATGTTAGATTGCACATCTTCCTTTGCTATGTAGTCATCGCAATATGTAATGGATTTTGCTCGTTTAAGCTTATTTACCTCGGTAGTTATTTGCTTATAAAAAGTCTCGTCATAAAAGAGATGAACATTGTCACTGTACAAGTTCTTAAAATAAATACCCCAAGCTTTTGCCCCCGGCCAAAAATGCGTTACTATTTCTTTTTCTATTAAAAGTTTCCAGAATAGTGTACTATTCACACAAGCAGCACGATCAATTTCAGCATTTATATTGTTTAAATATGTTGTTGCAACACGTCTATGGTAAGCCCTAAATGCACGTTTAGCATCTTTGTACTGTGAGTATGACTGGTAGCTGCTACCTCGAGGCCTACCTTCAGCTACCCAGACTTCACGTTTAAGTTTCATATGAGCATGGAAATCAGTTAATTCTTTATTCCAGTAAGGTTTAAAGTATTTCTTAAACTTTGATTTCGGCAAATGAGATTCTGATGCCTTATTCAAAGACTGTACGATAGTTGTATACAGCGTGTCGATTTCAGTTGCAACGGGATTAATCGGTAGCAATTGATCGTATAACATTTTATCTATATCAGATTGATAATTACGTAATTCCACATTACTGGCTGCATCCCACTTATAGTGTTTAAAAAGCGAAGGATTGTGGTGATTCGAGTGTACATAAAATAACATTGAAGCTATAATGGGTCTGTGTGAAGAAACAGTAAGACAGTCGTCATCTAGAATACAACAAGATGTGACGACATCAACGCTTTCTAACGGTATTATTATATGATCTATCATTGACAGATACTTTCCGTCATATGATACAAAGGTAGCATCTGCCCCAGAACATAATGGAAGGGTATTAACTGACACCATTCGAATATCATTTACCAGCTTACTAAATTCTACACTTCTCCTATCGCTAGTTTTAATGAAGTAGTTCCCTTATGGGAGTTAAAGTCACCCATTAGTATAAGACGACCCCTGACGGAATAAGTTGAAATTATATCCTGAAGACTGGCCAGATGTTCCCTGTAAACACTGACAGCGTAGTTAGTGCAAGGTGTATATACCTGTACAAAATATAAGAAATTGTCCTTACTAAGTCGAAATTGAATACCCACCACACATTGTATATCAAACTCTAAAGGTGTTATATGATTATCCCATTTTTTATTCCAAAAAATCGAAACATCACCCTTAGAAACATTTTTTGTTTGTAAAAAGGAATCTTCACATTTATTTACATTGTTGTAGTCCTTATAGACGCTGTCGAGAAATTGTATATTAGTTTTGTTTAACCAATGTTCGGCTATACCACAAATATCTATTTTATGATGAGAAAGTAATTTACTTAAGTAAAACGCACTTGAAATGATACCTGTAGCATTCCATGAACAAAGTGTTAAATTTTGCATGTTTTCATAAGGACAAAAAAACTGTATACACTACTAAGGTCTTGATGTTTATTGCCATACTATCATGGCTTGCACAAGAAATTGTTTGAGATAAGCACTGTTTTATCATTAATTTAAACCAGTCGTCAGTGTAAATATGTTCATGCACGTCGTACTCATTGTTGTACCCGGCATTATGGTCGTAGTTATAACGGCGATTATCCCGACTGATGTTGTTATGCGTGAGTACGCGAGCGCGCTCAAAGCTAACAAAGTTGTGTTCGATGTTGTCGTTGTAACTGTGATGTCGACCAGTTCCAAAACGGAAACGCGACTGTCTGTCTCTGTCCGCTTTGTTTACCCATTCCGCACATGTAACACCTGGGGGCCAGAAATCACCATCGAGCATACTGTCACCAATGTCCGGCTGCGCATTCACTCGTATCACGGCTGTCTCCATACGCTTTGGTTTGTACATAGTCACCGTTGATAGTTGTACACCTTTTTTCTTGGCATAAGCGTAAATCAAATTTTCGTTTACTGTTTGCAAGAAACCTCCAACGAAATACCGCTTGTTACGTTTACGCACGTATAACGAGAAGTCCTCCTCAGGTAGATTGCGGAAGATAGAGCTTTGACTTCGAGGGGCTGGTGCTCCTCTGCTTGCCGTGGGTCTCGTGATAATAACGGGGATACTATCTGGCCTAGTGCTCTCTGTGGTCACGTGCTTGTTAGGCTGCCTTGAAACGGCCGTGCTGTACAGGTCAGGTGTCGTAGTGACTACCAGTCGATGATTTTCGACTGAGTTCGAGTCTCGGCGTTGGTTTGCAGCATCTGGACTGCAGTTCCGGATGATGCTCTGCGGGGTAACCACACTCTCTCCATATGCCTTATCTTGCCTTTGTTCGTTAGTATCCGGCAGAGGCCTAAATTGCTGAGACGGAGCTGGAGCAGCAACGGGATGTAATTCCTTGTTGCTCGACCTCATCTTATGCTCAAGCCGAGAGACCTTCTTGTCGAGATTTGCCATTTCCTGCTGGGATCTCACCATATATTGATCTAGCGCTCTGTAGCTGAAGTAAGTTCCGATTGTATTAATTTCAGCTCATGCTTATGGCTCACTGCACCCGAGCTCCTCTCATCTAAAACTCTCTCACATGCTTGTTTGACAGAAACGATAATAGAGTGTAGCTCATCACACTGTGAGCTAGTTTCCTTTTTGACTAAGGCAATTTCACTTTTCATGCTTTTTAATTCACTTTTAATGCCATTTTCTAGGTTTATGTTTTCTTCTTTCAGCAGTAACAAGTCACTTTGAATTTCGGCAAGAGCTTGTTTCATCAGAAAGACATCATGGTCACAGCCCTGACTATTCTGTGAAGCTGGTTGGGTATTGAGCAATGTTGGGTCACTCATAAGACATTTGACGTCCTCAAAGGGGCCGCCATCTAGAACCGATACCAAGATGTAGACGTCTTCAGCGAGTCGGTACTCAAGAGTGTCTCCGTTCCTCTTAGCTCTGCGCCTTTTTAAGACACACGTTTGTTGAAACGGATAGTCACTGCAGGCTTGTACCGTCTTAAAGATTAAATCCCGTAAATTAGCCAAGTTAAGTTATCCTGATGAAGCCTCCGCAATCAGCCGATAAATATAGTCGCTTCTGGTACATTCATGAAACAAGGCTTGTAGATGCTGAAGATGGGAAGATGTGTCAATCTCCTCGTTGTAGATTTGATCAACATTTTGAGAAAGTATATTAACCCGTTCAGCTTCCGACACTAGCAACTTTTCAACTGAAGTTATGGAAGTGTTAGGAGATGACCTATAACGGTTCTAGCCAGGAGTAGGCTGCGAGTTATGGTATTCATTATCTGGTTCCGTTGCATGCATGAAAGATGTGCACTCTTTCTCTCGCTCGTTTCGCTTGAAGTTTTCCATGAGCTCTTGTAACGCTTGATACAGTATAAACTGTGTGTTTTATTCTATTGTTCGAAATGTACACAGAAGTTTACCTCAAGATATGCGGGCTGTTAGATGTGTTTTCACAGGTGTAACCCAGTATATTATTTTTGTTGTTGTATTCAGAAACTGTTTTCAACATGATACAACAAGACATGCGTTTAAGTCAAATAGTACTTCATATTGTTGTTTTTATACTACAACATTTAGCTATAATACACACGAAGGGAAATAGCATACCACTGTTCAGATCTGGTATAATTCCAATCACACCTTTGATGTAATCCAGGTAAAAATCAAAACATACACGAATGCGCGCCAATGATATCAACAAGGAACGACACAGAAAAGACACAATTACGATCAGTTTCCGAGCGTAGATCTCTTAGAATGGCTCATAATGATGTCAATACACAATTGCACAACATTTACTCAATATTCGTATCCATTTTTTTTTCACAAACAAGAACTTTTTTAGATATTTTTTATCAGACCAAATTTTTACATGACTCGCCTCTCGGGCATGCGCACAATCAAAAACTCTTTGGTCCTCGTTCATTACATATAAGCAAGTAAGGCAGGTAATAATCACTACTCGATAAGTTAACATTATCAGCGATCCAGTTACATTGAACATAAGAAAAGCAGGTTAAGGCGTATGATATATTGATAGTTAAAGGCAATACTAAAATCACAAAGGAAATTGAAACAGTGGGAGAACCTCTGAAACGATGGAACACAAAGACACGTGGAACAGTCCTGCTTAGTAGCATTAATGCAAATTATTTTGATTTAGTGATGGTCAACCGCATTATTTCCAAACGAATCTCAGCTGAAAACATATTAAACTCAGTAATCAGTAAAATAAAGTACCTTGACTAGGTATCGAACCTGCAACAAGTGTGCCTCAAAGAGTAGTTAACCACTTTGCGATCGTTTACGCTTAATAGGCTAATGTCATGTAATATCTGTACTCGAAGGCACAACATAAGTTGTCCCACCTGTCTTACCTATTACCGACCTAATGATATCGGTTTTGTTTATTTTGATTTTGTTCATTACTGCGACCGAATAATCTTATTGCTGATTTTTATCCGCATAATAGTTTGAGTTAAGTTTGTTAGGTCAAATGTTTCTTTGTATTTACTTTCTTGAACATATTTGGAAATATATACAGCTGTTTGTAGTGTAGTGGATATTAGAAGAAGAAAAAAAACGCAGTAAAAGGTTATTGAAACCCATGACATAGCTGTGTTCAACTCCATCAGTATTAGCTGATAATCATGATAACAACGATCATCATTCCTTTTTTCCAGTCATATGGAGACAGTATCAGCTTGAAGCATATATAATTATGCCTTCACTGTAATATGTCATAGATGTATGACATACTAACACAAACTCATTATCCTTACACTTGGTTGGCCTCTCCAGGGAAAACCCTAAAAATGCAGAGTGTATGATAACTATGAAATTGGAGTGATGTAAATAATTGTTTCTGATATGCGCTTTATATGTATTGTCATTTAAAGCTTCCAGGTTATTTTGAGTTTGAAAAATACACGCTGGCATATCCATATTCGTTCTCCGCAACTTTTTTTTCAGAACCACATTATTATCATCATCATCATCACCATAATCACCATCATCTTTTTTCAGAACTCATGCCTACAAAATGATTAGACAACGAAATAAAAAAGGCTGCTTCACAAAACCCAGCTGTAAAAAAAGTGCCAGAACCATTAAGAAGAAAACCCTTCACCTGGACAGATAGGAGAGAGCTATTTTGCTCATTGAAAAATACAATGCATTCATTAGAAAAGCTGCAGAACAACACAACTTGTCATATGGGTATTTACAATGACGACTCAGTATAAAGAAAGTGAAGTTGAGAAAACAACTGGACCAAAAAACGTGTTCAGTCAAGATGAAGACGAATCAATGGCAAACTGGCTATTGAAGAAGAAGGAAAACGGGATGGGACTAATAACATATGGATATTTTGAATTGTGTTGTTCAGAGCAAAAAATGAAAGTCAAATTTATTATGGAAATATTCCAACTCATGTTTAGTGCATGGATTTGGTTGGTACATGTTTAAAATGGTTTGTTAATGATATCTATAATATTCATATGTCATCTAAATTATGTTTATCACAAAATAATACATTTATGTCAATATTGCTCCAATCCAGCTGTGTCTAGACCCCTCTTAATATTTGGTCTTATTTGTTAATAAAAACGTGTGTTGTCTGTTACATGTACCTACCTCATACTAATAACCAAATAGAGCAGCACTAGTCAGAGTAGTATATAGTGCACAGTTTCGGAGAATGCCTGCTTGCCCTGCTGGAGTCACGTGACCTTCCTTATCAGCGTGACGTCGTCACCTTATCAGCGCGTTGTCACGGTCTTATCAGCTTGACGTCATGTCCTTATCAACGCGTTATCATGGTTTCTGCAGCCTGCTACCCCGCTGGAGACACGTGTTCCTCCTTATCATCGTTACGTCATAAACTGATCAGCGCGTTGTCATGGTCTTATCAATACTGTTATCGGTGAACGGTAGTAAGTTTATTGTTAAATCGTGCTATCTTACGGAACCTATCCTAACCGTCCGTTATAATTAATAAATAAAATATTTTTAAAACTAAGACAGACGGATAAGTTACCAGTCGATACATATCATGACGCAATATCTTAGTTGTTGAATAAGTGATAACTTGTGTCTATTAATCAAGTTTCTATCTCCATCCTCCGCATAGTTGTTTTAGAGTATCGGTGGTAAGTTTATTGTTAAATTATGCTATCTAACTACACCTATCCTATCCGTCCGTTATAATAAACAAATAAAATATTTTTTTGAAAACGAAGATAGACGGATAAGTTACAAGTCGATACATATCACCACAGAATTCCTTAGTTGTTGAATGTTAAAAATGAATATAAAAGTGTAGGATATGATACTACGAGAAGTAAGGAAAACAATGTCCACATCACCTCTTACTATCCCCCGTGTAACGTTATCTGTATGTCAACAACGGGCACGCGACGCATTCATTAGGGGTACGACGTGGCCCTCTTGGGCTGAAGAAAATAATAAAATTGATGAATCACAGGCAGGTTTTTGTAAGGGCTATTCAGCTGTTGATAACATTTTCTGTTTACAAGCTATGGGTCAAAAGTATCTATCTAAAAGATGTTGTCGCTTTTATTGCATCTACGTTGATTTTCGCAAAGCATTTGATAAAATTAATCATAAAAGACTATTTGTGTCACTAGAGAAAAAAGGAATACATGGTCAATTTATGCATATTCTCAAATCACTTTATACGGATTTAAGGTCATGTGTCAAACTCAACAACTGTATCACTGATATCTTTTCATGTAATATCGGCACACGCCAAGGAGACAAAACAAGTTCGACAATTTTTGATCTCTTTATAGATGAGTTGCCTGCCCTTTTACGTGAAAAATGTGGCTCTGGCATTTCAATCACTAATAATATTCCAGATATTTTCTGTTTGATGTTTGCAGATGATGTAGCAGGTTGTGCCGAAACTGCATTTAAGCTTCAACAGCAAATTAATATTATTGATCTTTTTTGTCGAGATACAGGAATGGAAATAAACATGGATAAGACTGAAATTTCGGTTTTTCGCAATGGTGGTCCTCTCCGTCAATATGAGCACTGGTCTTATCGTGGAACGCAAATTAAAATTACATCTGAGTATAAATATATGGGTATATTACTTACATCAAGTTTGTCATGGTCATCCGCTCATTCTAAGTTAGTTTCTCAGGCACAAACTGCTCTCTTTGCCATAAAAGCCTACCAGAGACCTTTTGGTTATTTCTCTGCAGTTGATTCATTTAAGATTTTTGATTCAATGGTCAAACCTATATTTTGCTACGCTTCTCAGATTTGGGGCTATGAATAAGTAGACACGATAGAATCGGTTCATAACAGATTTTGCAGAAACATTCTTTATGTACGTAGAACTACTGATACATGTATGGTTCTTGGTGAATGTGGTAGATTGCCATTGTGTACTACATATTATGTAAATTGTATTCGATATTGGTGTAAATTGTTAACCATGCCATCACATAGATATCCTAAACAATGTTATAACATGTTAAAATCCCTTGATGATGCTGGTAGAAACTGCTTGGCAACAAAGATTAAAGCACTTTTGTACAAATATGGATTCAATTTTATATGGATTAGTCAGGATGTTGGCGATGTAAATGCTTTTATCAGAATGTTTAAACATAGAGTTGTTAACTATTGTACACTAGACTGGCAAACAGCTATTGAAACTTCTAGTAGAGGTTATCATTATAATAATTTTAAAAGCCTACTTACTGTTGAAAAGTATTTGACTATTGATATTCAGTTAAAATATAGAATTGCTATGTCAAAGTTTCGCCTTACAAATCACAGACTAAATATTGAACTAGGTAGATATAATAATGTTCCAAAGGAAAATCGTACATGTAACTTTTGTCAGCAGTCAATTGATGCAAATGTAATTGATTGTGAATATCATCCATTTTTTAATGTTTTAAGTATGATATTATAAGGCAAACATATTTATTTAACTGGTATGTACGAGGAACAGAAACTCACGACTTTTATGCTCTTTTGTCTTCCCAAAACCCTGATATTGTTAAAAATGCATCCATTTATATCTATAAACTAATGAATGCAATTAATGACATTTAAACATTCGCTTTATACAACTACTGTACTTGACATTTTATTATGTGTTATATATTAATATGTATTTTGGGCCGGTGGCCTTTATGTACAAATAAACGATTTGATTTGATTTGATTTGATTATCAGTAAGGATGAGATTCGAATCTAACAAAGATTTATAACACCCATTACACATAGTTGAAAGAGCACAGACACACACACAAAACAATGTTTTTCTTTTTTCATTCATTTATTGGTTTTGTTTGTTTCTTTACAAAGAAGAAACCAAATCCTGAAGTTCCTGGATCTGAAAAGAGACCATATATATCATACACGTAAGGATGCCTTCTTTTTTCCCCAATTGAAACTAAATCATAAATAGCGTATTCCAACGGCTAATTGCTATGCCGTTTAATGTTATATTTATTCCAGTTCCGCTAGACAAATCGTTCGGTCCTCATTTACAACGAACATTTTACCCTTTAAACGTTTTATTATTTATTCATCGTATTAAATCAATAAAAAATGTAGTATTATACCTTTTCCAGAATGACCCTTTTTGGGTCATATCGGGTCTGAAGGACCCCTCCATCATCGACTCGTCTGTCTATAAGAAAAAAATAACATTGAAATACGTAAACAAACAATTACGATTTTACCGAAGTAAAAGGCTAAACAAGGTTAACTAGTAATTAATAGACTAGTACTACCAGGTGAATTACATAATAAACGTCGAACTAGAATCCCCAAAATTAGGATTTAACCCAGTCTCGCTATTAGAAAACTAACACAGTTATATTATACTTACAGAGGACGAGGCGGAAATTATCGGAAAAAAATAATCACACAGTACCTTTTATTACTGTACGTCAATAATATAGCCAGTTAAAATAATAGTAAATACCTAACGTAAATAAATTACCGTCGTTTCAAATAACGAGTCTTATATGATGTAATAGTTATCTTCGAAGCTAATGAATCCGTTAATTTAAAAAATACGAAGTTTTCACTCACCGACAAATCCAGTTTCGGCTCCTGGAATGAAAGCGAAATATACATTGAAGTTATAGTTTTAGTCAACAATGAACACGTTGTTTCTGTTTTCAAGCGGTTAGTGTAAACAAACAGAGAGATACAATACCATACTTACTCATAGCCTAGTGATTGTAGTATTTAATGATTACCAGCGTCTTAATCTAACGATGATTAATATTTGAACGTTTAAAACGATTGGTTAACTAATGGTAATTACCATGGAGATTATTGACGTCGATCCGACCTCGCTGTGATGAAAACCGAACAGTGGAAGAATAACATGAAGAGAATGGTACTTACAATCAATCGCTTGGAGGCTAGTCTGTTTGGAATAAGCCATTAAGACATGTGTAAACCTTTTACAAATATTTCAGAGTGTTTGTTTTTATAAGGGTTCAATCATCATGTTTTAGTGATGCAGTCTTATATCATTTTATTTATATATCTTTTTTTAAAATTATGTGTATATTTTTAAACATTATTATATTAACAAAACAAATGATAAAACTAACGAGTTCTTATGTTTTTGTAAATTAGTTTCTTCAATGTCTAGTCCATGATTTCATTTTTACCTTTTATATTTAAGATACTGCTTGAATGTTTTTCAGTCATGTACAAGTGTCTGGTCACATATTATTTTGATACAAAAATCCAGGTAGTTACCTAGGTGTTACTTAACTGTATAAGATATTAAACCCTCAATAACCTGGAATATTTAGTGAATATTTTATTCAGAAATGGTTAGACAATCTTATGCGGCAAATTATAAGAAAATATAAAACACCACAAGTGCAGGTTGCAGGGCTTAATGATCAAGCCGATATGGATCTTATGTCTGTTGAAAACATTGCAAAGTACAATGATGGTGTTAAGTATTTGCTTCAGTTGTGATTGATATTTTGTCACCGTTTTTAATTGTTCGCCCACTATTCAATAAAAAATTCGCAAACAATTATACAAGCAGTCGAAGAAATATTAAAAATACGTAAATTAACAAAAGTAAGGACTTAAAAAGGTTCAGAATTCATAAATCACGATTTTAAGAACTTTGTGAATACAAGGGATATATTTATTTAAGACACAAAGTATGTCAAAAGCGAACTATGCTAAAAGAGTCATTCGTACGTTACGAGGTGTGTTATTTAGAATGATGAGGTAAAAACTTAAATATCGTTACATCGATAACTTAAAGCTATTATTAGTAGTTATAACAATTCACCACATCGAAGTCAAAGATGTCAGTTTTATCAGCATTATATTTAATTGTTTACGTGATCTATAAAAGAGGTATAGATAACACGTTTGTATTTGTTTAATACGTTGGATTGCAATACTTAGCAACATTAAAATGAGAGGATTTTACACTGCTTTTATAACAGTTATTATTATAACTACGATTTATTGTGATGACCGCAAAATAGCATTTCATGTAAACATGCATACATTTAAACAGTATATGTCTTCTATAGGATTTATTGTTCTTTGGAAAATGTTAATATATTCGTTTATAAAAAAGTAATAATGCTTTATGATGAGGTTTATCAATTATGGCAGAACCAGCGTACAAACACCACCTCATTGCATGTTCAATACGACTCGAACGCAGTGAGACGGTGGAAGGTCCTGTAAATGGACCGTGATTAATTTAAAGGAGAGACCTAAAATGGACCCAGGTTTATGTATGATGTTAGGGTCTTGGAAGGTGAGGTGGAAGGCGGGGAAAATTTTTAAATGATGATTTCATGTTCAAAGTACACCTAAAACACAATTGATACTCAGGTTCATCGAACCCTTTGTCAACCTCATCGGGTTCGATGCAAGCATGTTCCTGATAAAAAAAAATAAAGATACAGAACAAAGCTTACATCATTTTTACATTGTTGTCCACATTCAGAGCAATGAGCATTCAGTCTTTCAGCCATTGTTCAGATGACACCGCTGATCTTGACTATTTATAACATACTTTATCTTCAATGTGGGATGTTGATTGTTATTTAATGGGTCAAATTAAGTAAAGGATAACTTCTTATCGCATTGTATTCATATGAACAAACGCATGGTATTATTAGGTACTACTAAATCTCTATCTACAAAGTACACTAAGCTGTTAGTTAAGAAGGTGATGGTATAACACCCTGATTTCACAGGAGTCATGTTGTGATAAAACTTCATGTAAGATTAAAGTAATCACGTTAAACAGGAGTTTAAAATACAGATGTTGTTTGGAACATGATAAAAAAACAATAGTTTGTTTCATTACTTTTATTATTGTTTTCGAGGTAAACATTTACGAAACTTTTTCTGTTAATTATACTTTTAGCATTCAAAAGAAATACAAATATGAAGAACAAACTTAATTTACCTTTTATAAATTGTAATTTTAAGTTAGATTTTATTATCAAAACATTTTTTTTAAAGAAACCATATACATAATTATAATGTATAAAGCATTTTGCTTTTTATATACTACAAGTTATGTGATATCAAAAAGACTTTTTCAACTGTAATAGCAAAAACTATTATTAAAGTTATAATCATTTAGAAATAATGTTTTGTTTTAAGTAGCCATTATACCTGAGCTAAAAATAATGTTTTGAGGTAGACATTATTTTTATACAAAAACTATTATGAATAAAAATAAAAAATAAAAAATAAAAAATTAAATAAAAATATTATTTAAGTTATAATTATGTTCAACAATATTAAACAAACTTTACCATGAAATAATTATCACTATGTTTATGGAATGAATTTATTTTAAGTGTATAACAATATCATTTTTTTCTGTTTTCAAAATGTATTTTTTCTAATTAGCAATACTTTTGAATTAAATTTAAATAAAACATTTTTGTAAAAGTTTCATTTGTGAAAAATAGTTTTCCAATCCTATAAATTTTATTTTTTATTGAAAATATACAAACTAACTTGTTTTATTTTAAATTTAATTCAAAAGTATTGCTGGTTAGAAAAAATAAATTTTGCAGAAAAAGTTTGATATTGTTATAGACTTAAAATAAATTCATTCCATAAACATAGTGATAATTATTTCATGTTGAAGTTTTTTTTTTAAATATTGTTGAACATGATTATAACTTAAATAATATTTTTATTTATATTTTTATTTTTTATTTTTATTTATCATAATTTTTGTATAAATATAATGTCTACCATAAAAAAAACATTATTTTTAGCTCAGGAATAATTTCTACTTAAAACAAAACAATATTTCAAAATGAAATTAACTTTAATAATAGTTTTTGCTATTACAGTTGAAAAATTCTTTTTAATATCACATATATTGAAGTATATAAAATGCAAAATGCTATATACATTATAATTATGTATATGGTTTATTTCAAAATTTATTTTGAAAATAAAATCTAACTTAAAATTACAATTCAAAAAAGTAAATTAATTTTGTTCTTCACATTTGTATTTCTTTTGAATATTAAAAGAATAATTAATAGAAAATGTTTACCTGAAAAACAATAATAAAAGTAATGAAACTAACTATTGTTTTTCTTTTTATTATGTTCCAACAACATCTTTATTTTAAACTCTTGTTTAACGTGATTACTTTAATCTTACGTTTTAAGTTTTTTCCCAACATGACTCCTGTGAAATCAGGGTGTTATACCATCACCTTCTTAATTAACAGCTTAGTGTACTTTGTAGAAATAGATCTAGTTGTACCTAATAATATCATGCGTTTGTTCATATGGATACCATGCGATAAGAAGTTATCCATTACTTATTTTGACCCATTAAATAACAATCAACATTCCACATTTAAGATAGAGTATGTTATAAAAAGTGAAGACTGATCATCTGTGTGATCTGCACAATGGCTGAAAGACTGAATGATCGTTGCTCTGAATGTGGACAACAATGTAAAAAATGATGTAGGCTTTGTTCTGTATCTTTAAAACTTTCTGATCGGGAACATGCTTGCATCGAACCCGATGAGGTTGACGAAGGATTCGATGAACCTGAGTATCAATTTTGTTTTAGGTATACTTTGAACATGAAACCATCATTTAAAAAATTCTACCCGCCTTCCACCTCACCTTCCAAGACCCTAACATCATACATAAACCTTTTGGTATGTTTTAGGACCCTCCTCTAAATTCATCACGGTCACTTTACTGGACCTTCCACCGTCTCACTGCGTTCGAGTCGTATTTGAGGCTATGAACTTGCAATGAGGTGGTACACTGGTTCTACCATAATTGTTAAACCTCATCATAAAACATTATTACTTCTTTTATAAACGAAAATATTTACATATTAACATTTTCCCAAAGAACAAAAAAATCCTAAAGAAAAGACATATCCTGTTTAAACGTATGCATTTTACATGAAATGCTATTTTGCGGTCATCACACAAAATCGTAGTTAAATAAAATGTTATGAAACTATCCAACGTATTAAACAAATACGAACGTGTTATCCATACCCCTTTTAATAGATCACGTAAACAAATAAATATAATCCTGATATAACTGACACCTTTGACTCTGATCTGGTTAAATGTTATAACTACTAACAATAGCTTGTAAGTTATAGATATAACGATATTTTAGTTTTTGCCTCATCATTCTAAATAAAACACCTCGTAACGTACGAATGACTCTTTCAGCTTTTAACATACTTTGTGTGTTAAATAAATATATCTCCTGTATTTTCATAAAGTTCCTAAAATCGTGATATATGAATTTTGAACCTTTGTCAGTCTTTATTTTTGTTCATTTACGCATTTTTATAATCTTTTCGACTGCTTGTATAATTGATGCGAATTTGTTATTGAATAGTGGACGAACAATTGATAACAGTGACAAAATATCTATCACAACTGAAGCAAATACTTTACAACATCATTGTACTTTGCAATGTTTACAAGAGACATGAGATCCATATCAGCTTGATCATTAAGCCCTGCAACCTGCACTTGCAGTGTTTTATATTTCCATCATAAGCGAGAAACCTCCCCCTATACTACTCCCTGGGTTCCATATCATGCCTCAACGTAGACAGTGGTTAAAATAGTAGTGGTATAGTTCTCTTGCTAAAACTCAAGCAAATATAAGAGTTGTTCCTCAACTGGTTGATCTGGTGTCAGGATAATGTTAGTGGGTTTGGAATTATGCCAGGTGTTCACAACATAATATACACAGTGAAGGCAGCACCATATATGCATCAAGTGGACACAGTCTCTAGATAATTGATATACAGGTAAATTGAAGATAACCCCAACAAATACATTTAAAATGGCAGTTGACTTTCCTAAATCTAAATTATTTGTTTGTTTATATACACATGACCATGTGTATTCAAATTGTTTGTAATATTTCAAAGGAATGCCTAATAGATAAAAAAAAAGTGTAATGTAAGCAAACATAGATTTTTCATAACAGAAATTGTAAGACGTTGAACAGTTGAAACGATTGTGTAATACTCTGTATGAATCATTTGTATCTTAATTTTACATGTTTGTGCAACAGACCTGTTGCTTAATTTACTGATTAGAGATTACTTGTATCTGCTGGTTTTTGTTTATTGTGTTTATCGACACCAACAGTATTTCAGTGTTCACTTGAATGAGATATATTGTGCTACTTTCACTGTATAGCATTCCATGATCACATGGTATGATATTACACCCAGTCACATTATCTTGACACCAGAACAACCAGTCATGGAAATCCCCTTTTATTTGAGCGTTTCTAGGGGAGCTACACTACTACCATTTTTAACGATTAGTATGCTGCGGCCTGGGATTGAACATGGGGCCTGCCGTACCTGGAGCTAATGCACTAATGATTGCCCTACCAGATCCGGGATCTGCTGGTTTATGGCACGAGTTCAACATTCCAGTGTATTATACACATACTAATAGTTTAGGCATCAAATCAGCTTAAATCCAGTGCTAAATGACTCCTCTTTTTTTCCAGGACAAACAGTGGATGATTCAATGTGTGGACATGTTTACAAAGGATGTAATCTTTGAAAATGACAATAAACACTCAAAAGTCATGCTGCAGTCAACTGATTTTTTTAATTATATTTTTTTAAGAAAGAGTTCATAGCTTTTTTTGGAGTTAACAATTGCTTTTCAAGTGTATAAAAATGATGTAGTGCCTTTTGGTATTAAAAAAAGTTTTTTTTTAAACTATATCTGTCTTATTTTAATTCCCTTTTTATACATCATATCTGCTTCAAGAGGGCACTTCTCCAGATAACTGAAATATTATTGGTGGGACGATAAACCCAATAAACAAAAAACAAACATCTACAAAGTTGTATAGTGGGCTGTATGTAAATGGTGGTTCCTACCTTTTATCTTTTTGTGTACAAAAATAGAATCAAATGATAGGTTATGGTCTATACTTCAGAAAAAATGAAAATAGTAGTTTGTAAGCACTTGTGTGTATTTTATTTTTTGGAAACATCTACGCTTTGTCTGACCAAGTGGTACACTATGTCCTGGTTTGAAATTTACATGTCTGTTTGTGGCATATTTCTGAAAGAAATAAGCTAACACATTTTTTAGAATTGATTTCACTTTAATGTTATTTGTAAAAGGGACTCTGCAGCATAAAGAACATAAAAATAAATGAAGCAAACCAATAGGAAAAAAGAAATAGTTCAACTCAGCCGAGTTAACCTACTACAATAAAGTCTATTAAAGTAAGATTTAAACTACAATCTATATAAATATTTATACCTTATGTGTTTAACTGGTGCAGCAGACCATGTTGTTAGAGTGTTTGTCTATTGCTGTTAAGTTACTGTTCTTGGTAGGAATCCAGGTGTAGGTGTATGTTTTCTTTTCTTTTTTCTGGGCCTGGCATCTCTCTTGAAGCTAAAAAGCAGCAAAACATATATTTTGCTATTGGTAATGTTGAAATAAATCAAGTAGTAGCTCTATAAGATACCCAAAGCTAACAACACATGTAATCAGATCAACTGGCACTTAAGTTAGCAATATCAATGTAGGAAATCAATCACCTTCCATAATTCCATAAGGTATGTATTAGAAGAAACATAACTTTGTCTGAATTGATATGCATCCTATATTTTACCATTGATTCAAAACCACCTAGGGTTTTGATAAAAGAATTTACTAAAGAAAACATATATGAAATTTAAGAGATGGCATAGACTTGTTGTTTGCAACCAAGGAACATCTGGACATCCTAGCCCGAGCCAAACGATGGTTTGTGGATGGTACATTCCACGTAGTTCCTGAGCCATTCTACCAACTCATGTCAGTCCACGCTTTCGTTAAACATGGAGACAGCACCAAGCAGTTACCACTTGCCTTCTGCTTGATGACCAGAAGGACCAAGCGAGACTACGTTGCCGAGTTTGACGCCATAAAGCTGGTACTTGAGGATCCAGCAGTAGAATGGATGATGATAGACTTTGAAGCAGGCAATTAGTTTACATACACAAGTTCTTGTTGCGAAATAGTATCTAATCAATAATATCTTAATTCAATGTTAATTTAATGATATTATTAAATATTATAATATTTTGTTTCAGCAACATGGCAAGCAGTCCGTGAGGTATTCCCGCATACTATACTGAAAGGTTGCTGCTGTCACTGGACACAAGCTGTTTACAGGAAGGTCCAGTCTATAGGCCTTGCCAGTGAGTACATGGAGAAAAAAGACAAATACCAATACATCAGGAAGCTGCTATCTCTCCCATTGTTACCATCAGAACATATCGTTTGGGAAGCTTGAAGAACAGTCCGTCAGCAGAGTCAAACTGTCAGAATTGGTCACTTACGTCTGAAACACATGGATCGACGGCCAATGGCGTCCAGAAAACTGGTCTGTTTTTAGAGAGACAGTGAGAACGAACAACGAAGTGGAGGGTATGTATACTTTTATTTACAATTACTTAGTGCTTATATTTACTGCTTAGTTTATATAGCTTCATTTACCATTTTTAAGACATGGATTTTAAAAAATCATTTTGATATGCACTTTTTACTGTTCTTTTATTGTGATTTTATATCTTTTCAGGGTGGCACCGCCGACTGAATGCACGAGCAGCCAGAGCGGGACTCACATTCTATTTGCTTGTCCCGCTCCTCCTTGCTGAGGCTGAAACAGTTAACCTCCAGGTACGACTGATATCTGAACAGCTTCTTACCAGAGGTCAGCGAAGGATCTACAAAAGGAGTCATGGACGCCTCTTTGAGCTATGGGATCTATATGAAGAGGAACAGATCAGCACGACACAGTTGCTGAATGATTGCAGTTTCATAATGGGTTTAGGACCTGTAGCTGCATCAGCTGTAGAGCAATATGATTAGGTGTTGTGAATTGAAACGAATGTGTGATGAACTGATCGCAACTATATGATAGGTCTATAAATACTTAACTATCGATTGTATTTTTCTTACATTTCGTTGCATTTCGGTAAGAAAAAATGTATATACTTCTTCTGTGAGTTTATTATAGTGTATTTATCTTGAAATCTTCCTTCTGTTTAGGTGATTTTCGGAAAGGAAGATACAATTATTCAATACTTAAATTTCGTATTAGTGTGTCTTTTATTGGCACTGTGTAGTATAATGTATTTTAAATACGTCTTTCATAAACGTATTTCTTCTGTTCTCTTCAACCTGTAAATATAAAAACATTGTTAATGAGGATTTTGCCATGTAATTATATCAAAAACCTTAATAAATGTAATCATTTATTCATTAAATGCTGTATTTCTTCGTTTTTTCTTATTTTGTTTAAACTAATCAGATGTGATTTACAATTCGTTCATATATATTTTACAAAGAAAAAAAACAAATTAAATATTCTGATGAATTTCGAGTGAGATGAGACAACTATCTAATCAGATGTTAATTATTAATTATATCACAGGAATGCATGAGAGATAAATGTTTGTCATGCAATTATCTAATGAATAGACCATTGTAAATATCTCCACTACTAAGCCTTATTATCACCTCTAATTAAACCATATACATTTAAATTGATTGTATCATAGAGGAAATGACCTTAACTGTCGGTAAAAGATGAGTCAATGCAAATGGCCGCCTCTATATTCTGTATCAAAACATGGTCAGATTAAGGTATTTGTTTATTAAAATATGTTTTATGTATTGCAATGATTATAATTATGATTTCCTGAAATAGATTATTCGTCGCGGCAATTATCTTTTATATTTATTCGGCCTGTTGTTTGGGTTAAATTCGAGTCCAGGCCGGTGTCACTCACAGTATGTGAGACTCAAAATAAGAGAGATGAAATGTAATTTATTGAATATGCTGATTAAGACATATTTTACTGTTTATTTTTCAACCGATCCTTTATTGACTGTTACCCTACTCCCTAGGCCTAAACATTAAATGTTTTATGATATTTACTTCTTGTAGAGTCTAAAGTAGACCCTTTTTGAATGCCAGTAATGTAGGATCGTAGTTTATTTACAGATCTTCCTCCAGATGATGCAGAGTGGCAAAAGAACAACCCGAAACAGGGGCCGAAGCTCTCATATGAAGACTTGGTCGACTACTTAATTCACAGATAGACATACGATGGGAAAAAAATGAAATCTTTCAGGTCTCTATATGGGTACAATTATGTGGAGAATGGTTGGATGGGAGATATTTATAATATTTCAACAGAGACGATGACATTTTTCTAGGCAACCGTGTCCCCAAGCCAGCCCGGGGTAGGCAGAAAGGATTACAGTACTTGCATAGCTGTAAAGTCAAATACGGTGGAAACAGCATACTGTTCTTGTCCCGCAGAAAAGGGGAGGTCATGCAGCCATATATCTGCTGTGATTTACGCTGTCACTTTGGCATGGTCATCCGGTCTTGGTGGAGACACCTGCACAGATAAAGTAAGAGTTTGGGGGAAAGGTGCCAATGTTGTCAGCCATGACAGACTGGAGGACATCACTTTTGATCGCCCTCGTCGCCTCACAACAACCGCCCAAAACAACACTACTTAGAATGACCGCCTTAGACCAACACTGCAGATTTTGGATCATAAAGACTTACAATAACATGTGAAGAACTCTACTGTAAGAAGTCTTTGGGAATATAAGGTGTCTCTTTTAAACATGGTGTTAAATCCTCCAGAATTAAAAGAACTAAAAAGTAAAGAAACCAACCATGAGGATCACATCATTAACAGTTCCAAGTGTGGTCTGACGATCTGTGAGAATGAACCCTACATTGCAGCCAGTCCAAATGAGAAAATTGATGCAAACACAATAGTTGAAATAAAGTGTCCAACAAAGCCCTTACAGGAACGAGTAGATCCTGGGAAATATGATGTCATATCGAAAGAAGGGAGTTTTCTTTATCTAAAAAAGGACGTAATGGTTACCATTATCAGGTTCAACTGGCCAAGTACTGTACAAAGCAACAATGTGCAAGTTTATCGTTTGGACGGCAGAATCTCAGTATGTTGTGGATGTACCGTACGATGAAGGGTTTTTGGAAGAGATATTGCCATGGATTAGATTGTTCTTCTTCCAACATTTTCTTCCAAGGGTTTCCAATGAAGTATTGGCAGGTAGACTCAAACTTTCAGGTGATTTAAAGAAATGTTGTGCTTAAAGAGGAAATGAGGTGTGACAAAATGCAAAAAAAACAACATCATATACATGGTAGCATGCCATCCAGTCCTATATTGAAAGAAAAATGTTAAGCGGGCAAAATTGTTATTGCATAAGACAGGGAGTCACAGAGGTAGCCTTAAATGTACATAGTTTTGTATCAAACATAATGGTTGTTATATATATAAAAGTGCATATTTGTTTATTGCTGTTTTTGTTAAATTGTTCGAGTTGTGAACATCTTAATTGGTTGTTAATATTAAAACTCACATTACCATGATTAATTTTTGTGTCTGTTCAATCTTTATTTGCGGATACAATGTTTTTGTTTTAACTATTATGTTTTGTTATGTCTCTAAGTTTAGAAGTAATTGAAATTTTATTTTAGGTTTATTTGATTATCCATACTTATCGGTTTATTCGGTTATCCATACTTGTCAGTTCATTTGGCTATCCATACGTGTCACTGAATGACTACTTTGATAGTGATACGGTAAATTACGAAAATAAGTATGTGCTTAACGCTTTGTTTCTTAAAAAATGTTACTTAAAATTTACATATATGTGCTTACTTTGACAATACAATCTCTTTAGACTACATCTACTTGACATTTTAATTTAATTTTGTAAAACTATATACACCCATTTATTTCATTTTGAAACTGTTGGTACATGTACTTTTCTTTGATGTGCTTGCATTTTAGTTGGATTAAAAAAATAAAACATTGCACATGGTGTTTGTTGATACTATCCAAGTTAAATGAAATACAAATGTATGAGAACTGTTTCTGGTTTAAAAAAATATAAACCATACTGTGCAGAAAATTATTATTTATTTGTATATTTATGCCAAAAACCAAAACTTGTGTAACAAAGACCAGCAACATTTCAATGCATAGTTTTACAGTTACTGATATGTAAGATGAAGAATATTATCAGCTGTCCAACATATGGTTCACATGGAAAAGTATGAGGGCTAGTTTTCATACACATATGTATAATACAGTAAAACCTTGCTATAAGACTAGCGGTTCGTGCGAGGTTTTTATGGCTAAGTTTCATTGTATTGTGTTTTTATTCAAATGCATACAGTACTGAAAACAACATCATATATACATATTTTTTATTTAGTCATTGCACACATAAAACTGGAATCGAAATTGGCAGTTCATTAACGCAAAGTAAATAAATACAAAATCAGTATACACCTTTTTTGGGGAGGGGTGGGGGGGGGGGGGCGGGGGCTGATCAAAACTAGCTAACATTTCTCAAGAGTAACACCATTACAACTACACAGTCTTCAATGTATCAGCACAGACAACACATCACTCAACCTCCTCTTTAATCAATACTCCTCTTATATTACATAAAGCAGCCACTACCCGAATTATTTTGTTTGCGTTTCTTAAACTTTTAATAGCCATTTTTGTGTTCAATATTCTATAAGATTTCATCGCATAATAGCTCTTGCAACATGTATTTGTTCTGACACTATTCTTCTGGAGTCAGTTATTTCTTTCTCTGAAAGCTGGCTTATACCTTGCATAAATGCCGGAATATTTAATTTTACTCTCAGTGCGCACAAATCCTCACCTATTGTAAAACCTCTGTCAGCCATAACTTCATCCCCTGGCAGTAAAAAGTTAAGAAAACCAGAGTTTTTAGTAATAAAATTATCACTCGCTCTGCCTCCATACATTGGTGACACAAACATAATAAATCCATTTGGTGCTATTGCAATCAAAAACGTAGCTGTGTTATTGTGTTTATAAGGACTCCATGTTAGTGCACATGCTTTCAAAGAAAATGGTCTCTGAATGAAAACCTCTGGCAGTCTATTATACAAGTAGTTTTTGGAAATGATGATTTGAAAGATTCTGGAAAAAATCTTCTTATTGTCTCCCTTGGAAGCCATACAACACAGTCTGAAAGATGTTTGGCCATGATGTCTATCCAGGTTTTCAAAATCTTACTGATAAGTAACATTAATTCTTCTAGCAATATCCTGAAAACTAAGCGCAAGTCTGAGTCGTACCAACACTGACAGAATCTGATCAGGTACACTAAGTCTGAATGGCAACTTTACTCCGTGAATAGAAAGTACATTAACAAGTTTCAAAAACATAGTGAGATGAAGTCCTGTATAAAATATTGATTCTGAGTCTGTGGTTATGTTGTCTACACAAAATTCTGGAGTAGTACACTAGACTGAAGCATTTCTTGTTCTTTTATGATATATGTAGTTGTGATCTAGAGCAACTATATCAATGATTTGGGTACTACTGTCCACTAAGACCGGTTTATGTCGACAATGCCGAGGAAAGCGGTGACAACAAAGAGAATCACAATGTTCATCCACAAGTCTGTCTTGGTACAATTCATTTCCAAGCACTATCTTCACTGCGATATGCTGATCAGCGGAAGAAATTGGATGTTCTATTGCATCATTGGAATGTTGGACAGTTGGTGCTTGCTGGGTAGAGACAGGTGGCTTATTTTTTATTATTTATTTGTCGGCGAATGAGTGGTCTGCGCCCAGGTGTATGCGATGCTCTTTGGTTGTATCCCATCTTCATAACCGGTATAGGGTTTTGTTTTCTAGGTCGGACATCTATAAAATGGATGGAACACACCTGCAACAACACAAAAATTACAATTAGTTGCACGACTCCAAGAATTAAATCTTTGCTGCACTTTGCTAAAAATATCTTTGAATGAACCTATGTTGACTAAAAGTACAGTTGAAACAATTTTCGAGCAGAAAATCAATTTAATAATTATGTTATGAGGACATATGTAATTGTTTATATATGTATCTGGAGTCCTAATATACAAATATTTTATTTTGTGAAAGCATACACATATAAAGTTTTTTACACAAATGATGGGTGGAATTTTTCAAAGATTACTGTATCCCATGGTTGACCTGTTTACCAATAGTTAAATTAATTTTACTTTCATGAATTCAATATTTCAGGCATATTCATTATTCATACACTTCATGTTCTATTTTTCTTAAAATTATGAAAGTCTATATATAGTCTATATATATATATTAGTTAAAAGCTCCTTAGAGCCTATGTTATTTGTTTTACTATCTGACTATGTAAATAAAATTTACATGACATGACATATATTCATCAACTTGCTTAATTTTAATTCTGACGGCATCCTAATCCGTTTTTTTTCGCAGTTTATCTTGTTTTCAAACAAGATCAAGTTAAGCATTCCCTTAAAGGCGAAAGCGGAGGTTGAAGAGAATTCAAAAAGGGGAGATAAATCGTGCGTACTACGGAAATAGAATCGTCTTTTTCAAATGTAACACCACATTGTCGGCTTATCACTAATGAACTCTCGAACTTTAGAGTCGACTCAATGGGTCATATGGGATATATTAATGACCCCCAGCAGTTAATAATTAAATTATTCGATTCTATAACTCGAATTGAGCCTTTTTTACCCTCAGGTGTGTCCCTTTAACTGTTTATAACACATTGTTTTCATTGTTCGTCATAATGCTTTGCTTTTTAATATGTCTTATTTATTTATCTTAAGTCGGTGGTAAAAGCTCTACAGAGCTTGTATATTCTATGTGTATATGTATGTATGTTGAACATTGACCTTTTCGAAATTCCAGACCTGAGGTCGGGGAATAAGTATGTCAGGGGGTGGGGGGGGGGGTGCGAGCGCATACTGAGTCATATACGACAGCTGAATCTACATGTAAACACAACATTTCCCGTAATTTTTCGATACACTTGAAATAGAAGGGCTATGCTTTAGGAACGGAAGAGATCTGATGATGCAGAGAATTCACTTGTAAGTAGTTGTGTTGTACCCGTTTAAAAAGAAGAACTCGCTTGTAAATTGCGCACGATTTGGGTGCAAACCAAAATGACAAGTTTGACCTGACGACGATTACACTGTTTGAATTAAACACAGGTTATGAACTTAATACTTATTTCTTACTCTCGCAATGGCGAGACATTGATTTAGAAAACAAGTGTTATCACATAATGAAAGTTAGCTTCAATACAAAGCTGACAATTTTGTCAAAGCAAACGATCCTTTAAGAAAATAAACAAGTTAACTACACCAAGCAGTAAACTTACCACTTGTGGTCCAATCCTGTAGAAAAAGACACCAGGCTCGAATTTTTTAAAATTATTTCACATATGTGAAGAAATTTGCAGATCTTTGCAGTCATATATATTTCAAATTATCTAGGCTTCCCCTTTAATCCATATATACATGTTTTATTGCATTATTCGACCGGTGTAGATCCAGATCTGCTGACACGTTGGTGCTGTCTGATCTTGATCTACACTGGTTGCATCTTGTACAGAAATAACCTAATGGATCAAAAGCAAATGGATGTTCTGGCTAATCTGGTTCTACACTGATCACACAGGCGATAAAACCCATATATATGGGGTAAAGGGTTTTTATTAGTAATTAAATTTTTGGTCACCCCAACCAGACATAAAATGTTTGCATACAGTAACAGTTTAACAGTTTTTGTTTACATTTACTGATATATTTTTATTTTATATTTATACAGATATGTCTGCCACTGTCATACAGGGAAACCATGCAGCTGACAAATGGAGACCTGAATACTGTACTAAGACATATTGGTCTGTCAATTAAAGGAAAGAGGAATCATAAAGTAACATGGCTAGCCAGTCAACTTGGAATCCCTACAACACAAAGTATTCAGTGATCCATTTTTACAGACATTAATGGACATAACAAAGACAGTGAATGATGGATAAAGGATTTGAATACAGTTGATGTTTTGAAATTCATCCATGTAAAATGCGGTCAAAATAGATTACAAGTTGTGGAATCAGTTAATTTTTAAACTGTTAATTATGCTAACGTTATACATTTTAGCTGTTTAATATACTAACTTGTTTTCTGTTTGTCATTCACATTTTTAACCTGATAGATTTTTATTTTATTTTAGTTTTAACCTGATTATATTCTCATGTCGTTAAACTTTAGTGTATTCGGCGCCGTATGATCTATCAAAAGTCGGTGTGCCGTAAAACCCAAAAAACAAAACAATAACGAAATTTGTGCTGGCAGGAAACAATAATTGTGTTTATTTTATCTCAGCAAAATTACCAGATCCTTAGCCTTCCTAATATATTGTGATAACTGAACTTTTATTTTCTATGTAGATTGATCTTGAAATATGCAAGAGAAAAAATATTGGCACTAATAAAATTTGCAATTATTTTTACTTTGTTATTATGTTGTGAGACAATCAAACTGTTCCGCATTTCTAAGCAGTACAACATTTTAACTATCATGTATAAATTACAGTATGACCTTTATCTAAGCTAACAAGTGGAGATTAGGTCGAGCTGTCTGCAATCTTCCAGTGTACCAGACTGCAATACAGAATACATGTTTGTGATTAAACATAAACATTATTTGTGTTGCATAATTTTGCATGCAAATGGGGTGGGGGTGGTGGGGGGGGTGGGGGGGGGGTCTTCAAAATGGCATAATTTGGAAGAAAAATTAAATTTTGCTTGGAACTAAAGGCTAAATGACAACGTATTCATTTCTCCAATTAGTCAGCCATGCAGGTCTGAGCTTTTTATCGCTAGGAATCTTGTAAAAATTGCATGTGGCACCTCGAGATCTCTCGTGGTTACAACCTTCAGCACAGCAGAAATCGTTCTGTCCCATAGCAAAATAAAATTATCTAAGCGAGTAAAATTCATTTAAAACATATAAATACAATTTCTGGTGATTTGGTGTATCATTTTTATTCACTTTGTCCTTATTTTTGTGTGTGAAGAAGAAACGAAAGTAAGTCAGCTGTTCTATGTTTACACGCGAGCACATAAACGGAAGCCCCCTGACCTCAAATCTCGCGGAGCGAGATTGCGCGAGATTTCGTAATTTCGCAATCGTCAATAATTGTTACACGTACCGGACTACTAAAATAAATATTACTGGTCTTGAATGATCCGCTAAACCCCAAGAATATCAGCCAATCAGGTTTACCCTCCGTCCGTCAGTCTGTCTGTCTGTCTGTCCGCTAAAAATCTGGATCCTTTGATAACTTAAAAACTATTAAAGCTAGGCGCATGAAACTTAGAATGTTAATAGGTAGAAATGTGTACTAAATGCACGCGCAAGATTTGGGTCGCTACCTTGAAGGTCAAGGTCACATCATGACCTTGAAGCAAAATCGTGTACGGCCCATAACTACGTTATTTGAAGTCGGATTTTAAAACTATTTCACAGAAATGATCACCATATTGAGATGTCGTGTCGCCAGCAAGATTTGGGTCGCTACCTTGAAGGTCAAGGTCACAGCATGACTTGACCTTGCAGCAAAATCGTGTCCGGCCCATAACTTTTTTATTTGAAGTCGGATTTTACAACTATGTCACAGAAATGATCACCGTATTGAGATGACGTGTCGCGCACAACATTTGGGTCGCTACCTTGAAGGTCAAGGTCACAGCATGACCTTGCAGCAAAATCGTGTCTGGCCCATAACTTTGTTTTTTGAAGTCGGATTTTAAAACTATTTCACAGAAATGATCACCATATTGAGATGACTTGTCAGCACAACATTTGGATCGCTACCTTGAAGGTCAAGGTCACAGCATGACCTTGCAGCAAAATCGTGAAGTTTTGGATAGCGCATTCTATGACAATACAGATTAATGAGAATATACTATCATCAAGACAGCTTTACCCTTATAAACTATATGCCACTTTATCCATCAAACTCCCTTATCAGTAAACCCATTTCTCAATTTCACAAACAAAGAAATCTGTTATTTTCTTATGTTTTGTGGTCGATATTTTCACGCCTTTATCTGACATAAATTGCAAATAATCAAATGATAGGGCCAAATTCACTCCTATTGACATTGTTTTCAAAACATTGGAGACGAACAATAAGATCAGTTAATAATATAAAAACATGGCATATTAAAATGATGCTAGATAAGGTAAAAAAACAGGCAATCGGTCAAGTGTCCTTTGTTCAGTGTAAAAAGGGTGTCCTTTGTCCACAGATGAAAGGTGTCCTTTGTTTACAGGTCAATTATAGAACGATTTTCCTCTGGGGAATATTGATGGGTCCATTGAAAGCAGGTGTCTGCTGTTCTCAGTTGTCCCTTAGCTCAGGCTAACTTGTATATGTATCTGTAGATTTCCATGCTTATTACTTCATTTTTAAGCCATAATTATACACGCGAGCACATAAACGGAACCCCCCTGACCTCAAATCTCGCGGAGCGAGATTGCGCGAGATTTCGTAATTTCGCAATCGTCAATAATTGTTACACGTACCCGACTACCAAAATCAATATTACTGGACTTGAATGATCCGCTAAACCCCAAGAATATCAGCCAATCAGGTTTACCTGCGATATCTGTCACTATCTGTCACTATATTAGGAAGTCGAAGTGTTTCTCTTGTCAGATATGATAACTTCTACAACAAGCAACAAACCCTGTAGAGCAAAACTCAAGATCAGTTTTTACCGCTCCCCGTTGACCTGTAGGCAACGAAGGGTCTTTGCGACTGGTGTAGAGCATCCAGTATCTTCAGATTTAAGGTAGGTAATTATTGAAGATGTTGTTTTTGTGTGATGTATTCGGTTGAAACAGTTTCATTTACGTAAATAGCAACGAACATCAAGGGAAGTAACTCCTTTTTTCTATTTCCAATCGTACCTACTCGGCGATCTCCGGCAAGCTTCGGATAGATTACGTAGAATCACCGAAGCGTGATCCGAGTGGTTACCCGCAAATTCGATTCCAAATTAAATCGGAACACCTCGGATAATTCACGAATCATTGACGGATGATTGTCTCGCAGACGGAATTGTCCCGAGGAGTTCCGATTGGTTCCAAATTGTTTGTTTGTATATTAAGTGCACTTATCAATGCAATGCTTTTTGTTTGTATATTAAGTGCACTTATCAATGCAATGCTATGATGCAGTATTCTTTATATTAAAATAACATTTATGAACAAAATCGTAATAATGTCATTGGTTATTCACTGATTAATTAATGTCGATGCAGTTTCAGCTGAATGTCGCTCATAAATATTGTTTCATAATCGTAGTGTAAAGTGACAGTAGAGGTCAATAAGACGTACTTATTTTCTTTCTGAATTAAAAGGCATGGTTGTTTTGTGTTAAAACAGATTCGAACCATCGAAGTTTCTCTGTGATGACTGGTTCTTGAAGAGACAGGTTGAATGCAGCTTCAATGTACCTTTTAAGCATAGGCACTTGGTTTTAAGGCTGACTGATTTGTTTCAATGAAAACTAATCAGTCAGTCTTAAAACCATTATATAGGTAGATGAATAAAAAATCGGAAATATTGAAACAAATCAGTCAGTTTTAAAACCAAGTGCCTGTGGTCTCAATTCCCTCAATTTCAGCTTTAGCTAGCAATTTTGAATTCTTAAGACACAGTCTTACACACAGTCAATTACCAACAAATAATTAAGCTCCTTTGTGAAGCAGTATAACTAAGAGACAAGACCTGAAGGAAACTTTTAAGCACATGTGGTTTACCATTGTTGTACGAAACGTGGTGTAAAATGGAGCTAAGGTTCGTATGAATGCAAGATATAAATTGTTTTAGTTGTCATCTCCTAGAAACCAAGAATTAACGTTAAATAGGTTTGGCCATAGTAGGCTATATAAGGTCGATGCGTCCAAAACATAAATCGCACTTGCGTTATGCCGTTTCTTCTTATTGTTTATTTTTATATTGACTGTGAGTTTTAATAAAAGATTAATTTTACCAAAAGCATAACATGCAAGTAAACTACTATGTTTTTGACAAGATAATAACAGTCTGAGTTTAAATTGTGCTGATTATTTTTGTGTATGCGATTTTTCTGTAGTCAATAAAAAAAGTGATATTCATTACAGTTAAGGCACTAGTTCCGAAACACTACCGAAACAATCGCGGTTTATGCATTTTAATTTTCGGTGATTGATTAAAACTTTATGTGGTTGAAAGCACTAATGTATCTTCTTAATTACACATATTAAACATTTGGGAGCAGTTTCCATCTTGGCCGTTTAAATCTATGTTGTCTACCTGTAGTAAAAGCAGTAGTTCTGAAACCGGAGCATGTGTTACGGAACATA
This sequence comes from Sinonovacula constricta, assembly GCA_007844125.1. Taxonomy (NCBI): domain Eukaryota; kingdom Metazoa; phylum Mollusca; class Bivalvia; order Cardiida; family Solecurtidae; genus Sinonovacula; species Sinonovacula constricta. The sequence continues at coordinate 36,226,291 of CM017571.1, read as the reverse complement.
TCTATGTCGGCATATTCCACCTTCTGCAGTACACAACGGAAGTTGGGGACTTTCTCAAACTTAAGTTTAATTGGCAAATGACCTGTCACTATTCTACTTAAGCGCACAGCAATGGGTAGTACATGGAAGACAAACCTCAGTGCGCATTTAATTTTAAAGGTGGAATAACAAAACAACCAAAACAGATTTCTGCATACAGCTTTACTCTTCCTGAGATGTACCCATATAAATAATCAAAAAACGTAAGTAACAAACAAAAACACAACAAAATGATTGATGTCAAATAACATCACTTCTTTTCAATAGTTTGTGACACAATAATTTTGCAAAATAAGCAGAACTGATAATAAGGTTAAGCTTCATATTTTGAAAGACTAGTTAGGTTATACTAGCAATTGTGAAAGACAAATGTGTTTCACAACTTTGGTCAAGTAACAAACCATCTATGTATTAAATGGCTTTCTTATCGCATTCTTATCGCATTCCCTCTGGGTCTTAGAGGTTTTTACCCAGCAGACAGTGCTGACCCAAATTAGGCGACAGTCTGGTCAAGGTCTGATCTAACTGCGCATAGTTGTAGCTCATAATTAAAACTTATTTTTCTGAAGTATGCACCATACGGATTTTATGGTGATTAATATCTATGAGGGCATGATATTATGAAGTAAAATCTAGAAAAGAGTAAATATTTCTTGATTTTTAAAAGTATTAAAGGTGGTATTCAACAGTGTTTTTCCCCCTCAAAATAACCAAATAAGTCACTTGCGCCTGAAAAGGTCTTGAAAATTGCTCTTCATTAATGTCATAGATCTGTGTGAACAGTCAAGAACAAATCCCCACTCGTCATTGCAAACGTATGTTTCCTATCCAAGCCACACTGCATAGATAGCTATTTTTAAACTTAGAAAAAACTTGTGACAACTTACTTTTTATATAGTCATCTGGGCAATCTGCTCTAATGCGGTATCTATTTTTAGCAGAGACGACTATCACACTTTTTATAGAGTTGGCAAGACAGAACATTTATTTTTTTGCTATTAGTACAGTCTAAAAATAAAGTTACAGTTCAAAATTGTCTTTATAATGACTAAAGTATGGGTTTATGCAAAAAGTATGCCCATATTCTCCAGAGCAGCGGTCAGATATAGGTGTGTGTATTTCAAATATGCAAGTTGTTGGATACAACCCTTAAAGTTTTACAACTTAATTTCAAAATTTTTGCTACCTTGACAATAAATTGAACCTGTTATTTTTGAAATATTTGAAACAGACACCATTTTTTCTTGTATGTCATTCAATGCAAAATATGATTACAAAAATTAATGCCAATAAACAATTTGAAACTTGGGTTGAAAAACAAAAACAAAATAAAACACATAGTTTTGGTGGATTTTAAGGTAAATCAAGAAAACTAAGAATTTAACATCATTATTACAAGTGCATTCTATAAAAAACAAAAACCTTAATTAAAGATGTATCAGTTGTTATTAACAAATTTACTGCTACACTCACTACATTTGTAACATGCAATAAAGGTACAACAGGATAAATGGTGTCACAACCATATGCATAGTCTCTTACAAGCATACAATTGAATGCAGGTGTCTGCTCTTCGTACCCGACTACCAAAATCAATATTACTGGACTTGAATGATCCGCTTAACCCCAAGAATATCAGCCAATCAGGTTAAACTGCGATATCTGTCACTATCTGTCACTATATAAGGAAATCGAAGTTTTTCCCTTGTCAGATATGATAACTTCTATAACAAGCAACAAACCCTGTAGAGCAAAACTCAAGAACAGTTTTTACCGCTCCCCGTTGTCCTGTGGGCAACGAATGGTCGATGCGACTGGTGTAGAGCATCCAGTATCTTCAGATTCAAGGTAGGTAATTATTGAAGATGTTGTTTTTGTGTGATGTATTCGGTTGAAACAGTTTCATTTACGTTAATAGCAACGAACATCAAGGGAAGTAACTCCGTTTTTCCATTTCCAATCGTACCTACTCGGCGATCTCCGGCAAGCTTCGGATAGATTACGTAGAATCACCGAAGCTTGATCTGAGTGGTTACCCGCAAATTCGTTTCCAAATTAAATCGGAACACCTCGGATAATTCACGAATCATTGACGGATGATTGTCCCGCAGACGGAATTACCCGAGGAGTTCCGATTGGTTCCAAATTGATTATTTGTATATTAAGTGCACTTATCAATGCAATGCTTTTTGTCTGTATATTAAGTGCACTTATCAATGCAATGCTATGATGCAGTGTTCTTTATATTGAAATAACATTTATGAACAAAATCGTAATAATGTCATTGGTTATTCACTGATTAATTAATGTCGATGAAGTTTCAGCTGAATGTCGCTCATAAATATTGTTTCATAATCGTAGTGTCTAGTGCCAGTAGAGGTAAATAAGAAGTACTTATTTTCTTTCTGAATTAAAAGGCATGGTTGTTTTGTGTTAAAACAGTTTCGGACCATCAAAGTTTCTCTGTGATGACTGGTTCTTGAAGAGACAGGTTGAATGCAGCTTCAATGTACCTTTTAAGCATAGGCACTTGGTTTTAAGGCTGACTGATTAGTTTCAATGAAAACTAATCAGTCAGTCTTAAAACCATTATATAGGTAGATGAATAAAAAATCGGAAATATTGAAACAAATCAGTCAGTTTTAAAACCAAGTGCCTGTGGTCTCAATTCCCTCAATTTCAGCTTTAGCTAGCAATTTTGAATTCTTAAGACACAGTCTTACACACAGTCAATTACCAACAAATAATTAAGCTCCTTTTTGAAGCAGTATAACTAAGAGACAAGACCTGTAGGAAACTTTTAAGCACCTGTGGTTTACCATTGTTGTACGAAACGTGGTGTAAAATGGAACTAAGGTTCGTATGAATGCAAGATATAAATTGTTTTAGTTGTCATCTCCTAGAAACCAAGAATTAACGTTAAATAGGTTTGGCCATAGAAGGCTATATAAGGTCGATGCGTCCAAAACATAAATCGCACTTGCGTTATGCCGTTTCTTCTTATTGTTTATTTTTATATTGACTGTGAGTTTTAATAAAAGATTAATTTTACCAAAAGCATAACATGCAAGTAAACTACTATGTTTTTGACAAGATAATAACAGTCTGAGTTTAAATTGTGCTGATTATTTTTGTGTATGCGATTTTTCTGTAGTCATTAAAAATGTGATATTCATTACAGTTAAGGCACTAGTTCCGAAACACTACCGAAACAATCGCGGTTTATGCATTTTAATTTTCGGTGATTGATTAAAACTTTATGTGGTTGAAAGCACTAATGTATCTTCTTAATTACACATATTAAACATTTGGGAGCAGTTTCCATCTTGGCCGTTTAAATCTATGTTGTCTACCTGTAGTAAAAGCAGTAGTTCTGAAACCGGAGCATGTGTTACGGAACATATCTATGTCGGCATATTCCACCTTCTGCAGTACACAACGGAAGTTGGGGACTTTCTCAAACTTAAGTTTAATTGGCAAATGACCTGTCACTATTCTACTTAAGCGCACAGCAATGGGTAGTACATGGAAGACAAACCTCAGTGCGCATTTAATTTTAAAGGTGGAATAACAAAACAACCAAAACAGATTTCTGCATACAGCTTTACTCTTCCTGAGATGTACCCATATAAATAATCAAAAAACGTAAGTAACAAACAAAAACACAACAAAATGATTGATGTCAAATAACATCACTTCTTTTCAATAGTTTGTGACACAATAATTTTGCAAAATAAGCAGAACTGATAATAAGGTTAAGCTTCATATTTTGAAAGACTAGTTAGGTTATACTAGCAATTGTGAAAGACAAATGTGTTTCACAACTTTGGTCAAGTAACAAACCATCTATGTATTAAATGGCTTTCTTATCGCATTCTTATCGCATTCCCTCTGGGTCTTAGAGGTTTTTACCCAGCAGACAGTGCTGACCCAAATTAGGCGACAGTCTGGTCAAGGTCTGATCTAACTGCGCATAGTTGTAGCTCATAATTAAAACTTATTTTTCTGAAGTATGCACCATACGGATTTTATGGTGATTAATATCTATGAGGGCATGATATTATGAAGTAAAATCTAGAAAAGAGTAAATATTTCTTGATTTTTAAAAGTATTAAAGGTGGTATTCAACAGTGTTTTTCCCCCTCAAAATAACCAAATAAGTCACTTGCGCCTGAAAAGGTCTTGAAAATTGCTCTTCATTAATGTCATAGATCTGTGTGAACAGTCAAGAACAAATCCCCACTCGTCATTGCAAACGTATGTTTCCTATCCAAGCCACACTGCATAGATAGCTATTTTTAAACTTAGAAAAAACATGTGACAACTTACTTTTTATATAGTCATCTGGGCAATCTGCTCTAATGCGGTATCTATTTTTAGCAGAGACGACTATCACACTTTTTATAGAGTTGGCAAGACAGAACATTTATTTTTTTGCTATTAGTACAGTCTAAAAATAAAGTTACAGTTCAAAATTGTCTTTATAATGACTAAAGTATGGGTTTATGCAAAAAGTATGCCCATATTCTCCAGAGCAGCGGTCAGATATAGGTGTGTGTATTTCAAATATGCAAGTTGTTGGATACAACCCTTAAAGTTTTACAACTTAATTTCAAAATTTTTGCTACCTTGACAATAAATTGAACCTGTTATTTTTGAAATATTTGAAACAGACACCATTTTTTCTTGTATGTCATTCAATGCAAAATATGATTACAAAAATTAATGCCAATAAACAATTTGAAACTTGGGTTGAAAAACAAAAACAAAATAAAACACATAGTTTTGGTGGATTTTAAGGTAAATCAAGAAAACTAAGAATTTAACATCATTATTACAAGTGCATTCTATAAAAAACAAAAACCTTAATTAAAGATGTATCAGTTGTTATTAACAAATTTACTGCTACACTCACTACATTTGTAACATGCAATAAAGGTACAACAGGATAAATGGTGTCACAACCATATGCATAGTCTCTTACAAGCATACAATTGAATGCAGGTGTCTGCTCTTCGTACCCGACTACCAAAATCAATATTACTGGACTTGAATGATCCGCTTAACCCCAAGAATATCAGCCAATCAGGTTAAACTGCGATATCTGTCACTATCTGTCACTATATAAGGAAATCGAAGTTTTTCCCTTGTCAGATATGATAACTTCTATAACAAGCAACAAACCCTGTAGAGCAAAACTCAAGAACAGTTTTTACCGCTCCCCGTTGTCCTGTGGGCAACGAATGGTCGATGCGACTGGTGTAGAGCATCCAGTATCTTCAGATTCAAGGTAGGTAATTATTGAAGATGTTGTTTTTGTGTGATGTATTCGGTTGAAACAGTTTCATTTACGTTAATAGCAACGAACATCAAGGGAAGTAACTCCGTTTTTCCATTTCCAATCGTACCTACTCGGCGATCTCCGGCAAGCTTCGGATAGATTACGTAGAATCACCGAAGCTTGATCTGAGTGGTTACCCGCAAATTCGTTTCCAAATTAAATCGGAACACCTCGGATAATTCACGAATCATTGACGGATGATTGTCCCGCAGACGGAATTACCCGAGGAGTTCCGATTGGTTCCAAATTGATTATTTGTATATTAAGTGCACTTATCAATGCAATGCTTTTTGTCTGTATATTAAGTGCACTTATCAATGCAATGCTATGATGCAGTGTTCTTTATATTGAAATAACATTTATGAACAAAATCGTAATAATGTCATTGGTTATTCACTGATTAATTAATGTCGATGAAGTTTCAGCTGAATGTCGCTCATAAGTATTGTTTCATAATCGTAGTGTCTAGTGCCAGTAGAGGTAAATAAGAAGTACTTATTTTCTTTCTGAATTAAAAGGCATGGTTGTTTTGTGTTAAAACAGTTTCGGACCATCAAAGTTTCTCTGTGATGACTGGTTCTTGAAGAGACAGGTTGAATGCAGCTTCAATGTACCTTTTAAGCATAGGCACTTGGTTTTAAGGCTGACTGATTAGTTTCAATGAAAACTAATCAGTCAGTCTTAAAACCATTATATAGGTAGATGAATAAAAAATCGGAAATATTGAAACAAATCAGTCAGTTTTAAAACCAAGTGCCTGTGGTCTCAATTCCCTCAATTTCAGCTTTAGCTAGCAATTTTGAATTCTTAAGACACAGTCTTACACACAGTCAATTACCAACAAATAATTAAGCTCCTTTTTGAAGCAGTATAACTAAGAGACAAGACCTGTAGGAAACTTTTAAGCACCTGTGGTTTACCATTGTTGTACGAAACGTGGTGTAAAATGGAACTAAGGTTCGTATGAATGCAAGATATAAATTGTTTTAGTTGTCATCTCCTAGAAACCAAGAATTAACGTTAAATAGGTTTGGCCATAGAAGGCTATATAAGGTCGATGCGTCCAAAACATAAATCGCACTTGCGTTATGCCGTTTCTTCTTATTGTTTATTTTTATATTGACTGTGAGTTTTAATAAAAGATTAATTTTACCAAAAGCATAACATGCAAGTAAACTACTATGTTTTTGACAAGATAATAACAGTCTGAGTTTAAATTGTGCTGATTATTTTTGTGTATGCGATTTTTCTGTAGTCAATAAAAAAAGTGATATTCATTACAGTTAAGGCACTAGTTCTGCGCATAGTTGTAGCTCATAATCAAAACTTATTTCTCTGAAGTATGCACCATACGGATTTTATGGTGATTAATATCTATGAGGGCATGATATTATGAAGTAAAATCTAGAAAAGAGTAAATATTTCTTGATTTTTAAAAGTATTAAAGGTGGTATTCAACAGTGTTTTTCCCCCTCAAAATAACCAAATAAGTCACTTGCGCCTGAAAAGGTCTTGAAAATTGCTCTTCATTAATGTCATAGATCTGTGTGAACAGTCAAGAACAAATCCCCACTCGTCATTGCAAACGTATGTTTCCTATCCAAGCCACACTGCATAGATAGCTATTTTTAAACTTAGAAAAACCATGTGACAACTTACTTTTATATAGTCATCTGGGCAATCTGCTCTAATGCGGTATCTATTTTTAGCAGAGACGACTATCACACTTTTTATAGAGTTGGCAAGACAGAACATTTATTTTTTTGCTATTAGTACAGTCTAAAAATAAAGTTACAGTTCAAAATTGTCTTTATAATGACTAAAGTATGGGTTTGTGCAAAAAGTATGCCCATATTCTCCAGAGCAGCGGTCAGATATAGATGTGTGTATTTCAAATATGCAAGTTGTTGAATACAACCCTTAAAGTTTTACAACTTAATTTCAAAATTTTTGCTACCTTGACAATAAATTGAACCTGTTATTTTTGAAATATTTGAAACAGACACCATTTTTTCTTGTATGTCATTCAATGCAAAATATGATTACAAAAATTAATGCCAATAAACAATTTGAAACTTGGGTTGAAAAACAAAAACAAAATAAAACACATAGTTTTGGTGGATTTTAAGGTAAATCAAGAAAACTAAGAATTTAACATCATTATTACAAGTGCATTCTATAAAAAACAAAAACCTTAAATAAAGATGTATCAGTTGTTATTAACAAATTTACTGCTACACTCACTACATTTGTAACATGCAATAAAGGTACAACAGGACAAATGGTGTCACAACCATATGCATAGTCTCTTACAAGCATACAATTGAAATAGTTGATCCAGCTTCAATTTCTGAAGCTGTCTTGTTAACTTGTGCAAAGTGTTTGATGAAAAAACTTTGCTACTGGCATGATGAAGTAGTTACAAGGCAGTTGAACACCACCACCAATATCAAGTTGGTCTGGCCAGGGGTATGAACTTGGTACTGGGTCACCAAAGACTTCAGCATATACTATTTCCTCTTCATCTAAGACCTTCCTAAAATAAAATGCCAGTTCTCTTTAAACATGGCCAATGGGAGACCTGCAATATCTGACAAAAATATTACGTTGTTTATCGGTTAACAAGGTATGTAAACTAAGGTGAAATGTGGATAGTTCTGGGATCCAGATAAGACATGCACTTTCATCATGAATGTTAGTATATTCGCTATCTAAAGGTAATCTAGTTGGAGGATCAGTTCTGGGAGGTTTTATTTTGAAGTGATGGTAGCTTTTACAACACAGTTTTGTACCAAAATGGAAATATCTGTATAGCAGGTAGGCTACATGTACCGGTACCTTTACCTGGCTCAGTTCCTTGATGCATCTAAAGAAAAATAAAACAAATGTTATTGTATTAGTCCCCTACCGGTGTGAACACCGGGGACTATAGGGGACTATAGGTTTACCCTCCGTCCGTCAGTCTGTTTGTCTGTCTGTCTGTCTGCTAAAAATCTGGATCCTTTGATAACTTAAAAACTATTAAAGCTAGGCGCGTAAAACTTGGTATGTTAATAGGTAGAAATGTGTACAATATGCACGCGCAAGATTTGTGTCGCTACCTTGAAGGTCAAGGTCACAGCATGACCTTGAAGCAAAATCGTGTACGGCCCATAACTTCGTTATTTGAAGTCGTATTTTAAAACTATTTCACAGAAATGACCCCATATTGAGATGACATGTCGCGCACAACATTTGGATCGCTACCTTGAAGGTCAAGGTCACAGCATGACCTTGCAGCCAAATCGTGTCCGGCCCATAACTTTGTTTTTTGAAGTCGGATTTTAAAACTATTTCACAGAAATGATCACCATATTGAGATGACTTGTCAGCACAACATTTGGGTCGCTACCTTGAAGGTCAAGGTCACAGCATGACCTTGCAGCAAAATCGTGAGGTTTTTGATAGCGCATTCTATGACAATACAGATTAATGAGAATATACTATCATCAAGACAGCTTTACCCTTATAAACTTTATGTCACTTTATCCATCAAACACCCTTATCAGTAAACCCATTTTACAATTTTAAATTTTACAAACAAAGAGATCTGTTATTTTCTTATGTTTTGTGGTCGATATTTTCACGCCTTTATCTGACATAAATTGCAAATAATCAAATGATAGGGCCAAATTCACTCCTATTGACATTGTTTTCAAAACATGGGAGACGAACAATAAGATCAGTTAATAATATAAAAACATGGCATATTAAAATGGTGCTAGATAAGGTAAAAAACAGGCAATCGGTCAAATGTCCTTTGTTCAGGGTAAAAAGGGTGTCCGTTGTCCAAAGATGAAAGGTGTCCTTTGTTTACAGATCAATTATAGAACGATTTTCCTCTGGGGAATATTGATGGGTCCATTGAATTATAAATGGCAATTTACAGGAGCGTATGATAATTAAAGAACTTTTTGAGGGACCGGTAGGGGACTACTGTATTGCTCGCAATACTATCAAATGCTTGTTTATTAAGGAATTATTGTCTTTATAATAATAGACAAATAAAAGTGAAATGTTATGCTTGGAAAATATGCAGACATACATGATGTCAAAGCACATTACTTCACTAGATTTTAATAAAGAATACAGCATAGCTCAGCATGACAATCATAACAACAGACATTCAGTTTGTTGTCCCAGTATACATATTTAAAGATGTCAAATTTCTGAAATTTTCATTATGCCATGATTACACTGAAACATTCTAAATGTTACAGGGTCTATTATCACTTTTTCTTTCTCTACTATGCAGGACTGTCTCTGGGTATGTTCAAATGTTGTTTTAGTGAAACAAAATTCATTTTGCATGGCACATTGGTTATAGGAATCACATGTACACACAAAAGTCAGGGTTGTCATTAGGAGGCGGCTGGCGGCCGATTTAACCGCCTTAAATGAAAGTCGGGCCGCCTCAAATTTGGGGGGAAAAATGAAAATCGGTCAAGAGTTATGATTTCCCCCCGTGAAAGACAACGGTACACTATCATATTTGCGTATATTTTACATATACCGTGTAACATTTGTAAACTGCGACTTGATTGGACGATTTGCTTCGATATTGACCAATCACATATGTTTTAAGAAACTTAAGACAGCAATCATACACGATGTTTCAAGATGAGGGTATCCAAGATGAAAAAAGAAAGATCGATTTGTTTGATTATTTTCATGTACAATCAACTGGCCAATTGAGTAAATCCCCAGTTATAATGATTAGTTTTTGCATGCATTGTTTTGTTTGTTATTTGAAATGTTCTGTTTGATTTGTTCGCATTGATTTTGATCGAGTTGTTCAAACTTGTTTTTATCCGATTTGAGTTGAATTATTCTAGCGCGGAATAGAAGGGCGCTCCGCCTTGCCCTTTTTAAAGCCCGCTCTGCCCTATTAAGCCCCGCCCCTTTGCCCATAAAATACCTACAAACAGCTCGGGTTTGACCTTATTAAGACCGCCCATTTACTTTTTGGTCTAAATATGATCAATCAATCAATGCCATTCAGTGCTAGATTCGGCGCTGTTATCCAGATGTGTCACGGTTACGCAAATTTATTGTAATTACCGAGCTAAGCAAGAAACGAACATGAGCGTCGACCAGTAATTTAACTCTGTTCTGTTAACTTCAGGGTACTTCTGTTAACTGTGAAATAAACTCGGCCGGACCCCCTAACAGCGCCTTTGGCGCTCGCATAGCCTAGCCTCCACAAAAATTAATTGAGAAATTGACTGTTAAAATTGTCAATTTACTTAAGGGAAACTGCTGGAACCTCACATCCAATCATAGCAATTCATGTAATTTTGTAGACAAAATAAGTGGAAGTTGTATGTTTCTAAGGTAGATCTTCCATATAAATGTATTAGATACAACATTCAGTTATATATTCAAAAACTGATAATCATATGAGAGAGCAAGAAAGAGAGATAGAAGAGAGGGTGGGGAGGGTGCTGGTAAATGAGTGGTATAAAACAATAGACACACAGAATTTATTGAATAAAAGAAGTTTCAAACAATCATTCAACATGTTTGAGATTTCCCCCATCTGGATGGAACCCCAATGTGCTCTCAGCTGTTCCGGAATAGTGCTCATACAAACAAACATAAAACATGGTGTATTTTGCTTTTCACAATCATAAAACAAGAATTTGCATAAAGTTAACAACGAATAGGTATTGTTAATACATTTTGATGCATAAGTTTGATTGCTTACCTTAGGACTGTGTTTTTTTTTTTCTTATCAGATGTTTTTCCCCCATTTTCGTTAAACGGTGTTGACTTTAACTGTTACGCAGGTAATATTTTCAATCGACTGTTTTGTCTTTTCGCACTTTTAAACGTGCGAAAATCTTCGAAAAAACTTGGAAAAATGTGAAATATACCGTAATCGTTAGAAAAGAACCAATATTTGGAGTACATTACGAGCAAACATACAAAAATCAAGTGGTTGTTTCGGAACCACTGCTGTTTCAAAACTACTGTCTTAACTGTATTATACATGAAATTGAAAATAATCATAGTTTAGTATTGATACATGGCACATACATTCACACAAGATGGCCTACAAACATTCCTTTTGATTATTGCATTAATATTAAGCCAATATGTCTTTTGTTTATAACTGACTTATTAGCTGACATAGTCTAAATTACTGCATGCACAGTTCAGAGATATGTTGAACCTAAAATAACAATATACTTATGTTCTATTGGAAACAGAACAATTACAGTCAATTGTATGCGTTTTACATCATGCCAGGCACGTACATAAAAGGCAAGATTTATTCCTTTATTTAATTTAAGCCAGTTAACAACTTTTTTTAAGAAAATGAAAGGCCTTAATCTAAAACTGAGTTTATCAAACTACTGAATAAGGAGACAGAAGACTAGAATGATAATATACTTGTTAAATCTCAAAGTTATATACTAATGACAAAATAAATAGTCTGGATTGGAGTATACAGTCAAACCTGTATTAAAAGACCACCATCGGGACAGGGCAAAAGTGGTCTCTTAAGACAGGTGGTCTCTTAATGCAGCATGGTTACTTTTTGTGAAAACCACACTTGAAATTTACAAATTGTGTTGTATAAGCAAGGAGTAGAGAAAGCAATAACATCAATATATTTTATTAGTGTAACAGAACAGTTAGGCATGTAAGGGTCAACTAATGTCTATAAAAATAAATAAATCAGCACATAAATACATGTATGTTTATCAAACATTATGTTTGTGCATTTTGTATTTTGTACATTCCTCCTGGATTTTCACAGTCAGTTTGTATTTTGTGCTAAATCCTCTGTCGTCTTGTAATAAATTAGTATGTAATTAAAGTATATACACTACAATTTACATGTTATCAAATTGCAAACAACAGTTCTAAAATCATTACTTAGCACTGAAATAATTATGAATGGAAGTTTGTTTCACAGATGATGTCATTCGCATGTCAATTAGAATGTGACACTGGCACTTGACGTCCGGTCGCATCCAAAAACTAACATAAGTCGTTCAGCGAGTCATTTTGAGTTGAACGTTTAACTCGTTTCACTTTCGAATTTCCATGTTCATATTCGTCCATTATTTCACGTTTTCGTTTTGCAATGTTCTGAATCTGCGTTTTTCCGACACCAAGCTCAGATGCAACAGCACGACAACTTTTCCCATTGTTCAAAAGTTTGACAACTTTGACACGATCGTCTATTGTAAGGCACGTTCGTTTAGACATGTTGTTGCGTAATGCAACAAAGAACAACTGTTCCAGATATTCCATTACATTACTGTATCCAATTGCAGTTTGCGCTTTATAATTGTATATTTTAAGTTTTTAGCAAACCAATTATCGTAATTCATACAAACTTAACTTTGATTTACTTTTAAAGAAACCGAAGTCGTAACATGGTCAATAAGTGTCAATACGAGCGGTAATAGGGCACACTCGATTAGGTGTGAATCGAGCGCGGGCTTGATGTGTACATCGACCCAGTGACATTACGTAATTTCCCAGTTTGACACGGCCGATTGCAGTGATTAGCATAGAAGAGCAAACGTGTAAATTAATTGCTTATTGTGTGGTCGTAACTAATGTGTGAGTGGATTAACGCGGTCGCCTATTAGGGTATAATTAAAGCATGTTTGACATGTTTATGTGCGGTCGCTGGACGCAGATCAAAGGTGGGCGCTTATTACATTACAATTACAGAACAAATATGATCGGGCGGCTTTGAAGTGGTCGCATAGAGCAGGTGGTCGCCGGTTAGGGGTGGTCGTATGGTCAGGTTTGACTGTATTTGGAAAATGTTAAAAATAACTTCATCTTGTAAGTAACTTTTTTGCATCCTATCTTAAACTATTTAAATATAAAAGTTAATCTTAAATTACTTTACTCAATTTGAGTCTAAAAGCAGACTGTCATTAATTTGAAATATGTCCATTAATTGACTTTGCAGATTTAGCCATTTAACAAGCACATTTAACTTGTAAGAAAGATCTATTTCTTTGGAAACAAGTTGTAAAAAAACATCATTGTCACCATTAATTTTGTCAGTGCTTTATTTTAAGTGTAACAAATTTAAGTCATGTTTATCTCAGTATTGTACTAGAGTTTTTTTAATATTCATAAACAATACGTTTTACATTCTGTTTTGATTTTTTATGTGTTTATTAAGTAGATTTCTTTAAGTAAATGCCAAATTTTATTATAATATTCTACTTTAAATAAATGGTTGTTTTGGGCAAAAAATATCTAGATAATGCAAATTATTGGTTCATCTATTTTTCACTTGCATTGGTACAAAAATATATTTATACTAATTATATTATTATAGATTAGAGGGGCGCTATCCAAACTCCCAGCCCACAGAGAATGGCCCAACCTCCAGCATTGTCCTTTCCGGTCGTCCATTGCCACCGGTATGCCTTATTAATATACCTCACTTGATGTTTCCATGTTTACTTTCTATAGCCGAGACTGTCCTGTACGAATATACCTCGTGGTTTAATAGAAACTCAGTGTTACATGCATCCATTAAGAAAAACAATGAATGCTATCTTATACACTGATTAAGGAATGTTGTTAAAACTTTTTATATAATTGGAAGTGTTTATTGGGAAGAGGGAAGCGAATTAGAATTGATCTGATTTTAATTTCACTATTGACAACAGATAGATTTAATGCTACTTGTCAATGTTCTTGGTGGAACAATTAAAATTTTTACAAGTGTTAACAGTAATACAGTTGAACTTCGTATTTGATCATATAAAAAACGCATAAGACAAATTCACTTGAGCTGCATTCCCCTTTACCTCATAGTGATTGCTGGGTTCCTGATCATGTTTTCTTTACTAATCCGACTTGCTTGACTTCGAACATCAAAGGCCGCTGCCAAGTCTTGTCACGCGACAGCTTGACAATGTGTGAACGTGACATCATAGATCAATTAACATTGGCTTACCACATGCACAAGCCCATATATATAATACCTGTATTTGATGTGGGCTAACCGCTCGGAACAACCTTCAAGTTTACAAGTATATTTACATTTACTTGTGCTATATCAGTCACTAACCGTGTTTACAATTGAGACAGGGTAAAAACTTCAACCTTAGGCAGTCTACTAGATGACCGTGAACGTGCCAGTGTTCAAACGGAATATATAACATGATTTATGCATGGGTAGAACCACAGACGCACTGCAGGTTAGCTGGAAAACTTTCCCACATGAAAGTTCTTACCCTGATTGAGACTTGATCCCATGCAGTGAGGGGCTGAGGAATTACAAGTCAGCGACTCTAATCGCTCGGCCACGGGTGTCCCCATTAAGCGATAGTTGTGTGTAGCTTAGCACAAAGGTTAGATAAATTGTTTTTTGTTGACCTTCATTAGTTTTTAGCAATTCATGGTGCAAAATCTGGTGCAGATTACTATTGGATTTATCATCCCACGTGCAGATTACAAATACTTAATTTTGTTCAGCGTGTTCACAGATGAATCAAACTTTCTTTCAGTGCTCTTGTTGTATTCTGTCAAATAGGAGCACTTTGTATAGATTGGGGTCATTCTAGATTATTGAATTTATATGGTTTATAAATAAATTGAAAAGTGTTACAACACTTGATTATGCAAACCCTACATGTTGATATATTCATGTTAAGGGTAATGTTTTAAAGTCAGTTGTCTTTAACAAAGTTGTTCTTTTTTTAGCAAAATTCTGAAAACGCAAATTTTGTTAAATTAGTGCTAATTTGTTGCATTATATCTTTACTATACATTATTATTTGGAAAAGTACATTATAATGACAAGTACAAGCAACTGCTTAAATGTTTGATAACTTGCCTGTGACCCTGCACAATGTTGGCAATGATATTTTTTTATAACCATCATTGTGGTGCATTCATTTATTGATATTTCCTAAAGTGATGTAGTTTTACAAAATGTTAAATTATATATGTAGTTATATAATTATAACATATTTTATTTCCAGGCTTCGAAGGAACCTATCAAAGGTAAAAATATCTTCACCAAAGATTTTTAAAGTAAATAACTCTGAATCACTTGATGCCAGATATGAGCCTTTTCAAAGCCAGGTTAGCCATTTAGGGCCATCATGGCACCCTTGTTTTGAAGAATTTACCAAAAAAAAACAATGACAATACAATAAATTGCCTCTAACAATGTTCTGTCAAATTCTGATTATTCATTGACAGACCCTACAGGTAGGTAAAGAAAAAGCTCTTTAACATGGCAGGGTGGTCCAACATTCAAGTGGTTGATGATATGATTAATGATACTTGTGCACTTACCCTAGAACTGCATGTATATGTACATATGCACTAAACCTTTCTAAGTCGAACAGGGTCATATTTCTCACAAAATCTAGTGGTGACCTTGATAAGTATTTCGTCTTTTCCTAATGTTGTTATTTCTTTCTGGCTGTGATGATAATTCTATCAAAGAAGTTTTGAGGGCTTTTAAATGTTTATCCATTGAAGATGGTAAGATTCCATTAAAGTTAAGTGTGGTATCAGATATTGTAAAGCGGAAATAAAATTGTAGAAAATACAAACAGATATTGCCAAGATTTGGAGGACCTTCTTGTTAGCATCTTGGATTTGTATAAGAGTTGGTTATGGTCAAAATCATTAGCATATGTAGCACAGTAGGCTTTTTAGCTCACCTGAGTTTATGCTTAGGGACAACTACTGTGATCATCTGCCATCATGTGTCCGTCAACATTTTAAAACAACATCACTGCTGAAACTGCTTATTCAAATTCAACCAAGCTTTCTCGGAATCTTCAGTAGACAGAGGAAATGAAAAGAATTTTTATCCGTCAGAAATTATGACCACCATGGGCGTGGTTATTTTCCTATATGTGGCTATTTAGGAAAACTTTAAACAATTTTAATTGTCAGACACTACAAGAACTAGAGCCTTGATATTTGGTATACATGTTCCTTGGGCGGTCCTGAATAAAGTTTCTTTAAAAAAATTAATTCGTCAAATAACGGGGATGCCAGGGGAGTGGCCATTTTCTATATATGGCTTTATAGATTGTTTTTGAAAATCTTCTTGTAAGAAACAACTAGAGCTAGAGCCTACATATTTGGTGTACGTGTTCCTTGGGTGGCATTGTATCAAGACTTCAAAGAAATTTGATCTGCCAAAAATATGGCTGCTGGGTGTGTGGTCATTTTCTATAAGTAGCTTTACAGGAAAAATATCTTATTGTCAGAATCTACGTGAGCGAGTGTGTCTTTATATTTTTATGCATATTTCATGGGTGACCCTGTATCAAGAGGGTTGAAAATAGTTTGATCTGTTAGAGGCTTTGTCATTTTATATGTGACTATGTAGTAAAGATGAAACTGATTGTCCAGTCTGTTACTGATGTTACTTGCCAGCTACTACTAAATTTCTGTGGCAGTGTCTAATATATTTTGACTGCAACATTTCTTGCAAACCATTTTTTCAGATAGAAATGAAACTTGGAAAGAATACTTGCTCTGACATAGTTACATTAACCCTTTCACCCATACATTGGACATTTTACGCCTTTGTGAAGCAATCCCTATAATCAGTATTATCTTTAATAGAATCTGTACTACTTGGGTTTCATTTGTTGCCCTGTTTAACCATTGATTTACCGGTACCATTAAATGATGAAACATACAGGTGTTAGAAATTCTTTGGACTGATTTAAAGAATATGAAAATATAGGTAAAGTTTTAAAATTGTGTACAAGTACTATGAATGAAAGGCTTAACTGTGACAAAGCAACTGTTTGGCTCTGATCATATTTGAAGATAGTTCTTGCTTATTTTATCCATTGTCCCACAAATAGGCTTACATTAAAATGTTAAAGACTATGTCGTAAACATATATACTTCTTAAACCATTAATGTAACTAAATCTTTTCTCGGATAATCTGATGATGCAGACTTCATCAATGTTTAATAACCATTCAGTCCCTCAACATTGTATGTTGAATATGTGGGACTGAACACACTTTAATCTTCTGCCGTCTACTAGTTGATATGCGGTACATTAGTAGTTCAACCCAAATTATTCATTAGCGGTCCATATCCACCTTTATAGGCTAGACAAACCCTTATGACATTAATTATGTTGAAAGAATTTGTGTATTAAATTGAAAACAACACTTAAAATTGAGTGATCTTGGGGAATATTTCATTTTTGTTTTTATTTGTATTTCTCTTTGACAGATGTTGGAGACGTGGGAACAGATGATGGTAAGAGATCTTTAAACTCATCTTAGAGGTTATATCGGACAGTAAGACAAAGATTCTCAGACAACCACAAACATTACTGATAGTTGGTCACCATTTAGCCCCTCACTGTATCTGTTTGAATACATGGGACTGGATATGCACTTTAAGTGAGGAAATCAGCTATTTGGTCTGTGGTACTAAGTTGCTGTACCCAAATCAGTCATTTGCAGTCAATACCCGTCTTTATAAGCGACATACTGACAATAATTGTGGTGAAGCAACTTTTGTATAATATAGACAACAAAACTTACAGTTGATTGATTTGGGAGAATGTTTCATGATTGTTTTAATGTTATTTCTTTTAAACAGGCTTCGGTGTCAACGACAGGACCCTTGAACCCATGGACTGGGAAGACGGTAAGAGATCTTTGAACTGATCTTAAAGGTGCAATCCGACAGTTTAACCAAGATTTTCTTTCTTAAACAACCAAAAACAGTATTGTTACCTGAAAAGATCCAGCAAAATGCAGTTTCAAGTAGTTGATGGTATTACATGTATATAAGCTTAATGATACTTATGCACTAACCTTAGAGCTGCATGTATATGTACATATGCACTTAACTGTTCTAAGTCGAACCAGGGTCACACTTCTTACAAAATCTAGTGGTGACCTCGATAAATATTTTGTGTTTCTGTAATGTTGATTTTTTCTTTTAAACAGGCTATGATGACAATTACATCAACGAGCTTTCGATGGCTTTTAACTGTTTGTCCATTGAAGATGGTAAGGTTCCATTAAAGTTAAGTGTGGTATCAGATATTATGAAGACGAAATAAAAGATTCTAGAATTGATAACAAGATAAAGTTAACTTGACAAGATGGCATCATGAATTGTTAGAACTATTCATTTTGTATATTTGTATTGTGGGCTTGAGTCCTTAAATTTGTTGAACAAACTATACTGTATTGCATTGTATGTGGTTTACAAACAGATATTGCCACGATTTGGATGACCTTCTTGTTATTATCTTGGATTCATATAAGAGTTGGTAATTTATGGTCAATCATTAGCATATGTAGCACAGTAGCCTTTTAGCTCACCTGAAATAATGCTTAGGGACAGCTGTTGTGATAATCTGACACCATGCGTCCGTTAACATTTTAAAACCACATCACTGCTGAAACTGCTGGGCCAAAGTAGACCAAACTTTCTCAGAAGCTTCAGTAGGCAGAGGAAATTAAAATAATTTTGACGCGTAAAAAATTATGGCCACCAGGGGCATTGTTATTTTCCATATGTGGCTATATAGGCGAATCTTCTGGTCAGACACTACAAGAACTAGAGCCTTGATATTTGGTATACGTGTTCCTTGGGTGGCTCTGAATAAAGATTGCTAAAAAAAATAATCTGTGAAATTACATGGCTGCCAGGGGATAATTTTGGAAATTCTTTTTGTCAGAAACTACTAGAGCTCTATCCTACAAAATTGGTGTACATGTTGCTTGGGTGGCCTTGTACTCGTATCAAGACTGTTCAAAGAATTTTGACCTGCTGAAAAATATGGCTGCCAGAGGTGTGACCATTTTCTATGAGTGGCTTTATAGGAAAACATCTTATTGTCAGAAACTACATGAGCAAATGTGTCTTGATATTTTTATGCATATTTCATGGGTGGTCTTGTATCAAGAGTGTTAAAAATGTTCTGTTAGAGGCTTTGTCATTTTATATGTGGTTATGTAGTAAAAATGAAACTGATTGACCAATTGTTTGTCTACAGGTAGATAAAATTGAAATATCTGTGGAAATTTTGATAGTACCTTATTTTATTTACCTATTGTGTACATGTTTTTCAGTTAGTTTAGCACTGATCACCTTTGAAGATAGTTCTTGTTTACCTTTTCCAAATGTCTCCCAAATAGACTTACAGTCAAATGTTAATGACTATGTCGTAACATATATAATTCTTAAACCATTAATGTAACTTAATCTTTTTTCGGATAATCTGATGATGCAGACTTCATTAATGATTGATCACCACTCAGTCCCACAACATTGTATGTTGAATATGTGAGACTGAACACACTTTAATCTGAGGCCGTCTACTAATTGATATGTGGTACATTAGTAGTTCAACCCAATTTATTCATTAGCGGTCCATATCCACCTATATAGGCTAGACAAAACCTTATGACATTAATTGTGTTGAAAGAACTTGTGCATGAAATTGAAAACAACACTTAAAGTTGAGTTATCTTGGAGAATATTTCATTCTTGTTTTTATTTGTATTTCTCTTTGACAGATGTTGGAGACGTGGGAATAGATGATGGTAAGAGGTCTTTAAACTGATTTTAGAAGTTATATCCGACAGTTATACGAAGATTCTCAAACCACGAAAAACATTACTGTTAGTTTGTGACATGAAAAGCAAAGAATCCCACGTTGCCACTTACTTTTAATTTTTATTATCATCCCGGGAATACATGTACACTTTGACGATGTTATCTATTTTCGCAGAATTCAGCCTACGTGCTTGTTTTAAACGTTTGTAGGAATTATTATTTTAACAGTACAAATTTAAAAAAAAATCACTGTAACAATTGAGGAAGTGCTCAAAATCATCTTTACTTAGTCTACATTGCGAGGTTGATAAGGAAATTGTGCACAAATCCCCTAAACAGGGATACAATTCTGTTACCTGTATTTGATGTGGGTTAACTGTCTGGTACTACCTTCAAGTTTACAAGAATATTTCCATTCACTTTTTATTTAACAGTCGCTAACCATGTTGAATAACAACAACTGAGACTGGGTAAAAACTTCAATCTAAGGCAGTCTTCTAGATGACAGTTAACATGCCAGTGTTCAACCGGACCTTGTAGCACAATCAGTAGAGCATAGGTTTCATGTATTGAAGGCCTCAGGTTCGACACCACGACATACCAAAATTTATAAAATTTGGTAACTGTATATCTCCCTTGTTTACGCTCAAACAAATATAATGGTAACTCCATGATTGGTATGCCCTGTGTCGGTATGATGTGACCATATTGACCATATTGGTATATTGAGAGACAAATTTCGACGACATGTCAGTATATATTGATACATTTTATTTTATAGTGAACAACGTTTTTTTCCAAGTATCTTTTAGTACTTTTGTCTGTTTGTTTAACTATTTCCCAAGCCATCTCTTTAAAAAGGAAGTTTCAAGTCATACCCATATTATGTATGTAAAGTTAACCCAAAAAAAAGCAAACAACATTTACAGCATATATATATTTAGCACTATTGTCTATGTAATTTAAAGAACAAGCTTTCTATCATCTTATTACCAAAATTCTATCTAGAAGTGAAGAAAGTTCCTAAGGTCAGTTACACCAGCCATATAATAAGTATACACAATAGTGGCAGTGCACATAAATATATAGTGTACACCTCATGGTTATATTGGCTTATGTAATAATACTGTCTATTATGACTTTCAAAGAAAATCTGAATAAAACCCTTAACACATTATATCATTGTCATTATCTTTGTAAATTGAAAATGTGGAAAAGTACTTTTTGTATGATTTTCTTGCCAAAACAATTGATACTTTAAAGTGTGTCTCAAGTTTCGGCTAAAAATACCCATGTTACAAAGATATCAACTGAATCAATGACCACCCTTGTATCATTTATAAGGTTATGTTGTAAACATATGTATCATTCTTAAAGGTGGTATCCAACAGTTTACTTATACCAAGTGCATGTAACAATATTTTCCTCAATTCCTGGAAATGTATGCATAAAGTTTGAGAATTTTAGTCTAAGTAAAGACGATTAGGAACACTACCTATATTGTACGACACTACAGACTGCAAAACAAATTACTCTAACTGTTCACTCTTTCCAAATCTATAAATAAGCTTGACAGTGAAAAATAGGTATCTCTGCAGCTTGGCTCAGATTGGAAATACCTGTGCAGTGACGAGTTGGATTTATGCTTCACTGTTCACACAGATCTAGGGCATTAAAACAGCATTTTGCAAGACTTTTTCAGGTAACAATGACTTGTTTTGGCTTATTCAGGAAAAAAGGTCAAAACCTTCGAATACAACCTTTAAATTATAAATTTTACTATATCATTATCAGCTCACCAGTGCACAATGTGCTCAATGTGAGCTTTTATGATAATGTCGTGTGTCGTTTGGCGCCAACTATTTACGTCTGTACAGACTAGAAGCTACAGTTTTCATCCAATCTTCACCAAACTTGGTCAGAATGTTTTGTCTGCAAGAAATCTTAGATGAGTTAGTAAGTGGGTCACGTGGGGTCAAAACTGGTCACTTGATCAGATTTAAAAAAAAAAAAAAAAAAAAAAAAAAAAAAAAAAAAAAACTCTTAACATACTACTAGAGGCCACATTTATGTGACACTGTTCACCAAACTTAATCAGAATTTTTGCCTGCATGAAATCCTGGATGAGTTCATAAATAGGTGACGTGTGGCCAACATCTAGGACACTAGATCAAATTTAAAAACAACTTGTGAGGATGCTACAGGCCATATTTATGGCCCAATCTATCTTCATCAAACTTGACCAGAATGTTTGCCTACATGATCCTACTAAAACACTGTGTCTTTAAATAAGGAAATCAAGGCCGTGATGGCTCTCTTGATGGGATAATCTAGCTTTGCACTTTATTGTGAGACAATCTACTAATTGATCTGTAGTTCATAAGTAGCTCTACCCAAATTATTCATTGGCGGTCTATACCCGCCTATATAAGCGAGATGAGACCATACTGACAATAATTTTGAGGAATCATCTTGTGTATGACATTGAAAACAAAACTTAGAGTTGAGAGATTTTTGGGAATGTTTCATGATTATTTTTATTGGTATTTCTTTTAAACAGAATTCGGTGTCAGATGGAGGCCAGACGAACCCAACCAGAGTGATCATGGTAAGAGATCTTTGAATTTATCTTAAAGGTGGAATCCGACAGTTTGACCAAGCTTTTCTTTCCTAAATAACCAAAAACAGGTTTGTTCTCTATAAAGATTCTGCAACATACAGTTTATCGAGCACTATATATTTTTGAAAAATAAAGCACAACAGCCCACACATTATTAAAAATATGTATTACCATTCTGAGCCATGCTGCAAATCTAGTTTTTTTCTTTAAAGAAAATCATTTCAACACTTTCTTTCAAGATTACATAATACAATCATTTGGGTAATACACTTAGATGGTGATATCTATTTGTAAATCACCATCGTGCCTGTTTATAGATTTTGGTAGGATGAACTTTTAAATTTTGTAAATTGCTCTAACGATTGAGGAGGTGCTCAAAATTGTATTCAGATTAAATCGTTAGATTACATTATGATTTTGATGAGGAAATAGTTCCCAAATCCTCCCAAAAAGGAAAAAGATACTGTTACATGTTTTTGATTTGGGCCAACTGTTGGATACCACCTTAAATGTACAAGCATATGCACAAATACTTTGTCATAGTCACTAGCCATGTTGGCGTGAATAATTGAGATCTAGTAAAAAATTATCTTTGGCAGTCTAATAGCTGATCTTCAGCATAGCAGTATTCGATAGGACCTGGTAGCACAATCAATAGAACATAGGCCCCAGGTATTGAAGGCCCCAGGTTCGATCCCGCAACATACCATAGTTTATAAAATTGGTAAGTTGTATATCTCCCTTGCTAACGCTTATGGAGTAGTTCCACAGTTGGTTTGCCTGGTGTCATGATAATGCGACTAAAATGTGGTATCAAGTAGGGCCGTCAATGATTCTACTTTTTTTGCATATCGACGATATTGATGTATTTAGAGATGAATTTTCATGATATATTGCTATATATCAATGCATTTTTACTTTATATTAGATTGGGTATTTACTTCTATTTCTTTGTATTATTTTTTTGCTTGCTTAACTAATTCTTTACCAATTGGACAAATTGTTTATTTGACAAATTGTTTATTTTACTTCTGAAAAGACAGACTGTAAGTCATAAACTACAAGAGCTAGAACCTTGGTATTTGGTATGCACGTTCCTTTGGTGAAACTGTAGCAAGGATGTTTATTTTATTTGATCTGTTAAAAACATGGCTGCCAGTCGAAGGCGGGATGTTTTATGGGATCAACCATGGCGGGCGGGCAGGCGGCAGCCTGATGTTTGTCCCGAGCATAACCCCAACACTATCAAAGCTGTTGACTGAAAACTTACTGGGTGGATAGATCTCATTGAGACGTGTTTGCAGTGCACAAGAACCATCACCCTGCACTTCCTGATGTTGGAATTATTTCCCTTTAATTTTCTTTTCTGGAGCATAACTCCTACATAATCAAAGCTTTTGACTTAAAACTTGATACATAGGTAAGTCTTATTGAGACGAAGGGCAGTGCACAGGAACCCTAACGCTGTACATTTCATGATTTTGGAGTAATTCCCCTTAGTTCAATTTTTGTACTTGATGTTTGTTTGGACTCTACTCCTACATTATCAAAGCTATTGACCTATAACTTCATAGTTGAGTGGATGGATGGAAAGATTTTACTGAAGCGGACAAGCGGGCAGTGCACAAGAACCGTCACTTTCCTCTTCTTATTTTTGAATAATACCCTTTTCTACGCAAATGCCATTACTCTCATGTAAATTTTTGTATATTTGATGTTATTCCATTGTGAATTTTCAATTACAAAGATTGCTGTCCACAAACATGCCAGAGTGCATTGCATAACAGTGCACAGCAGTTTGGCAGATTAAAGATTTTTTGTATGTTATTCTACTTTAATTTCACTTTTTCTTGCAATAACCCAGAGTGCAGTCCAAAACTTTGCCATAGAGCATTGCACAAGAGTGCTTAGCAAATTGTTCAATTGGCAGGCATATTTTTCTCTGATTTGCAGTGCTCTTGTTTATGTATGGATATATATTGGAAAACTTTGAAACTCTTCTTATCAGAAACTCCAAGAGTTACATCTCTAATATTTGGATTATATGTTTCTTGGGTGACCCTTTGTCAGGTGCGGTCCAAATAGACATGGTCGCCAAGAGCGTTGTCATTTTCCATATATAGCCATGTGTTAAAAATATTGAAACTGATTGTCCAAATGTTACTTTAGTACATGTATTATAATTAGTCTGACCTGTTTTAACATTGCTGAAATTCCCTGCTAATTTAATATAAAAGTCTTCAGTCTCAGGTAAGCAGAGCAATATAGAGCTATTATGGCCCTTTTGTTCATAATAGAAATAATCAATGACATATTTCACTAAGACACCTTTATGTCAATAATATTGGGCCTTCTTATAAAATATTGTTATAAAGGTAGGAGACCGAATCTTGTTTTACTAAATTTCATCATCTCCTTCCAGATATACATGAGATACATCAACCATTTTCTTCTTCAACTCGACCCCTCGTGGAAGAGCAGCACCAGCCAGCTAACCCTGAACAGGTAAAGGTTTCTTTTCTGATTTAGAACTAGTTTTTATACCATACTTACCAAATAAAAAATAACATTATACATATATGTATGTCTAGTGGTAATATTGTACCTAGAAATAATTAAAAACACAATATTTTTGGAAATCATTACATTTTACATAACATCATTAACGCATAAGTTTTATATCTTACTTTTATTAAAACAAATCTACATACAAACATCACTTTTTTGCAATAGAAAAATGCTAAAAAATATTACATTTTTTGGCATTGTTTATTCAGGATATTAGTGAGATTACTTTTCTGCAGAGCTATTGTTTGGTCATTTAAAATGAAACAAAACATTTGCATGATGCAAAAGATGTTTCTGTAAACTGCGTTTTAACTCTTGATTTTATCTATTAATGACATTGGTTAAACAGTTGCTTATACTTAATGTTTGAGTTATTGTTATTGATAGCAGACCAATTATGTGGAAATCGGATATTCAGTAAATGCTCTGTTATCCCCCGCCAAAGGCAAACTGAGATTTCTTTGACACTGTCAATCAGTCTGTACCTGGGTAACTTTTTTTGTGTTTGGACCACAATTTAGAAAGGCTTGATTATGTTTAAATGAAAATTGTTAGATTTATAATTGATACAAATCAGACGTTGTAGCATTTACCATCTACTAATAAATTATGTTACAATCAATAGCACAACAGAAAGTAAAAGTCAACAACATGTTTTACAACATAATATATTTTATTAAACTTGTTATAGATTTTTAAAATATATATTTAACAAGAAAGATAAATCATATATCTTAAATAGAATAAATTCTGATTCAGTTGAATGTAATTGTTCGCTTACTTTAAGAAAGACCCATATTGATTCTAAAATAAAAAATAATATCCGAAGATGGCGATATTTTCACTATCAATAAAACAATAAGCTGTAATCCAAAGACTACACCAACAGTGCTGATGTTTGTCTATATCTAATTGATGTAACAGTTTCTTACCCCTATTCTGGGAAATTTAGGCATTACCGATGCAAATTGTACTTAGTTTAAGTAAAAGATGTTTATAACATAACCACAGTTGTAAAAGATCACACTTTGGGAATTAAGTCATTTTAAATGCCCATTCTTTCCAAATCTATAAATAAGCATGATGGGGATTAAAGCTTAAATTAGACATGACTTCAGAGCCTCTTACTCAGGCGTTACAGTTAGTTTAAAATAGTTAACTGTGCAGTATGGTTCGGATTGGAAATACCAGTTTGCAATAATGAATGGGGATTTATGCTTCACTGTTCACACATATCTCAGCCATCATTTAACAACATTTTGCAGGACCCTTTTACATAACAATGGCCTCCTTGGTTATTTGAAAAATAAAACAACATCACGGAACATTCTATCTGTTAGGGACATAGCAATGACTTAAGCAGTGCAACCATCACAAGATCAAATACTACACAATTGAAAACTCCTACATAACCAGTTATTGCCCTAGGATAAAAAGAATACATTTATTTTATACTGTATTGTCCTGAGCCATAAGTCAGTAGCGCTTTTTTTGGTTAAGATAAAGTTAGGTCAACAGATTTATAATAATGGGGAAAATATTTCACCATTATTAAGGGAGTTATTTGTCTTGGACTAAATAAAGTAATTTTTTTCAATCACGAGTATAACTCAGTAGTACATTGCTGGGTTAAGATAAAAGTTGATAAATAAAAAAAGGAAATAATGCATATCGATACTGTCATATTTTATTACTATATTTTGAAACAACATCAAATACCGTCCTATTAATGAACATAATCTCTCTATGATACTCTTAACCTTCGAAGCAGAGGGGGGAATGTTGATTTAATGGTCAGTAGACCCTATTGCAATTGGTATAGGTCAGTGGCTAAAGCTTAACGTCACAGCAACCTCATACATATTTATGTTTCTGATCAATACCATAAGAACATATGAGCTCACAAACTTTTAAGTTTGTAGGGACCTTGGTCATGGCAAAACAATGACCATAATTAATGCATGATACAGTTGAATCGCGATACAAAGACTTGCAAAATCATGAGTATAATCGTAGATTCCATGAAACCATAATGTACCTGTCAATCAATCAAGTTGATGTTGTAGATAATGGTTTGATTGATGTCTGGCAGATATAACTTAGTTATTAATTAGTTATTTATATTGACACTCGTTTAAATCTCTTGACCTTGTTGGGTTGGCCGTCTGCTGACATAACTGCCAGTGATGGACTGCCGGAATTCTAACAAAAATACCTTAGGCATCCAGTGCTTCTTCCAGATTGCTCAGAACTAATACAATTTACATTTAGAGAAAATGAAAGCATGGAATACTGCAAATGTTGCTTATCACAGACAGATGATGGTTTTTATTATAAATCCATTTCATTTATGTCTTTACCTAGTCAGCTTTTAGGAAGCCAACCTAAAGTGGTCAAAAAGTTTGCTTGCTATTCGTCGCAAACTTTATTTAAACGCCAATCAAGGGAATGGGAGTTTATACAAAAGCGCTGTGGTCTTTTGCAGAGATGAGAACACACTGACATCCATTCATAAAATAACAACCTATAAAGGTAGATAATTCATGCAAGGGATTTAAGCATGGTAATCTTATGCTTTGTGATTGGAAGTATGTAGAACAAATGAGGGGACTGGCAGATGGATCATAGTAGCCCATCCATTTGTGCGATCAGAAATATCTTTATTCAGTTGTAGGTAAAAGAATTCTACTGACTAAAATATATAGGCAAGGGACTTTTACTTATACAAATACCCTAACTTTGGCAGGGATGTTTGTACACATTTTCTTGTTTATTATTAATTATATTATACAAACACAACATTTTCTGCAGTAATAAATATGAAGCTTTGAATAAAAACAATTTTGTAAATTTGCATGATTTTTAAATATACAGTCAACTCTCGTTATCTCAAAATCGGTTATCTCAAATTTCCGGTTATTCAAACTGTTTTCTACGGTCCCGTTTTTTTTCCCTATAGTTTCTATATAGTTCGACTCCGCTTAACTCAAATTCGGATGTGTCAAATTATCGGATATATCAAACTAAATTCTTTGTCCCCACACGTATAAAACTGTTGAAATCAGTTGGTCTATCTCAAACTTCAAATTGCTATAAGATGCAAAACAAAAGTGATTTTCACACCTACCGTGAAACTCGCGAAGATTTGGGCGCGAGTTTTATCGCCAATTATCGGCATTCAGGATGTCACGTTATTTAGAGAAGAGATTAATCGATTATTATTCAATTAGCTGATTTAATGAACAACAATTTCGTTAATCAATTAACGCTGATTAAAGTGTTTCAGTTTGTACTTGTTGTTGTAACAGTTTTTGAGAACTTGTTGACACGGCCTTCTCAACTTGTAAATAAAATGAGAGGTCGCGTTAGTGATTTTATCATTCTTCCACTACCTACCCACAATACACGTACTGATTATTGAATAAAAAATAAGATTGGTTATGGCAACAGACACGAGAAAGTAAGTACAATAAAAAGAAGAATATTAAATTACATTTTAAAAAATCTAATAACACTTTAAACATGCAAAACCACACAAACTTGCAGAAACTTAGTTTACAGTGGCAGATATAACAAGGAATTTCAGTCATTACCAGTCATCGTTTAGCAGGTAAGATTTTTAAGATTTACACAAACTATCCTTAAATTCGGATAACTCAAACTTCGGATATCTCAAACTATTTTCTACGGTCCCTTGAAATTTGAGCAAAAGTCTCTTTCTGTCTCTCTCTCACACTTCTACCCCCAACACCTTCTTTCTGATGAAATAAAACTGCCATATAAAAATATAAAACCATAATGCAGGCAGAGGCAGAGGAGCCGACTGTGAATTGGACGGATTACTTCTCCCTCAATGAACAAAATGGACTGAGATGTGCAGTGCGTAATGTTTTGCGTTTTACAAAATAACATAATATATTTTAGGAAGGTTTCATTTTGTGTGATATGTAAGCAATTATATGGAATGTCTATAAACTAAATTAAACATTCAATAAGCATCATGACACAGTCACTAAGTACAATGTCATTTACAATACTTGTACATGTATATATTAACAATAATGCATGCCACATGCCCTTATGTTTATAAGATAATAATTTATTGATGATTAAAGATTGGTAAAAATATTCCATTTATAATATTTAAATAACAGGACATCTAGGCATAATATGTTTCTATGTACTTAAATACTTGTTTATTTTTAAGGTTGTTGATTGGTGTATCTACCTACTATGTGGTCTGTTTTGTAACGTTACCTTCATGAGTTGCGCTGACATGTCAAAGCTCCTCACAGAACCATCTGTTAACATCCGGCAGAATGTAAGTTTATTTAAACTGTATTATTCTATCAAGCTTATTATAATATAAATTTTAACTGACACAATTTAGCCAGAATTATAAATAAAAAACAGCAGGTTGGTGCCTGAAGCATTGCATTTGAGACTTAAAACTTGTCATCCCTTCCCCATTAGGGCTCTATTTCCATTTGTGACAAAAACTCAGTGTTGGAAAATCTTCTCGGTGACTCGCACAATGCCAGAGTGTTTTTTTTTCACAGATGGTCCTCCATCAATGAAAGATTACAAAAAACCCAAACAAAACCAACAATCAAAAATGATTTTGATAGCATGTCAATATCTACTTACAGCTGGTTGAAAATCGGTTTATTGTTGGTGCATTCCTAAGACGGAGTCACTATTCTCTTTTGGTAAGTAAATCCTTTTTTGTATGATTTGATGATATTATATGTAATAAAGACATTTATTACATGCCAGTAATGCACAACACTTTATCCTGTATATGACCAATGAATATTCTTCAAAAGTTTTTATATTTATTAGTAAAAGTGACTTGTGTTTTCATCAGACTGATTTTTAATACTGGTAAATGAAATGGATAAAAATCGAAAGTTTTTCTATTCTGTTCAGTTCTGAGTTTACAGAATACTTAACAGAAACATTTAAATAATACTACTTACTTTATATAAAGCAGTGAAATAATGAGATTTATCAGCGAATTTAAAAATTCCTATTTACTGTGAAAAAAGCAACACTTTTTAGGAACAACTGTTCACAAGCCTGATGTCCACCCACTTAGCCATGTCTGTCACACTCTCACAAGATGACCGTTTGACCGAAGTATGCATCAGCAAAAACAACACTGCTCAGCCATTAGTTTTCTTAATATCTATGTCTGTTGATGTTTTTAATTGTTGACAAAAATTGTAGCTATGTTACTTGAAATAAAAATAACCATTACTTAACCTTGTACTACTTCAAGAGAGCAATGAATCCAGAAATTAACTAAAAATACATTCAAATATCGTTTAAAATGTTTGGCAAAATAACTTACTTGTTATAAAATGTGCATTCTGGTATTTATAACTTATTAGTGACCAGAAAACACTTGTTGTTTTTCAAGTTTGTTATAGTTTTTACGTGTTTTACTGTCTTCACTTTCCCAATTTAACCATGTTTCCCCACCCATCACGTCTAAACAGCGGATGGGGGTTTGCAGGCGTAGAAAGATTAAGTGGCATAGTCATCCCTCATCTTCGGCTTGCTGTGATTGTTCTAAGGAACAACCGTGTGTCATCTTTTTATCTTAGAATGATCAATGGGAGCTTCTTGCTTGGCCCAGAACTGCTGGCCAATGGGCTATTATGGGTAACCAGTCACCAACCACAAAAAACAACTCAGTCACTGGTCACCAGTCAACCAAGGACACTGGTCACCGGTCGGGAACCTTACCGGTCCCCATTCTGGTATTTTTTCCCATTCTTCGGGAAAAGATCGATGTCCAAGTGGACAATGATCATCTTCCTTACAGTCTGGCTTTAAGAAGCTTCAAATGATTGTTATATGGGCCAATTAGCTGAAACTAAGCGGGTAATAAGATTAGCATTGACAACTCTCTGTAGTTTTTGGAACCAGATCAGCCACTCCCTTCTGAGTCTTGTCAGCCACTTCCGGTCTACACTAGAGACAGACATAGACGACTTTCTATCGCATACCATGTGGTTGGAGAAAAGTGATCTTGTTTACTCCTTACTTCACCGGCCTAGGTGAAAATAATACCCAGTTCAGATTTTTTATCAGTCCGAGGAAGATCGTAGCTCAGAGGCTTTCTTTCATCCTAAGTTTCCGGTTCATCTTCCTCTTCAGGAGTATGATCAACCCAGGGCAGAAAGCGGTACTTCTCCACAGAGAAGTTGGTACTTCTCCACAGAGCTGTAAACACTGTAGATAAAGATCGTCTTCTTCATCCTCCACTCACTCCTCTTCTTCCTCCTACTCTTCAGATAGATGAAGGATAAGTAAAGTAGGGGATCGCGTTACAAAGAAAGCCAATGTAGATCTAGGTCAAGAAAAAGGTCAAGAAGCAGATCTCAATCCTCTTCTAGGCCTCATGACAACCTCTTGATAAATCTACTTAACATTACTGTCCAAATTACCTCTAGATACACTCGGGACCTTGAGTCAACGGAACTTTCAGGCATCTGATCAGGCATCTGTACTTGTTTCCTTTCAACCACCTGTTATTAGAATACCAGGTTCTGACTCACTGGTCTCTGTTCTTTCACCAGACACTGGGCTATACCAGTCACCCTTTCCTAATCAGTCCGCTTGACGCTGAGAGCTACCATTCTCTATCGGAGATCTTTCTAAGTATCTCTGGCACCCTTGCTTCACAGGCCTCATTATTGCTTACACTAGTGCAGAGAGTAGTCACGTTCATGGTTTTCATATTATATGTGTGAATCCCCGCCCCGTCCTATTTTTGACCCCACAATTAATGGAGGATTGTTCCATTGTATATTTGCTGAAGATGTCCCAGACAATCACAAATACAACACAAGGTCTGACAACTCTTTACAAGCCAATGGATAACAGATGAGTTGCTCAGGGATGGCCTGCAATCTATCAACTGCATTTTCGGATGGCATAGGGTGTTAAGGGTACAGCAAAAACTCCTCCTAAGTCGAGAAGGCCTAGATCTGGCAGTCTGCTGGACCTCAGCCCCATGAATCAGCCGTTTATACACCTTCACCAGCTTAACAACCAGAAAGCCTTTGTGTATTCGGGGATATAAAATCATATGTTTCTGAACGCCCATATACATATGTTGATAGTAGGATGCCGCAGTAAGCAGCACCAAACCTCTCTGCATATGTCAGGAAACAGTCAGATGGTTGCATAGATATGGGTGGCAATCATTAAAAAAACATTGGGCATTTGCGAGAGTTCCCTGACACAGTCTCCTTTATGAGAATATGATCAAACAAGTGGAGCAATGCCATATAAATGCACCTAGATCATGGCGGAAATGGAATTCCAAAACAGAGGCATTCCACACAGATCAAATGATGCTGAAAATCAGTATTGCAATATGACATTGACACAAGACTGACACCTTCTTTTTAAAGGTGGTATCCGACAGTTTGGACCAAAGTTATGTTTTGTCAAGTAACCAAATAAATTGTTGTTTATAAACAGTTCCCGAGAAATGCTTTTATTTATGCCCTACATCTATCTAAAAAGTGAAGCATAAAACCCCTCACATCATCACATATATGTATTTCTTATCTGAGCTACCTGCACAGTTAGCTATTTTTAAACTGAGAAAAGCATGTGAACAGTTATTTTGCAATTATATAATTCAGTAGTTTAGACTTGCATCAATATCTATTTTAGCAGAAATTTCTATAGTGCCTCTTTATAGATTTGGGGAGAATGAACATTGAGAGTGATTTTTTTTACAATTTATTCTGTTTAACAGCTGAGGTAGTGTCAGAATTGCCTTTCAATAGATAAAAGTACAAGTTTATTCAGAGATTATGCCAAAATTATACCAAACTGATAAGATATTGCTTGATGTATTTGATAAAGGCAAACTGGTGGATATCACAATTAAAGTTCATTGCAGAATTATAGGTCACAAAGACTTTTACAATTCTCATTTTGGAAAATATAAATTCAATATCTTTTGTCTAAACATTATAAAGATTGTCAAAATGCATAAATAGTAAAACAAATAATATATTATTATATGGAATGTATAAGTAGGAGACATCACTGAAATTCTTGTTCTTTATTTTTGGTTCTTAAATTTATCATCTCAGGTAAAGATTATGATTAGATTACTTGCTTGCACATGTAATGCAGAAAACATGAGTATTCAAGAAACAACATAATTACATTTACAGTTAGCAAGAACAAAAGCGAGATATGGTTGTTAAAATATTAAATCGAATGGTTCTGTCACACTGATGTAGTAACAGTATTGGTATATCTATAGTAACTGAAATATTTATAAAACTGACAGACTTATGTCACTTTTCAAGTTGTTGATTCTTTTTTGGGCCAAGAATAAACAGTAGTCAATTGAGAGACAGTGTATCTCAGAACTGTGCAGACATCATTTTATTTTTTTTATTTCAAAACTTCATTATGTTGTATGTTAGACAGTGAAAGTTACAGGTATTAGATTGTACAATTGATGAGAACATCAACCAACAAAAACACACTCACAACTTTTTATTCTAACATGCCCTCGACTCGACACAGGTGCTAAGCCCAAAAACCCAGCTGAACATAATTATGTTTATCCTCTTAACATTTAATAAAGAGTAAAAACATATAATGCAAAACATTAGTACTGTAGAAGCATGTTAAATGTTAAGTAATAAATCCTATAATAACAAGAAATATGCTTCTTGCTGAAAGGCAAAAGGTGTGTCATTTTTTACTATGAGCATGAACTTTTTGTTGCTGACCCAAATAATAAATAATAATAAAAAATAAGATCAAAAATAAAAGGATTAATAGAGGATCTTTTGACTGAGTCAGATGACCCTTATGATGAAGCATGAGTAGAAGCAGTAGAGGACATCAAGATCTTGTTTGTTTGCATATTAAAGGAATATTTGTTTTTCTTCAGGTGTAAGATTATTTTTATTTCATTTTGGGGTCAGCAAAAAGGTACTTTCACTTGTAGTTCTGCCACTCATGCAAATGCTTTATTATTAACCACTCTGGGAAATTTATGAAATAAAATCCATTTGTTAACCCTTAGCTTGCTATGTATGTACTTAAACGACTATGACAAATACTTTACCGGGCCTGGTAGCGCAATCGGAAGAGCGTCGGCTCTAGGTATGCGAGGCCCCGGGTTCAAACCCTGTTATAAATAATGGTAGTGGTATAGCTCCCTTGCTAACGCTCAAGCATATATAAGGGTAGTTCCACGACTGGTTAGCCCAGTACCAGGATAATGTGATTCGTGTATGACTAGGGTAATTCAGAGTTATTAAAATATGTAGAAAGTTCAGTGTTAACCTTGTGTTTATTCAATAAAGTATGCAAAAGCTGATATTTCTTAGGTGATTGACCAGCATCAAAAAGTCATAACATTTTATGACCCAGTTGCTGAAGACAGAAACGAAATGGAAACAATTGAGCTGGCTATAAGGTAAGGACAATACTGTATTCATCCTTGATAGTTGTTCAGAATTATAAAGCACACATTATTGTATAACTTATAAAAAGACACATTCTTGTTTTCAACTGAGTTAAAACAGTTTTGTCCATTTACATTGACCTGTATTTTGATAGCACTGAATACTTATTAACCGAAATTTCACAGTCTATATTTTTATTGATGAAACATTTACTGCCTTCACCTCCCCTACAGAATAGGCATTGCTGAAGTCTTTCCACCAAAATGAGTACATACTTGACCATTATCTGATTTGTCTGCTTGCTGTCAGTCATTTGCTCTTTTAATAAAAAAAAACTGAAAATTATTGCAAAAAAAATGCAATATTATGCAACAAAACAAGCAAGGACATACATGAGGGGTAGGGGGGATGAATGTATTGACCCTTTAACCATTATCAGCAAGGAAGATTTCAGCAAAGTCAGAGGGGAAGCATTGCATATATATAGGATTTACGTTGAAGTATCAATGAGTAAGATATGTTGTTTTTGTTCCAAAATAACTAATAAATTAGGAATAAGTAATCAAATAGTATTTCTTAATTTTCATTAATGTTTTGACTTTGGTTAAAACTTGAATGTTGGAGATTGATGTTTAAAAATGTTAAACAATGGACATTTGATAGAAATAAAAAAATTAAAAACAACCCTTTTGGTGGAAAATATACAAATACTAGCACTTAGTTTGGTTTAGATCATACTTATGAGCCTTTATTGTATAGCACAGGGAGGTATCTACAATTCTTAATCTTAAAATCACCACATGGATTATGATATTAAGATCAATCAAATAAACAAGTAAATCAGTTTAAACCATGTTTTACTACCCAATAGTTATTCCTACTTAAAATTACTTGTATTTAAAGGCTTATTAAATGCATTTAATATGATACATTTCCAGGTGAAATGCTAGACAAAATGGTTCTTTACAGTTGGTGAGATGCATATATTTTCACATAAGAAACAGCCCTTTCACAGATTTTTGTACATGATACATGAAATACTATGTATGTCTTAACTGTCGGGTTTGCTCTTTTCCATAAATGACTCATCACAAATTTGTTCTTACTTTTCGCTTGGCTTGCATGTGAAACACCTTTGTTCTGTGCCTTTTCGGAGTTTGGTATATGTTGCAATACTCATAGGACTT
Source organism: Sinonovacula constricta (assembly GCA_007844125.1). Classification (NCBI taxonomy): domain Eukaryota; kingdom Metazoa; phylum Mollusca; class Bivalvia; order Cardiida; family Solecurtidae; genus Sinonovacula; species Sinonovacula constricta. The sequence goes on along the minus strand of CM017571.1, from coordinate 36,190,468 downwards.
TGTCATATATTCTTTTTCATGATCACAACAATGTTACTTGTGCAGTGTGGCGGTCGTAAAAAATCTCCCCGTGCATGTAATCTATGTTGTCATTTAATTCATCCTATAAGGATTGTTACGTGTATTTCCTTTGATGGACACTGAACTTTGGTTCTTCAATTCCATCTTCACATGAACAGGATGCTACAACCATTTATTCGTCTCTGGTCATGTTTGTTCATGATTTAGAAAGTTAATTTTATTTGTGGTCAACCAATTTTGTGTTGTTTTTCAAATCGAAATACTACCATATTCCTTTTCTGGACACTATGTGGACATTATTTTTCGATGACGTCACTACTTTCGTCATAACGTTTAGAAAATATCAGCGCATGGACATTATGTTTTCAAATAGATCGTTTTTCTTTTCGTTGCTTGCATTTGAGAAACTCGTCAGGAAGTGCGAGGTTAGAGCTCTGTAAAACCGGTTTAAGCACCTCAGTCGTCCATATTGCCGACTGACCGTTCCAAGGCGGTAACTGTCGGGTTTGCTCTTTTCCATAAATGACTCATCACAAATTTGTTCTTACTTTTCGCTTGGCTTGCATGTGAAACACCTTTGTTCTGTGCCTTTTCGGAGTTTGGTATATGTTGCAATACACATAGGACTTTGTCATATATTCTTTTAGATATTAATTTTATCTTAATAAAAATGTGTTGGTTTTGACATATATAATTTTGTTGTAATCATCCATTCTTTGTTGTTTTATGTTCATGTTATTCTTAAGTTAATGAGTTATAAAAGAGTGTATTACAGTTTCTTGTTAAAGTATAAAGCTTACAATATAAAGACGATTTGAAATAAAACAAACTATTTAGTTATCAACGTTTTAAGGTGACAATACTTGTTATGCAAACATGTAATTTATTTTGTGAAACCTGAAGCACAAATCCTATGTACCATTATTTGAAATTGAACAACATTGAAAATAGTGTTTAAGTAGCAAAATATCTTACCTGCTGTAAAATATGTATTCTATTATTTACAACTTACTAGTGACTGGAAAAAAGAACGCTGTTCTACCCCTTTATGGCCGCACAGTATGTATTACCATGCATGCGCGACCCCATTATCATAGTTATTTTCCGATCACATGTGATATCCTCCATCCTTGTTTTTGCTTTCGGATTAATACTGTTTGTGACCAATTTTCTCATCAGGACTTAAGTCTTTTTACTTTTAATATAAGTAAATTCCAAAAACCCGAACGTTGCATGAGTTGTCCTTCACTGGTCTCCTACAGGTCACCAATTACCGTGTATGGACACTACTCAATCACCGGTCAAACCTTATGCAGAATCACAGGCTTCAGACTTAGACCGGTCACCAGTCAAAGAGCCTGACTGGACCCCTGGCCCTTTGACTTCTTTCTCCGGGCACTTGACTATTCCACTATTGCAATCATTTAGCCCTATCACAGTTTTAAATATTAACATTGATAACGCACAGCAGTTGTTAGAATCAAATCAACCATTCCCTCCTGTATCTAGTGAACCAATATTGGCTTACACTTAGATACAGATACACAGGACTGTCTCTAGAATACCCTGTGGTTGCTGACCGTGAATAGGTTTACTCCATGCTTCACCCACCTGTTCTTTTATAAGGTGAAAATAAGCAGTACAATGCTTCCTTTTGAGCACAGCCTTTTGAGCAGTTTGAAGAATATATTGGTTCAGAGGTTCTCTTCCATCTGAAGTCTCTGGTTCCTCTTCAGGAATATGATCAAACCAGGACAGAAAGTGTCAATTCTCCATGGAGAAATAAATGCCACAGACAGGGGTTCTCCTCCTCATTCTCCTCGCACTCCTCTTCCTCCTCCTCTTCTGTTAGAGGTAGGGAAAAGAAGAAGTAAAGAGTAAGGATAAGTATAGTAGGCGATCTCGTTCGTACAAGTAAATGTAGATCTAGATCAAGAAAAATATCTAAAAGGAAGGAGGTCTAGATCCCCTTAGATCAACCTACACACCTTACTATCAACATTGCCTCTTGATTCTCTTGGAAATTTTAGTTTAAAGAATGCTCAGACTTCTGACCAGGAATCCGTATCGGCTACCAGTCAACCACCTCTTGTCAGTATGCCTGGTTTTCTACCACCGGTCATCGTTTATGTTTCGGTTACCATTTCCAAGCCGGTCAGCCCGACACAGAGGACTACCCTATTAGAGATCTTTCACCTCCTCTTCAGAGTTGGAGAGTGATGTTGATATGTTAGATTTAAAGGCATATAAATCAGATCCTCTTATCCAACCATTGCTCAAAGCTGCAAATTAGACAGTGCTGGTAAAGATTCACGAAGAAGTTGTGCCGGCCCTTTAACACCAGCTGTTCTCTGATGGTTTTAGAACAAACAGAATACGATCTTTAGATACTGACATCTTTTGTCGGATATCTAAACCTTATACCGTCAAGGTACCTATCTATCTCTTTGAAAAGTGGATGTTGAGGCAGCGGCAGGAACTGGGTCTCTTGTCCAAGTTTTGACCACAGCTCTCTTGTCAGAGTGTGATGCGGGCAACCAAGAAACCCAATAACACCTCTAGTTTTTTGGTACTTTCTTCTCCCATGACTTTGGTTGGGCAACATGTTCCTAAGCAAGCTGCCTATCCCCAGTCAGCGTCGAGGAAGCAGTTCTAGGAGACCTCCTACGTCGACTTTGTCCTTTCTACCTTCTCTCACAGTCTGACCAGATCTTCCAGTGGAAGCCAGGCTGACACATTTTCTCCCAGTCTGGTCTTTCATCTCACAGGACCCTTGGATTTTGTAAATAATAAGGCAAGGTTTCTGCATCCCCTTGCGTTTCCTCCTCTCTTATCTCAAGTCCTTTTAGATCTGTGCTTGTATCACCAGTGTCTCAACAATTCACATTCTTAAAGAGAAAGGAGCACTGGAAAGGGTAGGTCTTTCCAATTCCCCTGGCTTCTACAGACGTTTCTTTCTTGTTGCCAAGGATGGTCTCTTGGAGATCTATCAAAGATCTGTGCATGCCATATGACTTTCTAGTCATAGATCCATTCAAGATGGTGACACAATCCTCAATAAAGGTGGTTCTTTAACTAGAGCATTGGGGTGTGTCAATAGATCTTACAGTCACGTACTTCCACGTACCCATCCACTCAGCGTCAAGACATCTTCTTTATTTTTGTAGTTGGGTCTGACTTATCAATTCAGGGCCCTCCCGTTCGGTCTATCGACTGCCTCTCGAGTCTTTTCAAAGATCATAAGGGTTGTGACAGCACATCTGCGCATGGTTGGCTTGCACATTCTTCTGTACTTCGACGATTGGCTCCTTTTCTGGCCAAATTGCTAAGTTCTTTCTGCCGATTTCAGACGTCTGTCGATTGTGACCCACCTAGGTCATTTGGTAAATCCAGAGACGTCTGATCTCCTCCCTTATCAGGATTTCATCTTTGTAGGGATGAATTTTCAAACAACTCAACATTGTTCTGGTCCCTCCAATTTGGTCTACGAACAGACTGAAGACCATCCTGGTCTTTCTAAAGCAGTCACAGTGTTCAGCAAGATCTCTTCTTTCCCTCAGCTGCGGACTTTCTTACTTTATTACTCTAGGTCGTTTTCACCTATGCCTTCTCCAGTTCTGCTTACTTGCTCTGTGACAACCCAGGTAAGACCCTCCCAACAGTACCCTTTCCCTTCTGCCTCTTTTTCACCAAGCCTTATCTTGGTAGACTCGAGGACCAGTTTGTTTGGGGTGTACCGTTTCTCCTTCCTCCCCTCGCTCTTCTTAATCTCGGATGCAAGCAAGAATGATTGATGATCTTATCTGTAAACCCCTGAGTTTTATTACACCTGGAGCCTCGAAGATTCTTAGTTACACATAAACCTTCTGGAAATGATAGCGGTACATCCTGCCATCCTATCGCTCCCATCTGACGCATCACTGTATGTAATTACTACAGACAACACCACAGTAGAATCGTATGTTCGAAAACAGTGGGGGACTCATTCGATCTCTCTCTCTCTCTCTCTCTCTCTCTCTCTCTCTCTCTCTCTCTCTCTCTCTCTCTCTCTTCAAGGAGATGGAAGATCTGTTGATTTACTGCCAATCACTGAACATCTCTCTTCGGATAAAGTTTCTACCAGACAGGCTCATTGCTCTTGCGGACGGTCTGTCATATCACAACTTGATTCTTGGAGCAGAATGGTCTCTGCACATGAAAGTAGTCGTACAAATTTTCCACATCTTCGGCTCTCCCACAGGATCGTTTTGCCACAAGACTAAACCATCACCACCCTCTCTTTGTGTCTCCTGTTTTGGACCCTTGAACAATGGCAGTAGACGCCTTATCTCTTTCTTGGATTCAGATGTTCTGGTATGACTTCCTCCCTTTCATTCTGATTCCGACAGTGCCCATATAGATCCGTGCTGTCTAATGCACTCTTATTTCGTGGCCTTAAAAACATAGGAGTAGATCCCTTCCTATTGGAACTTATTTGTTCCTTTGAACTTTCTAGACCCATTTCGCATTCACTTATTCCTAAATGGGACTTGTCTTGTGTTTTATGGGCCCTCACCAAGAATCTCTTTGAACCTCTCCTGGGGGCTTTTTTACTTCATCTCACTTAAAATACTCTCTTTCTTCTCAATATGGCTTCTGCCAAGTGGAGAAGTGATATCCATGCTCTTTCAATTGGGGATAATTATCTTTAATGAAAATTTAATGGTTAAGTTACTCATCTTTCAAGCTGGTTTTCTTGCTAAGAGTCAACTTCCTTCAGTGGGTTCTAGTCCCTTTGCTAATCCAAGACTGTCTAAAGACCTGGATCCCTCTGACCCTGACAGATTTTTATGTCATGTAAAGGCCTTGAAGTTTTATCTGGATAAGGAAAAACTATCAGATCAGGCAGGAATTGCATTTTATTAGCTCACCTGAGCACATTTGCTTAAGGTGAACTTTTCTGATACCGCTTTGTCCGTCGTCCGGCATCAATATTTAAGCTTGTGAACACACTAGAGGCCACAGTTTTTATCCAATTTTCATCAAACTTGGTCGGAATGTTTGTCTGCATGAAATCTTGGATAAGTTCATTATTAGGGCACCTGGGGTCAAAAAGTAGGTCACTTGGTCAAATTTTAGAAAACACTTGTGAACACGCTAGAGACCACATTTATAGCCCAATCTTCACCAAACTTGGTCAGAATGTTTGTCTGCATGAAATCTTGGAATACTTCGTAACTGGATCACATGGGACCAAAAGGTAGGTCACTATGTCAAATCTTAGAAAAAGCTTGTGAACATAATAGAGGCCACATTTATAGGCCAATCTTTGTCAAACTTGATGTGAACACACTAGAGGCCCTATTTATTGCCCAATCTTCACCACATTACTGCAGCCTCCATCTCCAGGTGGATTGTTTTGACTATATGTGTTGCATATTTAGATCTCTCTGATCAGGATATTTCCCTCCCTCAGATTAGACCGCATGAACTTAGAGCTGTTTTTTTTTTTGTTGGCCTTTGTTAACCACCCCGTTCTTGAGGATATCCTCAATGCAGCTACAAGGACAATTTTTTACCTTGTCTTGTTTCTATCTACGATCCTTTTCTGCTGCTTTTGGCAGAAAGTTGTAGTTTAATACCTATTAGTTTTTGTGTTATATTCTCTGGAATATATGTCTTTATACGTATGTTTACATAGTGAATTCATTGCATAGTTATAATGTTTCACATAGTGCATCACCATGGGCTTGCCCTGTCTCTTTGACCCTCTGCCTAGGTAAGTAACTACCTTCCCACCTTTGCTACAAAGTCTGCATACTTTATAGCAGGTAAGCTATGTTGCTACAAAAATTGGATGTAAAATCTGTTTTAGTTAAGAAATAATTTACCTAAAAGAAATTGTATTACATTTACAAATAGTCATAAGCCATATGAATATACTATGCCTGCAGTCGAATACATTTAAAAGTAGCTTGTACAATGTCCCCTAATAAAATGAAATTATTTATAATGAAAATCAACAACAACTGAAGTCAAAACAGAACATAAAAGCAATCAACTTTGACCAATTGTACTATTCTTCTTTGTATGCATCATTTAACAACAAAAATAAACACTGACAATGAACACCGTCTGAAATTATAAAGTAAGGAGTGATTCTAATATCACATTACAGGGTAATTAGGATAAAGATATTCTGCAGTATCTAGATAAAATAACTCCTAGACAACACCTCCCATGAATTGTGTACACACGGACAAAAAAAAGCCTTTCATAAAAAGTACAGTGCGGACAAAAAAGATCCCCGACATATCTGATCACATTTGTCTATTCGAACGGAAATATGTGATTTTATTAGATCTATAGTTAGTGTTGTTTAGATGCAACAAGCCACCATTTAATCAATCATAGATCATAAAGGATAAACTGTTAAAAGTGACAAGTATTGTAACAAAACCCATTGTATAAGGAAATTACTTAGTATTTACAGAAGTTTCGAACATCACTAATTGTGAATATCTATATGTAATGACCTTCACATAAAATGTAAAATAAAAAAAGAGGAACATTCTTCACCAGCAGCTCTATGGTCATGTCACCGACGTATCCAAGACTGTCCGTGTGTTTATGAATTCCATTGGACATTATATTCAGCTTGAGTGATGTTCGGGTGATCAGGTGTGTGGTGTCATATCACTTAATATTGTCTGAACAGTGCTGTTAAAAATTATTAAAATGCGTGAATATAAAATGTTTTATTTGTATTTTATGATACTCTTGAATAAATGTTTTGAAATAGGATACATGTAATGTCTTTTAGTATTTACTAATTATGAGTTAAAAAATTATCAGCCTTTTAGCCTTTAATTTTCAGATGGGAGGTGTGTTTTTTTTTTCAAACTGTACTTTTGGCCGGAGTCTTTTCGTCTACGTGTACAAAAATCATGGGAGGCTTTTTGTCTTTTGTCTATACAATAAACACCTACGATTAATATGTATGGTTTAGGTATATTGACATAGTTGTTTGCCAGTGCATGGTAAACAATGTTAAAACAAGGGACGTTTCTCTGAAAAAACAATAAAGAACAACATATGTAACTGTGCTAAGAAATGTAAACATAGTAACATGTATCAATGATACATGTGGCCATAATTATATTATTCACTTCTTGATAATGTATTGTCATAACATACATACTATGTCGTAATAATTGTAGATATCATTGCCCGGATGGCACTTACGGGAAGAATATTTTAACTCTCTTAGAGAGTGCAAAGAATCTTCATTAAAGAATAAGTATGGTTTACATTTTTGACTGATTTTGTCTGATTATAGCGCTCATGATGCCAAAAAGTAGGGGTAGTTGCTCTGTCTGCAAGTTCTTCCCAGAATTTATCAACTCTGTCTTAATTGGACTGAAAAAGTAAAAGAATAAATAATCCCAAGTTTTTTTATATTTTTAATCTGATGTTTAGAGGCTGTACAAGGTATTTGCTTCTTGATTTTGAAAATGTGTTCCTGTTTTTAGCTCACCTTGTGCTCAATTTATTATTAGTTCCTAACTGGGTCACATGGGGGTCAGAATGCAGGTTACTATATTAATCCAAAGAAAAAAACTTGTGACGCTTTACTTAATATTTTTATAATTAATTCAAATGATTTTATTGTTTCCATAACCATGTTCAATGATAATTACAGGCAACATTTTAATGACCCCGGATATCAAATAGTGACAAGGCCACATATAAGGCAAGGGGACGGATATAATTGTGGAGTGTTCTGTCTTTATGTAAGTATTTTTAACCCATAGCTAGCTACATTTATTAATACTTTAATAGGCATTACAGATTTTAAGTATTTGCTGACAGCAACATGCAAAATAACCGGAAATATTGTCAGAGATTCGGCACAAAGCAAAAGAAACATCAAGACATTTAACGTCCTAAGAGCTTTAGTCCCTTATACTTCTATTAATATACTTTTTATTCAAAGGCCTAATACATTTATTGTCATCCATAGCAGCTACAGTTTAACAGCTTTAAGCATGTCATCTTCTCATGCATTTCAAACCCTCTTAAAGTACTGTTGAGTATCGATAATCAAAACATGTGCAATTTTATGCAATATAATATATGTTAGTCTTAAACAATCACATTGTTTAGATTGAAGATGCATGATGTTGTTTTGCTGAGGTTTGATATCCTACATATTATATATCACTTATTTTGGAGGTTGTGTCCCTTTAAGCCGATATAGTGCTGCAATATCCTGATGTCGGGCCTGACCAGTCGTGAAACTTTCCTTATTCGTGAATTTGCTTGAGTTTTTGCAAGAGAGCTATACCACTACCATCTTAATTACTTTGGTATTTGGTGGCCTGTGATCGAATCGGTGGCCTTCTGTACCTTGAGCTGATGCTAAACAGACAGCCCTACCAGATCGGATACACTTAACTTCATCAAACAAAATAGAATTATGATCCATTGTAACAATGTGTTGGACTAAAATTACCTTCAAAATCTGTTTGCAAATGATAATACTATGAAAGGTGCACGAGTAGTTTGATTTCCAAGCAAGTTTGACTTTTTGGTTTTTGTTTATTTCCTGTCAGAAATTAAAGAATAAAAAAGACAAAGGTATGAAACAATGTTAGAACTGCGCAACAAATCAAGGTATCAGAGATAATGTGAAGACGGGGTGACCACCTTGAGAAAATGAACTACGTGGTGCTTCAATTTGACGTTTTCCTGAAGTAACAAAGTTACATTAAAGTTCTGCAGAATACAGCTGTTCAGTCTTTCATGTAAAATTGACTGTTGCATGTATCGTAACCAGATAGACTTGCTTCTGATTTGGTATATAGGTACATAAGTACCTTTTAATGTGATTATGCGCAGTGCACAAAAACAGAACTTCATCTATTTATATTTAGTTATCTCCTTTAGATTATTGTAAATTTTATGTTCCTTCTGTCTGTCTGCCAGATTTGCTTGTCGAGCATTGGCTTGTGCATTGCACAAGAATTTATTGTTCATATCCTTTACATTAATAACATGCACAATCAATTATCTTTATAAAAGTAGGAATAAATTACTTAATATGTAACTTTTGACTGGTTAATAATCATGTGTCCAAACTGGCTTTTCAAGCACAACTCAGTTCTACTGTTTCCTTGTAGATATTAAAGCACACCTGAGCTTGAAAAAGTTGTTTAACCTTGTTCATTTTAGGTATTACTAAGAGATTTTACGGTCCATATTGTCCTCTTGTTTAATTAAACGCCTAAGGTTGAAGAAATTTATCAATTTCATGAATTTATAAAACAGGCTCCCCGAATTCAAATGTACATTTCAGTTTGCGTATTGCCATTCCTTTGGCGAGAATTTGAGGAGAGAGGTTGATCTTGCAGCGATTCGGCGGAAATTAGCGGGACTGATCTGGCAAAGATGGGTACTAGTCGCATATTATCACTACTTTTTCCTTCTTTTTAACGAATGAAGATACAAGATAGTATGCTATTGTAATGATAACTTAAACATAAAATAAAAACAAAGCAGATTGATAGGATTGATTGGTATCTGGATGATCACATGCGAAATTGGCTAGAAGATTTTTGTACCAATTACATTATAGGCCTCTTTATTGGTCAGAATTATTGATACATTCTTTGTTATAATACAGTATTGGTATTGATATGGTTAGGAATTAATGACAACTACACATAAGCCTTTAGTAAAATAAAGAGAACAGATATCCTGTGATATGGAAAATACCAATTCTTCTGTCAAAGATGTGATCAGACTATACAGTTTTTTTATGAGCTGATGATAAATGGCGGCGATTAACTAGGATATTCCTTTAACAACAAGGTGCAGTTTTGTTGACAGGAAAATACCAGACAAATGAGTGAGTAGAACCATTCATCTGAGACACCCTCTTGCATGAAAGGGTTTTTTATTTCACTTAAAGGGGACTTGATCACAAAACACACCATTTAATAAACCTAAAATTGACATTGAACAACACCTTTTTACAACTAAGTGATACATGTATTGTTCCTTTACTTACTGGAAACACCATTAGGATGGGGTATGTTTAATGTTAACCCTTTGCTTGCTGGAAACATCATTAGGATGGGGTATGTTTAATGTTAACCCTTTGCTTACTGGAAACACCATTAGGATGGGGTATGTTTAATGTTAACCCTTTGCTTGCTGGAAACACCATAAGGATGGGGTATGTTTAATGTTAACCCTTTGCTTGCTGGAAACACCATTAGGATGGGGTATGTTTAATGTTAACCCTTTGCTTACTGGAAACACCATTAGGGTGGAATATGTTGTATGTTTATCATTTACTTGCTAGAAGCACCATTAGGGTGGGGTATGTTTTATGTTAACCCTTTGCTTGCTTGCTGGAAACAACATTAGGATGGAGTATGTTTAATGTTAACCCTTTGCTTGCTGGAAACACCATTAGGATGGGGTATGTTTAATGTTAACCCTTTGCTTGCTGGAAACACCATTAGGATGGGGTATGTTTAATGTTAACCCTTTGCTTGCTGGAAACACCATTAGGATGGGGTATGTTTAATGTTAACCCTTTGCTTACTGGAAACACCATTAGGGTGGGGTATGTTTTATGTTAACCCTTTGCTTGCTGGAAACACCATTAGGATGGGGTATGTTTAATGTTAACCCTTTGCTTGCTGGAAACACCATTAGAATGGGGTATGTTTAATGTTAACCCTTTGCTTACTGGAAACACCATTAGGGTGGGGTATGTTTAATGTTAACCCTTTGCTTGCTGGAAACACCATTAGGATGGGGTATGTTTAATGTTAACCCTTTGCTTACTGGAAACACCATTAGGGTGGAATATGTTGTATGTTTATCATTTACTTGCTAGAAGCACCATTAGGGTGGGGTATGTTTTATGTTAACCCTTTGCTTGATGGAAACACCATTAGGAAGGGGTATGTTTAATGTTAACCCTTTGCTTACTGGAAACACCATTAGGGTGGCGTATGTTTTATGTTAACCCTTTGCTTGCTGGAAACACCATTAGGATGGGGTATGTTTAATGTTAACCCTTTGCTTACTGGAAACACCATTAGGATGGGGTATGTTTAATGTTAACCCTTTGCTTGCTGGAAACACCATTAGGATGGGGTATGTTTAATGTTAACCCTTTGCTTGCTGGAAACACCATTAGGATGGGGTATGTTTAATGTTAACCCTTTGCTTACTGGAAACACCATTAGGGTGGAATATGTTGTATGTTTATCATTTACTTGCTAGAAGCACCATTAGGGTGGGGTGTGTTGTATGTTAACCCTTTGCTTACTGGAAACACCATTAGGGTGGAATATGTTGTATGTTTATCATTTACTTGCTGGAAACACCATTAGGGTGGGGTATGTTGTATGTTAATGGTGTGAATGGTGTTTCCAACAAGTAAGGTTTAATCATGGTGTCCCAGATTTTTGTGGTAGGTTTCATGTAACACCCCAAATGTTCAATCTGGTGAATCACGTCTCTATGCACTTCGTAGTTGACACATCCTCTTAAATGAAATATTTTTTTGATTCAGTTTGATGAGCCTACATTTTACGTCATCTTGTCTCGTATGGAGGACTTCTTTAAGGATTTATTCCTCACGGGAGAGGGACCCAACTACCCCACCAGGTATGTACATAAAAAAAAAAATCACTTTTTGCTGACTTGTAACTCAACTGACTCCTTGGTCCAGCCCCATGTGGGTTTGAGTTGCAGTTGTTTTGAGCAAGTAATGTGATGCAGTCATCTAGATGGCCTGGTGTGCACTGATGGTTTCACCCACACATTTATCTGAGGTCATCCTTCAACAGTAAGAGGTGTTAATATTTTTGTGTTAGTGTGATCCATACAAGAACAATGCATGGTGTTAACAAATAAAATTATTAAGCATGAAGTCCTCCAATGCTTGGGTTGGACTCAATGACAGGCTAAAAATCTTTCCTATGAGGAGGTCTTCAAGTGTGGCAGTGGTTCTGCTCATACCAGGCAATTATCTGGAGTCATTCGTAATCAAAATGAACTATACCTTAGAAATACAGATAGTAATAGCTGTTAGTGATGTTCGTCTTAAAAAATTGACCATTAAAACAGCACATGTTTGTCATCAAAGTCAATGTTTACAACTAAATTTATTAGCCAGTAGAAAATTAAAATGAATATAAGCAAAAAAGTAAGATAGTGAATAATGTAAGTTAAGAACAAGCGCAGATTATCAAGGGTTTGAACCCCGCGCCCAGGAAAATGTTTATGCAGCTCAGTTTACCATTTTAGGAAGGCTTTCATTTTTATACCTCTAATGCCTTCTAGTATTCTAGTTTGATAATATTGCGATTTATTTGTACATTTCAGTTGAATTGGATTTTTCTCTCCTCCGTGGCTTCCAACACCCTTAAATAATGGAGCACATCTTATTATTTAAACATTCAATAAAAAGGTGTGACAGTGTTTCTTCATTCGTATGACAAAATTTACAAAAAGGTGTGTCCACAATATTCATTTCAGACAATATCAAATAATTAGTACCAAGGATTCTATGAACAGTTCTTGTCTGAAAGCACTGAGATTTTGTATTTTGGAAAACAAAATTGTACACATGCTTCAAATCAAAACATGTATTGTTATAAAAAGTCTCCCATTTTTTATTACAAGTTGGAGTTTCATTATTTTGTTTGAAGAGTTTATAAGCAAAATTATTTAAATATTTTTCTATGACAATAGGTTCTATTAAGCAATTGACGCAAGGATGAGTATGTATGATAAGTTCATTAACTAGCAATAAAAATGTAAAAAGATTAATCTTTTTCCTTTACAGCATTCAATATATTTTAAACTCACAAAATTTCCATCTCTTCTCACTACATATTTAACAAGCCATATCCCCCATTTAAACATACTATCAATATAAAAAAAATGGTTAGGACGAAATGATTTATTATAAAGCAAGGGCATGTTAAAAAAATTTATCCAGGTTGTCTATTTTGAATTTTCCAATAAAAGTAATATTAGCCTACTACACATCTTTCCAGAAACTGCTTTATAATTTGTACATCTGGTCTTCGTCATAGCCTGATCCACAATTCAATAATTTTCTCTTATAATTATCATGGTACTTAGCATTTGTTTTGTTATATAGTAGTGACGAAGTTTGGCAAAGCATGCCCTATTTACAACCTTTGTATGACAATGCAGATTTTGCTTTATGTTTTTAGTTCTAAAGTAAAAACTGTTAATTACTTGATGCCTTATTTGAGCTTACTCAAAGCCTGTGTCATCAGGTGAGCGATTAAGGGCCATCATGGCCCTCTTGTTTTAGTGTTTTCATCTTTATAAGTTATTTACTGTTGGGTGTTGGGTTTATTTATTTATTTTTCTTTTTGTACTCTTGTATTTTGTCTGAAGCAATATGAGGAAAAGACAAAATATGCCAATGAAAGGTAAAGACAGGTCATTGAGACCTATGCAGAAACAGTGACTTAATTGGACTTTCACTGTTGGATTTCTGTCTCTTCATTTCTCCAGTTGTGCCCTATATAGGTGAGACAACTTGAGCAGTCTCCATGCCCTATATGTGATATTGCACAGTTGGTACAATGTATAACATAGGCAATTTTTTGTACCTTTATTATAAAATATGCCACTTGCAGATAAATACTTGGGTTTTTATAATATATTTATTGAATTTATTACCTACTAACTCCTCACAGTACTTCATCTTGTTTTGTTGGTTTGGGTTCTTTTCTTAATTTGATTTCTTTCATGTTTGTTAAACTTCACTTTTGAAACTTATGACATATGATGTCATGGCACTGTATATCATTAAATTGTCACTGTGATGGGATATTTTTATTTTCACTGTGTGTTTGATAGAAAAACCTTCAGGAAGTGCGACATTGGAGCGCTCCACAAATCAAGTTTAAGCTCCCCAGTCTGTCCTTTTGCCGACTGACTGGCCCATGGTGGTAACTGCTGGTTTTTCATTTGTTTGTTGTATCTCGTCTCAATGTTTTTGGTCACATTTACTCTGTTTGCCTTTGTGTAGAGGTGGTTTTGATTTAAATATCTGATAATTTATATAGGACCTTCCTTCTTTCTAACCATTTTAAGAAACCATATTGCAGCCAATCAAATCTTAATAACCTAAATAACCATTTCTGAAAAAGCATTCGTCTGCAAAATGATAACACAACTGTAAATTGATGTTATGTTAGATTTAAATAGTCACGTACATATCATTATAATTATATGTGAAGATTATAATTATATTGTTTTTCAAGCATACCTTTATATTTCAAAATTTGTCTTGTTCTTGTATGTTGAAAGAATGGAAATACACTTTTTTAAAAAGATCATCCTGTTTGACTTTTTACTTAAGAGAATAACTGGTAAAATATTGACAACTGTTAAGAATACAGTTAAGGTTGAATACCTTAAACAAAAAAAGACAGAAAAAACGCACTGAGTAGTGTAAATGTTGATGGTTTCTAGTCACACTCCTGCATACAAATGTGCTGCCATGAGATCGTTCCTGTCTTTTCTGTCAGAATATCATGTCAGATAGTTTGCCGTAACAAAATTATATTAAAATTTATATTAAAAAATATATTTACGTATTTTTTCACAGAAACTATACTATGAGATTTATTTGTCAACCAAAAGCTATAAATAGTATCACCAAAAGCTTTTGATGTGAATATTCTACAAATGCCAGGTAATTATAATCATACAATGCAATACTATATTAGTTTTTTAATCTTCAATGTCATCAATTCAAGGATTATTGGTAAGGAAAAAAGGGTAAGATAATTTATAGTAGTTCTGTTTACATTTATTGTATACACTTGAAAACAAAAAATATTGTTATATATAAGAATTTGTCCAAAGTAAAATGTGAATGATATAAACAGGGACATAGAAAAAAAGTTATTTATGATAAAATATGATAGAATGAAAAATAGGTAAAGTAGGTCCTTCACCAAATATAAAAGTATCTTACAAATGAGAAAAAGATATGTGTAAAATAACAAGATGAAGCATCCTTTTGCCCCAAAAAACAATTCTAACATCACAAAAACTATTTTAATATCAAGTAAGTTTTAAAAACCATTTACCCAGGATGGGGTTTGAACCTCCTGCTCCTGTCGGGCCATCTACTAACTGAGCATTAACAACAATGGTATGTTTTAGTTGACTTACTGTAGTAACATATATTAAGTTGTAATATATATAAACTTAATAATTGTAAATTATTCAAATCTGTGCACATTTGTGACATATATTATGGCAGGGGAGATAAATGCAGTTGAGATTGATAATTTTTTTTTTTGGACACCGGTGAACTAAATAACATTTTTTTTTACACAGATTCAATTACTAACTACTTATCTATTTTCAATGTCTGCACAGGATTAATGAAAGTAAAATGATTAAGTATATAAGGACCTAAAAAGGATATTTTTAAAGATTTTACCATATTTGGCGCCATATTCACAGCAAATATACCAAGAAAACTACTAAAATTGACATCCTGTTTTGTGGTAGGACAACATAAACATCAATGATAGATTTAGTTCAATGATAGATTTAGCTCAGGATAAAAAAAACATTATTCAATTGTCAAAATTTATTCAAATGGAATGTTCATTAATCCCAGAAAATTAATGAATTACTTGTATGAACATCTTAACAGGAATGTTTATTTATGTGTAACTAAGGCTAAATAAGGGGTTATTGAAATCACCCTACCAATTGCTGAGACTACCTTTTTATTAAATAATAACAAATTTTGTATTTGTATTAAAGACAGTTTAAAGTCTTTTGGAAAAAACAAACTACCCTTTTCTTTCTTTTGCTTTGTCAATTATATAATCTTGCTGAGTTGATAGGCAGTAAATAAAACTCATTTTATATTTCATTAAATAAATGTTCCATTACAAAAACAACAGCAAATCGTAAACATTCAAATACAAAAATAAAGGTTTATTTAATATATAAAACTTCCATCTTAACTTTAACTCATCATAAAGCAATATCAATTTCAACTCTATCACAAACTATAAATATGTTTCCTGATTAATTAAATAATTAAAAAATAAAGATCATTAGTGAAACAAACAACAACACAAGCATTCTCAATAACAGTAACACCATTTTATGCTGTCACAAATGAAACACATTTGCACAACAAACGTAACACTACAGTAGACTTAATCTTGCACTATATTTTCTTTTAAAGCATTTTATCTATTTATACATTCAGACAATCCAAGAAGTTTTTAGAAGGAAAAATATATATTATATAATATAATTCAATGGCACAATTACACTTGTAAAAATGTATTTAAGGAAAACAATTGTTCATTATGCTGACAATGAGGAAATGATGATAATAATAATAATGATGATACCACTATACCGGTAATAGTTATGGTCTTATTATAATGTAAACAAAGCTGAGAATGATGTTCATATATGTATATTAGTAGATAATAATAATGACAATAACAATATTGGTAAAGATGATAACATTAATGACAACATTAATGCTGATGATAACATTAATGACAACATTGATGCTGATGATAACATTAATGACAACATTGATGCTGATGATAACATTAATGACAACATTGATGCTGATGATAACATTAATGACAACATTGATGCTGATGATAACATTAATGACAACATTAATGGTGATGATAACATTAATGACAACATTAATGGTGATGATAACATTAATCACAACATTGATGCTGATGATAACATTAATGACAACATTAATGCTGATGATAACATTAATGACAACATTAATGGTGATGATAACATTAATCACAACATTGATTCTGATGATAACATAAATGGTGATAACATTAATGATAACATTGATGACAATGGAATGAAAATGATGAAATGGATGGTGATGATAAATTCCTGTTAAACAATTGTATGTTTAAGGTAGCCAGTACATGATATGTTGAGCAAATGGACAACATAGTAACAAAATTTTATGAACATTTTTTTTTATCAATTTTTTTTAATCTCAAAGAGATTTTTGTCACAGAATGTATATATATGTATGTATATATATATATATATATATATATATATATATATATATATATATATATATATATATATATATATATATATATAAAAACATTAGAAACATGCACAAGAAGTATATGCAGCGTAAGAAATAAAATATCATTGATGTATTGTAAAAGGCAGGTGACAAACAATAAATATGTTTTGTTCATAATAAATCAAGCAGATTTTTAAATATTAATTTTATTTATTATTTAATAACATCAGCCTATGTGTTTTGCTTTAGTTTATAAAAAAAAAAGAACTCAAATGTAAAAATTTTAGTTTACAAAAGCTTTATTATATTTTCTCTGCAAACACTACTGTAGTTTTCAGTCTTGTCTGAATGAATGCAAGTTTTCATAGCAGTCATAGCAATGCATTTCTGTTAAGTTTTATGGGATATATCGTAACACTATAATTCACACCTCTTACCTTTTGTTCTGGTATAATATTAACAAGATATCTATCATTTACAAATAAGTTTTATAGGTCATAATTAACCAAGAGCTCATCAATTATCACTAGTTTATTTAAAAAAAAATGCACATAATCTTCAAACAGCTCTCAAATAATGAATAAGCTGGCAACTGGCATATAGCTCCACTTTCAAATAGCTGATCAGCAACCAACAGATCGTCTTTGAGAAATGGTAGATGCAAGGTTAAATTTTACTAAATAAGTATGTTCTTTCAATGGATGAGATCGTGTTGTTAGGGAGCACATTGAGCACCACATAGCCTTCCTTGCTTTAGGTGACAACCTGTGGACAGATAGGAACATCATCAGTAAATACATGGATATAAAATATGTGGCACAAAGATCTGTTCATTATTTAATATAAAAAAAACACATTAAAAATGGTAATTTTAAACAAAGATATCTGCTTATGAATTGTATAATTGTTAATGTAAAGCAAGAATGCACTATTTTCTTTTATACAATTAAACTATACAAAACAACTTGTAAAATTTGGAGGCCAATAACTGTAAATATGTCTTTATGGACTACAATAGTTTATCACATATCTGTGTGTTGCCATGCTATGCAGTTGACACAAAGCCATCAAGAAAAACAGAAACTAAACCAGTGACAAAATGGGGGATTTTTATCAGATTTGAGTTATAGGCTGGTCACTTATTTCACAATGCCTGTGTAAAACAATGATACAAAAGCAGCTCATTTGATTACAAGGTTAACAGAGCGATTAAATGAATTTAAAAACTGAAAGACCAAACAGGTCTTTGAAATCAACATCCAATAATAACATGCCATTTGGGCATGTAACATTTGGAGACTTACTGACCCAAAACACATTTACAAAATTCAGTTTCAAAAACAACAGCAATAAAGTCTTTTTTAAATTTTCTTTTTTGTTATTGTACTGTAATTGAAGCCATCTAACTGCACAAAATCCAACCAATTTCTTTCTTAACTCTATAGATCCAGAAAAGAAAAACACTTGCAACAAACTATCAAATATACATGTCTGCTCTTAAATTAAATTACCACAGGCAATCGAATGCATGTTAATTTCAATTACTAAAATGGCTTACAACATTTCTCTATTTACAACATTTCAACGATGGTAGAATGGCTTACAATAATTCTTTATAACAAAAGATTAACTAATATAACTGTGTGTGCATATATATATATTTCTGTTTTTCCTTTTTATATTTAATATGATCCATTCATTCAAATTAAAGGAAATATTTAGGAATGAACCAAACGTTATTAGACCTTATAATGTGCTGACATGGAGTTTAAGAAAAAAGAACCTAGAAGCATGGAACTGTTGCCATATACAGCATGCAAACATAAAAAAACAAAAAAACAAAAACAACTGTGTACCTCAAATTCATTGCTCATGCCCCGGAGCCAGCCCTTGTATTTGCTGATATAACACAGAACATATTTGCCAGGGGGCGTCTCCAGATACTTTCCCTTGATATCTAGTGTTACGCCCTTCTTGCCCTCATTCTCCGCATTATTGACTCCATACACATAGGTCACTGCTTCGTCAAATGTGCTAAAGTTAGCCTGGGAATGAGGACATAAAATGTTAAAAATTATGTGGTCAACAGTCAGCTTGTGTTTTCATTTTCTTTTGCTCATACTAATTGGAAAACATACATATACCCGTAGGTTACTTGCTTGTAATTCTGTTTTAAAAAAAAGAACCAGCTGGGAGCTACTGTATCAAGATCTTCACAATTTCTGATAAGTCTGTATTTAAAGATATATTAACATTTATTTTTATATTTATGTATGAGCATACAATTAATGACCTATTTACTTTTACCCAAGATCTTAAGCCCAAAGTAAGGGTGGGAACATTGCATGGGCACACACATTCTATAGCCCTTTATGGTATATGTAATCAGAGAACTAACTATTCATCAAGTTTTTTAAGGACATGTACAATTTTAAAAGTTAAGAATAATGTAAGTTCAATTTTGGGCCAAATATGAGCCCCTACCACCAGGAATGTATAACCTAAGGTCAGTTAAATGCCTTCATTACCTTAAAGAGGCCAATCCAGTCCCACGGTGAGGTATCGGGTTCAATCCCTGAGCGAACTCTGTAGTGGAACTTCTGATCCTGGCCATACTTCCACTTGCTTATTGGATCAAACTCCACAAACGGGTAGGGTTCTGTGGTAAATATCTGAAAGCAGCAAACTTGTTTAATTTTAATTTCTGTCTCTGTACAGCTGAACAACAGTCAAAAGAAATATACCACTAATACATGTACAATTGTACAATAAGAAAATATTTAAATGTTATTAAGAAATATCTGAACTATAAAAATGATATTTAGTACATGAATTCATTAAAAAAATCACAAATTAATTTAAAAAAATCCAAACAATACAAATCCAAATTTTTTCTCCATAGCTGAGTAAATTTAATAATGCCCTTTCTCAATCAAATGGCTGGCTACATCAAAGCAAGTAAAACTGTTTGGTTAAAAACATTAGCATATCTGTTAATACATGCCTTATATAGAGGGTGATAACATTGCTAGGCCAAGCAAACAGTAATGTCCCATCTTGCTTATCTTTTATATAAAGAAAATACCATGACAATGTGTTTTTAATAAATGAAAAACTGAAGAAAAAAAATTCTTCTGAAATTGTTCATGTTCATCACAGGCAAAATCACAAGCAAAGCTATGGGCCCCTCATTTTATACATTTTAAACTTTAAGGATTTCAAGAACTATGCAAATCTGGCTTATCAGGTTTAAATACTATTCAAATCTGACTAATCAGATTCCAATACTATTCAAATATGGCCAATCAGATTCAAATACTATTCAAATCTGGCCAATCAAATTCCAATACTATTCAAATTTGGCCAATCCGTTTCTTTAGGTTTGTTTTCAAACACAACCTGAATTACTTAACCTCAGACCCATTGGCACAAAACATTCTAAAGCATCCAACCGGTCAGATTTAAGCAACAGTTTTAATATGATCAATCATAAGTTGAAAATAGTCTTAAACTTGAACACAGCTTCATAACATTGGACTTTATAGTGACAATGCACTGAAATTAAAATTTTCCTAATCTCACCAAGAATAATTTTTAAATTTGAGAAATATACCCACACATATAGTCATTGTGGTGATTAAGGAAGGACAGACAGACAAATAGCAACCACGATACTGTAGGCCAACAGACAGAATGTTTTACATGAAAGTGCTGACCTAAAGTCCTTTTATGGCCATTTTGTATCCATGACACTTTATTTACATACAAATTGTACAAACATGCAAACACACATCAGAATAGAAACATCAAGTAAACATTGAAAACATATTGATACTGTAATATTACCAATACATGATAATATATCATATATGATTACATACATTGTATAAAATGTCAAAAAGAAAGAAGAATACACTCAAATGATAAAAATCATAACATAACTCCTTTATGTAAGGTTTAATAAGCATGGTAACTATTTTGCCCTTCTTTATTATTTTGGTTGCAGAATCAACTTCATGATGAACTAAAACATGGCAGAAAAGGAGGTGTGTTAAAAAAGACTGTCAAAATAAGTGAAATAAAAAAATATATGTATAAAAAATATTTAACATTTATATCTATTTGTGTCATGATTGTTATTTTGTATTGTAACCATTTGACCTGAATATCCATAGAACACAGTAAAAGGAAAACAACAGAGAAAACAAATTGCATAAAATGTCTCGAATCAGAATCCGTCCTTATACATTTTGCAATCCAAAGCAGAGACACTATCACTGTGCTATTATTCTCAGTGATTTTCATAATGAATGCACTATTAATATACAGAGCTCCCTCTGTGGTATGTTGCCCAATATTTTGCCTTTTCTACTTTAAATGAAAAGGAATTGCTGACGATATATAAACATCAAATTGAGTTTATTGTTAAAATTTATTACACTGTGACAGTTTTGGGTGAAAACAAGGGCACTATAAATAAAACAAAGGAAACAACCCTCAGAGTATAAAAGATAGCATGAAACTTGAGTTAAAGTAGCAATTGTCCTATTTTAATTTTTTATTTTTATTTTGCTTTTATACACATACACTCACACATGAATGTTTCATTATATATTCTAGCTTGTTTAAACCATGTTCTAGTTATTTTTGCTCAATAAAATGGTTCTGAAGCTATCTACATGCACTTCCCCCTTTAATAGCTGGAAACACTATCTATACCAGTAACATAAAACATTACCATTCCCTTATAGGGGATTGATTTCCAGAAATTAAAGGGTTAAGTCAGTTGGAACATTTTGGATTTGAATAAAAAAGGAAGACTGGTAAAATCTATATCTAGCAAAAGTATTACATGTAGCACACGAAGTATGAGGCCCTGAATTCCTTTAACTCATAAAACCTGAACTAAATCCCTTAAATTTCAAGCAACACAGTAAATGAATGTCAAAGACTGTAAGTGATGGCCTATAATGTTGAATTTTACTTTTAATACTTGTTTGTCAGCTTTGAGTTATCATAGTGCTTATCATACATGGGGACTTTTTGCAAGGTGACAAGAAGGGCCGTTAAATGCAATAAAAAATTGACCATCTATTCTGCAAACTGAAATATTAACAGGAATTTAGATGAAATCAATTTTGAACAAAAACTCGACTAAAGAGATATTAAGACATATTTAAGTTTTTGTTTGCAAATTTGTTGGTTGTTTTTAACTTAAATCATGGAGTTATATGAATACAGGGCCAAAACAAAAGGGCTTGGGGTCAGGAGGTGATACAGAGCCAGGCGGTGTTATAATTGCCAGTGAAGAAGACTCACATAGCAACCATGATAAAATTATAGAAGTACATCCATCTTCAATTATCTAACAAACAGTACATAATTCCAAGTGAAATTACTGGTAAATTTATAGCAAACAACATGCTTTTACAATTGAAAAAAACAACAATAACCCAATAATATATAAATATATATAAAATATTGTGCACAATTCGGACATTTATTTGTTCCACAACCAAAAGAATAAAAGTAAACAACCATAATTTTGTGCCAAAACTGCACAAACAAACAAAAATGACATCTGACCTCTATAACTCACATAACCTTGGTAATGTCACATTACCTCTATATCTAGAGATCACATGACCTTGATAATGCCACATTACCTCTATATCTACAGATCACGTGATCCTTAAAATGGCTGTATTACATCTGATCATTACAGATCACATAACTCTAAAAGAAGCCACATGCCTTATGACCTTCATTACTTACTGGCCCCATCTGATCACATAATCTTAAAAAGTCTGTAAAGAGTTGACATTATTTCTGACTCTTTAAACTGAATGATCATGGAAAAATATCACATAAATATTCAATATTTCATCAGTTAAATATTTCAACAAGAATAATGTCACCTGTCCTTTGTCTCAAAGGGTTAAAAACAAATTGTTGCACAGGAAAGATGGCAAGCAAAAAATATGTTCTAATCAAAGACAGTGACAGTGAGAGTCATAGAAGCTTCTCTACAAAGAAAGAAGAAGCAAGCTATTTGAATGATAAAAGATAGAAAAGGATAAATTGCAATGTTAGTGAAAGAAACAGATCCAGTAATGGCACATAGTTTGGAACATAAGTAAAGGACAAAGCTAAAATCATGTGACCTGCTTATATGATGTACAGAAGGATCACATGTTCTGGTCATATGACATACCAAACTCCTAGACAGTAATATGCACTGCACTATCCACAATGAACAATACCAAAATGCCTTGGTCATTGTGTACATAATCTAGCACTATAGTTTGTGTCTTGGTTCCAATGTAGACATTGACCATGCATGGTACATGTAATGGCTAGTGTTGATTTTAGTTAGTGGTCAGACCATTTCACCAGTTTTTCTTGTATATTGAGACCTGTTACTTCTTTGTTCTCCTAAATAAAAACAACTGATGTGAAAGGTAAATAATATAAAAGTTCACATAGCAGTAATAATGTACCTGGGTAGAACTATATTCATACCCCTTGGTGTATGCTATTTGTTAACATTCAGTAAAGCGCCAGTCATGTGACTCAGGTGATGTCTGCTACATGTGACACAAGCATCACCGGCTAATACCACAGGTGACATTTAATTACTGGGTTGGTTAATAAAACAAAATTTAAACAAGAGGGCCATGACAGCCCTAAGTCGCTCACCTGAGGACACGGGCTTCTTAAGTAGGCTCAAATCAGGCATCAAGTAATTAAGAGTTATTTACTATAGAACTCCTTGTCAAAGATTGGACCATTAGTGTGGCCCTTGAGCTTATAACATTTTCTAGAATTTTTCCTAGTGACCAAATTAATCCACATGACCCAGTTCCAAACATATCTAACATGTCATACTGGCTAATATTCTGGTCAAGGTTGGTGAAGACTGGGCCATAAATGTGGCCTCTAAGTGTTTTCATAAGATTTTTCTAAGATCTGATCTAGTGGCCTAGTTTTTGTCCCCAGTTACAAACAAACACAAATGTTGTGCTTAGGTGAGCTTAAAAACACAATGAAAACAGTTAAAATACATCAAAACTTGTAGGCAGCAGCAATCACTATAATAGTTCATATGAAAATGCATTATACACACCATTGTTATATATAATACACTTTTCATTAAAATGAATTGTTTTAGAGTGAACAGCTACTGTATTTAATAGTCTTTATGTTTGAATTTTTCAACAAGTTAATAAAATGGCTGACCAAACATTTTGTCTGTAACATGGTTTCTGCTATTTTTCTCTGTTTAGGATTGCCCTTTTCTAGACAATAAAGAACCGTGCATGCATTTCAAGACGGCTTGCATGTTTGGTGCACAAAGAAGCTAAACCGGTGGTGCACTGGAACAAGATGTTAGCCAACGAGAGTTGGCGCAAACCTGTTTTGTGAACAAAGTCACTACTTAGATGAGAAGTGAATATTTTCAATTGCAGAAAGTCACTGCAAAGGAGTTTGGTGGCATAATGGTCATGTGACCTGCATTTGTCATGTGACCCCATCTAGGTTATGTGACCTAAGATGTGACTTACTTTGACATCAAAGCAGCCAGACATAGGCTTGTGGTCACTGTCTCGGTACAGCGGGTGACTCTTATAATGTAGAAGCTGTTGTAAAGGACAGACACAATGTAGTGATCGTACAGACACCAATGATGGCACTATGCAGTGATCCTACAGAAACCATCCTTGGCACAATGCATGAACAGTCTACCATATTTATTCTAATAAAGGCACCTGCCCTTTTTAAAGTGTCCCAGGATTTTAAAAAATAATTACAATGTTTTGCACTAAAAATTGATAAATAAAAAAAAACTTGAAAATTAAAATAGTTAGAATAAACAATGGTTTCTCATGAAAAGAGTAATATTTATTGAACATTTTTCATCCATGCCTTATTAATATTAGTTAGAGTGAATTTCAAATGAGTCTTGTCTCTTCACAACAAAGATGGAAGTATTTAAATTTATTAACACTAGTTGTTCAGAGTGCAGATCATAGGGGAAATATTCTGGTAATGTTTTTTTATATTTCTGATCTATGTTGAGAGAACTGGCAGCAAAACGGTTGCCTCTTACCTCAGCATCTTAAATTACTTTGTATTTAAAACTCTCAAAAAATAAGCATCTTGGTTATACTTTCATATACCCATCAAGAGTATAGTGACAGTTTTCTATGTATATTTCCTTGATAATTTCTCTCACTGTCAACTTAAGACATGCATTGCAGAAGCTCTCAATACATGTTATGCCTGAGCAAGCATTTACAACTAATTAGAGGCTCACTCACAACGGTCGCAGAAAATTTGGCAAGCTGCCAAACTACATCACCTTATCTCATTATGGCAGTTGAAGCCTTATATAGTATAAAGGGAGATGAAATCTGTGGCATACTCTGGTTTAGCTAAGCCTCTTTAAAGTGGCTGACCAGAGGAGTAGTTTTGTCTAAATCTAGTTGTTGGAATCAATATTTGAGTCAAATTGACACATATGTCTTTATCACTCTCTACTCTCACTCTCTACTCTAACATAAACAATAAATTAAAAGTCAAATATGCACTTTGCAAGCTCAGAATTTTGGAGAAGAAAGTGTGAAAGTTAGTTAATATCTAGCTTCCGAAAATGGTTAAGTATTGCTGTACGGTGAAGATTTAAGGCATGTAACAACATGAAAAAAATGATGTCATTAAGCTCTCATTGAGTTGAAGATTACTGCTTAATATGTTGGTATATAGAGAAAATTGTGTCTGCTCCCCTATTGTGTTTTGTATGGTGACCGGGAACTTTTATTAGAATAAATACGGTATATATACATAGGTACATATACATTAATTGCAAAATAAAAGTTAAGAAATATTTTTAACCTTTAACCAAATATCATATTTAATCAAGCTAAAAGGTCCAATTGATTTAAAAACATAGGAATAAAATATACCACAAAATAAATAAGGACTGTAAATATATGGTATGCACCCAAACAAAATAATTAAAATTACATATAAATAATTAAAATATATTAATTAAAAGTTACATAATTAATGAAAAAACAACAACTAAAATACAACACTGACACATATCTTTTTTATTCTATGAATAGAAAATAAAAAGGCATAACATCCAATACAATTTCATAAAAATCCTATATTATTTCTAATTAAACTAATTCAATTAGGTTAATGATTATTTGAATGAAGACAATATATACATAGTGCAGATGCATTACAACATGATACAACATAGAAAGATACTCTTACAAATGTGCAACTTTTTTGTGTTCTTTGATTATAAAAGAAATAATGTTACATCAACAATTCTACTTGTTACTAGCAATTAGCAGCCGGAATAATTCATGCCACCATTTTATGTTTACCAACACAGTAACAGTTTATAACACATCAATACATTTACATGCAATACGTCAACTTTTACTAAACATTTCCAAGGGGAACACTATATACACAGTAGCAATCAGCAAACACAACATAGAAAGACTAACTGCCTTCCATCTAGACCTTTTCCATCTAGGATAATTTCTAATGTCTGGAAGTTTATGTTTTGTTCTGTTTTTGTTTTTGAAATACATTGCAGCAACTATTTATGGTTATTATAGTTATTCTGCTGGAGGAAGATTCCAGTCAAATGTCTGGGTGGAAGCACT
This sequence comes from Sinonovacula constricta, assembly GCA_007844125.1. Taxonomy (NCBI): domain Eukaryota; kingdom Metazoa; phylum Mollusca; class Bivalvia; order Cardiida; family Solecurtidae; genus Sinonovacula; species Sinonovacula constricta. The sequence goes on along the minus strand of CM017571.1, from coordinate 36,163,636 downwards.
GTTGCACTGCAAGTCAGCAGGAAGACGCTATAAGTCCTTTGCCACAAATGGGACTCAAGCCCATGTGGTGGGATGCTAAGCAGTCAGGCATTGTGCTTTTTCATTTATGTTACATGTCAGCATTGATATACCTATAAACAGAGACTGAGCAGCAGATATTGCAGATCCTGCTCAAACAGCTCCCAAAGCAGAGAGCTTTCTGATCAGCATCTACACTTTTTCCCTAATCTTTATAAACACACAAATAGCAAGTGTTAATTGTATGTAATATAATTGTGGTTTTATTTTTTTCTAGGGTGTTTATGTACATATGTATTACAGTCGGACACCTTATATGAAAAGTTCCACCCAAAACCTAAGGATATTCCCCACTTAGCTGATAAAACAGATGTAACTGAGGCTGATGGTGTATTATCAGAAATTAATTGTTCCCAATTAAAAACTATAGTTAAAAAAAAAGTGTTTCTGAAGTTACATGTTTTCATTGCAAACAAAAATGAAGCAAAGGTTGTGCACCAGTATTGGAATTAGCATACTGTGCATTGGTTAACAAATCTCAATTGCAATACTAGGTGTGCCTATTGCAATCTTTCAAACGTAATTGGTTAAGAGATGTATGTAGGAATGTACTTTTGAGCCCTTTGACCCCTTTTACTGTTCTTATGGCTCAATATGCAGCTATTTTGAAACAACTGTGTTTAAAGTCATATATTGAACACGGTTTTATTGACCCTAAATACTTTGTATTTGACATCGTAGAGCTAACTTTTTTATTTTGCAAAACAAGTCACATTTAATGTTAATTCTCTCAAAAAGGTAAATAAAAAATGATACTTTCATTTTTGTCGCTATGACTAATCTAACCCAGAAATGTCTTTGGTAGTTATTATTATTCTAATAAAATTAAATCTTTTTGACTCACAGAAAATATTTTATTTCCATTTTTTTCATGTTGAATTATTCAATATAAATTTGTAAAGGATGGACAAATAGCCATAAAATGTATTGTGTAAAATAGAACCAAGAAATGTCGCCATGTGACGAAACCAGGTTTTCATTTTACATTCAGATTAACAATTCTCTGTAATGTGGATGAAATCCCTTCGTTAGTTGCAAAGTTGTGCTCCAGAAACTATAAATTTGCATCAATTTTGACCCTTGAACTCTTAAGTGTGACCTGAACAGTTGAGGTAGGGCCATGGTTCTTGGAAGGAAAACTCAAGGGCAAACAAGGGGCATAACTATGACAAAATACAGTCAAGAGTTATAAAACTTGTCCTGATAATTGCTAGTTATGTCAGACAACTGTGTTAAGTTTCAAAGCTCTAACTTGAACGATTACTGGGAAAAAAATAACTGTGACAAAAAACTTAATGAAAATTCAAAGTGAAAAAGGGGCATAACTTTGGCAAAATAGAGACAGGGGTTATAAAACTTGTCCTGATAATTGCTACTGTGATATCAGACAATTATGTTAAGTTTCAAAGCTCTAACTTGAACGGTTACAGAGAAAAAAATAACTTTGACCAAAGACCAAAATGAAATGTTGATGCCTGCCCGCCCAAAGACATACCCCAGTCTAATAACCAGAATTTTCCTAAAAAAACCAATATGCACTTGTAATGAAAATGGTCCCGATATTCCCTTAAATCACTAAAGGTAGTGGTTGTTATGCTTTGATGCAATAGAGTACTTTCATAAGTATGTAAGCTATAATAAAACAAATTAAGAATTGCTGATTTGAAAAATAATCAAATACTACAGCGCCACCAACTTCAGCAATAAAATCATCATGCCAAAGTATTGAGCTAATTATCAAATTGATTGATTGTTTTTAACATGTCTTTATAAAACATTTTACTTTGAAAGTTGCATTTTCCAGTTTAAAATAGAATATACACTTGGCCTAACAATGTACACAGGAACAGCAAGTGTTACTTTGCACAAAAAAAAGGATAATTGAAATCCATGCATTGAAATAATATTACTTATTGACAGTCAAATGTTGTTGGTGTATGGCCAATAAAAGTCAATGCGATGGTATTTTTCACAATGAATATTTAATCAACATGATTATGTTGCTGAAACTAATGGTGTTGATGAAGATAAAAAATGGAGATGATGACAAGAAGCAACTCAAATTTACTAGTGGAACTTGAACAATATTGTGGAAGACTGAATACAATCGAATGATGTTTATGATGATGATAAAGGTGATGACAATAATGATGATGACGAAATAATGACGATAAAGAAATAATAGGGTTGACAGTGCAAGAAGCATTGCTGACACTACTCACATTGACATCAAAGCTGCCAATGACTGGTTTATGGTCCCCTCTGGAGTATACTGGGCTGTCGTACTTCCGCTGTTTGGCCAGAAGGCCCGGTAAGTCTGTCTGTACCTTGTACAATATACGGTCACACCATGCCGGCACACGCTGCTTTTCACTTAAACAATTAGGTGACAAAGTAAAATAAAAGAACCTTAAATAAGATAAAGTGATATTTGTAAGTTAATGTATCAATTGTTACAACTACTGAACACAATTGCTCTATTTGATGCTGAAAATTTAACCCTTTACTTGCTAGGAACACTTCCCACCCTAATGGTGTTTTTAGCAAGTAAAGGGTTAAGGAGATAGGCCTATGTAAAAATCAGAATTTTAATTATCTCACGGGTCCTACGCTCATGGCGACTGAGCTGGTATGGGCACGTTGAACATGTTACTTCATACACAGTCACTAGCCCAGCAATTTCCGGCAGCAGCGGTCATGGTAGACCGAGAAGGACTTGGTCAGAATGTGTCAAGAGTGACTTGAAAGTGTGCAAACTATTCAGCACTGATCTGCTGAACAAAGCTGCATGGATTGCAGGTGTAAGACACTCTTTTCTGCTCGGAAAATAAGCCTAGTTTTTCCCCTAAAAATAAAATTCCCCTCCTATAAATTAAGAACAGGAAAAAAAAGAGAAACTGCCTTGAAATAAACATACAAGATGTATGATAACAAATAAAAAGTTAAAACATGCATATTTATTCCTGTTTTAATAAAATGTTGCAAAATGTTCCCCTTTTGAAAGGCCCCAGGTCCCATTCCTTTTTTCAGAAAAAAAAACTCCTGATGCTTTCTATCTAGTCAAAAGACATCTTTTTCTGAGAAATAGTGTAACATCTGACCAAACCTAAATTGGTAGCCTTTCATCACATATTACTTTTCTTAAATAAACTAATATTGCAAGCCAGTATTAACTAACATAATGTGGATGGGCATAGTTTACTGGAGTTATTAAAGTTAACTTTCAAATTAATGTTGTAACATCTTGGCAGAGAGAAAAAACTCTGAATCACAGTTCATACTGTCTTCAATATTGCACATTCTAGGCTACATGTCATCTTACTGTTGCAGAGAAAGCACATCAAATTTCAATGAATTAAGTTAAAACTTTAGCAACACAAAAATATTGCTTATAGAAAGTCCAATCCTGGACAAAGACTTTTTGTGAGATTGTTATGATGTTTGTAAACAAAAGTTTTACATTAAAATAAAGCTGATGTACTGACACTCTAGTTGCCTGCTGCATACCCTAGAAACTTGGATATCCACAACCGAAAACTAAATTTGGGATCAGAGAGACAGACAAAAATAATGGCCTTGACCAGATGTGATAAAACATTTAATTGATTACAACTGGGTAGGATGCATAGGAATAAATCCAACAAAATTGAAACTAAAAAAGTAACCATATGGTGATATTGTATTACCTTGTGTCATAGATATCAGTGTTCTTATCAAACTTGTAGGTAGGTTTAAAGGTGATGGGACCCTCCTGGAACCCTACCAGCATAAGGCCCTCCTTCTGTGCTCTCTTCAACTAGCAAACCAAACCACAAAATAACAAATACAGATTATTATCCATAACATTGTCCTCATAATGATTATACATGTAACCACCAAACTTTTTAATGTGGTACAGCAATTTGGAATCAAGAGCTGTCTGTTGTCAGTCTGCTCAACTTTTCTTAGTAAATAAGGGGGCATTACTCTGCCAAAATTAATTTCACGGTTGTCAGCTTTTAGAAATGAGTTCTGCTTTTAACAGTGATCAAGTACTTAAAGTCTAAAGTGATTACCTTAGACAAATTTTAAAAAGTAGACCTTTATAACAAAGTTTAGCCACAGCTGATGTCACACGGAAGAGAGGGTCATGCCAGTAGCTCACTTTCTTTCTTGAAAAATGGAGCTAAATAAATATCTTGAACATTTCTCCAAGAATAACAACCAGAATTTCACAAATCAGCTGCAGATTTTGTGTGTTTTCTTAATACATTACTTACTCGCTATGGCGACGCCTTTCTGTTTTTCATGGCAGAACAGCTGGGACAAATGTCTATGTAAAACCTCTGGTGCACCGCAGGCTAGCTGGCAGAACTCCAAAATGAAAGATTTCACCAAACAAGACTCCAATCCATGTGATGAGAGGTCAAAAGTCATCAGAGGAATTACTGAACCAAAATGCCATTGTAATGATAAATATTCATGTTTCCCTATAACTTACAGAAGAAAAATGTTATTTATAATCCTGCATGGCCCAAGTGAACAGTGACTGACTTTAAAATACTATGATTGCATGACAGCATTCACATGAATTAACAAGCATAGGAATCTCAAATTGTATGCTGTTGAAGAGATTAAACATTTTTTTTTATCACAACAAAAATGCAAGTTTTATATGGTTTTGTCCTGACAATGTATAAACTATTTAGGTTGCAATTTTGTTTCATAGAAAAAGTATGTTAATAAACAAACTTTTCCGTCAAATTTGAGGAATTACACAGGTGTGTGTGGATTTAAAGTTTCCCGGCTATTGAATCATTGTGATTGTCCCTAGGTGTTGCAAATATTTTTAAACCATTGGAACACTCGCTTTAAAACCATAAGTAAAAATCATGTCCAAACAGATGATATAAATGTAAATGTAAGGATTGAACTTCATTTTGCCGACACTGTTTGCTTTATGAATGTATGTCACCATTCAAACAAGTTAACCATGAAGAGCTAGCACACTTTACGGATTTGCATGCACATGACCAGCGTTAACTATGCATGAACCTCATCAAAATGAGATTGAATGCATAATTAATCAGAGAAGTTACAAGAAACTGAGGATGTAACAATTGTGCCATCTCACCTGGTCCAGTTTGAGCAATGTTTCATAGTCCTTGTTTTCTATTGCCTTCACTGCTGTGTCCTTGGGGATATTCTCCAGGCGGCAGTTCAGGTCGCCCATCCAGAACACATAGCTGGAGAAGGCAACACAAGTATAAAATATCATAAAGTTATCAACACCATAACTATCATGACCACAATAATCATTTTAAATTTAAACATGAAAACAACATCTAAATCTCCCATGCAGAATACACAGCAAGGCAAAACAACAGGATTATCATAAACACATTTATCATTTTACATTAAAATATGAAACATGTACATCAAAATCTCCAATTCAGAAGAAAGCTAGAGAGAACATACAGTATCAACAATATTTCTACCATCAACACCATAATTTAACATCATATCATAAAAACTTTAACAATCACCACCATCATCATTTAACATCACACATCAATACTTCAGCCATCACCACCATCATCATTTAACATCTCACCATCAAAACTTCAACCATCACCATCATCATCATTTAACATCACACATCAATACTTCAGCCGTCACCACCATCATCATTTAACATCACACATCAAAACTTCAACCATCACCATCATCATCATTTAACATCACACATCAATACTTCAACCATCACCACCATAATCATTTAACATCTCACCATCAAAACTTCAACCATCAATACCATCATCATTTAACATCTCACCATCAAAACTTCAACAATCACCACCATCATCATTTTACATCTCACCATCAGTACTTCAACCATCATCATCATCATTTAACATCTCACCATCAAAACTTCAACCATCACCACCATCATCATTTAACATCTCACCATCAAAACTTCAACCATCACCATCATCATCATTTAACATCTCACCATCAAAACTTCAACCATCACCATCATCATCATTTAACATCTCACCATCAAAACTTCAGCCATCACCACCATCATCATTTAACATCTCACCATCAAAACTTCAGCCATCACCACCATCATCATTTAACATCTCACCATCAGAACTTCAACCATCACAACCATCATCATGTAACATCACACATCAATACTTCAACCATCACCACCATCATCATTTAACATCACATCATTAGAACATCAGCCATCACAACTATCATTTAACATCTTACCATCAGAACATCAACCATCATCACCATCATCATGTAACATCACACCATTAATACTTCAACCATCATCACCATCATCATGTAACATCACACCATTAATACTTCAACCATCATCACCATCATCATTTAACATCACACCATTAATACTTCAACCATCATCACCATCATCATGTAACATCACACCATTAATACTTCAACCATCATCACCATCATCATTTAACATCACACATCAGTACTTCAGCCATCACAACTATCATTTAACATCGTACCATCAGAACTTCAACCATCATCACCATCATCATGTAACATCACACCATTAATACTTCAACCGTCACCATCATCATCATTTAACATCACACCATCAGAACTTCAACCATCACAACCATCATCATTTTACATCACATCAACAGAACTTTAACCATAACCATCATCATTTAACATCACACCATCAGAACATCACCACCATCTCCATTTAACATCACACCATCAGAACATCATCACCATCACAATTTAACATCACATCATCAGAACTTCAAACATCACTACCATCATAACTAACAAAGGTATGACCTTTATCATCATTATCATTACATGTACTAGCAATAAAATCAATCACTGTCGCACAACCAATTTCTGATTTTCTTATTTCTTCAAAAGAAATAATATTTTTGAGATACATTGCAGAAATGCAATAATGACAATTTTAGAGATGTCCAGCTATAAGTGGTGGAGGAAAACTTGTTTTTTTGTAGAATTAGCAGTGCCTGGCAGGTCAGTGCCAAAGTCCTGACACCAAGACTTGGAAACTGTCATCCAGGCCAAAGTCCTGATACCAAGGCTTGCAAACTGTCATCCAGGCCAAAGTCCTGTTACCAAGGCTTGGAAACTGTCATCCAGGCCAAAGTCCTGACACCAAGGCTTGGAAACTGTCATCCAGGCCAAAGTCCTGACACCAAGGCTTGAAAACTATCATCCAGGCCAAAGTCCTGACACCAAGGCTTGAAAACTGTCATCCAGGCCAAAGTCCTGTTACCAAGGCTTGGAAACTGTCATCCAGGCCAAAGTCCTGTTACCAAGGCTTGCAAACTGTCATCCAGGCCAAAGTCCTGTTACCAAGGCTTGGAAACTGTCATCCAGGCCAAAGTCCTGACACCAAGGCTTGGAAACTGTCATCCAGGCAAAAGTCCTGACACCAAGGCTTGAAAACTGTCATCCAGGCCAAAGTCCTGTTACCAAGGCTTGAAAACTGTCATCCAGGCCAAAGTCCTGTTACCAAGGCTTGGAAACTGTCATCCAGGCCGAAGTCCTGACACCAAGGCTTGGAAACTGTCATCCAGGCCAAAGTCCTGACACCAAGGCTTGAAAACTGTCATCCAGACCAAAGTCCTGACACCAAGGCTTGGAAACTGTCACCCAGGCCAAAGTCCTGACACCAAGGCTTGGAAACTGTCATCCAGGCCAAAGTCTTGACACCAAGGCTTGGAAACTGTCATCCAGGCCAAAGTCCTGACACCAAGGCTTGGAAACTGTCATCCAGGCCAAAGTCCTGACACCAAGGCTTGGAAACTGTCATCCAGGCCAAAGTCCTGACACCAAGGCTTGGAAACTGTCATCCAGGCCAAAGTCCTGACACCAAGGCTTGAAAACTGTCATCCAGGCCAAAGTCCTGACACCAAGGCTTGGAAACTGTCATCCAGGCCAAAGTCCTGACACCAAGGCTTGGAAACTGTCATCCAGGCCAAAGTCCTGACACCAAGGCTTGGAAACTGTCATCCAGGCCAAAGTCCTGACACCAAGGCTTGGAAACTGTCATCCAGGCCAAAGTCCTGACACCAAGGCTTGGAAACTGTCATCCAGGTTAAAGTCCTGACACCAAGGCTTGGAAACTGTCATTCAGGCCAAAGTCTTGACACCAAGGCTTGGAAACTGTCATCCAGGCCAAAGTCTTGACACCAAGGCTTGAAAACTGTCATAAACACATGACTCTTCTAGAAGCAATTCTAATGTTTATGTCTATATACATAGTCAATGGTACAACAACTTACTCATGATCCAGGATATTTTCTACATCAGGATCCCTGAACTTCTGAGTTTCCAACACAGTGTTGAAATCCTGGTAGAACAACACAGAATATAAGGCTGATAAGTTTTAAGGGGAAATATTAGTCATCAACTTTAAAATAATGTTAGTGCACTATGTGTTTAAATAATAACAGTTAAAAACACCATTTTAAGTAATTAATGTTTTAGTTATGTTTTGTTAAAAAATTAATTAAGGTTTTATTCAAAATCAACAGTTTCTACAAGGTTTATAATAACCAAAACAATATGTCAATATAACATAGGGAGAAATATATGCAGCCAGTCACTAAGCCTAGAACATTGCTATCAATCATCTATATATAATCATTTTCTGACTGAGACATCCAGGCTGATTATATACAGGTGTATAATTATCTCTTTACACAACCTCCATTTTCTCACTTACTGGATACAACAGTCCCAAAATGTTACTAATAATAGCCGGTGGAGAACATTATCTCACATGGGTTAAGCACTTCATATTGTAATCCTCCTCACTACTACTAGAACTATCTGTGTATAAATCAAAATTGGAAAAAAGTGATGTAAAAATATATAAATATTTTTTTCATTTCAAATAAAAAATGATTTATGTATAAATGATAAGAGGAAATAGAAACAGTGCAAAGGTACATGGCATCTAATGACTAAATGTGTACCAGCCGTTAAGGATGACATTATATCTTTCAGCTATTAAACAACATAGTAGATGTGAAATTTTTAGGATGTCAATATATCTTTATATTTATAATATTGATAACCTTTTTACCATATCAGTAACACATTATTCTTTATTCACATAAGCTAAACATAAATTTGTTGTTGTCCTAATTTTATCTTATATTTATTATATGTGCTTAAATAATCTGGACCATAATTTTTGTTTGTTGTTGTGTTTTTTTTCACTCATAAGTTAGTAAAAAAAAGAATCAATCATAGGATTGGATGTAAGATTGGGATATCCCAACCCTTGGGAAACCTCTTTCAACAGAAATGAGCAAAGGCTTGTTTCCGTTAAAATAGTTCATCCTTGAGTTGGAATTTCCCAATTTTACTTCAAATCCTTTGACAGATTATATTACTCTTGGTCATGTTGTTCATGTATGCTACCACGTGGGTGGAGACAATAATCAGGTAAGCCCCACCCTCATCAACTTACCACTATTCTCTCAGCCATGTTCTCCATGTGTGCTGCCAGGTGGGTGTTGACAATGATCATGTTAGCCCCACCCACATCAAACCGCACACTGACTCCACCCTTATTGCCCTAGAAACAACAGAATGATGTCTTTTAATTGTAAAGCAGTAAGGCTAATTTTTGACTCTTTGATTTGGTTGAAAATTATTGTGTAGGTAAAAATACAAACAATTTTGCCTTGATATTCTCTTTTAAAGTTCCTACTTTGTTGCTAAAATATAGTGTGACAATTGATTATTTGATCTTCAAAATTCTATAGTAACAAACAAGTTAGTCTTTTTATGAAATAAACAAAAATCCTATTAAAACAAACTTATAATAAAATGAAAAAAAACAACAACTATACATTAAACTTACCATCAAACATTTTCAAAATCAATATTATGGCTTGCTTGATATATTTTTGAACAAAGGAAATATTGTACTCCATTATGTTAAGCCTTTACCTCTCATCATCCATATCCCTACTACTAGTATATGTATTCTTAGATTCAGCCTACTAGTATTACCATTTTAACCCTAATCTTTGTACATGTATTACTGAGCATCCCAAATTCTAACATTTCAGCAAACAATTTTCTCGCAAAGCCGCAGGACATATTGTTCAAGTCTGAAGCAAAATAGTGCATATTCTGATCAGACAGATCCAAGCAGACAGCTGGCTGATCTTGATCTACACTAGTTGCATAAGCCGTATAAACACTAAGAGTTAATGTTTGTTTTGTTGTTTGTTACATTGCACTGACACAATTAGAATACTGGCAACATACAGGTGAATATTTAAGGAAGATTTTTTTTGTTTGTTTGTTTATTGGGTTTATCGTCCCACCAACAGTATTTCAGTTATCTGGAGACGTTGTCCACTTGAAGCAGATATAGTGCTGCCTTCACTGTGTATAGCATGCCGTGAGCACCTGGCATGATACCACACCCAGTCACATTATCCTGACACTGGACCAACCAGTCGTGGAACTTCCCTTATGTTTGCTTGAGCGTTAGCAAGGGAGCTATACCACTACCATTTTTAACGACTTTGGTATGTTGTGGCCCGGGATCGAACCCAGGGCCTCCTGTACCTGGAGCCAACGCTCTACCGATTGCGCTACCAGGTCCGGTCTATTTAAGGAAGAAGACCCCAGACTTTAATATGGGTAGAACCACCAGTGCACTGCAGGTTGATTGGAAACTTTCCTACATGAAAGTTCTCGCCTTGACTGGGACATGAACTCATGCCGGGAGGGGCTAAGGAGTTACAAGTCAGTGATTCTAACTACTTGACTATGAGCACCCCCTTAAGAGTTGATGACTTCCTAGTATTAGGGTAAAAAACAAAAGGATGTATTATCACATGAAATCAAATCTACCACCATTCTGAGAGTCTGTAGAACAGTCCCTATCTCTGACCATATGTTCAGTCACTAGCCAGACAACTGACACGCAATTGTGACATTATGGCAGAAAAAAATTCAGAAAACTCCCTGACAGGTTTGTAGAAATGTCTGTCACAGAGTCCTTATGAGTGCTTTCAAGATACTGATAAGTGGTGACAGGAAAAGTGGATAACAGTTATATCAGGATGTGAATAAGATCTAAGAAAATGTGTGATTACCAGTAAAAAAAGGGTAAGAGAAATAAAGCTGAACACCAAATAAATGAAGTATACAGCATGTTGGATTTTTAGTATACCAAACCTACTCCATTCACTCAATGTATTGGGACATAAGCCGAAACTTGCATTGTACTTGTTCCTCTAAATGACTGCAGCTGTACACACCATTATTGTCTTCTGTTAATTGTTATGTGGAATGAAGGATATCACTAGCAACTCATGATTCTGACATTTAAACATATCATGTATTTCTCTGAGTATTGGGACACTTAAAATAAAGTTATACGAGTTTGCTTTTAGACAAACGAAAATTTGATCTTCTTCATAACAAAGAGCTAAAACAGCCTATTACCATATTAATTGGAATAGTTAAATCTAATTAATCTGCAAGGTTAACAAAACAAAGTATTTAATAGAGAATTATTGAATATACTCTTAGCTTTAAATTAAAGAGGAGCATTCAATTTCGATCTAGAGAGATTTTCTGACAAAGAAATGCCAGTGATAATCGAAACTCCTCTGGTAATTCCCACCTTAGAACCATCATCCCTCTGCTGTATCTGATGCAATGTACAGAATTGCAACTATATGTCGCAAGAATAAGATTATGCGATAAAAATAATCTTTAAACAAGAGGGCCATGATGGCCCTTAATCGCTCACCTGATGACACAGGCTTTACGTAGGCTCAAATCTGGCATTAAGTAATTAAGAGTTATTTACTTTAGAAATCTTTGGTGAAGATTGGACCATTAGTGTGGCCATTGGGTTGATAACATTTTCTAGAATTTTACCAAGTAACCTACTGAATCCACATGACTCACTTCAAAACATATGTAAGATTTCATACTGGCAAACATGATGGTCAAGTCTGGTGAAGACTGGGCCATCAATGTAGCCTCTTAAGTGTTTTCACAAGCTTTTTCTAAAATTTAACCTAGTGACCTACTTTATGACCCCACAAGACCCAATAACGAATTCATCCAAGATTTCATGTAGACAAACATTCTGACAAAGTTTGATGAAGATTGGCCTATAAATAGGGCCTCTAGTGTGTTTACAAGCTTTTTCTGAGATTTGACCTTGTGACCTACTTTTTTACCCAACGTGACCCAGTTACGAACTCATCCGAGATTTCATGCAAACAAACATTCTGACCAAGTTTGGTGAAGATTGGGCTATAAATGTGGCCTCTAGTGTGTTCACAAGTTTTTTCTAAGATTTGACCTAGTGACCTACTTTTTGACCCCACGTGACCCAGTTACGAACTCATTCAAGATTTCATGCAGACAAACATTCTGACCAAGTTTGGTGAAGATTGGGCTATAAATGTGGCCTCTAGTGTGTTCACAAGCTTTTTCTAAGATTTGACCTAGTGACCTACTTTTTGACCCCACGTGACCCAGTTACGAACTCATCCAAGATTTCATGCAGACAAACATTCTGACCAAGTTAGGTGAAGATTTGGCTATAAATGTGGCTTCTAGTGTGTTCACAAGCTTTTTCTAAGATTTGACCTTGTGACCTACTTTTTGACCCCACGTGACCCAGTTACGAACTCATTTAAGATTTCATGCAGACAAACATTCTGACCAAGTTTAGTGAAGATTGGGCTATAAATGTGGCCTCTAGTGTGTTCACAAGTTTTTTCTAAGATTTGACCTAGTGACCTACCTTTTGACCCCACGTGACCCAGTTACGAACTCATCCAAGATTTTATGTAGACAAACATTCTGACCAAGTTTGGTGAAGATTGGGCTATAAATGTGGTCTCTAGTGTGTTCACAAGTTTTTCCTAAAATTTGACCTCATGACCTACTTTTTGACCCCAGGTGACCCAATAATGAACTCATCCAAGATTTCATGCAGACAAACATTCTGACCAAGTTTGATGAAGATTGGATAAAAATTGTGGCCTCTAGTGTGTTCACAAGGTAAATGTTGACGACGAATGACGGACGACGGACGACGGACGAAGCGGTATCACAAAAGCTCCCCTTGAGCACGTTGTTGTAGTATATAGGTTTTTTTTCATATTATAAACTTTCATTCATCAATTTACACATCCAATTTTGTTACATGTACAACTGTTACTGCAAAAATCTTTGTTGTTTTGGAGAATTTATAGGCATCAAGATGGGGTTTTTTTTTGTGGGATTTTCTGTCATATATCTGAGAGATGATTCATGAATTATCTGAGGTGTTCAGATTGTGCTATAGAGTGATTTCACTGCTGAATGGAGATATAAGGGATACTGCAGCAGGGAACGATGATAGTGATATCAAGATGTGAATTACATCTATTTAAGAAGAAGTGAGGTTTTAAGAGTGTAAAGCAAAGCTCCTTATTAAAGGGGATATCTAACAGTTTAAACCAGATTTTTTTTCTCTCTCCAACAACAACATATATTTTTGTTACCTGAAAAGATCCTGAAAAATGCTGTTTATTGATGTCTAACATCTTTGTGAAAAGTCAAACATAACACCACACTAGTCACTGAAAACAAGTATTTCCTAAATTAGCTATTTTTTAACTAAGAAAAAAATGTGACTCATTACTTTTGAGATCACATAGAATCAACATGAAGGTAATTCACTGTGACCTCTGTATTTAGTTGTAGCAGAAATCCCTATCGTGCTTAATGCTTATTTATAGATTTGAAAAGAGTGAAAATTAGGAGCAAATTTTTCAGAATAAGTACTGTCTAGCAGTTCAGGAAGTGTTCAGTCATCTTTTCTTAGACTTGATCATGAGTTGTTTGCTGAAATTAAGCCTAAATACTCCAAAACAAGGGTATGGTTTGTTAATAGTATTTACTACAAACTTTTGGATACCACCTTTAAGGGAGTAGTTAGGTCAAGGACATAGGAGTTGTCTAAAACAAACACTAAATTACTGAACATACAGTGATTTGTTAAATTAATTTAAATAAGCAACAAAACAAAGTATTAAATTAATTATCATTAATTTTTTTTTGAAGCATTTAATATAGTCAATGCTTGAGTTAAGGGTATCATGTAACTTGATGCATAGAGATGACTGACAGAAACCCTTGTGAGCATTTTAAGAGACAGATTAGTGGGGATAAAAAGAGCATGAGGTTGTTTGTTTGTTTGTTTTCATTACATCACACTGACACAATTATGGTCATACTGACGCCATCCAGCTTATTATTGGTGGACGAAGACCGGAGACTCACTGGCACACTGCAGTTGAGCTGGAAGACCTTCCTACATAAATGTTCTTGCCTTGACTGGGACTCGAACCCACGCGGTGAGGTAACTGGGAAGTTACAAGCAACTCTAACCGCTCAGCCATAGTCACCCCTTAGAACTGAGGTAGGGAGAAGATAATAGTGATATGATGATGTAAAGAAAAAGTAACAAGATTTAGATTAAAACTGAGAGAAGCCGAAAAGGGGAGAAGAAAGGGGGATGTTGGAAAAGAACTGACTCAATAACTGAGTAAGTAAGTATTCTGCACATTAATATGAGACTATGTCTTTACCAAAACCTATATTGTTTTAATCTTTTTTGGCACATGAAAAAAAAAAGATTTTCTGTGTTGATCACCAGAAACTAAGTGTTATTTTATTAAAATGAATGTAAATAGAGTATTTACTCTCTGAAACTAGAGCTCAGTTTGCAGCATTAGTTTTATGAAAGAGATGAATGGCTTGTTATGTTACATAAGTCTGAAAACAGTAAATATATCCAGCAATCGGAGAATAAAAAACAGTTCTCAATGTTTTGTTAATCTTTCTTTTTTGTCTATCTCCAGAAAATAGGGTTTTTGTTTTACCAAGACTTCTTCTGTATACACAATTATTGAGTTTTGTCCCCAATTAGAGCAATTACTTAATTTTTGTTCATGATACAAGCAGGGTCTATGTTATACTTCCCTAAGAAAATACAACATAATGATGCAGATGTAATTAAACAATGTCAGAATTGTGTGTAAAATATTGTAGATGATACATGAATGTAACATCTATTTGTATACATTAAAAACAGTCTTACTATAAACAAGTTGAGCATTTATTAATTAAAAAATAAAAATAAATAAAATATAAATTAAATATAAATTAATATCTACCGGTATATTTAAAAGTTACAGATTTTGTTTACAAACACACACAAAATGATACAAATACTATCAAATACAGACAAACTGAATTAGTTAGCAACATTAGTATTTATAAAAAGAAATATGAAAAGATAACAGGTATGAAATGTTTAAGTAATGTAACAACTGTGACTTTTTTAGTTAGAAGTTAATGTGATAAAATAAGAATGTGTAAATATATAGAAAAAATTCTCTACCAGGCTACTTTGTTATGAACTGAAACAAATGTTTAATAAGCTTTAAAAAATTACACTGGAGTGGTGACAGTCATACATGGAGAGAAGTTGTAAGTCTCTTTCATATTTTTACATTTTAAGAAAAAAAAAATTAAAACTTTTTTTTCCCTCTGAATTTCAGTTAACTATTCATGTATACAAGTATTCTATTAACATGAATAATGCTAAATTATGCTTAAACAACTGATCGTGTGTCTGATATGTTCATTTTGTTCGTTTATCAATGGGACTTTAAATTCAAACAATTTGAGCAACAGGGTCTGTAGATGGATGTATGGATACATGTAGACAGATTGGAGTGGAAAGATGGGAGTACCTGTCAGGCTATCTGGCAGCTCGTGTTTACTTTTCTTATCAGAATGTCAATGTTCAAAAGGTGGTACAAGAACTCACAGAGATAAAAGGCTGATCACTGAATCTTGCAATATAATAAACACTGCTCCAAGTATTATTTTGTCCATAAACTGCCAATGTGTTTAAATACAACCCCTATGGGTTTGCTATATTTTTTCTAGTACTACAGGTTTTATTTATTGATCATTTGTTTAACAGCCAAGGACAGCCTATTTTAAGCAGACATGTGCCATCTTGTGCATGCCAGCATGCCTGGAATACCTGTCTATTTCGTATGCCAAAGACTTCCTTCCTGATCTTTAAATGGTCACTTCACATCAAAACAGATGACATAGTTTTATTATGTTGTCAAAATATACAGGAGAGGAACAGAACTGCTATAAGTAAAAGCATTCTAACTGTGGGTTATCACCATTCTCCTACACAGTGTTATCATTTGTTATTCGCACATATACCACCGCAACAGGCTCATGGCCAAGAATGTTAATATTCTTGATTGTAAGATTATTTCAACATAAACAATAATGCTGTATAGCTAAAACAAACATATTAATTAGAATAATAAATGAATTACTAACTAAAGTTAAACTAGACTTTTTCCACTTTTCACAAGCTCAGTGTGTAGCTGATTTAAAACTTCTGTTTTCATATTCCTAAATATTTTGTTTAAACTTATGTCATACTGAGTCATGTGGCCTAAAGTTGCTTGAGCCTATGACTGCAGTAAATATAATGAACTGATGGTGAAAAAGCTTGCTATCACTACTGACAGTTAGAAACTATGTTACAGATTCAATGTGAAACCATGATCTATAAAAAATAACTGAAAACTTTAAGAATTAAAAAAGTATATATTTAAAAAAAAAAAAAAACTTGGTTACATGAACATCAAGTAACATTTTTTAAAATATTTTTATAATGTTTGAATTCAATATCCTAAAAAGGAAAACAGTCCAGTTCTTTAACACAAACACATACACAAACATAAATGCAATGTGAATGTTTTAAATGAAATAGTTTTAAGATGAAATGATAAACTGAAAAAGGTTTTACTTATAATAGAAAACATTATACAATTTGAATTTATTTGAACATTAAGGAAAATGGACAAAAACATGCCTGAATATGCATGCTTCCAGTCTATTGTTATATAACGTAATTATGGAAAACAAATTGACGGTTCAAAATGGTAGACAAGAGATATCTGAATTTTTAGCAATGCTGGTACTGAGTGATTAATCTGATGATGCTCTGCCCACCATGATTTCACAAGATACTAAAATGAAGAAGTGACTACTAGTACTTGCACACTGTCAAACCAAATGGTGGCACTTACAATATCTAACAGACTCTCCTAGAAGGGAGGAAGAAAAGAGAGGAAGATGATTTAGTGCAGTCATGTAGACAACCACATCTTGAGAGCACTCAATGGATACTGTACCCCTTTCCTTCTACATATGTTATAAATACTAAAGTCTTCGATATCTGCTTAAAACTTCATGCACATGTAATCAGACATAATGATAGAACCTTTTAGCAAATAATGCAGATCCAGAGCAGACAACTCCCAGCAAGGATCTGGCTTCTTTGGATCTACACTATTAGACTAAATCAATTCTAAACTCAGTTATTATTAGCCAATCTCAGTGATTTGAAAGAACTTAGAGTACCACACTTGCCATAAAGTATAATGAGATTATAAATATGTGATACTAAACTAGCCAAACAAAGCTGTTAATAAAAATGGCTAAGGAAGTATAACTAACATAATTTTATAGCGAAAATAAGTATTTTTTTAGGCATAAAGATTGCAAATTAATTACAGCACATATTTTTAAACATGCAAATTCACAGTATATTTTATAACAAGAACTATCATTAAAGGTGATGAATCCCCCTAGATTTCACCACTGTTACTGTAAACATAACTATGGTCCATAACTCTGTTTAAATCAAGCCAATCATGATGTGCCAAACAGATGCCCAACTATGCTCAGTACTTACAAGTCCTATAAAGTTTCATCAACATCATACCAATGGTAGCTGAGAAATAGGTTAGACAAACCATGTCTACAAGGGAACCGACTGACAGATCGACAAACAGATGTGACTCTAATATAGTCCCATATACTTTGTATCTGAGTGGTTAAATAACAAGACTGCCTAGTGTGAATGTGGTAGCGCATTATTTTAAGTATCAAATATATATATATATTATATTTGTATCATATGACATTTGTTTGTAATAAAAAGAACTATAAAAACAAGACCTCAAAGACACTTTTCATAATTGTACATTAATTAATCACACTGTCCATAAAACCTGGGCTATACACATGTATAAAGTTTAAGTCAGCTGACTTGCAGAGTATTGGTGGTTCTACACAGACACATGTCTTGGGTTTTCCTCCATTACTTATTAGCCAATATGACCACAATTGTGTCACTGTGATGTCACAATAGAAAAAGAAAGAAAAAAGAATAGTTTTCAAGATACTAAAGGTCATTGGTTTCAAATCTGGACTTTTGCATACCTGGAGACAAAATTCTACCTAATGATGGGTTCATAATTCATATCACACATGCCCTGGTTGCTTGCTGGGTGGGAACTATCTTATACTGCTTACATAGATTAGAATGATGTGCATTCAAGATACTGTCAACACTCTTATTGCTTTTATGGTAATGTGTCATGCTTCAGTAAAACAACAACAGGATCTAAACATTACAGGTAATTGTAATGGTTTAAAAGTAAGTACAACTATCACTTCATTTAGAAAGAAGGTTATCTTTCATCTTTAAAGGTGGTATCAACAGTTTGGACCAAAAATCTTTTCATTAAACAACCAAATAAATTATTGTTACCAAAGCAGATCTCGAGAAATGCTGTTTATTGATGTCCTGCACCTGTGTGAAAGGTGAACCATAATGACACAATTGTCATTACAGAAATGTATTTCCTATCTAAGCCACACTGAACAATTAGCTATTTTTAAACTAGGAAGAGCATGTGATTAATTATGTTTTAGCTCATCCATGTCATCTGCTCTGAAGTCGATGTCTATTGTAAGCAGGAATTCCAATTATTTTTAGTTATAGATTTGAAAAGAATAAACATTTTCAGAGCTTATCAACAAGACTTTATGTCCTAAAATTGAGATAACATTTATAATCTTCTAAGCTTAGACTAAAGAACATTTTTCCTGCAGAAATTATGCACAAAGGCCCCAAACAGAACTCAGATATTGTTACATATATTTGACATAGCAAACTGTCGGATACCACCTTTACAATGAAGAATACGCTTATGCCCTTTGTATCTCATATGTAATGCTTCAACAAAATGCTAAGCTCATGCCTCAGTGCATTTTTCCCTCTAATTTGCACTTTATTAGTATTTTAGATTTTGCTGTAAGAGTCAAGTTTTCAATTTTATGCACTTTTATTCGATCTTATGAGTTAAATTTATGTACACTTACCAAACTTAATACTTTTTATGTAACATACATATATAAATATAATACCAATAAATTTAAATCTAAACAAGGGCTGTCAGTAGACAGTGCAGATCACTTTTCTCAGTACTGGATCATATAATGAAAATTCTTAGTTGAAAAAAGGGGGATAAATATGCCAAAATTTATTTCAGAGTTGCATGCCCTTTTGAAATGGGATCCCCTTTAGAGAGTGAAAAAATATTCCAAGTTTGAAATGAACATCTTTGCAGTTTCATGAAATGGATCATAACAAAAAGGTTACCCAATGCCGACGAGGCAGTCATTACAATTACTTCTTTTTTCTGTGAAAAGTAGAGCTAAAAAGGAGAGAAAAGCTAACCTATCACCTACTTACCCACCATCCCCCCATGCCGGCCTTAGAATATTCAGATTCTACACTGGTTACTCGTAGCAACATGTGTCGTTTCACATACACATTCAGAGCGATGGCCTGCATACGAAGGACCTTCAACTGTGGAGAAATATCATCTTCCATTAGTTAACTATGCTCATTATTTGTAAAGTCACATGATCCAATATTAAGAGGTTTTAACATTTTATTTTGTGTCCTAGTTGACTAAGATTAATTCATTTTCAAGTTTAATTCATTTAAAAAAAAAAGGCATAATACAATTAGGAATCTGGGTTAGAGAGCTTTCGACAAAATAATAATTTGCTTTAAACATGTTATGTTTAAATCCTTATTATTGCAAATCTACAATTGTAGCTATATTACAAGTTGACTCCTATGAGGAATGAGGAAACATGACTTCCTATATGTCTAAAACTTCCAAGTGATGCAAGTTCAACAATAGGAAAAGTAAAAAAAATGTAATTATAGCTTGCACGTAACACTACTTGGATAGATCAGGACATACAAGAAGTACAGCTATGGTGCATCAAGACAGTACAAGGACAAACTTGGTGTGCTTTACCTAGGCATTTTGACATCTCCAACTCAGCACTTTTAAAAAAAAAATTCTACGACAATGTAAATAAAGTATCCCATTAAATTGAGACAAATAACAGAAGGCTTTGTATAAAAGTATATTCTGAACAATGACTACTGAAGAAAACAATTTCCTAAAGTGTGACAATGATCACAATACATACCCTGACATAATTGTACGCCCCCAGCTCCTGGGTGAGTCTCTTGGTCCATGTGTTGTCTTTTGTACCATCATCATTTGGGTCCATCTCCTGGAACCTGGCAGCCAAACATTTTGGGAATTAGACACTCTTCTTAAATAATCCAATAATACCAGGGGCTTAGCCAGACTTAAGTGTACTAAAATTGTATGACTTAGGCTCTGATGGGGCCAGGGGTGAGTCCCTTATAATAAGCTCTTACAAAAATGTTCATGAGTCAAAAAAGGGTTTTTCTGCACTTACAGAACATTTAATATTAGTTTTACAAATGAAATCAAAATGACTTATTAAAAAGAGAAAGTATCTATAACAAGTACATGTTCATTAAACTCACAGTTAAGATAACTGAGGATATTTTTCCACAGAAACCCCATGCAGCACTATCAAATGGGTACGCATTTACTTGTCAGGTCCATGTACTAAATATCTCATCTGAATTAAGTACATGTACATGTACATAGTTCTTAGCTAACAAACTTATGAGAAAATGGTAAGTATATATGATTAATAAAGATATTGTAATATTTTCTTGTCTCATATATTTTATGTATTTATTAATGTACATGCAATTAGTACCATAATAAATCTTATATGGCAAGTCATAAACACATAAATAGGCAGTAAAACAAAGAACAAATTTTAAATCAATGCACACCATATCTTGTTTTACAGCAAAACAAGAAAGACTTTATTCTCTTTGCCAGTCTGTCAAATTAAAAGTTTCTATATACATCACCCAAGACAAAAGACAGTGAAAGGCTGCCATATTTAATATTGTAGGTTTTAAAACAGCAGGAACTTACAGGTGGCTACCAATCTTACCTTTTAGTTGTTGTGCCATAAATAGAAGTCAGCTAGAGCTGACATTTTAAAGCAACCAATATTTTTGTGCCATAAAAAGTCAGCTAGAGATGACATTTTAAACCAATCAATGAAGAGCTTAAATTGGCAAAGTATACATACCTTCTTATGTCTCACAAACATATTTAAAAGGTGGCAACTGACATATGGCAGTAAGTGGAGAAGACACATAATGACAAACAGAAAAAAGGATAGGAAGAAATAGAGAGAATCATTGAATAGGAGACTGTGAAAACATGTTAAGTTGATTAATTAAATATATTTAAATAAATGATCCATCCATACATAGATCTGAAACAATTTGGTAGGACCCTTGGCTATATTAGTATTATAATACTTATACAATACACTAAAAGTGACAATATACTAACCACCATGGTGACATTACTTGTGAAGAGTTATGTTATTATAGAAAACAATCATTTATATAGAACTGCGGAAACACGTTTTGGTCTAATGTACATGGGTAAAAGACTTAGACACAAAATCAGCTATTTATGATTTCTAAATAGTTATTTCATGTCTGAAGTGTATAATTAATGGCATATACAAGTTAAATATGCACAAACCATTTGGTGAGGTTGTTAAAAGTAACTTCATCTGCAATCTGCCCCACAACCCCGACACACAACACCACACTGTTCCTGCCATGGTAAAATCTTAGATCTGCCCTTAAATCCTCAATTTCTGTTGTCATTTATAGAAACTGATCTTAAAAACAACAGCAGATTAAAATTTAGGTGAGACACAAACATTTTGCAATGAAAATATTCTTGTTTTAAACTTAGAAACCTAATAATGAGCACATGTAAAAACACAATAAACACAGTAAATATAAAATCAGCAGTTGTCCAATGCAGTTCAAAAAAATTAATAAATAAATAAATAAAAAAAGTCTAGTATAGATTGAAAGCAGCTAAATTATCATAGATTAGAAAGATGGTTGGATGGATGGATAGAAGGATGGATAGACAGATGGACAGAACATAGACAGATATGAAAGAGGTTACATTTACCCAATGCCATAAATGTCAGGCAGCTGTTTTTCCTTAAGTCCTAGGAGATCTGAGAGGTCCTTGGGAGGTCCCTCCCCTCCAACATTCCAGGTGCAAAGGTACAACCTGAAAAATGAGATACACATGCTTTAATAGTAAAATATTCCATTGACACCTCTACAGAGACTGCTGACCTGTGCTGCGCCTGTGGATGGTTCTACCCAGACATATATCTGGGGTCTTCCTCCATAAATAATAAAGTTTATGTTACCAATATGACTATTTTTGTGTTGGTATGATGTAAAAAGAAACAAACAAACAAAAACTATAGAAAAATGCCTCAGCCCAATTCAACATACATTAATTATAGCTTAATGTGGGAATAGTTTCCAACATTATTAATACAAATCAGAACAAAGTACAAATTTATTTCCAGTTATGGCTTTTTCTGTCCATCATAGAAAGTGTATACAAGGTACATGAGTATATACAACAAAGGATAACAAAGAAACTTGTCTGAAGTTTAATTTGTTTAATTGTTGACACAATTAAATAAAAAACAACAAATACTAAAACCCAAAAACATAACATAAAAAGATAACAACAGAACAAACTAAACACATGATATTCACTTTTCACATGCATGTACAATTACTTGTCACAAGTCTTGTGCTATATGATTTGCACATTAGTTGTGCGAGGATAAGATTACAACACTGAAATATAATTCTTGTCTTAACCTACCAAAAGCTACAGGCGTGTCACAATGTAGAGTCATTATAGTCAGGTGAAAATGCCTCATACCTGTCAGAGAGGGCAGCTGAGAATAAAATTGTGATGTGACCAAGAACAATTTGAAACAGAAATAGCCTTCAGCTAGGGCTGTACCTCTAGTAGCCAGCTATTTTGTATCGCAGACGTTTCGTACTCTCAAATTGACTGGCTGTTTCGTACCCTCGGGCAGACATATCATACCCTGTGGTTGTTCATCTCGTAATCCACCAAACGATTAGGCTTGATTGATATGATAGAGCGATAATGAATTGTCTTTCACCATAGTACAATGACTATGCTACCAAACAAATTGTCTTGCAAATTTAAACAAGCAATATTTCAAAGTAAACGATTTAGTCCTCATAAAGTAGTTAAAACCAAATTAATAATGGATTAAGTTTTATGTGTACACATAGCCTATGTGACACATAGGCCCTACTTGTGCGTCAATTTTGACAAAAGCTACAATCGGCTGGCAAACAGCCACTTTGAACCAATGACACCACACATAATAATTAGTACAATTTTGTTCTTTTGTTTGTAAGGCACATACGCAGGTCATAAGGTAAACTTTTTTGAATGATTCTAGTTCCCTGTGTTTTAGTGAACGCATGTTCATTTTTCTACATTTTACCTGATTTAAGTACGGTACCCAAGAGTTCCCAATTTAACGGACATAAGTGTACATTTATGTAGTGAGGCATTTTCATGATCATTAAAATAATGTTAAAAATAATTAACTTAATTGCGCTCATCTACAACTACAATGTCTAACCAATCCAACAAAAGAAATACAGTCAATTTCATTGTAAATTATTCCTTTAAACATAATTACGAGGTTACTAGATAACCGACAGAAGGGTACTAGTTGTCTGCTCATGGGTACAAAACAGCCGGTGGATTTAAGGGTACGAAATGTATAGGGTACGAACTTTGCTGGAACCCATACGGCTTAACAAACCAAAGCAACATGTGACATTCTAGATGTAAAGAAAATCGTGACGTAATTAAGCCTTACATTCATATCATTTTTAAACAACTGTATTTTATGTGTGACATATTTTACCCTATATAATCACCAACTTACCGAAATGTCAAGAGTATTCTCTATCTAAGGTCATAATCGGTTATTTCCCGAATAGGCAGGCACTCCAAAAGATATATTTATACATTGTCAGTTTAAGTCAACATGTGTAGCTCTAAAAAAATACTTACCTCACACTGTCACTCTTAGATTCCTTTGATTTACTTCCAACTGACAAGTTCTGCATTTTTTGTGAAACAACTTTCGCCATCTTACTCCTAAGTTTCAACCGCTGTTGATGGCGGAATTCAAATGATTCGTCGTCGCAATATAACAAATCTAAATACAAAACATACGTCAGTAGAAATAATATTGCATTTACAATATTATTTAATTGCATTTATTGAAAAATGACATGTATCGAATCATTTCCTGAATCCTTGTTTGTTCACATCTGTTGTAAACAAACAGCGAATGCGAAAAACGTCATTAATGTTTGTGCATGTAAACGGGTACACTTATCGTGTAGTAGCTGCCGAATTATGAGTGGTAATGTATGTAGAACAAGTCTGATTTCTGAAGGGAGATAAACACGTAGAACCTGTAGACATAGCGCGGGAAGCTGTCAAAGAACTTTAGGTAAGCTCTATTAATAAACAAGGTTTATTCACTTAAAATATAGGCCGAGCAGACACAAATGTATATTTATATAGCAAATTATGTTGATGACAGTCTTTTTTGTGTTCCAATTGTTGTATCCATCTACCAAAAGAGATGACCCAATCTTGTATATTAGCTGGTAAGATAGAGTTCTTCCCCTTAGTTCATTATATTCGCCCAGCTTCTGAATCTGAGATGTGAATCTACTGTGGAAAGACCTCTCCTCTTTCTACAGCGGATAAATCAATTCATGGCTTAGTGCGGTGTAAACATGTGAACTTTGCTGGATGTTTTTAAGTTTTGAAAATGTGGTGGAAAGTGTTATGGATTTTGTTACTTTTACAAAGTTTGGATTTAGCACCTGGTCAATTTGGAAGTCAAGAACACTTGAAACATTTATACACCCCTATAAGGATAACACCATATTATAAAAATCTGAACTTTGAATTAGACAAGAAAGACAGTGATGTTTTAAAAGATACTATTTACAATGCTTTGTTATATATAAGAAAAGTTCTGTCTGTCATTCCAGTAAGGGGAAATTTGTTGCTGAACAGAGAAGCTTGCTTAAAGTCTTGGACAACTGGTCGAAATATAGGCAAGTGTTCAGCAATTAAAAAAGATTATGCTGGAGAATTCTGCAAAGACGATTTCAAAATTCCAGATGAGCATCTTGGAGCATTTTACACATGGACAAACAGTCCTCTGCCAGATGTAACTTATCATATGGAGGGACCTGGATTGAAAAACACAGATTATGTATTATACATCCAAGCTAAAACCACAAAATCTTGTTTAGCAAATTTTAATGTTCAATCTGAAAATGCAATCATTGCTTATGCATCTGCCTGCAAATTCGATTCTAATGATAGACCTGTTGCAGGTTACATTAATTTTTGTCCCTCTGAATTTCACTCCTTGAAAGATGACTGGAATAGGTTGATGCTCATTACCATTCATGAAATGTTTCATGCACTTGGATTCTCAAAAGATTTATTTCACAAGTTCAGGGATTGTAGAGGCTCTGGTACAGGGATTGACTGTCCATTCTGGGGGTTCCCCATCATAAGAGAAACAAAGTCACATCATTTACTTGTGACACCCAGTGTGGTCTATCAGATGCAGAGACACTTTGATTGTGCAGAGTTAGATTTTGGTGGACCACTAGATGTCAAGAATGGAACTATTCAGTCACATTGGAAGGGAAAAATTCTTAAAGGATCTATAATGGCATCAAAAATAGACAAACCTGAATTCACATTTGTAGATCCAGTTACTCTGTCAGTATTTCAGGATACAGGCTGGTATTATGTCAATTACTCAAGTGCAGAGAATTACATTTGGGGTAAAGGCAAAGGCTGTGATTTTGTTAAGTATGAATCTCGTGCATATGGATTGACAGGCTGTTCAAATGTTGCTGAGAATGTAAGCTGTAACTATCTACAGACACATACAGTCAGGTGTGATGAACCATCAACATCCCGTGACATTGTTGTAGAGGATTGTAGACAAGTGAATCATTTTTCTAAAGCAGAAATTATTCACACAGTTGATCTTCATCATCACCCAACCTATCATGAGTATGGGCGATGTCTTTTGTCGACTCTTAAAAGAATGTCTGCATTTCAGACGGAGTATGAAGCTAATAGGTTAAAGGGAATGTGCTTCATCGTGCGGTGTTCCTCAACAGGAGAGCTTCAGATTAAACTGAAGGACTCAGATTGGTTAGAGTGTCCTGCTGGCAGCAAGGTGTCAGTACCTCTATACGATGGCGTTGTTTTATGTCCCATGACATCAGATATTGTATGCTATCAACGAGAAAAACCAGTGTACTTGCAGGAATTGTACATTCACGAGACTACAACAGTAGGTCTAAGACCATATGCTAGAATATATAATGCCACAAGAAGACCTATTTATGGCTCTGGTCATCCACGACCTGCATATAATTCTGGGACACATTTTTTGTGTCATGTGACGTTTCTACTAATAGCTGTAGTGATTGGTGTGTGTTTATTGTTTTAGATAAACACATATCTGACATTGCACAAATGTAAATATTAGATCTGTATAAAACATGCCCCCAATATTTTGTAGTCTTCTTTTTATTTGTTTACTGATGTTTGAACCGAAACCCTCATAGTTACAGGACTGTGATAGAAAGATTTCTTTTTTTATGTTCATTGTGCTGTTCAGTGACTTGTTAATTGAATGTGAAAAGTGTGAATGAAGTTAAAAAAGATTCATTTAATCAAGAAATTGATGAACTACCCGACAGTCTTCTCCTAATGAACAGAAAAAAGGAAGGAATACTCCATGAACTGTTCTGAATGAACAGAATTTTTTTTTAACGAATCATCTTCTCCAAGTGCAAGTCCCAGGTAGTTAAAAAAAAGACATTAGACCTGGAAAACCATAAGGTGCAAGATAAAGACAGTGATCACTGAATGACAACAGATGACTTCGACACTGTTAACCTACCCATCAACTGAGAACTTCAAGGGGATACTGTGAAGTCATAGGCCATATACATTTTCCTTGAAGAGGTAAACTCATGTGTTTTGTTTTTCTCCCCATCCTCTTGTTTTGAAAATATGCCATTTTGACGGTTTTCTTGGCTATTGTAAAAACAAAAGAATGCCTGGATTTGCCTGGAAAAAAAGTAGATCACTGTCAGGAATTATTTTAGCATCATATTTTAGCTGCAATTCTACCATATTCTAAATGGAGAAAAATATACTTTTTTGCTCAATTCTAATAGAAAAATTGCCAGTTAGAACAAAGAAAATCTGTAATAATTGATAAAAGTTTCCATAAGTTTCGATAATAAATGACTAAAAATTTATGCCCCAGTCACGAAACATGAATGACATTGATTCAAATGCATAACCTTCCATCACTGACTATTCTGAATAACTTTCATCCTGCATTTCTTTTTACATTTAGCATGTATTGCTGCTTTAAATCTTAACCGAGGCATTTTGATTCATAGTCAGTTGTCAGATTTACTGTAAGATTATGGTAGTTTAATGTGGAACCAAACCTAGCAATAGGAAATACATGTGTATAATCACCAGGTACAATTGGATTTAATCGGCCACTTCTTTGAATGTTATCTCAGATGACTTGTACAGAGTTTGATAGAAAAATATACTTTTGAAGTATGCACAATTTAAGCAGGTCTTTAATTGTTTTACTTATATTTTTTTTTACAGTTTCTGACACCTGATTTACAAAGAAACATAAAAAATTGACCATCTTGTGAGTGTAAGATCTGATGGGTCTTCACACAAAAACAACACTAAAATACTACAACAAAAGCCTGTTTGCCTTATAATGGCCACAATCTGCAGAACCCTAGATACAATGAGCATTGCTCTGGCTAACATGTTTTTGTCCTTCAAACCATTTTTATCCTTTATTCATTAGCCTTGTCTTATTCCGACTTGTTCGATAAGTATCAGTAATATTTGGTTAAATATGGGATAGACCTTTCTGGTTTTTACCTAATGTAGAAGAGGCAGTTTTAAGGCTCTTTTCTTTCTAAAAATTAGCCTAGTTTTTCCTCTAAGAAAGCAGTTTTCCCTCTTTGATAATCTGATGGAGTAGTTCAGAATCAAGAAAAATAGGGAGATGGCTGTGTAATAAGTATACAATATGCATAAGAAATAGAAAATTAAACATGCACTTTTTCTACATTTTCTTATAAAGTAATTTAATAAAGTAAATAAAATTTTCATCTCAAAGGCCTCAGGCCCGTCCCATTTGTTCCCCTGGATAAATGGCGTCATCAGATTTGTTTCACTTTTCTGAAGCTCTGATTATCCGTACAACAAAAGCTTCATATATGGGAAGTAAATCCGAACAGTTGCTTCAACATACCCATTTCATTCCTATCATAAACCTTTATTTAGGTTTTCATAATTTAGTTATATCATTTGGATAACGCAGTTAAAATAAAATGCAATGTTCAGTAAAGGGATTTAAAGGAGGAAAAAAAAAAACAACTAACATGCAAAATGTGTTTGTTAACAAATCATTTGGATCCTTTTGTATAAATTTGGGCTTTTTTCTATGTATCTTGTTCTTTTCACTACTTCTAAAATAAAGACAAGGAAGATTAATTAGCATAAATATTTTTTCATGTCAGTCTGTTGTTCTTTTTGTTAATTTAAAAATTAAAAAATGTAAAAAAAAAAATTAAAATTTTGTATGAAATATGTTACAGTATACAGTACCTAATTTATTTGTTCACTTTAAACAAATTAAACTAAGCGTAATATTAAAGATAGAATCTGACAGTTTGCTTGTATCTAATACATATAACTACATCTTATCCCTGTTCTGGGGAATTTGTGCATAATTGCTGCATAAGCCTATACTTTAGTTTTAGTAAAGACTGTTTGTAACATTACTTTACATGTTAGACAGTACAAAATCTGAAATATATCGCTTAAAATGTCCATTATTTCCAA
Organism: Sinonovacula constricta; assembly: GCA_007844125.1. NCBI lineage: Eukaryota > Metazoa > Mollusca > Bivalvia > Cardiida > Solecurtidae > Sinonovacula > Sinonovacula constricta. Next base: position 36,134,264 of record CM017571.1, on the reverse strand, counting down.
ATTTATAAATAAGACAGATGGTTATTTCAGCTAAAAATAGATATCAACATCAGAGCTGATTATCATGTATGATGATGTAACATGAAATAAAAGTAAGTGGTCACATGGTTTTCTTAGTTTAAAAATAGCTTACTGTGCAGCATGGCTCACATAGGAAATACATTTTTGTAATGACAAGTAGAGTAAGTTATGTTATTCACATGGATGCAGTGCACCAATAAACAGCATTCCTTGGGATCTTATCATGTAACATTTAATTTATTTGGCAGAGAAATGAATGTGGTCCAAACTGTCGAATACCACCTTTAATATTTAGCTTTATATCAGAACTAATTATCTTACAGTTTGCATGCTGAAAATTATATATTTCAGCTAAAAATAGATATCAACATCAGAGCTGATTATCATGTATGATGATGTAACATGAAATAAAAGTAAGTGGTCACATGGTTTTCTTAGTTTAAAAATAGCTTACTGTGCAGCATGGCTCACATAGGAAATACATTTTTGTAATGACAAGTAGAGTAAGTTATGTTATTCACATGGATGCAGTGCACCAATAAACAGCATTCCTTGGGATCTTATCATGTAACATTTAATTTATTTGGCAGAGAAATGAATGTGGTCCAAACTGTCGGATACCACCTTTAATATTTAGCTTTATATCAGAACTAATTATCTTACAGTTTGCATGCTGAAAATTATACAAGCAATTATTTACAAAACAACAAACTCATTTTGCCAATTTTCTTTCTTAAAATTTCACATAGAATTAAACGATGCATTGTGAAGAAAGATAGGTTTTTAAATGGCAAATTAAGTGAGAGCCTTTAGCTGACGGCTCTAATTGGTAACTGGTTGTGGTAATAGTTTTATTGTGTGAGATATCATCTTCATCACAAACATGCCCTGCAAGTTTACATGCTGTAACTACAGAAATGTTTCTGCAGGGAATTGTGTTTTTTTATTGTTGCTTTTTTTTGTGGCTGACATTGATAATACTTTCTGCATATCAGTGACTGAGAGGCCAATAACACTATATGTACCCTTGATGTTTCACACTCAAAGAAACTTGGTTTTAAACTATATGCTAGTGACTTTTGCTATTTTTTGACATCACAGTTTGTTTCATATGTTATTTACCAGAAGCTGAGGTTTTCCAACTTGACTCCAGTGTTTTCTAAATGTGTACATAAATTTGTTATTTTACCATTGTTTGCAGAAAGGGTTTTTTCAGGAACAGGGGAGGACACTGCATGCTGGTCAAATGGAGGAAAAACCACATAAAAAAAAATATAAATTTGGTGAAATTCAGTATATTATATATTCTTTATATGCCAGTAACTGCACTGCTAGAACATGTTGATTCAGGCTAAGATTCTTCAACAACTCAATGTAGACTGCCACTTTCTGTTTCATTTTTGTCAATTGATTGTCGAGATCTCTCTTACCTTGCCTACTAGAAGACAGTGTCTTAAAAAAATTATTTGTTTGTCTTTTGAGCATTGGATAGTTTTGTTATTTTATTGTAATTTTTCTAGGTGTGAGACATGATGGATAGGGGTATAATGAAATGCTACCCTCACAATATATGTATCGCAATATATACCACACAATATGTTACATATCTTAATACATCATATTTTGGTATTGAGGATACTTCTTTTACATAGGTACACTATTACGCCATGACTTACGTTAAACAATATGTTAGCATAGCTATTTACCGAAACTAAGAACTTATAAGTCTAGAAGTCATTAATCTGAATGTATGACATAAAAAGTAATATTAAATGATTTAACTAATAGAATAACCTAAAACTTAAACATGTGAGGTCTTAACAATAATTATGTAATATAATATTTCTTAAAATATTTTTCATATCTGTATTGTAAATTTTGAATGTCTGTTACAAATAAGAATATAACAGCTTGGTACATTATCAAAGAAAAAATAAGATAAAGTTTAATATACCGTATTCACTCATGTAATCGCCACACTTTTTTGCCCAATTTTATCGTTAAGCAGTTGGGGGTGCGGTCATTCTATAGGTGTAAGGCCTTGGGACAAAGTTTCTAGAACGATTCTGCCGACTTTTGGCACACCATGCATTTACTTCGTGATATAACTAGATGAGCTCTCTAAATAGGAGGTTGATGGACGATATGAACGAGACAGCGCCGTTCTATGCTTTTCCGGTAGCAATCTAATTTAGTTAAAACATTTTGTTTAAAAATGGATTATAATATTAAAACACTAACCAACGTGAACATATTCCATCATTTATAAATTACTTTCTAGTTTTATCTCTTGTATCATATTTCTGAATGTTTGCATCATCAAACAATTTCAACCAGCTAAAATGTCATGTGCACACTACCATGCAGGTCAAAGGATTTCATGGCAGAGCCGATAAAACAATGCAGCTTTGATACGAGTCGACAATCTCTTTGAAGTTGCATTTCATAGACAGGAAATATCGATGTTAAACTCAATACAGCCTGTCAATAAAACGAAACCTCCATATAAAATTAACAGGACAGTTAATCAAAATGGCGATATAGCGGAACTCCGCTGTATAAACTGTGCGGCCTTTACGTTGAATTAGGATTTTTTTCTTCAGATTATGCGGTCATTTTGGGGGTGCGGCAATTACACGGGTGCGACCTTTACATGAGTGAATACAGTAAATTATATGCAATGTCATCACTGTCAGCTAGTAGTTATGAAACATCTGGAAACAATGGTGGCAAACCGGACCTGGTAGCGCAATCGGTAGAGCTTCGGCTCCAGGTACGGGAGGCCCCGGGTTGGATCCCGGGCCGCGACATACCAAAGTCGTTAAAAATGGTAGTGGTATAGCTCCCTTGCTTACGCTCAAGCAAATATAAGGGTAGTTCCACGACTGGCTGGCCAGGTGTCAGGATAATGTGACTGGGTGTGGTATCATGCCAGGTGTTCACGGCATGCTATACACAGTGTAGGCAGCACTATATCTGCTTCAAGTGGACACCGTCTCCAGATAACTGAAATACTGTTGGTGGGACGATAAACCCAATAAACAAACAATGATGGCAGATTGTTACGTTTGAAATGTAAGATATTATCCCGACCTTTTCTTTTGTTTGGAACCCAAAATTTGTCCAAATCTACGACATAAGATTCAGCGGAGGTGATCTTAATTTGATATTTAATGCCTAATCATGTGTTGGGTCACAATTGGTTCCCATTATCGCAAGTAGCAAGCATCGAATGCTAGGATACAATGTCTGTGACATAGTTAATGTCTATATTTAGCAACACCTGTCAAATAATACTTGGTCGTGCGTACATATTGTTTCATAACAGAAACTCATTAATAATGTGCTGTGCATCAGTTTGTTGACTATAAAATGGAAATATTGCCATACCAAGCTTATTTCGCCATTTCTTTGGTGATTTGTCAAGGTGGGCTCGCAGATAGGGATATAATGCAGGTAAGTTTGTTGGTTTATTGTCCCACGAACAGTATTTCATTTATCTGGAAATGGTGTCCACTTGAAGCAGATATAGTGCTGCCTTCATTGTATATATCATGCCATAAACACCTGGCATGATACCACACCAGTCACATTATCCTGACACTTGGACAAACAGTCATGGAACTACCTTTATATTTGCTTGAGCTTTAGGAAGGGAGCTATTCCACTACTATTTTTTAAGAACTTTATTATGTCATGGCTCGGGACTGAACTAGGGCCCTCATGTACCTAATTGCGCTGCCAGGTCCATTGCAAATAGGTAAGTGTCTGCTGGCTAGGTGGTTGGGATATAAGGTATAGGTTACGGTCTGTGAGCTATGGGGTAGGATGTAGATCAGATAGGTTAGGGTCTGTGGGCAAGAGGGTTGGGATGTAAGGTAGATAAGTAAGGGTCTGTGGGCTAGGAGGCTAGGATGTAAGGCAGGTAGGTTTAGGGTCTGTGGGCTACGGGGTAGGATGTAGATCAAATAGGTAAGGGTCTGTGGGCTAGGTGGTTGGGATATAAGGTATAGGTTACGGTCTGTGAGCTATGGGGTAGGATGTAGATCAGATAGGTTAGGGTCTGTGGGCAAGAGGGTTGGGATGTAAGGTAGATAAGTTAGGGTTTGTAGGCTAGGAGGCTAGGATGTAAGGCAGGTAGGCTTAGGGTCTGTGGGCTACGGGGTAGGATGTAGATCAAATAAGTAAGGGTCTGTGGGCTAGTGTGTTGTGATGTAAGATAGATAGGTAAGGGTCTGTGTGCTAGTGCCATAGTGGGTTAGGATGTTAGGCGGATGGGTAATGGTCTGTGGGCTAGGGGGTTAGCATATGAGGCAGATAGGTAGGTCTGTCTGCTAGTGTGTTGTGATGTAAGGTAGATAGGTAAGGGTCTGTGTTCTAAGGTGTTTAAGGATGTAAGGCAGATGAGTAAGGGTCTGTGGGCTAGGGAGTTGCAATGTAAGGCAGCAAGCTTAGTGTCTGTTTTCTTAGTGTGTTGAAATGTAAGGCAGATAAGTTAGGGTTTGTGTGCAAGTGTGTTACAATGTAAGGTAGATAGGTAAGGGTCTGCGGGCAAGCGTGTTATGATGTAAGGCAGATAGGTAAGACCGTAAGGGTCTGTGTGCTAGTGGGTTATGATATAAGGCAGATAAGTTAGGGTCTGTGGGCTAGGGAGTTGCAATGTAAGGCAGCTAGGTTAGTGTCTGTGTGCTAGTGTGTTGAAATGTAAGGCAGATAGGTTAGGGTCTGTGTGCTAGTGTGTTACAATGTAAGGTAGATAGGTTAAGAACTGTGGGTATGGACTTTAGGATGTTAGGCAGATAGGTTAGGGTCTGTGGGATAGGGTGTTGCAATGTAAGGTAGATAGGTTAGGGTCTGTGGGCTATGAGGTTAGGACATAAGGATGATAAGTTAGGTCTGTGGGCTAGGGGCTAAGGATGTTAGGCAAAGAGGTTATGGTCTTTGGGATAGGGTGTTGCATTGTTGGGTAGAAAGGTTAGGGTCTGTGGGCTATGGGGTAGGATTTAGATCAGATAGGTAAGGGTCTATGGGCTAGGGGCTTGGGATGTAAGCAGATCTGGTAGTGTCTGTGAGTATGGACATTAAATGTTAGGCAGACAGGTTGAGGTCTGTGGGATACAAGGCTGGGATGCAGTGCAGATAGATTGTGGTCTGTGGGCTAGGGTGTTGCGGTGTTAGGCAGATAGGTTAGGGTCTGTGGGCTAGGGGGTAGCGTTGTAAGGTAGATAGGTTAGAGTCTGTGGGCTAGGGTGTTGTGATGTTAGGCAGATAGGTTAGGGTCTGTGGGCTAGGGGGTTTGAATATAAGGCATATAGGTTAGTGTCTGTGGGTAAGGACATTTAGATTTAAAGCAGATAGGCTATTTTCTGTGGGCTAGGGGTGGAGATATAAAGCAGACATGTTAGGCCTCTGGGTTAGAAGTTGGGTGGGATGTAATTTGTTATTGCACTAATCTCTGACAACCCATTATGACAGACTGAACCAGTGCATCAATAATTCACCAGCATTTGTGGATTTCATAGGGAGACTGAGATGAGAATATTATGTCTTATTCTAAATATCTCTGGGAGCCATGATTTATGGATTGAGAGATTTTTTTTTTTCAAAAAGTTCAAGGTAAAAACTACTGTGCTGATGCAGTAATGTCATACAACTGAAGGCCAGAGCAAAACTGTTTTTAGACTGCAAAGTTTATTTTTATTAGACTTATGCAAACAGTATAGACCTGGTTCATCCAGCTCCCACTGGGATTAGTACTTTTTGGCAACTTTTCTGATAAGTCTCTTGCAATTTATCTTGATACTGTTGTAGGAAGTTGTAACTTACTTTAAGTCACTACTAAGCAGTTTGTGTCTTTTATTTATATATGTATTAGGCTAAGAGTTTCTTAAGCAGTTAGGCTCTTTTATTTATATATGTGGTAGGCTAAGAGTTTCTTAAGCAGTTAGGCTCTTTTATTTATATATGTAGTAGTGATGGAACGATTAATCGATTTTAATCGATAATCGATCGATTATTACATAAAATTCGATTATCGATTGTTAAACGTGATAATCGATTATTTAATAGTGCTGCGTCAAAATTTAAAGCCGAATACCGGCATGTCGCGGAGAATGAACCGTGACATTGTAGCCGCGTTTTACACTGCTCAAGCCTCGTTTTCGTTTTAACATGGCAGACGACGTTGACACTAACAACAATCCAAAACTTTATGCTTACCCTGGAAAAGGTGCCAGATCTAAAGTTTGGGAATGGTTTGGTTTTCAAAAAATAAAAGAAGGCCCATCTGATGATCGAAGGAATTTGGATATGACAAAAGGATTTTGTCGTTTGTGCTTCAAAGCAATACAGTTTAAAGGTATCGATAAGTCTAAAATTTATATTTAAAATTAACGTCGAAATGACGATAACATGTGATTTCTACTCAACTAAAGCATGATCACGTACTTTCTGGCAGATACGGTTTCAATTTGTTTGACACCCATTCCTATTGTTTCGAATAAATCTTCATTTAAACAAGAAAAAGTTAATTCAGTTCAAACAATTCTTCTTCAATGAGAATATCTTATTATCTTATCATTTTCACAAACATTTAGGATCTATTTGAGGCAGTATTATAAGTGACTTGACTAGAAAAATAATCAGGTGTTTTAATTTTTACATTTACCAAAATACAAGTTCTAGATTGCACCCTTTTTACATGGCTGCATCATCAAATTATATGATGCATCTATTTTAAGGTTGAGCCATAATTAACCCACACTCCTTTTCATTTAATCTTTAAGGTAACACCACAAACTTTGCCACCCATCTTGACAACTTCCATAAGGATGTGCGGAAGTCTTCAGATGTGCTAATCCAATCTCAAAAGCAATCTACAATAAAGCAGTGCTTCACAGCCACAACAGAGAAACCCCTTCCGGCACCTAAGAAAGCAGAAGTAGAAGATGCTCTCCTCAAATTCGTTGTTGGGAAAGTTCTTCCTCTTAGTACAGTGGAGAGTTCTTTCTTCAAGGACTTCGTACATGGTTTAAACCCAAGGTATATAATTAATGATATTTAAACATTAATTATAATCTACACATTGCCTCATCAATTAACTGAAAAAGATCATTTGCAGTTTTTTATTCATATATATGTATTAGAGTAATGAACATAGAATGAACATTGTGTTATTATATTGACTAGTAAAAATATTAAGTTAAAGGTCAATTTAATCACTATAATGAAATAAGCAACTAAATTTTTTCAGTAATATGGCATATTTTCAGGTACACTCCTCCAAACAAAAGGGTGATCCAGAAGTTACTCGATAAGAAAAAGGAGGAAATAACACTTAAGAATCGGGCAGACATGAAGGATCAACATCTAGCAATCACTCATGATGGCTGGACAAGCTTAAATACAGAGAGTTATAGTACTGTCACAGGTAACAATAGTAGTACAAGTAAAATAATAGTGGATAACAACTTTACAAGCTTAATTGAATGATGTTAATATTTACTTTTGAATTATGTTATTAATGTTTGACCATATCATTAAACAAATAATGTAATGTTCCCAAAACATAACAGAGTATTAAAGAAATGGCTTTTTAATAAAATTATGATGCTGCTGTTCATTTAGGCTTGCCCTTGCATAGATGAACTGATAAATTGATATTCATATTGAAGTATGGAATTAAACTGATTTTAAGTCAGTGTTACAAAATGTTCCTGATTTTTTTTGCAGGACATTTTATTACAGACGAATGGGTCCTGAAAAGTGTTGTTCTTGAAACTGCCAAGGTGGAAGGGTCACACACTGGGGAGAATATCATGAACAATCTGCTGCAAGTGCAAGCTGCATGGAACTTCAAAAATCCTATCAGTGTGACCGATAATGCTGCAAATGAGCGAAAAGCATTTGATTTACTGAAGTGGACTAGGGTTGGTTGTTTTGGACATCGGATCAATTTAGTAGTTAGAAATGCAATGGCGATCCCAGAGGTTTCTAAAATTGTAGGCAAGGGAAGAAAGCTGGTTACATTCTTCCACCAAAGTTCAAGTGCAACCGATATCTTGATGGCTAAACAAGAGCTAATCAGTCCTGAATTAAATGGTCATAAGCTCATCAATGATGTATGCACACGTTGGAATAGTACATTCAGCATGCTAGAGAGACTTTTGGAACTTTGTCCAGCAATTATGGCCACAGTAGGTGATTGTAGGCTCAGTAAACAAGCTTCTTGCACTCTGCAAAATTATGTTTACTCATTTGAAGAACAAGCCGTGGTTGAGAAGCTTGTAAAGGTCTTGGAACCATTTAAAGATGCTACCAACAGCCTCTCTGGTGACAAATTTCCTACTCTTCACAAGGTCATTCCAGTGTTGGTGAAACTAGAAAGAGTGTTAGAGCGGGCACCAGATGACTCTCAATTGTTGTTAAAAGTAAAAGACAAACTCTCAACTGAACTTGCAGACCGTACTCAAGACAAGGAGATTTTGTTTGTTGCTTGCATGTTGAATCCTGCTACAAAATCTCTGTCATTTCTCTCAGAGGAGGAACAATGCTACGGCCACGATCTTCTGCTGCAGTATGCTCTTCAGATGAAAGTAAAACTGGAGCCAAACCAGCAGAACACAAGTGTGGCAAGTGAGGCAGCACAACCACCTCTGCCTCCTCTGCCAGATTTGAACATTAACAACAATGTTGTAACTCCTTCAACAAGTTCAACATCTAATCAAGTAAAAAATCAACCAAGTGAGACATCTGATAGTCAGGGTCCTTCACCTGCCAAGAAGCGCACAATGGGACTTGATGATTGGCTGCAAGATGTGGTTTGTACTGGTGTCTCCCGTCAACCTACCCAGGATTTGATAAGACAAGAAGTGGCACGCTACCTAGCAATTCAGCTGGAGGACAGTAATATGTCTGTTTTGGAATGGTGGGCAAAGCATGGTCAAGAATACCCTCGCTTAAGTAGTCTTGCAAAGAAATATCTGTGTGTTCCAGCTTCATCTGTTCCTGCTGAGAGAGTGTTCAGTCTTGCAGGACAGATTGTAAGCAAAAAGCGGGCACGATTAGATCCTGAAAATGTGGACACTGATTTTTCTGAACAAGAATATGACCGAGTACTGGTAACTGTTGTCAGAATATAGGGTTTTTCTATTCTAATATTATGTTTGGTTATAAATTGTCTGTGGGCAATGAAGAAAGAATGTGTTACTGGAGATGAACTTTGCAGACATCCTAGGTTCACAATTTGAATTTGAAATGTGTTTCACCACATTAACACTCAATTGTTCAGATATCATGTCTTATTGTAATACTGGTTAATGGTATTTTTTTTCTAGTCAATAATCAAGTAATGAACATTGTTATGTCTAGTTCAAATGCTTTTATAATAAAATGTAAAAGGAATGTTTTATATGATTGTGAACCTCTTTAATAAAAAAAATCTTTAAAACAATGTAGCTCCCTTTGGTTGTTCAAGAGGTTGTTCACTTATCATTGAATAACAACAGAAACATACAAGATTTAACATTTTATTTACATAATCTAAACTGTTTGGCATAATAATTAACACCAGAAATGGATGTTAAGCATTCATTGGCTGTATTTTTCAACAAAACATGAATTGTGTAGCTTATTAATATATAATGATCACAATGTTCCCGATACCACTAAAATAATCGATTAGTAGCGATTAATTCGAAATTAACATGGAACCGATTAATCGATTATTAAATTTGGACCGATTACCATCACTAATATGTAGTAGGCTAAGAGTTTCTGAAACGTTGTCCAAAGGTGCAGGGTAAACTAATGTATTGAGGCAGTTAAGTCATGCAGTTGGAAGCCAGAGCAAAGCTTTTGGGGGGAATTTGGCAAACTATAATTATGGACAGCCCAAATTTATAGTCAGATGGTTGAGTTTTGGAACTTGACTCCTGGATATGAGGTTTTACAGCTGAGTTGAAGGGAGAAGTCATTCTGTCATCTGATTGGTCAAAATTTGAATCACAGGTTTTTGAAAATGGTTTTGGGCATCAAGGTTATAGTTTTATAACTTTCTTCAGGAAGTCTCTGTGAGTTGCCTTTGTTGTATATTGTCCATTTTTTGCTATCGGATGCCTATTACTGACAGCCCATTACTGACAGAATATGGCTTGTCAGAAGTGAGTTAACTGGACAAAATGATCATTGTGTGTCCTCTTCCGTAGCCAGCATCATAAGCGTTCTGATTCAGGTGTTTTCAGTGTCCTTCCTATATTTTCTATCTGTAAAATCTTCCTTCAGACTGGACCTGGTAGCGCAATCGGTAGAGCATCTGCTCTAGGTACGGGAGGCCCTGGGTTAGATCCCGGGCCGCGACATACCAAAGTCGTTAAAAATGGTAGTGGTACAGCTCCCTTGCTAACACTCAAGCAAATATAAGGGTAGTTCCACGACTGGTTGGCCCAGGGTCAGGATAATGGGACTGGGTGTGGTGATGGCAGGTGTTCACAACATGCTATACACAGTGATGGCAGCACAATATCTGCTTCAAGTGGACACATTCTCCAGATAACTGAAATACTGTGGGATGATTAACCCAACAAACAAACAAATAAACCTACCCTCAGGCTGCTGTATTATTTATGCCTATAAAATTCTTAAAGCAAAAATGGGTAAACTTGAAATAGGTACAATGCTGTTTTTATAAGGTCAATTAGAAAGTTGGCCCATTACCTTCCCTTTATTAATTTTCAGGCAGTTAAAACAGATAGAAAACAAGTTACAGTGTAAAAAATAGTTTTATATGATATTTTAAATAGAATAATGATTTTCTCTGTTTAAGGGAATCATCCGGCAAAGTAAAGAAAATTCAAAACACAGATTTAACCCACGGATTTAAGACATACTATTTGTCAGCACTTCCTTCCAGTCTCTATCATCACTAGTTTCTTTACTACTTTTTTCCTGTCCTTTACCATTAATTGGATCAATATAAATGTCCCATCATGTGTTGTGATTTCTGGAGAAATCTCTTGTCAGAAGCAATTTCAGCCCATCCAGCTCTCTGATACCCATCATTCAAGGTCATTTGTCAATCAAATGCTGCCTTCTTATCTAAGTGCTATTAAGAAGAAAATAATTTAACATCCATCCAATGAAAGAATAGCTTGGTTTATTGTCTTTGATGTGTCTCAGGGCCAAATAGGTTTTGAGACAATGGAAATTACCGGAGGATGTTTATTTCAGCCAATCCACAATTACTTAACCATTTCTGTCTCCATTATCATCATCTCTATCAACCTTATCCTCCTCTTCCTCCTCGTTTTCCTCCTTGACATCATCACCATCAATATCGTTATCATCGGCAACAATTACAGCAACAACATCAACAACCATAATCATTAATGTAACTGTTTTCACTCATTTATGACTGCAAGAATTCCTTTTTAAGCAAATTAACAGTAATTTATTTCCAATGTCTGTCAGTAGAAAATTGTAGCCCAAAACATTTGTTGTTAAAATTGGTGTTTATTAGCCAGTCACTGCTGCTTAAGCCATTGTTTTTTTAAGTTAATGTGGAGCTATCTATACACCTATCATCACTTGCAATCCTAATGGTATCAGTAACTGATGGTATAAGTATTTTCACCATCTTTTCTTTCCATTGATTGATATGGACACACATTCTGAATAATGTACACTCCTGACAAACTCATCACAACTTAACAGGGCATCAACATTGGGCTTTTGTTGTTTCTCTATTTTTCCAGATGAACTGAAGAAGAATACAACCTCCTAACAATGCCTCTATGACTGTTATGTGTTGTTTCTGTTATAATTTAGAGTATGAGATATGGGTTGAAGAGGTGAAGTGAAAATAAGACTTTAGACAAATTCATTGTATGGTTGGTTTGTTTTTTATATGTAATATAATTATATTCAGACAAAATAATTGTGTGGTTGGTTTGCACTTAATATATAATATATACTCAGACAAAATCAATTTATGCTTGGTTTAACTTTTCTCTGTAGTACTTGTAATTATATTCTATTGCAACTTCTTATTTGTGTTATTTAATTGCTTTTTGTAGAATAACCTTTTTTTCCAAATTTAATTTATTATTTGAGGGTTCCTTTTCTTGCTGATAAAATGCAAAATTGGTTTTCATTTAAAACAAGGGCCAGTGCCCCTTCACTTCATTCTAAACAACAGTTAAGGCTTGGCCTAAGAATATCAGGCCAAAGTTAGGCTTGGATCAAAAACACCTTATACCTTTTGTGTGGAACATTCATCTGTCATAATAACAACTTAAAGATGTTTAATTATTATTAATTGGGGCAACTGTTTTTGATAACATTTCCTTTTTATTTGGAAATTCCTCCCTGTTTTGTTTTGTCATTCTTTGTCTGTTTGAGAGATCAGTAGGGCATTGCACAAGTACACTCACCTTCCAGTAAACTGCAATGCCTGACTTTGCCATATAAAATATTCAATTTTGAAAATGGGCAGACATAGACGCTAGAGACAAAAGCAGTAAATCTTTCGAGTGATGATTTTAATGCCATATTCAGTTTAACCTTTCATTGTCTGTTCTTGCAAATATGTACATGTATATTAAGCAAATCTCCAAAACCATTTTATATACTAGCTTTCACCTTGAAGGTTGAAGAGATCATGAGTAGTAGTGCAGTTTACAAGAACCATAACTGTACCAAGGTTAATATCTCAGTTATCTCCCTTAGTCTTTTTTACTTGTCCCTAATGTAATTTGAAGAAACTTGGAATCACTTTAAACACTAATATAGATCCCTTGTAAGGTTGGTGTTGTGCACAAGAACAATGATTTTACCTGTGTTTTTACCAGGTTCTTGACAAAAATCCTTATTATTAGAGTATTAGCATGAGATATATATACATGTATCTTGATATAGCAAACTTGCATGAAGACTTAGATTGGGATTGGATTTTGGGAAGTTGGGCCAAGGTCAAGATGACTGTTACTACAAATAGAAAAACAGTTTCCGCTTAATAATTTATTTTAAAATGGAGGTATTTTGCTGAAATTTTGTTTGTATGTAGTTTTTATGTAAAGTTAGCTTGAGATTGGATTAGGGGCCATTCAGGTCAAGGTCACTGTTCCTAGAAATTGAAAAACAGTTCACTAACTTCAGTTTGGATAAACCAATCTTGCAGAAACTTGTCATTGCTTGCATTTGAGAAACTCGTCAGGAAGTGCGAGGTTAGAGCTCTGTAAAACAGTTTAAGCACCCCAGTTGGTCCATATTGCAGACTGATCGTTCCAATGCGGTAACTGTCGGGTTTGCTCTTTTCGTTAAATGACTCATCACAAATTAGTTGTTACTTTTCCCTTGGCTTGCATGTGAAATACCTTTGATCTGTGCCTTTTCGGAGTTTGGTATATGTTGCAATGCTCATAGGACTGTGTCATATATTCTTATTCATGATCACAAACATATTACTTGTGTAGTGTGGCGGTCGTAAAAAATCTCCCCGTGCATGTAATCTATGTTGTCATTTAATTCATCCTATAAAGATTGTTGCGTGTATTTCCTTTGATGGACATTGAACTTTGGTTCTTCAATTCCATCTTCACATGAACAGGATGCTACAACCATTTATTCATCTCTGGTCATGTTTGTTCATGATTCAGAAAGTTAATTTTATTTATAGTCAACCATTTTTGTGTAGTTTTTCAAATCGAAATAATACCATAATCTTTTCTAAACACTATGTGGACATTATTTTTCTCACCGGACCTGGTAGCGCAATCGGTAGAGCGTCGGCTCCAGGTATGGGAGGCCCCGGGTTCGATCCCGGACCGCGACATACCAAAGTCGTTAAAAATGGTAGTGGTATAGCTCCCTTGCTAACGCTCAAGCAAATATAAGGGTAGTTCCACGACTGGTTGGCCCGGTGTCAGGATAATGTGACTAGGTGTGGTATCATGCTAAGTGTTCACTGCATGCTATACACAGTGAAGGCAGCACTATATCTGCTTCAAGTGGACACCATCTCCAGATAACTGAAATACTGTTGGTGGGACGATAAACCCAATAAACAAACAAACAAACATTATTTTTCAATGACGTCACTACTTTCGTCATAACGTACAGAAAATATCAGTGCTTGGACATTTTGTATTCAAAGAGATCGTTTTTTCTTTTCATTGCTTGCATTTGAGAAACTTGTCAGGAAGTGCGAGGTTAGAGCTCTGTAAAACCGGTTTAAGCACCCCAGTCGGTCCATATTGCCGACTGACCGTTCCAAGGCGTTAACTGTCGGGTTTGCTCTTTTCGTTAAACGACTCATCCAGAATTTGTTCTTACTTTTCGCTTAGCTTGCATGTGAAATACCTTTGTTTTGTGCCTTTTCGGAGTTTGGTATATGTTGCAATGCTCATAGGACTTTGTCATATATTCTTATTTGGATATAACAAGCTTGCATGAATTGGGATTGAATTTGTTAAATTGTTAAAAACCTCGTTTCACGGCATGGCCACGTTTCTTGTCTTTTTTGTTACCTCTGTTAACTTATTATTCCATCTGTCTATCTGATTTGATTGTATGTGAAATGTCTTGCATTTTGTTTTTGTCGCTTCTTTGTCACTGCTTTGTCTGTCTATTTTTCCGTCCTGTCATAGTTTTGTCCTAAACATACCTAAAGGACCATTTGACATACTGACTAAACGTAGTATCTGCTTAAAAATAAATACCTGGTAATGAGTGGGATTGCAGTGGTCAAGAACCATTACTATATGACCCAATGTCTTAATTACACCATTAATATTTATTTAATTTCATAATTATTACTGACTTATATAACTGTGTCCAAACTGTCTTCGGGACAATATTCTGGTTCTACTACTCCTTGTTTCTCTTAGAATCACATGTTTTGATTTTGTTCTTAAAGGTGGTATTCAACAGTTTGGACCAAAGATTGTTTCTCAAATAACCAAATAAATCATTGTTACCTAAAAAGGTCATACAAAATGCTGTTCATTGATGCCCCAAATTTTTGTGAACAGCCAAGCATAAATTCCCACTTGTCATTTACAAACAGGTATTGACTGTCTGAGCAACGCTGCAGAAAGAACTATTTTTAAAGTTAGAGCACCATTCAGAAACTTACTTTTGAGATCAGGTTATATCGTCATTCTGCTAGTCTGCTATGACATCGATATCTATTTTTAGCAGAGCTCACTATATCAGCTCATTTATAGATTTGGAAAGAATGAACATTTTGATTTTTTGTCACAATATGTACTGTCTAACAATATAAGTAGAATTACAGATTGTCTTTTCTGAGACTAAAGTATAAGTTTTTGCAGAAGGAATGTTGTTAATTGCCTGTAGGCAAACTGTCCGTTACTGCCTCTAAGAAATACTTTTTAGTTTAAGATTAGCAACTCATATATCTTCAACATGACTGATATTTAGACTCCTAAACAGTTTGTACTAGAGTGTGAAGTTGCCTGACATTGTCACAACTTGTTGAAGCATGGAGACTTTAGTATACTCTCATGGGAAGGGGTATGTATATAGGACTGAATGCTGGCATGGTACTGTTTCACCAGAGTGGCTAAATAAGAGCATTAGCATGGCCCTTAGTTAACAGGAGCTTCCCCAATATGTCTGCTCAAAACGCTGTCTTGTTAGTAACTTCAGCAATGTTTTCACCCTTTTGTGAATGGTTCCAGTTAAATTGTGACTTTTTGAGTCGTAAAATCATGTCAGTTGTGAAAAAAAAGAAGTTTTGTTGTGATTGTGAGCTTCAATTAATTCTGATTTGGCAGTTGCTCATGTATAGAACATATAGGATTAACCCTCAAGTATTTCCAGTATACCTGTTGCCTGTTCGCATTATTTCATCTTATAACAAATAAACAATGGAAAATTTCAGTGGCTAGTGGAAGCTGTTTTGATTGCCAAAACTTTTAACTAAATGGTGAATTGTGCCATTTACATTGCTCTATGGTGGTATGTAAAGATTGAAAAAACAAATATAATTAAAAAAGAACTAACTATGTTATCAGAAACATTGGTTCAACATTTTTTAGCTCACCTGAGCACAACATGCTCAAGGGGAGCTTTTGTGATACGGTTTCGTCTGGCGTCTGTCGTCCCGTGTCAACATTTTCAACATTTTAGCTTGTGAACCCACTAGAGGCCACAGTTTTTATCCAGTCTTCATCAAACTTAGTTTAGATGAGTTCGTAACTGGGTCACCTGGGTCAAAAAGTAGGTCACTAGGTCAATTCTTAGAAACGCTTGTGAACACACTAGAGACCACATTTATAGCCCAATCTTCAGCAAACTTGATCAGAATGTTTGTCTGCATGAAATCTTGGTCGAGTTCATTATTGGGTCATGTGGGGTCAAAAAGTAGGTCACTAGGTTAAATCTTAGAAAAAGCTTGTGAACACACTAGAGACACATTCATAGCCTAATCTCTACCAAACTTGATCAGATTGTTTGTCCATAGTCAATTTCAATGAATGGTCCCTTCACTGGACCTGTTAAAAAAAGGGAAATTATAAGTCTAATGTCCATAATCGAGTCCTAGGTCAATTGAAAAGTCTAAAGACTGTAAACAAGTCGTAGGACAATTGAGAGGTCTTAACACCATAAACAAGTCCTATGGCAATTGAGAGGTCTAATCACCATAAACAAATCCTAGGTCAATTGAGAGGTCTTAACACCATAAACAAGTCCTAGGACAATTGAGAGGTCTAAACACCATAAACAAATCCTAGGTCAATTGAGAGGTCTTAACACCATAAACAAGTCCTAGGACAATTGAGAGGTCTAAACACCATAAACAAATCCTAGGTCAATTGAGAGGTCTTAACACCATAAACAAGTCCTAGGACAATTGAGAGGTCTAAACACCGACTTGGTTGAAACATAATTATGATGATGAAAAAGTCTTAATAACCACAAACATGTCCTAGGACTTTGGTTTGCGACATCAAAGGACCATAAACAAGTCCTAGGACAATTAAAAAGTCTTATGACCATAAACAGTCCTAGGACAACTGAAAGGTCTTATGACCATAAACAGTGCTAGGACAGTTGAGCAGTCTTATGACCATAAACAAGTCCTAGGACAATTGAACAGTCTTATGACCATAAACAAGTCTTAGGACAGTTAAACAGTCTTATGACCATAAACAAATCCTAGGACAGTAGAGCAAACTAATGACCATAAACAGGTCCTAGGGTAATTGAAAAGTCTTATGACCATAAACAAGTCTTAGGATAATTGAAAAGTCTTATGACCAATAACAGTCCTTGGACAGTTGAGCAGTCTTATGACCATAAACAAGTCCTAGGACAGTTGAGCAGTCTTATGACCATAAACAAGTCCTAGGACAGTTGAGCAGTCTAATGACCATAAACAAGTCCTAGGACAGTTGAGCAGTCTTATGACCATAAACAAGTCCTAGGACAGTTGAGCAGTCTTATGACCATAAACAAGTCCTAGGACAGTTGAGCAGTCTTATGACCATAAACAAGTCCTAGGACAGTTGAGCAGTCTAATGACCATAAACAAGTCCTAGGACAGTTGAGCAGTCTTATGACCATAAACAAGTCCAAGGACAATTGAGCAGTCTAATTACTATAAAAAAGTCCAAGGACAATTGAGAAGTCTTAAGACCATAAACAAGTTCTAGGACAGTTGAGCAGTCTTATGACCATAAACAGGTCCTAGGACAGTTGAGAAGTCTTATGACCATAAACAAGTCCAAGGACAATTGAGCAGTCTTATGACCATAAACAGGTCCTACGACATTTGAGCAGTCTAATGACCATAAACAGGTCCTAGGACAATTGATGAGTCGAATGACCATAAACAAGTACTAGGACTTTTGATGCATTGACACCAAGATCCAATTCAGTACCCACTACTAAAGCCAAAGCAGTACCAATCTGTTCTGTTGATCGTTGTTGAAGGTGGTATCCCACAGATTGCCTATATCAAATACATGTAACAATATCTTGTGGCATACATTCTTCATAAACTCATACTTTTGTCTACAAATCTTAGTAATGATGAAATTGGGCACTACCTCTGTTTTTAGAAAGTACAAAGCATTAAATAAATCACTTAAATTATCATTCAAGTCTGTATGTAAGCATGAAAGTGATTCCTGCTTAAAATAGATACCGACATCAAAGCGATGATGATATAATGTATCTCAAAAATAATCACATGGTTTTCTGAGTTTACTATGCACCTTGCTTAGATAGATAGTACACATTTGTAATGATGAGTTTTTTGTTATGCTTCACTTATCATATATATCTGACATCAATGAACACCATTTCAAAGGATCATTCTTAGTAACAATTAACAGCTAATTCTGTAGTTTGAGAAACAATATTTTGGTCCAAACTTTAAGAAACCAGATGTTTAAACTACTGTTGATAATTATATTTTATTGGATAAAACTAAAGATAAAGCCTATTCTCTGCCAGAAATTTATTTAATTTCCCAAACCCAGTACAATAACCCTGGAGATAATAGAATTGTGAGTCAGTACAAGTAATGCCACACTGGCAATGTCAGAATTAAAGCCATCACATTGCATGAAGCAACAGTTAAGTTCTTTTATTGCTTTTGTTTAAGCTGTTATCAGTCATAAGACAAGAATTAGAAAATTTATAAGGATGAAAAACTATTTTATTTACAAATTTTATTTCATCTTTTACCATATCAAATTCCCTTCCAAATTTTGAAAATTGTAAGTTTTTTGTTTTCTCCCTAAATTTTTACATTTATATGACTTAACTTGTGTTTTATTTTCTCAAAATGTCCATTTAAAACAAACAGAAAATAAGTGACATTGTAACTACATGACTCTGACATAGTATACAATAATAATCCTTATCATACTGCATTCTCTTTAAACCTTAAGCTAAATTCTTATTTTTTGCTTATATCTTACAATACATGTAAGTAATGTTAATTTACTTATTTGGGATAACTAAACAGTAAATAGTGTAGATCCTGATCAGACAGCTCCCTGATATGGATCTACACCATTTTCTTAAAGCTTAGAAATAAAGCACTCTAAGAGATAATAATGATATATTCAGTACCAGTGATTAACTAGTCAAATATCCCCATATAGCTTATTAATGACAATTTTCCTCGCATGGAGGATTAAGGAAAGACAACCATATAAACATGTAGAGAAAATGGTTTACTTGAACATCTGTGGTGCTCTGTTGCAGGTTTTACAGCCTATGTCCAAGACCTCAGTTTGATTGACAAGTTTTGAACAATTGACAAGCTCCCCAGCCAGGGTCTGCCCAGGATGAGCAGCAGTAAGGTGCAAAAGTCTCACAGAGACATGTACAAAGCCCGCACCCCACCCTGGAAGGAGGCATATAGACAGGTAGTACTTACAGAATGAATATTCCCATTTTAATTGCACATTTCTGTATCAGTCCTTCACCGCACCTGAGAAGGAGACATATAGAAAGCTTTGTCACGCTCACACCTATTTATCATTCAAATTTCAATTGCACATATATATATATCAGGACTTCACCGCACCTGAGAAGGAGACATATAGACAGCTTTGACACGCTCACACCTATTTATTATTCAAATTTCAATTGCACATATATATATATCAGGACTTCACCGCACCTGAGAAGGAGACATATAGACAGCTTTGACACGCTCACACCTATTTATTATTCAAATTTCAGTTGCACATTCATATACCAGGCCTTCACACCACCCGAGAAAGGGGCATATAGACAGCTTTGTCATGCTCACACCTATTCATTATTCAAATTTCAATTGCACATTTATATACCAGGCCTTCACACCACCCGAAAAGGAAGCATATAGACAGCTTGTCACGCTCATACCTATTTATTATTTAAATTTCAAGTGCACATTTATATACCAGACCTTCACCCCACCAGAGAAGGAGGCATATCGACAGCTTTGTCACATGTACAACTATTTATTATTCAAATTTAAATTGCACATTTATATACCAGGCCTTCACCCCACCCGAGAAGGAGGCATATAGACAGGTCGTTTACAGCCACACACCTTATGATTATTCAAATTTCAAACACGTCTTTATGTACCAGGCCTGCACATTGCCCATGAAAGAGCGCTATAGGGAGGTTGATCACTCCAACATGCCTTCTGGTTTTTCAAAAATAAATTTAGTTCAAAGGTTAAAAATCCCTTAACCAGCCCAATCTAAGAGCTATGGCAGGTAGGTCACTCCCGCATACTTCATGCATATTCAGGTATACGTTTATTATATATTTTCTTTAAAATATTCCTTTAGAAGTTTACCTGTCATTCTTTGATCATATTTAAGGCTTGTTAGTAAAGGTGGACTTAAAGTAAAGCTAAAATTTATTGAAGGCCTGATAGTAAAGGTAAACTTAATGCTCAAATGTATTGAAGGCCTGATAGTAACAGTAGACTTAATGCTCAAATGTATTGAAGGCCTGATAGTAAAGGTAGACTTAAATCTTAAATGTATTGAAGGCCTGATAGTAAAGGTGGACTTAAAGCTTAAATGTATTGAAGGCCTGATAGTAAAGGTGGACTTAAAGCTTAAATGTATTGAAGGCCTGATAGTAAAGGTAGACTTAAATCTTAAAATGTATTGAAGGCCTGATAGTAAAGGTGGACTTAAAGCTTAAATGTATTGAAGGCCTGATAGTAAAGGTGAACTTTAAGCAGCACTAGATCAGTTGACAGTCCTGTCGAGTTTTTTCAGCTCCAAACAATGCTTTAACACTGTTAACCCTTGGGAAATTACATTGAATTCAAGTCAATCTTGTTACAATCTAATAAGAGAGCTGCTCAGTATGTGGGCTAACACGTTTTCATAATTAAGTCTTATTATCCGGTTTATCAACTAAATTTTAGCACTGACAGCTATAAATTTCATAGACTCTTCAAAAGCTGCTTTCTTTGTTTATTGCCAATATAGTAAGTACTTGGCATTAGTAAAATTTTAATTATTCTTTTTAACAATGTTTTTTTGGTTTTTTTTTAAATTCAATCAATTAGAAAACAGTAATAACTAGAAATATCTGCTGGGCAATAGATCATGTTGAGGATCAGACTGAAAGATCAAATCAGCTGACAATGGATTAATAAGACAACAACTATGGTCCTTGTAACTCCATTGTTTGCTATCCATTTGAAGGCCAGAGACCTGAAAATCTTAAGTGTTATTTAGAATTGATTGATTTTTATGCTTAAATTCACTGTTCCAAGAGCCCTGGGTAGTTTATCAATGTGTGTAATTCGATCAATTATTTAACCAGTAATTACTGGATCCCAAGCACCAAATAGGCAATGTGGAGAAAAACTGCAGCATATTTTAAGGCTTAATTTAAATATCAGTTTTTATAAAATTTGTAATTTGTGTGAAAACTGAGTTTGCTTCATTTTTATATTGTGTAAATTTGTTTTTCTTTACTAATGTTGCTTAAATGATTGAGTATAATATGAATCATTTTTGCCTTTTCTTGTTGGCTTTTTGCACTTTTGTAGATTGCACTTATTGAAAAATCATTTACCAAACATGTTCGAAATGCTCCCATCAGCTGTTAGGCTATGTATGAAGTTTGATATAGCCATTTGACCTCTGTTGATAACTGTTTAACTATTGATTTGCTGCAAACACTACTAGGGTGGGGTGTTGTTTTAAGTTTATGGAGTGAAAGGTGTTTCCAGCAACTAAAGGGTTGAATAAAACAATTGCAAGTAAATGTTTTGAAGATGTGAGTCATAAATGTTGTAAAAGGATAAATGTCAGCATGTTTCTGATTCTTGTCTCACATTTGATTTTAATGTCTAGTTAATACAGCAGTGTCTAGTCTGCATTATTTACTGTAGAGACACCAGCAATATGTCTAGTTAATACAGCAATGTCTAATCTGCATTATTTACTATAGAGACACCAGCAATATTTCTAGTTAATACAGCAGTGTCTAGTCTGCATTTTTTACTATAGAGACACCAGCAATGTGTCTAGTTAATACAGCAGTGTCTAATCTGTGGTATTTACTGTAGAGACTCCAGCAATATGTCTAGTTAGTACAGCAGTGTCTAATCTTTATTATTTACGTTAGAGACACAGGCAATGTGTCTTGATAATACAGCATTTTCTAGTCTGTGGTATTTACTATAGAGACACCAGCAATGTGTCTAGTTAATACAGCAGTGTCTAGTCTGTGGTATTTACTATAGAGACACCAGCAATGTCTCTAGTTAATACAGCATTGTCTAGTCTGTGGTATTTACTATAGAGACACCAGCAATGTGTCTAGTTAATACAGCATTGTCTAGTCTGTGGTATTTACTGTAGAGACTCCAGCAATATGTCTAGTTAATACAGCAGTGTCTAATCTTTATTATTTACTTTAGAGACACAGGCAATGTGTCTTGTTAATACAGCATTGTCTAGTCTGTGGTATTTACTATAGAGGCACCAGCAATGTGTCTTGTTAATACAGCAGTGTCTAGTCTGTGGTATTTACTGTAGAGACTCCAGCAATATGTCTAGTTAGTACAGCAGTGTCTAATCTGCATTATTTACTCTAGAGACACAGGCAATGTGTCTTGTTAATACAGCAGTTTATAGTCTGTGGTATTTACTCTAGAGACTCAAGCAATATGTCTAGTTAATACAGCAATGTCTTATCTGTGGTATTTACTGTAGAGACTCAAGCAATATTTCTAGTTAATACAGCAGTGTCTAGTCTGCATTATTTACTATAGAGACTCCAGAATGTGTCTAGTTAATACAGCAATGTCTAGTCTGTGGTATTTACTGTAGAGTCTCCAGCAATATTTCTAGTTAATACAGCAGTGTCTAGTCTGCATTATTTACTATAGAGACTCCAGAATGTGTCTAGTTAATACAGCAATGTCTAGTCTGCATTATTTAATATAGAGACACCAGCAATGTGTCTTGTTAATACAGCAGTGTCTAATCTGTGGTATTTACTGTTGAGACTCAAGCAATGTGTAGTTAATATTGCATTAAGGTATGGTCAAAAACCCATAACTATCTAGTGATTACATCTCTACTATTATCCGAAGTTATACAACTTTGAGATTGAGTCTAAAATCATCCTCAAGGATATGATTGGCTTATTTTAAAAGAAAATAATAAAATTGGCCAATCAGATACTTTTTTGAAAGCAGCATTTTTGTATACTTCTTCAGCTTTGTTTAATGTCTAGCAAATGCATCACTGGTAAGAGTTATATACTTTCACCTTGTGAATTTAGGTTTCTCATTATGTACAAAAGTGCTCTTTAGCAAGTAATTGCTATGGCTTCTGAATGCCTGGAAGATTATCTCCCAGTCAGCAAAATGAATATGATAAGAAGGCTTGGTAATGACTTGTCACAATCACCAGCTGCTGCTGATTGATTGATTGATTGATTGATGGTATTTGATACCTGCACAACAGAATTCTGTCATCTTTGAAATGTTGGTTTGCTTGATGGTCTCGACAAAACAATGTTAAATGTGGTTACTGTAAGCAGTTGTTAAATGAAGCTTTCAAACAAAATGATCCTCTTTTTTGGTAATTGCTTGTTGAGTTTATCGTTCCTCCATCAGTATTAAATTATTTAAACAGTGCCCACTTGAAACACATACAGTGCTGTCTTAAATGTGTATAGCATGCCATGAACACCTGGCATGATACACACCCAGTCACATTTTACTGACTACCCATATATTTGCTTGACGTCGGCTTGCGGATCGGGAGGTCGTGGGTTCGAACCCCGGCCGGGTCAAACCAAAGACTTTAAAGTTGGTAGTAGTGGCTTCCCTCCTAACGCTCAGGACTAAGGGGCATTACGCCTGACTAGTCGGTGTCAGTATAATGGACCGGCCGGGTTCAGTCCCTGGGCACCTCATAAGTGCCCCTGTGCTATAATGATAGAAATGTCGCTGCGCAGTATCGGCAAAAATGCCGGCTAATCCCTAATCCCTAATCCCTATATTTGCTTGAGAGTAAACAAGGGAAATACACCATTACCATTGTAACAACTTGTTTTGTTGTTCCCCCAGATTGAAACTGGGGCCTTCTATACCTGGAGCCTACAGCTTTAGTGTCTCTTTTGCACACACAAAAAAATCCTATAAGCATTGTTACTTGTATTTTCCTTTGTTTGACGATGGACTTAGGTTCCTCAATTCCATCTACACGTAAACAAGATGTACAATCATTTACACATCTTTTCTCTTCATTTTTTTTTACTATATTGAAACATTTAATTTCATTTACAGTCAATAATTGTGTGCTGTTCTGCTAATAGAGATAGTACTTCTTTCTCTTCTAAATATCATGTGGACATTATTTTTCAATTATGTCACTACTTTTATTTTAACGATATCATAACTTATCTAAGAAAATGTCAGTGCTTGGACATTCCTTATTTAAATAGATTGGTTTTCTTTTCATTGATTGCCTTTGAGAAACCCCTCATGAAGTGTGAGTTTAGAGCTTTGTAAGATGGGTTTAAGCACCCCAGTCGATCCATATTGCCGACTGACCGTTCCAAGGTGGTAACTGTTTGGTTTGCTCTTTTTAATGACTCATCACAGTTTTGTTCTCATTTTTACATTATGGCTGCATGTGAATACCTTTGTCCTGTGCATTTTCAAATTTTGGTATGTTATTGTAATGATCATAGAACTTTGTCATATTTCCGAAAATGAAGTTTGTTTTATCCTCTATTGACTATTGACTTTTGGTCCTTTCTAAATTGATAACCCTGATTCCACATGGACAGTAATGCCGACTCCTTAATTTTCAACCCTGGCTGCTACTGGAATTATTTTCCATGGAAAAATATTCCTCATGTCAAACTATATCCCTTAAAAATGCAGATTTTGATCCTATAAAAGGAAGCCCAATAACAGCCATGTCTAACGGAATCTCCTACAAGGCCACATTCAGACCAATAACAAGCTAAGCTTGAACCCAGCTTAGAAAAAGCCATTTCAGTGTTTAGTGGTCACTCTGTGGTTGACTTATTGCTACTTCGTGCAATTAGTGGCCACATCCCCGCAGGGCCCAAACATTTTCCACAGTGGCAGTATTGGTCAGTGCAGGATGAAGCTGTGAAATAGACAGAAGCAATTCCTAAATAGAAATCCTAGTAGAATGCTTGATGTCCAAAGGTTAATACCAGTATAGTTTATCTGTATTGGAAAATAGTTTTAATGGGATATTTATTCTTTTTTGTTTAATAAAGATATTTTCTTTATTTAAAGGAAAAATAATCATTTCTCAAAACATTCAGCTGTCATGGGATACATGTATTTTGTTCTCATTTATAAATGAAAACATTGCAAGCATTCACTTCTTTCAAGAAGTATTCACATTTTGAGACATTGGAAACCAATGTAGATTAACTGTCAAAGATACTGTACTTTTTGTGCCAAATTAACTGACACTTTTAAATTAAACTCCACTTTCAATGTAGTACCACACAACAGTAATGGACATTAAGCAGAAAGTTACGGTTTCGAGAGCTTAAGACTGATTGACCTGCCTTACTACTACAAGAGTTTGGGTAACTATTGTCCTCTGTTTGTTACATGAGTTATATCATATTACACAGGGTTGGGTGTCTGGTGGCAGTTTTCTTACTGGATAAATAAGCAGTTTATTCATTATGTCATAATTCATTTTGTTCTGCATTTTACAATCACTTGTCGATCAAATTAAACAGGCAGAACATATTAATGTAAACAGTCATACTCCACTTATATAACTTCAAATTATACAAGTACATAGAACACAGAACATACAGGATTTGACTTAAATTGATGGGTCTGCATCTTCCTTTGTTAAGCAGTAACTCTTTATTCACTGCTAATGCAATGAATACATAGAAAGAGTAATAGACAAAAGACTAAACATTTGGTCAACTGCAAATTCATTTGAAAAAGAGAATTCTTAAAAACTCAGCTGAGAAACAATGTTCATCTTAGAATAATGTTAAAATCTTAAGTCTTACTTTAAAATTGCATTACCACATTTTACATATGAAAACAGTTACATTACATTTAAACAATTCTTGTGAACAACAATTTCCACTAAAAGGTCATATCGCACAATTGGCCTAAATCTTAAACAGGTAACAAACATCTTACCGCTGTTCTCACGGGAATGTGTGCACGGTTGTTGCTTGAACTTATACTTCAGTTTAAATAAAGACTGTTTACAGCATTATTTCAATTGTAAGACAGTAAACATGGTGAAACATATCGCTTTAAACATCCATTATATTAAAGCAGTTATAAGCTTAATAAATAAGCACAATGGGACTTTCTGCTAAAAATATATACAATTGCTGTAAGAGCTTATTACCCAGATGATCATATAATGTGAGCTCAAAAGTAAGTGATCAATCACATGGCTTTCTTAGTTTAAAAATAGCTAACTGTGCAAAGTAGCTCAGATAGGAAACACATTTTGTAATGACAAGCATGGACATATCTAGTGGGGTGAAATATCCTTCCATTATATTGGTTCTAGCGCAATTTGACCTTTCCCCTTATCCCTTGAAAACAATATGTTCATTAATCATCTTTGCTGCTTTGTCTCCAAGAATACAAACAGTTTGGACTCATGGAAAAATATTTACGCAGGTTCTGAAATGCAGGAAATGTCTCTAATTGGCTGCTACATTTGCAATGAAAATGTAGCCCTTGTGTGCTAGCACCTCTGGTGCTTGCTCAAATAGGACCCAGTCAAACTGTCTGATAGCACCTTTAAAACTTTAACAATTAATACAGAATCTTGCAACTGTGGCTGCCTGCCACTTTAACCTAATAAAGGTTTGAACACCTAGACATAAATCAATTGTCTTAAATCTTACTTTCAATGCCTACCAATGTCTGAAGATAAATATGACAATTAGTCAACCATTGCCAGTGAGCTATTACTCTGACTGAGGATGTTTAACAAATGGCTGTGAAATCCCAAGGGATCAGGAAATAAATCCATGGGGATGGCTTGCAGCCATTAGATAGATATTACTTCTGACCAGTTGGAAACTTGTTGACAGATGGTATGGCTTTCTTATGCAAAACTGGTCAATCTATATTGGGCCATGTGTTATACGGGTTATCATCCTTTTTATGATTTCTCCTCTGTTTTAGAATTTTTTCTTTATTTCTTGTGTTAGTTCTGGAATTGTTTTTTTTTTTGTAGAAAATCAAGATGGTTACACTATCTAGGAAAGGTTTGACCAGCAATCAAGCTAATGAACCCATGGAAGTTTGGAGCCAAAATCTGATTTTTATTTTTTTAATTTAAGACTTAACTCAAAATGTTTTATTTATGTTTATAAAATGTGAGACATTTGTTTTTTGAAGTTTAGTTTTTAATTAGGTTTCAGTGAGTTCCTGTTGTTAACATTGTATTTCTAATACTGTACATCCATACAGAAATTTTACCATAGACAAGACCGCCTAGGGTTTCATTTTCTTCCAAAAGATTCAAGAGGTAATGTCTGAAGCTTGAAATTTGGTTGTTGTTTTGTTCCTCTTTCTGTCAGAATCTGTTTGCAATTAAAAATGGAAATAATTTGAAATCACAAGGATCTGTGCATATATTAAGTAAAATAATTCATTAAGGTATCCATCACCAATGTTTACTCCACTGAAGGTCAAACATTTATTTGGCAGCTTAGATCCTTTTACCAATTGATTAATGGGAGTGTTAATTGAAATTAACATTTCATTGGGCCTCTCACATGCCACGTTAGGTCCGTCTAGACACTGACAAGCTGAGAAATATCTTACCTTGTGTTACCCAGGAAACCTACAACGTTCCATTTATGAACATCATTTTCACTGATTTCGGCAGAATTCTGGAGTGTCCAAACACTAAAAACAACTTAAACACTTCCTTCCTGTGTTAGCTCATCATTTGCGATGTTACTACGTTATGTGGTGTGTGCAAGGTTAGAAACGAGAGCTGTGATGTATCAAGAAAAGTGGTTTTAACCGTGTTTTCAGTCTGCCTTTTTTTTTTTTTTTTTTTACTGCATAGATTCAGGTTCTGAAGTGGGCAAAGGACTTGATGTAATTTTCCTGCAATGTGCCGGTGGTTCTACACAGACATTTGTCGAAGGTCTCCCTCCCCGCCAAAAAGCTGGATACTCACTATAATTGGTTGCTGCACTGTATTTAAAAAACAAAATAAAAACAATAAACTTCTTTACAGTTTTGAAATAGTAATATAGATGTATGTGAACACATGTGCATAGCAGTTGAATGATAAATTAGTTCATTTTTATAAAAATTCAAAAGCTTTTGTCATTCATGCTTATAAACTATAAATTATGAGTTGGTTATTTAAGTTAACTGGCATTTTAATTTGAATGGGTTTTTAATTATCAAAATATTGCTAAGAAGTTAGATTAAATCTGATGCGGCTTGTCTTTTAAAACTATTCTGGCAGTTACGTTTAATCAAATAAATGCATATGGCGTAGTGGTAGAGTCTTCGACTTGTAACTCCTCTGACCGCTTAGCCTGTCACTATGTGGATTTTGAGTCCTGTTTGGGGTAAAGGACTTAATGTGGAAAGGTCTTCCAGCTGACCTGTGATACGCTGGTAGCTCTACCCAGACATTTGTATGGCATCTTACTCTACCAAAATAGCTGGACGCCGCTATTATGATTATAATTGGTCACTGCGATTTATTTCAAAAACAAAACAAATCAAATACCAGGTCATGTCAATTTATGAAAAGATATATACCTTGCTACACATGCCTCATACAAAATATGTATACCTTTTATCACATACATGTACATCAAGATTGCATTTTGTTTCTTTGTAACTCCTAATGCCATTGCCAGATTTCCACATTTTGCAAAATTTAGAAATAACAGGTCAAAATTAAGCATCTAACTGAAATATTTACTGATTAAAAAAAAAAATGTTACCAAAATTGCGTTATTAGCAAAGTAACAAATCTAGATACAGTTTCTTTAGGTCAAGAAAAAAATAACAAATTAAAGCTAATTTTTATTACCATACCAGCTCCGGTCGTGTTTCTGCACCATGTTACATCAATCCTCCTGCCATATTTAGGGACAGTTCCAGCATGGTGCAGGCTAGCAGGGACTTGGAGGTTATTTCTGCGAATTGATTAGATTACCCTAGATAGGCACTTTCTGGGCAGAGGCGACTTTCTTTGGTCAGGATACAAACTCAGGCGTGAACATTGTGGATGAGAGACAGGAGATAAAGATTTGAATTTTGCTGACAAAAGGTTAAATTAAATAATAACATTCATTGTTTAACTCTATTTAATTGCAAAAGAACTCAATTTTAAAAGTTTCTTACAGCCAGCAATAACAGTGCAGCATTAATTCTATTACAATAACAGAATTTTACTAGCAGAATGGGCCTCACTGCCAGAATGAACAATTAGCAAAACGCTTGAAATGCCAGGCAAAATTTAAATTACCATGTGCTTCTTGCACGCAGACAATACTTCAATAAGGTGTACAGAATTTAAATTGCAAAATGTTCTTTAGGTCAGGGCATTATTCAGATAGCAGAAGAAGCATGATAGAGTGGAATAATTTTAATCTTACAAAAACTTTATTAATGTTATAATGTACAAGTCCTGATCACCATTGTACCCCATTAATTGCTGGCAGCACCTTTAATGTAGAAAATGTTTTATGTTATCCCTTTATTGTTGGAATCACCTTGAGGTTGGATCTGACCTGGTAGCCCAATTGGTAGAGCTTCAACTTCGGGAGGCCCTGGGTTTGATCCTGGGCCGCAACATACTAAAGTCGTAAAAAATGGTAGTGGGTTTCTAATGTTCAGATATAACGGTAGTTCCACAATTGGTTGGCCCAGTGTCAGGATAATGTGACTGGTTGTTGTGTCATGCTAGGTGTTCACCACATTCTGTACATAGTGAGGGCAGTTCTATACCTGCTTCAAGTGGACACCATCTCCAGATAAAAGAAATACTGTTAGTAAGATGATAAACCCAGTGAACAAAACCTTACTGGCCTGTGTTTACTGTTATTCCTTTACTTGCTAGAAACACCATTAATGTTTTGTATCAAGCTTTTCCTTTACTTGCTAGAAACACCATTAGAGTGGGATATGTTTTATGTTATCCCTTTACTTGCTGGAAACACCATTAGAGTGGGATATGTTTTATGTTAACCCTTTACTTGCTGGAAACACCATTAGAGTGGGATATGTTTTATGTTAACCCTTTACTTGCTGGAAACACCATTAGAGTGGGGTATGTTTTATGTCAACCCTTTACTTGCTGGAAACACCATTAGAGTGGGGTATGTTTTATGTTAACCCTTTACTTGCTGGAAACACCATTAGAGTGGGATATGTTTTATGTTAACCCTTTTGGAAACACCATTAGAGTGGGGTATGATTTATGTTAACCCTTTACTTGCTGGAAACACCATTAGAGTGGGGTATGTTTTATTTTAACCCTTTACTTGCTGGAAACACCATTAGAGTGGGGTATGTTTTATGTTAACCCTTTACTTGCTGGAAACACCATTAAGCTGTGGGTATTTTTAATGTTAATGGGAGTGAAAGGTTTATCGAGCATGCAATGGGTTAAATTGCAAAATGCTCAGCATGGTACTGCATAAGATCCAGAATTCTTTATCTTTTCTCTATCTTTTCTTCTTTACATCTGAAAATGTTTGGTGTTCAATAATTTTGTGACATGTTACACTGAAAATAACTATACTTAATTATTTACCGGCATTAAATCATTATATCTGGAAATTTTTAAGACCATAATTTAAGAACTTGACACAGATTTGATCATTTTTTTGTTTACTTGGATCTTGGATTCCAACACATTTAAGGACTTAAGCGTAAAAAAGTCCTTCATTCTTAATTTTTTTAGGGTATTTTTCATGTTTGTTATCTTTAAAGTTTCTGTTTTTAACTTTATATAAACTTTGTATATAGAAAAAAATAAATATCTTGCACATTTATTCAGAGATGTAACAGAACACATATTTTGATTATTTAGGTTTGAAAAAGATGATACATGTTTTCTGTGTTCTATATACATCATCAGTTTATTGTGAATTTGTGCAAATATGTAGCAAATAAATAATTATGATACCAAACTTTTATGTTTCAGCAGGATATCATTGATTTATATGCAACAATATATTCTGTGCCTATGATTCTATATTTTTATACAAAAAGTGTCCAATTTTACAACAAAAAATGGGGAAAAAACAAGTAAAAACTGAAGCATGCCTATATGTTTTAGTGTTTTTTTGTTTAAAAAAGGTTTCAGAAGTGAATTCTCACTTACAAAAAAACATGATTTTATTGTTTGGATGAACACAAATTCCTGGACAACGAAGTTTAGATCACATATTAAATTGCAAATGGAGGAAAGGGCCCCCAGAATACCGACATAAACGTCTAAATCCAGTTTTTCATGGGAATCAATTTTCTAACAAAACGATCACAATGTTTAACTGTCTGAAAGAGCACAGCTATCAAAATCATGAAGATAAAGTTATCAGACTTTTAAATTTTCTGATTCACAACAATATAAAAAAAAACAACGAGAGAGGAACTCTTCAATGAGTCCCAAAAGAGTTTTGTTTGAACCATGTTTGTGTCTATTGGTGAAATACACATCCTTATGATATTGTTAAGTTT
Source organism: Sinonovacula constricta (assembly GCA_007844125.1). Classification (NCBI taxonomy): domain Eukaryota; kingdom Metazoa; phylum Mollusca; class Bivalvia; order Cardiida; family Solecurtidae; genus Sinonovacula; species Sinonovacula constricta. The sequence continues at coordinate 36,102,508 of CM017571.1, read as the reverse complement.
TTAAATGCCATGTAAAACTTTCTGTCTTTCAAGGCACCATACTCTTAGGCCAGTATATCAACTATTCTTAAGTAAGAATTGCCTAAGTCTTTGATTTCAATCCACAATATATTCATTATGTATCTAGCTACATGTCCATATTTTTGCATGAAATGTTAACTTTTCTCATTTGAGCTTAAAATCACATTGAAATGTCATAAAAAATCATAGTTTTGATGGTATGAAAATTGTGACTTGGGCTTAAGTCATGTCTAAGTCTTAAGAATGGTTGGTTGATATGGGCCTAATTAAGCCATAGGACTCTTGAAAAGGTCATTTCCAAAGCCTTTAAACAAAATTGTTTCCAACAGCAACTGTATCTTAGTCCCTTACTTGCATATTTAAGTGTTGTGTTCTCTATTTGGCTGCTTTTTTAACCAGTCATGTAATTTGTCTTTAACATCCTGTATCACAGAAAGTGCCTGCAATCAAGGTTTAAGGCCGATTCCTGTAATGCATCAATTAGTGCGTCATAAATCAGACCTTTATTGGTGTTATAATGCTACAGACTGTCTCTGAGTTTGGCACTTACCTATCTTAACAAGGAAGTGTTGCCACAATCAAGATGTTACCAACTTTTTTTTAATTGCTTTAAGTAATTGCAAAAACTTGCTGTGGAAAATTTAATGTACACAGGTTTTCATGAGAAGTCGTGAGTAATAATAAATAGGGAGCGCCCGTGGCATAGCGGCAGATTCGCACTTGTAGCTTAGCCTCTTTTGGGGTCTTAATGTTAGAAGGTCATCCAGCTGACCTGCGGTGCTCCAGTGGTTCTTCCCAGACCTTTGTTTGGAGTCTTTGACCACCAAAAGAACTGGACGTTCTACCCAGATATTTGTCTGGGATCTTCCTCCAAAAAGCTGGACATTGCTATAATGATCATAATTGGTTGCTGAGATGTATTTCAAAATCAAAACAATAATAATTATAAACGGAAAAAGGGAGTTCCCAATTTTAATCATAAAAAAGGTCAATAATAATATTATAGCTTCATTGAAGTATGTTTTTGTTTAGTATTTATTATAACTTACAATATAAAATACATCAAAATCATCAATTTTATAACCAGTTCCGAACACTTCTTTTAAAAAAGTACCCACTTGTTCTTCTCATCTGTAAAAAAACCATCAATGTATTGTAATCATTATCAACATTAATGGTGTCAATAATTTGTCCTGAGTCCCTATATCACCTTTTATAACCTTTACCAGCCCATGGTCATCTTGGTGCTAGAAGCATTAAACCTGGGTTAATTCACTTCCCAAGAATGTATTATTCTGTCATTCTGTCTGATAGAGTGTGGAAATTGGTTGGACAATCAAAGTAATGTTACTTAATTTAGAAACAGAAGCTAGACTTCAAACAACAGCATTAGTATCATAATAAAAGTATAATAATGAATTAAGTAGTTACAGCTTCTTTGGACAGAGTGTGCCATTGACACTTTCTTAACAGTCATACAATTTATCCAATCAGCATAAGTTAAATAAACATAGTGATCAGTTGGTCTACTTTACTTAAAAGAACATGTGTGTTTTGTTTGTAATACTATTTATAAGCACTTGAAGTATTGGTGAATAAAAACGGTTAAAATCGCCATTTCGGGATTAGTTATGTGCAGCGCGCGGAACAATTCATTGACTTAGTGATTAGGGTATACCTCCATAGCCCATCACCACATGTTTAGATGTTATTGTTGGGGTATCCATCTTTATGTAAGGAGTACTCTGGGGGGTTAGTTCAAAACCCAAAAACAACTACAACAACCAATTATCATAATTGATCATGACTGATTACATAATCAGATAGCTGAATGACCTAATTGTATATTTTCATATCTCAACATCTCTGATAGCTGTAATTGCATCTTGCATCTTATTATTTGGTTAATGTCATTAATAAGTATTCTGATAATGTGAACAGAGTGTAAAGTGGTGTCTTGACTCTTTTATGGCCTATGCTTTATGTAAATGGGGTTAATTCGTGTTTACAGCAAGAAAAATAATAAAACTAGCAGCAGCCTCTATTTAAAGTAACAGTTCAATGGCAGTGACACGTTTCTGGCTCTAGATTCCAGAATTTCCTAGACCTTGTGACGGACATAGCCTCTAGACCCGCAATAATGGCCAGATTTATTGGCAAGGTAGTTGACATGGGACTGAGTGGAGTGTTGTAAAACCTACATCTGCTTTATTGTCTCGTATAAGATGTAACATTGTAAGAGAACTTAAATGACTTTCAAAAAGACACTGTGTTTTTAGTGTGTATATATCTCCACTTTCCAAGAAAAATGGAGATGTTTTTGTCCAGGCCCTCTCGTTTTTACATTGACATTGATTTACCTTTGTTTTATAGATCAATTTCTCATAAACCTCAAAAGATTTTCCCTTCAAACTTTGCTGTCTAAAGCAGAACCCATCTCAAAAGGGCAGATAACCTTAAAATTATTTCTTGCAGAGTAATGCTCTATTTTTAAGCTCACCTGAGCGCTCAAAGGGAGCTTTTGTGATACCGCTTTGTCCGTCGTTCGCCATCCGTCGTCAACATTTTAGCTAGTGAACACAATAGAAGCCACAGTTTTTTTTTTATCCAATCTTCATCAAACTTGGTCAGAATGTTTGTCTGTATGAAATGTTAGATGAGTTCATTATTGGGTCACCTGGGGTCAAAAAAGTTGGTCACTAGGTCAAATTTTTGGAAAAAGCTTGTGAACACATTAGAAACCACATTTATAGCCCAATCTTCACCAAACTTGGTCAGAATGTTTGTCTGCATGAAATTTTGGATGAATTCATAACTGGGTCATGTGAGGTCAAAATGAAGGTCACTAGGTCAAATCTTAGAAAAAGCTTGTGAACACACTAGTGGCCCCATTTATGGCCCAATCTTCACCAAACTTGATCATAATGTTTGCCTTCATCAATCAATCAATACTTGGTTTTATTTACCCTCGCCCTAACTATTGTTATAGGGCGAGCATTAATATATAGAAGTTTAAAATAAGATATCACAGTAAGTTTTTATTTAATGGCGTGAGGGTTGCCTTATGTCAGGAAGGTTAAGAAGACTAAAACTTAAACAAAATAAAGATGATTATTGCATGGTAATGACTTTGACAATAGGCTCCTATATAGAATGTATGGATGTTTGTGATGTATGTGTCGTAAAAATTAATTTGTAAAATTCTACGGTTTGCACTTCCTTTTCACTGTACATTAATTTTTTCAGTACACCTAATTAACATAATATAACTTGTTCGCTTCATTGTAACACAATACAATATAGTGCGGTACAGTGCCTCTTCTGGGACATATAATGGTGCTAAAAACACCTCATAAATATATATAAAAATTAAAAAAAACAAGAAATGTGTTCATTTAAAATTAAAGATAAAAATATATTTATATTATTCTGACTGATGCTAGTGGCACCTTTTTTAGGACCAGTTAAGAGTATATTTTTTTTTTAGAGATCAATAATTTAAATAATAAATGCTATATACATTTCTATGTACAGTCTTCAATATGCATTGAGTCAGGCCTGTCCTATGTAACTAGTCTAATTTTTCATTTCCAACAAGTTTTGTAGATAGAAAAGACTGGTTAACATGTGGATGATGGGACCTTTATTTTAATTTTGTGGTCCCGCTGGCAGTCAGATTTTTTTTTTTTATTCATCCACATGCACTATAGAAGCAGAGTTATAAGAGACAAAACAACTCGAAAGATTCAGAAAAAAGAAGGGAAAGGAGATATATATACCCGTGTGTGACAATTACAAAGGATATCTCTCATTCCCTATAGAGTGAGAATATTATTTATATTCTTATATTCTGAGGAGAGTGAGAGAGCTTGTGAATTTTTAATAATATATTTATCGTTTTTCTTTTTCTTTAAAAATGTATGGACAGGCCTGTGTCCCGCAGAGGCACTGTATGGCGAAAATACCTAGAGCGCAGGAGAGATTTATGGTAACATTTATTTCCCCCAGGTACCTCACCCGTCCGATGAAACCCGTGCGGTGCCCCCCCCCCCCCCCCCCCCCCCCCCCCTTCATGAAATCTTGGATGAGTTAATAACTGGGACATGTGGGGTTAAAAAGTAGGTCACCGGGTTAAATCTTAGAAAAAACAATCTTGGATGATAATATTATTGGGTCACGTGGGGTCAAAAAGTAGGTCACGAGGTCACATTTTAGAAAAACCTTGTGAAAACACTTAAGAGGCCACATTGATGGCCCAATCTTCACCAAACTTGGCCAGCATGTTTGCCAGTATGAAATCTTACATATGTTTTAAAGTGAGTCATGTGGATTCAGTAGGTTACTTGGTAAAATTCTGGATAAAAGTGGATTGCACTGTCTACAGACAGCTGTACAATCATAGAGATTGTAACAACTTGCAATCCATTTGATTTTAAAAATTGCCATCTTAAGAACAAAGTGTGCAAACATCAAAAATTATTTTTGTATATAAAGTAGCATTGCATTGCTAATTATTTAGGCATGTCCCCCAGGTAAGCAGAAATTAAGATCTCATTGTTGATTGTTCATCATACTGTCAGAATATCCTCTGCAGAAAGAAGTCTTAGCATGTTAGATCTTTTTCAGATGCAGTGTTTGTCTTCATTTTCTTTTAGACTTACACTAATGATACAATTTAAATAAACTATAAATATAACATAGGAGCAGATGAGTGTTATTTCAAGGTGTGTCCTTGTATAAATTCAGTATTTTAAAGATCAAGTTAATCTTATTGGATTTTAAAAAAAAGTTAGCAACATAATCTATTGCAAAATACCAACACAATCCAGCCGATAACAGGGATCGTAAGACCTGGTTAATATGAGAGACAAGAGAAATGTTAGTGTGACAGGGAGGTGTGCTAAGGCAGCTATTAGTCCCTTAATTGTTTTACCTTGTGAACCAAAGAATGGCTAATGTGGTGAATACAGTCAACAGTCATTAGCTTAATTTACCTTGAATAATGGGCCCTGGTCCCAATCAATGTTCATTCAGATACTGTCTCAGGCTGATTGTCTTTGTGTCCAATTATGGCCAGAAATCGTGATTGGACAAATAACAGTGAGGATGCTAGCAAGACTGAGAGGGCCCCTAATGGCTGATTTCTGCTGTAATGCGGGATTAAATTAGCTTTGAGAGGCTGGAGGTTAATTAGGGGGCCAAGTGACAAACCGACTCACTGCATGCTTCATTGGGTGTTAGCAGACAAAGCAGGCATAAATATCCACAAACAAGCAGTTTTCAGGATGTGTGAAAATGTTCTTGGTTTGGTAGGATATTAGGTACAGTGTTGCCAAAACACAATACTGTGGTTTATGTTGATGTATAGCTTGTTAGTGAATGTGAGAAAATCTTGTTAATGAATTGACAATCTTGTTTATGAATTGACAGGGGTTACACAACATCATTAGTTTATAGATTAACTCTACTAATAGGGAAAAGTGTGATCTAAGATAGATACCAAACACATGTGAACATCATGTTTTAGTTGTTGCAGAAGCTATAGCTGAAGAACAAACTGCAGATCAAGTTTAGTTTTCAGTTTTTATTACATATTACTTTAAATATATATTTCATATAAATAGCATGATTATTATTGACATGTTATTATTTCATACTAGTGGCATGCTTTCTAATCAGAATGTTTTTATTCTATACCAATGGCTACATGTGCTTTTGAAATGGCATGTTTTTATTCTATACCAATGGCTACACATGCTTTTGAAATGGCATGTTTTTATTCCATACTAATGGCTACATGTGCTTTTGAAATGGCATGTTTCTATTCCATACCAATGGCTATAATTATGTGCTTGTTGAATGGCATGTTTTTATTCCATACCAATGGCTATATGTGCTTGTTGAATGGCATGTTTTTATTCCATACCAATGGCGAAATGTACTTATCATTTGGCATGTTTTTATTCCACACCAATGGCGAAATGTACTTATCATTTGGCATGTTTTTTACTTCAAACCCAAATAATAATAATAATGAACAATACTGTGGGTTATGTTAATATATAGCTTGTTAGTAAATGTGAGAAAATCTTGATTATGAATTGACAGGGGTTACACAATGTCAACAGGTTATAGATAAATATACTGTAAGGGAAAAATAGAATCTAAGAAAGCCCACTTTAAACTTCGTTGGGTTATAAGAAATTAATATAAAAGTAAACTTTTTTGCATTGATTAGTTTCTAAATCTTATCAGTAGAAATTGGGCTCCAGGTACAGGAAATCATAAAAAAAAAAGTTAAAATATTATAGTGGTATGTCTCTCTTGCTAACGCTCAAGCAGATTTAAGGGTATAGTTCCACTTCTGGTTGGCCCGGTGTCGGGATAATATGTGTAGTATTCACGGCCTGCTATACACAGTGAAGACAGAACTATATCTGCTTCAAGTGGACACTGTCTCCAGATAACTGAAATATTGTTGGTGACATAATAAACCAAATAAACAAACAACAAACATAATTATGTTTCTGCTTTTTTGAACAAAGCATTTTTCTGCTTTTTAATAAAATATGAAAAAATGTTACAAGTATTTGCAAACGTTATATCATGGGATATATCTAAAGTGCAACAGAATTATAAGAGTGGATACATTATTACCAGAGTAAGTTTACTGTAGTTATAATGTGTAAAATATTATTAATGTAAGATCATGTGGATACATTTTTACCAGAGTAAGTTAGCTGTATTTATAATGTGTAAAATATTATTAATGTAAGAACATGTATAATCTTTTGGTGTTGTAGTTCATACAAAATTATTTTCTTTTAAAATAACAGATCAATAAATTGTGTTTATTGCACTTAACTTTACTGAATTCAGCACCAGATGGCCTATCAAGTGTCTGTGTGTCATGAAACACAAAATACAGATACTAGATACAAATTGTGTTAGAAGTCTTGGTACTTTACAGTTAAGGGGTGCTGAAATCCTATGCCCGAATTGCCATACACAGGAAATTTTTATTGTCACTCAAGTGTAAAAAGTGGAGTTCGTCATGATAACTATGTTAAAAAAGAATATGCAGTTAGAATCCTCAAGTCAACCACTTGTTTGTTCTTAAAATTACATATTGGTAAATTCAGAACATGGTGACGTCATACCAAAATAAAAGTGCACCCTCTTTGTCTGCTATTGTGGGCATTTGCATTACAAACAATATATGCAGCGAAATTGTTTGTTATATTATAAGATAGACAAGCCTGAAACGGGTCAGAAAAGGAAATCCAAGCCTGACAGAGACAGCACAAGTTGTGGCTTTAAGAATTTTGTAGTTAAATGCAGACCACCATGACTCTGTCTTTTGCAAAGTGGATGGTTGCATTCCCTGTAGAAATTTCAACAAATATATTAATGAATATCAGGACAAGGGGAATTTTGTGATGGACTAGTAGATTTTTAAAGTCAACTTGCCATGAACTAGTTGAAGATAAATAGAACTCCACAGCTCTGCAGCAGTAGTCTTATTTAAATGCCGCATATCTTTTGGAAAATTCTTCTTTTTTTCCATTCCAATGACATGCCTGTTAAATGACGTTTTATTTTATACCAATGTCATAGAAATAAGCACATCTTTGATCGTTTAATATATTAAAGGAAAATTTTGAAAGTTTCAAATAATATTTCTGTGGCTGTTTACATACAGTTAATTAGAAATACCCAGTGTTATTTAAGTTGGTCTTTAGAAATATCTAATCACTTTACACATGCAACCCTAGGTAATAAAAATTGACAATTATATTTCTGCACTTATTGCTCATTGCCAATTTCAGTGGTGTCTTACATAAACCAGTGTAAATAGGCACATACCATTTAGAAACTTTACTAATCCACTGACAACAATTTTTCTGCTTGTTTTTGTGCAATACTTTAAACTTGCTAGTAGAACTGGCTGTTTTGCTTGTAATTTGCCAGGAAGTTTGTTAGATTGTTGTTGTTTAATTGTTATTATATTTCTTGTAAAACCCAGAATTTAAAGTGGACTGTAATGCTGGAAGTATGTGAATGTGGTTCCTGACAACAAGGATGACAGTGATTTATACGAAACATATTGGTTTCTAAGAGACAAAGTTGTTAATTTCTCATTGAATCTGGGTTTAATTTTAACATGCTGTTTATTCACATTTAACTATTGTTTAAAGTACTTTCATTATTTTCATTATCTACAGTACCAGTGTCAGATATTATAAAACTGTTAGCTTGAGTTAGAGAATGTTTTTAAAACACCTCATTGGTCAAAGTTACAATCAGATTAGCGAGGTGCCTGAGGTATGGTAGGTCTTAGACTTTAGCTCAATGTTTATAACCTTAGACCCTGGAAGCACAATTTGTGGAGCTTCATCTCGAAGTAGCCGAGGTCAAACAGAGCTACAACATACAGAAATCCTTTCATGTATATTTTTAGTGAATTGGTTTATATTTGACCCAAATTAATTTACATCAAGTTTGTTTTAGAATAATTCAATGTAAATCTGTTTGAAATAAATGAAATAATTTCGATAATGAAATTGTTCCAAAAATATATATATGATATTTAATTTATTTTACATCTCAGGGCTTAAATGGCTATATGAAATAATGAAATCGCTTTTTTATAAATATGTTTAATATTGAGAATATATATATTAATTTTGGTCTCGGGCCTTATACAGCCATTTTACAAAAAAAAGTACATAATTTAATAAAAAATATCTTGAATAATAATCAACTATTTCTTGGTGTACAACCCTAGTATCTTTACACAGGCAGACTTGAGCATGTTTCTCTATAAGTTACTGACAATCATAAATGTTAATAAGCTAATTGCTGACTAAATTTAGAATTTGTTTTGCCATTTATATTGCATTCGTTAGAATCTGTTTGATTCCCAAAGATCTCTGCACTGTGTCCCATCGCTCAACCTAAATATGATCAACCCTGCTGTATTTCTCTAACCTCCATATTTGTTCTTGCTCTGCTTCTGTAATCACTTCTACAGCGAAATTGAATAACCCCCCATCACTGATAGCAGTTGTAGATTTTACAATCATGGAACTACATTTATCATTCATATTTGATATGCTATCAGAGGAGATTCATTTATCATTTACATGATAGATGGTCATATGAATGGTTTACCAGTGGTCTTCAATAATTGTCAAACACTGATGGTATACCAACATTAGGTAATTCCACTGCTGATATTTTATGAAAAATTTTAAACATGTAAAGCAATAGCCAGTTTATTACAAAGACATGCATGGCAAAAGTATCACAAAGAAATGCATTTCAAAATTGATGTATCAGAAGGAAAGGCATTGTAAATATATCGGAAGAAAACACATTACAAATGTATCAGCCAGAAATATATAGCAAATATAACAGAAGGAATGGAAATGCATTAAAAATATAGTTTATATTCTGTTAATGTTGGGTCGCAAACCTTCATTTTGGAAGTAAATCTCATTTACAAATTCTCTACAAAACCTTTTTTCTATATGGTTTGATTAAAATTGTCACTCTGATGCTTCCAATAAAAACCTGGTATGCAGGCTATGGTTGAGGACTATAATATAGGGCATATTCAGCAAGCAAAGCTACCTTCTGGTACCAGAGTCCTGCCTTGTAGGATAATGTGATGAATTGCTGGAAGGTTAAAGGTCAATGAGAAAAAACTCATCCAATCAATGGCTGGTCCATGTTTTGAAGGACATACTCTTCTGCTCTTATTTCTGACCAGGAATGACCATGATGGTTCTGGGAGTCTTTGTTATGTACACCCCCAGAAATCCAGACACATGGCAGGGATGTGTTTTCATGAAATTGGGGAAAATGACCTATCCCTGTAATATTGGGAATCTCTCCACCCCCTAAAAGAACAGAAAACAGGGGAAAAAACACTGACTTCGGGAACATTTTCATACGTTTTTTTTTTTTAATAATTAAAGAATATAGTGTTGTTATTTTAAAATATATTTTGAAGCCTAAAAATAACTAGGTAACACTTTCTATGGACTTGTTACACACAAACCTTGTTGTTTTGTTTAGGTTTGAACTAATGTCTTTTTGTCCCATTTCTGAAACTTTCTGTAACAATTTTTTTTAAAAATGTGTATGTTTACCTATTGGGAGTTAGAAAAGAAGTGTAAAATTGACCATAAATAGTCCCGTTGGGGGACAATTTCTGCTTCACATAGAACTTAAATATATCTTGTCATTCATTTTCATAGCTTATTTGTATGTACTTCTGGGAAGTGTCAGGTTTAGATATAAAAATGAGAATCAGCAGAAAAAAGGGGTTAGTAAATAAATTTATACTTACTTGAGAATTTAGATATCCATCACGGCAAGTTCATATGTACTTACAAAGTTTAAAAAAGCAGAGATTGAGAGACAAGTTACATATTTGTGCTGTAAGATGCGGAATATAAGGCCATTTATAAGGTTTAAGATTCTTTATAGGGCTTGTTTTGTGACAGTCTTGTCATGTTTCATTGGGGGAAAATCCACATGTTAGCAACTTTGGGGAATTGGAAAACAGTGCAAGCTGTCTTTTGTATGATCACATTAATCTGAAGTATTTTTCTTCACCAGAGTTATATTTTTTTCTTTTGGTGTACCACTTAAAGGCATTGAAAATTGGAATGTGGCCTAAAGAAGGCCATTTTCAATGTCTTTAAATAACTGTTTTTCCATGCAGTTTATTGTCATTGTTTATTTAAATGAATTGACTATCTTTATCAAAATTGTATTGTACACATACTTTTTTAATATTTATATCAACAAATATAAATATAAGCCGTTATAAGATAAAGAAATCTACTCTTTTTGTAATTGAGGCCATTTACAAATATTTCCAAAGTAAAGAGGACCAGACGTAATTTTTTTTTCTGAATATTGAAATCATTTTTCCCTACAAAAAATACCTACCAAGGCTTCTCTGTCTCATCAGATTTAGGGTGACACAAAAAATTTGCTCTTCAACAACAAAAAGGAGAAGAACACAGTGTTTTTCACCATTTTAGAATTACGTGGAATTTCACTGAGGTGTAGATTATCCAGAAATAACATTGTCATGGCTGCCAACGTTTCATGTCTTGTATTCATGAAAGTGACTGGTCGCAAAGCTGAATTGGTAGAGCGTCGGCTTGCGGATCGGGAGGTCGTGGGTTCAAACCCCGGCCGGGTCAAACCAAAGACTTTAAAGTTGGTAGTAGTGGCTTCCCTCCTAACGCTTGTGGCTATCATGATTTACACTGAAGTAAGCTGGAAAAATTCCATTACCGAGGGCGGGGGTCGAACCCAAGACCTCCTGCTCTTGAGGTAGGTGCTCTAGCAACTGAGTTACATGGGCCCCTGACTCTGGGGAAAGCATACTGACTACATCACATACCCCTGTTGTTGTAGTTCAATTTCAATGCATTGTAAATAAATTTGACTGCGATTGAGACAGTATGTTCTTCTGGAAACATTGATTACTTGCAGAATTTTAATGTATACATTTATAACTACTTTGGGCAAAAGATAACACGTTCAATTTGACACCAAATAATGTTGGCCTTTTCTTTTTTATCTCCTTTGAAGAGTCATTTATAATTCAGTTCTATTTTTAACTTAGTGACGTCTATATTTATGTGGTACTACCTAGCATTTGCATGTTGTTAATTCTTAACTTGTACATAAGTAATTTGTGACTTTGAGACTTGTAACTTGTAAATTGTGAGCAAACATAAAATTTGTTACTTAATAATTGTGACTTGAGATTTTTAATTTCCAAATTCATACGAGAAATGTGAATTAAATACATGTAAAAATGAACGTGTTTGTGCAAAAAAATAGCAAATTTAAGCATATACAGTGTTGCAATTTGCAAATAAGAAATTGAATATTGGCGGATATCTCCATCCATAATTTTTAGTCTCCCATGACATGATGGTGATGTAAGGATATATACAACTAAACAGAACATGTACCTCTGGTTTACAAAATATACCAGTGGACCATAAGTTCATCTAAACATTCTTTACCACTTTAATAAAGCTCACTGTATTAATTGTGACATATCAGTTTATTATTTTTTTTTTTTTTTTATTTTTTTTTTTTTGTGATGTATCAAAAATGTATTTATTGTTGTTTGTCACTGCCTTTAAGAGGCTATGCAAAAACCGAACTGATTTAAGGCCTCCTTTACAAAATCTAATAATAACATCAGCCTCTAGTACAAAATATGAACGTAAGTTTCAAGAAAACTCCTTCAAACTTTCAATAAATCATCACGTACAGCCCTGTGGTGACTGGTGAGTACTCTTGGCATTACACAGTTTTGTGTTAGGCTATTGTGAGAGGGAGTTACCTAAGTAAAACAGAGACATGTCTACTAATTAGGAGTCTATTAATAACTTAAGACACCTTGTTAACTGAAGTTAAGTACACCCATTTTCAGACATAAGGTTTGTTAAAACTTGGTACAAATGTTTTCTGAAGATGGTTTGTTTATTACAAATATTGTCTGACAGTTCCATTGCGTGCAGTGTGGTTATGACTGGTTGACATGGTAACTGAAACTGAATGTAGGGAATGAGGCAATCCATTACTCCTTTAATGGTCAGTGATACTGACCCACTGCTATAGATGCTCCAGACAAAAATATCTACAACTGTTTGTTTTTTAAAGTATACATCATAGCAAGACTATTATAATCATTATAAAGACATTGTGTTATTTAGGTGCAGGAAGACTGCAGACAAGTGTCTGGGCAGAACCACTGGCACACTGCAGGGGCTGTATTCATACAGACTCTAAACTATTTTTCTGACTTAAATGGGGAAAAAATTGCTTTTATCATGAAAAATCTTCAAAAGATTTAAGAAGATTTAATTAATAAAGTCTTTTAATCTAACAATCTTTTTTTCAAAATGTACTGAAATTTATTAGTTTAAGTAAAGAAAAATAACTGAGCATCTTTATGGATTACATCAGCTGGAAGGCCTTTCAAGTCTGCCTCAATGGCCAGGACTTAAATCATCCAGTATGAGGCTGAGCAGGAGTAAAAAGTGGCTACGTCTCCATTTGGCCACAAATATTCCAATTGTTACATATGTTTAGAAAACAGTTTTTTGTTTCCTTCAGATCTCGGTGACCAATTAAGAAGTCTTCTTCCTTGGATTGCTTGGAATCAAGCCCTGGTCTCTATGAAAACTTGCACGTTAGAAAGTCTTCCTGCTTACATGGATTGTTGGTCATTCTACCCAGATATCTTGTGATCATAATATCACTGTTTAAAAGAGCATCAGTCAGCATTTGTGTGACCATTACAGCATAAATTGCTGCACAGATCAAATTTATTTTCAGACCCTTATCTAGAATTTTAGAAACGTTTGTTTCTTTTGACGCCATTCCAGTATGATTGTGCTGTATCTTGAATCAGCTGAGAACCACATCATCTTGATAGTGTCTTACAGTCCATTCTGCCATCTCGGCGTTGCAGTTATGTCTTATCAACGACACCATCTTCCGCCGGATAAATCCATATTAGTAATGAGTGGAGCTTCAGTAATCCTGCTTACCACTGCAGACATAAGCCATATATTTGCCTTTTTCTGTTTTTTATATGCATACTATTCTCTTTTTAAATTCACTATTCCTAAATCTAATACAAAATTATCTTAACATAATTTTTTTTATATCTATCACATATGATTGAGAATGTTTTGACACAGTTATGTTCATATTGGCGACGTCCAGCTAATTATTGGTGGAGGAAGACCCCAGCCTTATATCTGGGTAGAACCACTAGTGCACCACAGGTTTGCTGGAAGACCTCCCCACATGAAAGTTCTCACCCTGACAGGGACTCGAACCCATGTGGTACAATATTCTTCATATTCAGTCAGCCTACACCATTAAACAGCTCCTGCACATTTGTGGTTCATTTAGAAATAACACAGAAAATTGACAGAAAAAAAATGAAAGAAAAAACTATTTAAAAACAATTTTGTAAAATAAAACTGTCTGTACTCACATTGTCTTAAATAATTCACTAATTCTATGAATAACGGTGTTAACTTAACTTTTAACTGAATAGAAACTTAACTTCTAAAACTTGTAAAAGTTCAGTTAACTGATTTTTAATTAACATCCCCTCTTTGGAAATTGGAACACCTCCGGGGACGTTAAATACGAAGTTTACGGTATGTTTTATTTTAATTATTTACAGTGTGTCAACAATAGTTTGGGATTTTTCAAAGTAGACATCAAAGAAGGAAATGAAAATACTCCCTTTATTCCCCTTTCCTTTCTCTCTCATGTTGATACTTTCCAAATTAATGCTACTACATTTGTAACATTTAACCCTAAGCTTGTTACATTTTGTTAAAAACCCAAATTGCCAAATTCTGTTTTTATCTTTACTATAATATATAATACATGTCAGAGTTTATACTATCTATATCTATCTATCTATGTATATATATATATATATACTGTATAGATATATACTGTATACTGTATAGATATATATACTGTATAGATATACATGTATGTATATATATATATAGAGAGAGAGAGAGAGAGAGAGGAGAGAGAGAGAGAGAGAGAGAGAGAGATACACTTATAATCAGAGGCTGAGCAGCAAATAGTGTAGATCCTGATCAGTACATATCCCAGCAGGGAGCCCCCAGTAGGGAACTGTCTGATCTGGATCTTCACTATTTGCCTAAGCCTTATTGAAACATGAATGGCAGGCTAAGAGTTAGCACTTGTTGTTTTTTTATACATTTGTCAACAGGTTGTTTTTGCTGCTGATATTTTGCCTTGGCTATTTTTTTCCCAATATTTCTTCCAAATATTATTTCTAAAAGTGAAAAAACCCTGAAGTGTTCAGAGAGATTCAGCTGGTGCAAGTATAAAAACAAAATATGTAAAAATCATCGTGATGCTATATGGGGAGATTTTCTTTTTTGTTACATTGCACCGACACATTTATAGTCACATTTATTGGTAACATCCAGCTAATTATTAGTTAAGGAGAACCCCAGACTTAAGTCTGGGTAGAACCGACTGGCACACCACTGTTTCAGGGAGACTTTCAATAAATGAAATATTATGAAAGGCAAAGTAGGTGACCTAGCCGCCAATATGCCAAAGTTCCTTGGGAGCATCCGGATTTAGAAAAAAAAATCTTCAAGTTTGACACTATTTAAGTTGTGAGCTACTAATTTGAAATTAAAACTTCATGGTTGAAACTAGTTGAGTTATGTATTGTCCTTACTAACTGTGTTTTGGCATGCTATTAACCGTTAAAGAGAACCAAATTATAGGCCTAATTTAACTTCATTAATAACCAAGGAGTTAATTTCTCCTTAATCCTGGTTATGAGTGACACGGCTCACTGTGTGCCTAATTTGGCCTGTCAAATTCAATTTTTACTCCATGTAAGTTTGTAATGAAGTGCATGTTTAAATAATCTTGAACCAGAGGGGCTAATTATGAATAATCTTCAAGCTGTTTAACCCTCAAAATGCTACATTTATTACAAAACAGTACAAAGTCTTAAATATATACTAACAACTACAGTACTAACAACAACATAATTAATAGTTTGTAACCCATATGGCTGCAGATTTTAGCAAATAGTGCAGATGCTGATAAGCTAGCAGTGGTAGCTGGCTTATCTTAATATACACCATTTGCCTTAACCTGAAAATGTTGAGCTAAGCATGCCAAGAGTTATCTGTCCATAATTATGGTCTTCAGTGGGAATATTGGGGAAGAGGGATCCATTTATCATTCCATAAATGGTAATGAGGGCTGAATGATGAGCTCCTTGTGTTCACTGACACTTTAGGGCTATTTAAAATAGAACCTGGCCATTTTATTCCCCCATTGGCAGCTGAGAAGGGTTAAAAGAATGTGGAAACTTTGTAATTGTGTTATCTCTTGTTCAAAGTTACCTCCTTTTTGAAAGAGCTTCTTAACACTAAATCAATTTAAAAGGCAAAAGTCAAGATATTTCTATAATAAAAAGCAAAAGATGTATACTTACATTTTTTTTTTTTTTACATCTTTTTATAATGCTTTCATGGTATTGATGTCTGGAATAATTGAAAAAAAACATGCTGTCCTGTTGTATCACTATACATTAAATTAATTTCCTGTTTAAATTACTTTTTGAGTAGATTATTTTTAACTTAATGTTAAAAATTACAATTATAAAATTTAAAGTCATGTGTTATTCAGGCATTTCCTCATGAAACTGCAGTCCATCTGGTCAAACTTATGTTTTGTAAAAGAAACTGATTGGCTACTACTGATGGTCATCCAAATGCTGATCTGTGAATGATGCTCAGAAATAATGGATGACAAATAGGCCCTTCTTCCTATGAGAATATTTTACAGAACTACAGATCTAGGATTCTCCGTAACAATAGTTTATGTTCTGTCAGCCATGTTTCTGTTTGAGATGATAAGCGGTAAACAGAATTTAATAAGAGAAGATAGATTTTCTATTAATCACTTGTGATATAACAGTAGGCATATAAAGACCTTAATTAAATACATCACCATAGAATTTAGAAAATGATTGGTTTAATTTTCTGGCAAACATCACATGACAGCCAGGTAATCAATATATATGTCAATAGGGTATGGTAGGCCATTTTGCTTTTATACTGTAGAAAGATATTCAGGGAAAAAAGAAACAACTAAAGAGACATTATAATTTGTCATTGGAGATAATACAACTTTGATTGATAGAACCAAAATCTCATTGTTTCACATGGTTATTACATTTCTGAACAAGAAACTTTTGACATCTTACCTCACTCTGTATTTTTCATAAAGTCATAGATGCTAATAGGGACTAGAATTGGTTATTTTCATGTCAATGTCCTGACATTTTTTTCAGGCAAAAATTTTGTCATTGAATTAAGCTGTTTTTCCCTCAGCCTTCGACATAAACTTAAGACATTCTTAAATGTGTCTTTGGCATTTTTTCCCATTCCCTTTACTTTCAAGTCTGATTTGCAAAACTTTATTGGATTTAAAACCTAATTGAAAGCTGTTATGTCTTTTTTATGGTAAAAAGTTCTGGTCCTTCTCTTTAAAAACTGTTCCTTCCAGTGCTGAATCCAGTTTTTTATCAAAATAGACATTCTTTAGATATTGTCAAATTATAGCAGACTACATAGATGCTTGATTTCTCGCATGTTTAAAATGCAGAATCCGGCACTTTTCGGAACATGTGTCCTCCCGCTTATTAATGAAATGTAACAAACTTTTAAGATAATGTATAAATTATTATTTTATTTATTCTTTTGATACGTTTTCTTTCATAAAAATGTTTGAATCACATTTTAAACCTCTTTTTATGAAGTCTGCAGAGTCCAGCAGAATAAACATGTTCTCTTTTAAGCATATTGGGAACTTGGAATTAATGTTCTGTATTTTGTCGGGGTTTGTCGAAAAAAATAATTTGTCAGCTATTTCAATGAAAATTTCATGCAGACTCTTGGATTTTACTGGTCCAACAGACCAGCCAGCTTCCACTGGTCTTTCTTAAAATCAACTGGCCTCGGACCGACGGACCATCATTAGTGTTGAACCCTGTGGCAAGGTTCATAACAGAAATGAGAACCCCTTCCCTGTGATACTTATGTCTCTCTCAATCTTTTGCAAATACTAAGAACCTTTGTGATCATGTTTTATTATATGAAATATAAAAAAATCAAAATGTTACATTGAAAAACATAATTTAGGGGCAGGTGGGGGGATGGGTATTTTGACAGCCTTGTCAAGTTGACATGGGGGTAAATTTTTGCTTTTTTTCTTCATGTCAAATATGATACATCTTGAAGTTTCCTGTGTGTATGTTATTACGAACCTGTACAGCAATTCATAAGACAACAATCAGAGCCATAGTAACTTAAAGGCCATAGTTTGATGCCACAGTTATAGTTGGTTATTCACTCAGCTTTGTGTTCGTGTCAGTGTTTATGCATAATTTTATCGGCAGACAGTGTGTGCCCAATAGTGTGTTACAAGTAATTATTTTGTGACAAAATCTATTAGCATGCATACATTTTTTTTCTTTTTGGTAGAGTCTCTCTCTAGTATGAAGCCTATTATTCTCACAAGTATTTCCATATAGACCCTGCATTCAGTTCAAAATTAAGAGGTTTTCTCATAAAATCTCCATTATTTGGATGCATGGCTACTATTTAAATTTTGTAATGAATTTAAGTCTAGAGGCAGAAGAAGGTCTGCCAGCATTTTAACAGCCCCCATAAATCTTTGTTCCAGGGTCGTCATTATAACTCCCTCACTATACTGCTTTACTGCCTGCTTAGTCAGCATTTCAATATTCAGGGCTTTTGTAAATTATAAAATATTGGGCACTGAGGCAACCTATTCTATAGAATTGTTCAAAACATCTCTTTCGGAAATGTATAATTATAATAATAATTAAATATAATGTTATCTATAAAAAAAAAAAATATAATTGCTTTCCATTGCTTTGTCTTAGTGATGGCAGTAATGCTGTCATAAAAGAAAATACATGATAAGTTGTCATCAGTATGTTAAAAGTATCATGCATGCAATAACTAATTACTTAACTAAGTTTTAGTTAGAAGTATCATGTATTCAATAATTGGTTTCTTAACTTTTTTTTGTTAAAAGTATCATGTATGCATTAACTGGTTACTTAACTGGTTTTCTTTAAATTATAACTGGGATGCAGTAACTGGTTACTTATCTATGTTTTTGTTAAAAGTATCATATATGCAATAACTGGTTACTTAACTAAGTTTTTGATAAAATATCTTGTATGCAATAACTGGTTACTTAACTGTTTTTTTGCTAAAAGTATCATTTATGCAATGACTAGTTACTTAACTACATTTTTAACTGTAGTTAACCTTTTTTAACATACAATCAGCTGTGTAGCAGTGATAAGACATTCCATCAAGTATGAATTGCAATGTTTCATTGTTCAGCATAAATGAAAATAAGTTGCATTTAAATGTGCTATGAGATGATTTCTTTATTCAAATAAACTCCTTTTTTACATAAAACTAGAACAAACCATTGTCTTGGTATTTTGAGTGATAACTGACCATAGATAGGGCCTTGCTTGTTACAATGATTTTTGTCATAACTTCATTAGATTGTGTCATCTATGAAATATTCAATCTGACTTCATCGGACCTGGTAGCGCAATCGTCAGGTGCAGGTACTGGAGGCCCCAGGTTTGATCCCGGACTGCTCAAGCCAATATAAGGGTAATTCCCGACTGGTTGGCCCGGTGTCCGGATATTGTGACTGGGTGTGGTATCATGCCAGGTGTTCACGGCATGCTGTACACAGTGAAGGCAACTCTATATCTGCTTCAAGTAGACACCTTCTCCAGATAACTGAAATACTGTTGGTGGGACGATAAACCAAACAGACAAACAAACAAACAATCTGACTTCATCACTTTGTAAACTTTTTTTTTGACACATTGTGGGAATTTCCTCCAAAAGTCGACTTGGAATCTTGTAGAAAACTTTCTTTTTTAACGACCCAATTTTGCAACCATTTAATTGTTATTTGGCATAACTAACCAAATAGATCCAAGATAAAATTCTTACTTAAAATACTTTTGACTAAGCTGTTCCAAACTCCTTGTGGCTGGTTCTAAAAATAGCTAACAATGCTGCATATACAAAGATAGAAAACTCCCCAATGAAGTCATGTTTGTGGAGTCTCATGACAACTCCACAAATTTATGATATTAACAAGCAGCTTTTTAAGTTAACCATATATAGTTTGCAGTTTCTTTGATGAGCAGTCTGATTAGGATCTACATTATTTTCTGCTCAGGCTATGTTTATAATTATATCAACCCTGACATAGTAACATATATAGTATTAAAGCAAAAATCGTTGAGAATTTAGCATAGGGTTCTTAACAAAATGTTGCAAGCTCATGGTTAAAGGTGGTATCGGACAGTTTACCTTTGTCTAATGTAACAATATCTTGTTGGGGTATTTGTGCAAAGGTTCTGCAGGAAGATCATACTTTAGTCTAAGCTTAGGCGATTCTCAACAGTCTCAATTATCAGGGTAGTAAAACTTGTTAATCAACACAAAAATGTTAATTCTTTTTAAATCTATAAATAAGTAGGCTTGGGATTCCTGCTAAAAATAGACAGTCAACATCAAAGCGAATGACATAAATAAGCTAAATTATGAGTGGTCAGATGATTTTCTTAGTATGAGAATATGTCATTATGGTTCCCTTTTCACACAGGTGTAGGACATCAATAAACAGTGTTTTGCGAGATCTGCTCTGGTAACAATACTTTATTTGGTTGTTTAATGAAAAAATAAGCTCCAAACTGTCAGATACCACCTTTAAGTTGGAAATGACCTTGTAGTTAATATATCTTTTGTACAAAATCTGTAGGGTACACTGGCTTCCTAAATATTTTTATTTAGGATTCTGTTTTGCAGTAATTGCTATCAATACAATTTTATAATTTATAGCTTGTAAGAATTTAGAGAAACCATTGAAGTGTACTATTTTATTTTATAGCTAAAATCTACATCTGAACTCATACATCAAAGTTTATAGCTTGCACTTTAAAGGTAAATGTTTTTGTATTAAATGGGCTGTGATTTATGATACAGTGGGTGATATAATTATAGGCATATATTAGTTATAAATCTTGAAAGTTTTATACCTGTCCTTTGCAATAGTTTTTGGTTTGAAGACAGACTTCAGTGAAGGGCAAATGGAAGATTTTGTCAGTGTCTCTGTCTGTCTGCCTCTAACTCTGTCATTCTCTTTGGCTTTCTCCCTTTCTAGCTGTGTGGCTCTCTGTTTGTATGTCTGTGTGTGTAGTTCTTCCTATCACTCCCTTTGTGCCCCTCTTTCTTTCTCTGTCAGTCTCTGTCTGTGTCTCTCATCTCCCTTTACCCTATTCCCCTCTCTCTCTCTCTCTCTCTCTCTTTCTCTTTTTCTCTCTCTCCTCTCTCTCTGTGTCTCTGTCTCTCTCTTTGTGTCCTTTTCTCTCTCTCTGTCTCTCTCTGTCTGTCTTCTCTCCTCTGTCTTTTCTCCTCTTGCCTCTTTCTGTCTCTCTCTGTCTGTCTGTCTCTCTCTCTCTTCTCCTCTGTCTCAATTCTCCTCTCACCTCTCTCTGTCTTGCTTTGTCTCTGTCTCTCACTCTCTCTCTCTCTTCTCTCTCTCTCCCTCTCCCTCTCTGATATTATATATTTGCAACTGACAGAAAGAAGTAGTATTTTGTGAAAATAAAAACTTGGCTGCAGTTATTGAGCCTCTATAATTATCTTTAACAACATCCTACTGTTGAGAAAACTGAGCCTTTGTAATTCTCTTTAACAACATCCTACTGTAGATTGCATACAGTATGAACAGTGCTGGCACATCTTCTTTATTTAATAACACCATTATTGTCCAGGGGTGTGAAATGGTCAACCCATGCATGATATTAAACAGTATTAATATCATTTATTCCATCTTATAAGAGACAGTGGAAGTGTGAAATTAAGCTATATTAGAAGTATTAATACAGGCCCTCACTCATCATGCTTGGTTGTTTTGAGGAGTGAAATCTGTTATTATAGAAATGGTTCGTTATTACAAGCCATTTATGAAAGAAGGTCTATGATGAAAGGAAAATATCTTTTTTAACAAAAATAGCTTTTTGGTTCTAGGATTCTAAACCTAAGATACATTGTGTTAGAAAAGTGAGTTTAATGTTTTTTGAACACCATTTTTTTTTTTTTTATAAATTTTTTTGCTCATTAAATAGTATTGTACTAGAGTTTGGGTTTTTATAAACACCAAAGCAAATACAGCAATCTACAACAGTAACATCCAATAATTACATGCCATTCAGACATGTAACATTTGGAGATTCACCGACCAGAAACACATTTTACATGCCCAAAGTTTGGTTTCAGAAACAACAATAGGGACTTTTTTTACTAATTATTGTTTGTTGGATATATTCTTTGTTATAGTACCGTAATTAGAGTCACCATCACTGCAAAATCCAACCAATCTTTTTCTGAACTCACTTTCAAGATCCTGAAAAAATTACTCGCTCGTCCAGCTTTAAACTTCATAAAATTCACATGTCCACTCTTAATTTTGACTGGACATGTGATAACTTTGATGACTAATATAGTCATGTTTATTCTTTTATAATTACTATTCTTTAACCTATATTTCATACCCATATTAAACAATATTTTTGGATATAGATTTTTGATAAAGAATGAAAGAAATAGTCATTTCTAATTGTAAATGATACTGCCTCTTCATATTCAGGAAAGATTCATTTATCCTTGGATTTTGCAATGATGTCATTGTTTTTGCCTTTGTCTTTAATGTCCATGTTTGTAATTGCAAAAGACCAGTAATTATAAAATTTCTTTTGATATTTTATTTATATCTATTTTTATTTTATAGAATGTCTCCTGATCCTAGCCTTCTATGGACCCTCTTCATGGGGGTTCAAGTTCCATTTGGAGCGATACCTCATATGGTGCATTGGTGGTTCTACCCTGACATAAGTCTGAATTCTTCCCCGTCAATAATTAGCTGGACATTGCTAATATGAAAATAATCGCATTGATGCTATGTAAGAAAAGAAAAACGAACGACATTCTACAGATCCATGTATCCCACACAGAGATGTATATGGCCTGTCTTCTCTGAACCTTTATGAATGTATTACTCCCACAATACCACAGCGATGTCAGTTCTGATTACCTTCCTCCAAGAGATCTCAAATGATGATATTGTTTTATTACAGCGATGTTTGGACAGACTTCGAGAGAGTCGGGAGAAATTGAAATCACGATTCCGCAAAATTGGTGAGGAGAGCGATAAAGACACATTTATTGAAGATTTGATGAGAGCAGAATGGAAAAGTCTGCAAGAAGACCAATTGAAGCAACATGGAGATATGGATATAGAGGTAAGGATATTGATATAGATTTTAAGGCTACTGATATAGAGATATGGATATAGATTTAAGGATATGGATGTAGAGGTTATGATATGGATATAGGTTTACGGATATGGATATAGAAATACATATATGGATATAGATTTAAGGATATGTATGCGGAGGTCGATTAAAGGATAAGGATACTAAGGTAGATTAAAGGGTATTATGGATGTAGAGGTATGGGGATAGGTTTAGGGATACAGATGTAGAGGTATGGATATAGGTTTTAGGAAATGGATGTAGATGTAAAAATATGGATTTAAGTTTAAAGATATGGATGTAGAGATAAAAGAATGGATATTGGATCAGGTATATGGATGTAGTGGTAAGGATATGAACATAGAGATGGATATGGGTGTAGAGGTAAGGATATGGATATAGAGATATGGGTGTAAAGGTAAGGATATAGAATGTAGAGGTGAAGATATGGATGTGGGTAAAGTTATGGGTGTAGGTAAGGATAGGGATGTAGAGGTAAGGATCTGGATACTTGTTTATAGATATGGATATAGTAAGAACCGTAGAAACGCATCAGAGACAACTATGTCGCTGTTCAATAAATTTTATTTGACAATAGAAATAGCAAATGAAAATAAAGATATATGTCTGATATGGCCTTCAATCTGTCTTCATCAGGCTACAGCTTTAGACACAAAAGGTAACTTTAACCGAGGCTTGATACATACACCCTAATTGAAACATTTGGCTGAAACACTCAACTTTTGTCCATTTATCACACAGGTCACCTACATCCACCATATTGCGCATGTTGTCATGAACGCCACCACTTTGCCCTACATCCCAGTCAGATATACATTCTTTTAACAGTGATGCTAAATTGACCCAAGTATGTATCTCAGGCATGCTGCAAGTGAGCAGTACGTTGGCTTCCATCAACCATTCACCTGTCATATGGTGTTCAATAACAATTATGTAACTGTCACAGGCAGTTGAAGTCCATGTGTCTGTCGTGATGGCAATGGCGGTACACCCCTGCAGCTGTTGAACCAGGACACCGGTTTCTTTATTGTACTTATGGTGATTTGAGACCTGATGGTATTTTGGGCTAGTTATAAAATCACGAAAAATGTTTGGTTCGTAAACACGATGCATACTAATAATTGAAAACGTTAAAGATTAAAAAAAATGTTTAAATATAAAAGAAATAATATATAAACATGTTACAAATTAAATATGCTGTCCCAATCCCAATTATTAAATTCATGATTGCTGGATAAGAGGATAAACATATATTTAAAGTAAACAACCACAAGGACATTTGATCTTTTATAACTTTTATTTCAGCATATATGCATGTACAATGCATATAAACTGGTTACTGGTTACTGAATTTGTGGCCAGTTAACCTGCCACAGCATTTTTTCTCACTATTTTGACCCTCAGAATTGGGAATTTCCTGTGTTATTTAGTCAAAATTGGGAAAGGTTCAAGCCATATTAGATATATCAAATTAAACCAAAAAAATAAAATAAAATACTGTGTTCATTCAGCTCCCTGTATATTTCACTATTTACAAAGCAATATCTCTATATCTCATGTCACTGAAGAAGTCTCTTATTTCATTTATTTGACCATGGGTGACAATGGTTAGATTTTGTTGTTTTTTTAATTTTTTTTCTTGAAATTTTTAAAAACATACTTTCTGCCATTGGGAACATGACCCAATATCAGTCTTTAAAACGGGGTGGAAAAAACCTATACCAGATATGAGATTAACCAGTTGACCAATGCCATCCCTAGTACTGGTAAAAGAATAGGGGTTTTATCTTAAGAGCTAGAGATGTATAGGTAGACATGGATAAAGAGTCAGATATATATTATAACAGGAGAAATAGAGGTATGGATATCAATAGATATATTTTGATAAAGAGGTAGAGATAGCTCTAGCAGTAGAGATAAGTATAAAGAGGCAGGACTATGAATAAATAGTTTGGGATATAGAGATATTCATAAAATGGTTAGAATTTAGATATAGCTATGGAGGTAGAGATATGTATGAAAAGGCAGCGATATATGGTGAAAGCGATAGGAATATAGAGGCATTGATAAGGATAAAGAGATAGGGATACTGCTATAGAGTTTGGAATATGGATATAGTAATAGTGATTGTAGTAGTGATAGGCCTAAAGAAGTAGGGAAAAAGGGGTAATTTTATAAAAAAAAAAAAAAAGAGATACAAATGTGGGAGTAGTGGTGAGGATATAGATTATAAATAGATGATGAATCCTTGTGTGCAATATTGCTTAGGTACAAACTTTAATCACAGGACTGTGTAGACAGATGGATGTGAGGTGGTAAATATACCAAACAGTACTGTCTCGGTCTGCAATGTTGCTTGGTACAAACTTTTATAACAGGACTTCAATATGTGGACAGATGGATACAAGGTTGTAAATACACCATACAATACTGTCTCCATCTGCAATGTTGCTTGGTACAAACTTTTATAAAAGGACTTCGTCTGTGGACAGATAGATGCAAGGTGGTAAATACACCATACTGTGCTGTCTCTGTCTGCAATGTTGCTTGGTACAAACTTTTATAACAGGACTTCAATATGTGGACAGATGGATGCAAGGTTGTAAATACACCATACTGTGCTGTCTCTGTCTGCAATATTGCTTTGACAAAAACACAACACAACAGTTGTACATTGAGAAATCTCATAAAAAGCATTCAGCATTCTGTAGTGCCCTTTGTGTGCATCTCCATTGAATGAACATTCATATTTTATTTAGTAAAAGCATTGAAGTGATAGATAAAGGATAAGACAAAAGTGTTGTTATTGCAATATTGTTGAAGTAAGTTATGGAATTGCATGTCTAGAGTTGTTGCCAGGATATGTGGCTATAGGTGGGATGGGGGTGTGACGGGGAGGGTGTAGAGACAGAAAATAAGATGGTTCAGTACAGATGCTTTATGTAATATTGAATCTGAATGACTTGCAATCACTTGGAAGATCATCATAATGAATTTTGCATTGCCCCAGAATGCATTTTGCCTTATTGCCAGTCCCTACTTGTCTCTGTTGAGAGCTTCATCTGAACTCAGACATAGATGGAAATGAAAAAGAACAACAACCAGTTATTTTTATTGCAGTACTGCACACAAAAAAGCATTCATTCATGCGATTTTAATCATGAAAGTTGGATAGATGCATAAAATGGGCTAGGGACAACCAACTGTCCCTCACTGCAATATTGCAAGAAATTAGTCAAATAGCGAGGCATTGATTTACGCCTCCTGTCACTAGAACAGGGATTAAGCCTTTCTGATCCATCCCTTATTACTTACAGAAATAAAGCTGTACAGTGGCTGTCAGACAAATCATTGTCCAATTCACATTAGCTCTCATCTTATGATTATTATAAGGGCCGTGGCTTGGATGGTCATGATTAAGATTTTGAACGTTTTTCTCTCACTGATGTTATAGGAGAGGGCGTCAGCAGCTGGTGCCGCTACTGCTGTTGGAATGGTGTTTTTCCATCCATTGTTTAAATAATTGCTTTGTTTTGTCTAGGTAATAAAAATGTGTTTGAATTACTTTTCCCAAAATACAAAGATATGTACATTTTTGTCTGTTTAAGGGAATTTTGCTTGCATGTATTTGGCATGCATTCACTTTTTTAGCACATAGCTACTTAATTTGTGTAGAATAATTTATCTTATCACATATAATATTATAAAAAGATTATTGATGTTATTCACTGTATTTCTATAATGTATTTACTGGTATTTGTATGCATTTGCCATAAATATTGATTTATATAACATTTTCTTTTCTTTATACTTTTCTATGTATGATCTTGTTTTGTAACTGCATAAATATAATTGATATTCAGGCCAGTTATTGACAAAATAGAACTAATTATTATCAGTTCTTAGATTGTCCATTCATTGCTTCAAATAAGAGTGCAGTTCCTTATAAAATGTTTTTGCGTGTATGTGTTTTTGTTCATTCACTTGTTTCCTGCGGCTGTCATTTCTTGCTGCAAAATATTTTCCTCAAGTCCTTTTTTTAACATTTCCTGTTTCTGGTAAATGTCCTAATGAACTCAATAAACCTTCCTGGAATAGGTCTGTGTTTATAATCTTACACTTCCCTGGTAGAATCCTCACCTAAATCTGATTAACTACTCTCATTGATTTTAGTGTAATAAGGAAATGAAGTGTCACATGCTGACTTTAAAACATGCTCAAGTTCTTGTTTAATTGAAACTGCCAGCAGGTTTATTCACAAGTGATATCTATCAGTTAAAACATCACTTGATCCATATAACAGAATCTAACAAGTTTAGATGCTTGACATAAATATTTTTTAATTGAATTTAAGTGTAATTAAACATTTGCAATGAAACTGGAGATGGTATGCTAGTGTCATCCCAACACTCAGGGAGTCGGTAATATTGTCGGTCTATAGGGGGGTGTCAGGTGGTCAGTTGGTAGAGTCACTGACTTGTAACTCCTCTGACTGATCAGCAGCTCAGGGCACAGGTTCGAATACCGGTTAGGGCGAAGGACTTCATGTGATAAGTTCTACCAGCTGACCTGTGGTGCACCACTGGTTCTACCCAGACATCAGTCTCTGGGGTCTCCCTCTACCAGCTGACCTGTGGTGCACCACTGGTTCTACCCAGACATTTGTCTCTGGGGTCTCCCTCTACAAGCTGGAAGTGGCTATAATGACTATTATTGTGTTGTGATGTATTTAGAAAAGAAAACAAATTGTCAGTCAGTCTGTCCATATTTTGAAATGAATTTAGAGATAGGAGTGATAAAGTAATAAGAATAGAAAAGGATGTGAGAAAGAAAATACATTCGGGGGAAATTGGAAAAAAGAGATGTTTTTGTTCGATGTTACATTGCACCGATACAGTTATGATAAAATTGATGACGTCCACCTAATTATTGGTGGAGGAAGACCCCAGACTTATATCTGGTAAGAACCACCAGTGCACCGCAGGTAAGCTGGAAGATCTCCCCACATGGAAGTTTTTGCCCTGACTGGGACGTGAACCCATGCAGTGAGGGACTGAGGAGTTTCAAGTCACCTACTTTAAACGCTTGGCTACAGTCACCCGGCAAAATAATAGAGTATAAACAGCATAATAATGTATTTATAACTTGGGTATAATGTGTTAAATAGAAATGTAGCAGTGAGATGATAACGGGACTTTTTTGGCTATATGTTATATCCCATAGCATGTTATGTAAAGGAATTAGACTCATCAGTAACACTACACATGCTTGTCTGATTGGGAAAGTGATTTATCCATAAACAAAAGCCTGATTTATGTGGATCAGCTAAGCCAACTTTAAGAGTGTTCTGTTTCACTGAAAAGCTTTTTGTGCGAATGTAAGGTATGTAATGAGTCATTTGTGAAATTGACGAAATAGTGATTTTCTATTGCAACATGTACATTCACAAAAGAATTCATAATTACATTTTCATCTTGTAATTACTGTTTATATATTCATATAGTAATTTACTCTGAGATATTAAATACAAAAATATGATAAAAAAGACTCAAATAGATTTTCATTTTTTACATTTCGCTATTGCAATTCCATTGCGTACTCATACAGTAAATTGTAAACTGTACTGCGATAGGATTTGTCTGCGAAACATCGTAAATGTTAAATTTGAAGTTTTTCGACAGAGCTCAGCCCCAAAAAAGAAAACCTTAGCCAGACAAACAAAGAAAATCAATCAGAAAATATAAAAGTGTATGAAGGCAAACAACAGCTTTTGTTTAAAACCCTATGGCAGAAAGACTGTCCTTGGTTGAGATACGATGAAGGCACCGGCTTGATGTTTTGCAATGATGTTTTCGGGCTAGTGAAACCAATTTCAGGCAAGTGATTTTTCCCAGTGGCTTACCCAATAGGGCAAGTGGTTTGAAAAAATTAAGGCAAAGACTGTAAATAGTAACAAAATGGCCACGATTACTGGCCTATCTGGCTGCCAGTGTACTGATGTATTTTTGAAGCCCAGTTGACTGGGACAATTATCGATAATCGTCCCTATGAACAAAAGCATGCGACAGGTAAATATGATGTCACAGTTTAACAAAATAGCTGATGAAAAATGATGCTTAAATCCCCAGCATCTTTTTTCAAGCCTTCTCAAGAATGGTTTATATAATATTTTGCTTTCTGACAGCAAAGGTCACCAAATAACACAATATGTATTTTAAACGATAATATACATTTAGAGCTGGTCCAAACACTGGTAATTGGACCCCAAATAAATGCCGCCAGACTTTTAGACCCTCAAGGTTAACATTTTGATAGCTGGAAAATCATAGGGCTTGGCCAAAATTCACTGTGTATAATAATCGCAGTTTATTGACTACAGATGACTTATTGAAGCCAATTGATGTTTCAAGGATACTTGTTTCCTAACAAAGACATCTTGTTTAAGGTAAAAAACAAACAAACAATCTGAAATCAACAAAAGTTGACAACTGATTTACAAATCCAAGTAACTCTTACATTAATATAAATAAATAAAAGAATTCATGGCAGTTGGAAATAATGTAATTGTCATTGGCAAATGAACTGAAAGCAAACATCATAAAAGAAAGCCATTTATAGGATTTGGTTTTCACTGAATTAAGTGATACTAATAAATCTACATTTAGAAAACAAATACACTAGGCTTAAGGTGCCATTTGTTCATTATTCTACATTGAAAAAGAGCCACATACATGTAGAACTGAAAATGAGGTTTCCATTTCTTCGTTATTGGTATGGATAAATCAGGCTCTAGTTAAAAACACAGGCCAGATAGAATTGGGTCGGAAATGGGAATACCGCCTGCCTTTACTCCACATAGAATTGTTTTCATTTGTTGATCATATAAAGGTCCAGCCAGGGTTTCACCATTCACTGGAATCTGGTTTCTGATTTTAAGATGGTATCTGACAGTTTGGGCCAAAGATTAATTTCTAAAATAACCAAATAATTTGTTACCTGAAACGGTCCTGCAAAAATGCTGTTCATTGGTGCCCTAGGTCTATGTGAAGCATAGTGAAGAATAAATCCCCAATTCTCATTACAAACAGATATTTCCTATCTGAAGCACGCTGCAGATATAGCTATTCTTAAATGTAAATGATCTTACTCACTGTTTACTATCAAATAGTCATTGATTTCTGTATATAGCAGATATCACTATTGTGCTTATTTATAAATTTGGGAAGAAAGTTTAAAAAATGATTTATTTTTTTTTGGATATTGTCCTCAACAATGAAGGTAGTGTTCATAATAGTCTTTATATAAGACAATATTATAAATTTATGGGGAAATTAAGACTAAATCTCCCGAAACAGAAAAAAATACTGTTGCATGTATTGGATAATAGGCAAACTGTTGGGTGACACCTTTAAGGACCATGGGCACCCATGACAGCGGTTAGTCGCTGACTTGTAAATCCTCAGCCCTGAATCACGTGGGAGGGAGTTCCAGTCTGGGCAAGAACTTGTATGTAGGGAAGTTTTCAGGCTAACCTGCGGTGCACCGGTGGCTCTACCCAGACATAAGTCTGGGGTCTTCCTCCACCAATAATTAACTGGACGTCACTAATATGACTTTAGCTGAGTTGGTGTGATTTAATAAATAAAACTCTTTAACTTCCAATGCAGCATATCTGCGACTTACGTCCAACTGCCATTGTCCCCGATTTGGCAACTCAGATATACTATTTGAACCTGCACCCTATACTTCTTTATTTTAACGTCATGCTAGGGAAGTTTATTAGAGAACAAGGCAAGGAAGATCATTTTACATTATGCAAACAAAAAAGCCATGGTAATTTGCAACTATTTTTGAAATTTTTTACAGGAAGACAAGCTAGCAGTGCAAAATTTGTTGACAAAATGGCTGCCAGACTTTCAGTTGATGATGTACTTGCATGGATAAGGCATGATTCTGACTCCTGATAAATGATTAATTTGTCAGACAATGCACGTAATTTTGTAAATTATGTAAATTTTGCTTAATGTCACGTGGATTTCAGATTGTCCTAATTTTTGTTTTGTTGTTTTTCACCTGTAATTTACCTGTCAAAGCTGTCAATTATATTGATCTGTACTGGACCTAGCAGCGCAGTCTGTAGAGTGTTGGCTCCAGGTACAGGCGGCCCCAGGTTCGATCCCGGCCACGACATACCAGTCGTTAAAAATTGTAGTGGGATAGCTCCCTTGCCAATGCTCAAGCAAAAATAAGTGTAGTGCCATGACTTGGATGCCTGTTGTCTGGATAATGTGACTGGGTGTTGTATCATGCCAGGTGTTCACGGCATGCTATACACAGTAAAGGTATCACTATATCTGCTTCAAGTGGACAACATCTCCAGGTAACTGAAATACTGCTGATGGAACATTAAACCCAATAAAACAAAAATATTACCGGTAATCTGTCTAAAATATTAATAGAGGTAAGGGTATTCCCACCTATATGTTTCATCAATATCATCAAACCACTACTTTATGCCCTGAATATTTATATTGAAACTTCTGTGCACTTTTATCACTACGGCACATTCATCCAGTTAGATCCATCTGTTGGTTCTCCACCCTTATCAACAGAAAGCTGTGACTTTGTATGTTTCACAATATTAAATATAAAAGGATATTTGTATGTCGAATATAAAGGGATAAAATATTTCCAGAAATAACAGTTTTTCTTATATTATTTGTGCATGTTTTCCAAATATGGAAAAGAAGCTATGTTCAAGCCCTAGATCAAGGTTATCTGAATCATACTGTGTTCACTTCATACACAATCATACAGGAAATTATAAATACAGTATGTCCTGAAAGTTTCATAAGAAACTTATAAAATATACCAACAAATAATGATTTAGGAATTGTTTAAACAGCTTTACCCTATTTAACATTTTAATTAGAAAGACATTTGGCATTTGTAAGACTGTTTCCTCAGACAATTGGCAGGGAAGGAGTTAAGGACTAACCTTCGTAGCACAATAGATAGAATGCTAGCCTCACTTGCAGTAGCTTGATTTGTTTATTGGCTGTATTGTCCTACCAACAATTGTGCAGGTACGTGTATATAGAGGTGATGTTCTATTGAAGCTGATATATACTGCTGCCTTGGCTGCAAATAGCACACCATGAACATCTGATGTTATACCTCTCCCATATATACATTGCCATACTATACAGACTATTTCTTTTAGACTTAGTGCCTTAAAGGTGGTATCCAGCAGTTTGCCTACATAAAAAACATGTAACACCAATATTGAACTTTAATATTGGGGGATTTGGGCATAATTTTTGCATAAGTACATACTTCAGTTTTAATAAAGATGATTTTGAACACAGACTGTATTGTTAGACAGTACTAATTGAGAAAAACAAACTCCTCTCTATGCTCATTCTTTCCATCTCTATATAAAAAGCATGATAGTGATCTTGGATAAAAATAGATGTCAACATCAGAGCAGATTACCCAGATGACTATATAGCGTAATCGTAAAAGTAAATGGTTACATGGTTTGCTAAGTTTAAAAATAGCTACGTCTGTAACGTGGCTCAGATAGAAAACCTCAGTTTGCAAGGATGTGTGGTGATTTATGCTTGATGGTTCACACAAATCTGGGACATCAATGAACACCATTTTGCAGGACCTTTTCAGGTAACAATGAATTATTGAGTTATTGAAGAAAAAAATATTTGGTCCAAACTATTGGATACCTCCTTATGTTACTGACTTTAGACTTAATATCTTCAGTCTGTTGCCTGACATACTGCATTTCAATTAGCATCTATGTCTACAAACCAACTTTTTTAACAAAGAAGGCAATACTTATAAGGAATGTTTCATTAACTTTTTTACATCTAGTGCTCTCTGTTTAAGGCTAAGTGTGACATGATGACCTCAGACATGAGGATGAAGTGACCAGACAGATTTGTACGAGTTTTGTACTGGCTGCCGTAATTAGGATAACAAAGACTGAAGCGTAATATACAACACATTCAATTGTTTTATATAAATGGCAGATTGGCAGTCTCAAAATATCTGTTCTTAGGTATTTAATTAAACATTCCCTAAGATCTCTAATATTGTGTCATTTTCAAACTGTTTGCAATGTATGATGAGAAGATTACAATAAAAAAGGTTCATTATAAAGCTAACATAAAGTTTTAAGAACAGAATATTTAGTTAACTTTGTCTTTAAGTTCAGCAGAAAATGCTGTTAAAACACACATGATACAGTGAAAAAGTTGTCACACCTATGTGAAAGTTACGAGAAACTTGATAGAAGTTGCATCATAGAAGTTGCTGATGCAGCAATCGTATATAAAAATGACGTAAACATATTTTATCGCATAAATTATCAATTTTGATACTAGTAAGAAATATTTTACTTTTTTAAATTTTCTTTTCCCCAAGAACCTACTGATGCTTGTCTATATATGAAGATTTAATTCTTGTAACTATTCAGTCCCTTACAGCGTAGGTTTGACTCCCGGGTTATTCCTCCAACAATAATTAGCTGGCGGTTGCAGATTTGACCATAATTGTATTGGTGTGGTGTAACTAAAAACAAAGATACTGTCGAAGATAATGAGCTGACTATATATAGCAGTGCCTGATGTCTACAGGAGCAAGTGTTGTATCAGACCATTGGTTGTGTCCAGACAAATTGTTGCTCAGATTCTAGCCGGATAGTTTATCTCCGCCTGTGGTCGCCAGGGGACTGTGGGCAATTATTCTGACGATAGACAATTGGGCGAAGAGAAATGAATCGGTAATAAATTTGTTAGCACCGTTCATGACTTATCCCATTGTGGGTCTGCTGCATCATAAATAATGTGTAACGACTGGCAGTCTGCAGTTACTTTTATTGCCATGTTATAGATATTTCCTGACCATACTACATTAGCTTCATAATTGTTACTGTTACTTGCACCCGGGCTCAAACCTATAACAATATGGAAAACACAGCAATATCAATATAATATTATTTGACTTTATCATGATGTAGGTATAGTCATTTGTGGTTGTATTTTGTTTGATTGTTTTGATTTATTTGTTGATAGATTTTGCCAACATATTTGTGCTTTCTTAAATAGATTTTGAGGTAACACATAAAGCAATGATCTGCTCTTTATCAAAGATTGATATTTTTATTCTATCAAATCATATGCACTGGTATTTTCTTCTCTTATTATGCCAAATGGGTACATATACAATAAATATGTAATTGTGTCTTAAGCTACTTAAACAACACCACGTTAAGAACTAACTAGTAATAATTTATATGGATAAATGTCTTCGCTCTTATAATTACAGAGCATTAAACCCAGCTGTTGTATAATACATGTAACATAATTATACTGGAAGAAGAATGGATGAAGGAAGCGTGTTCATGATTTATACATCCTTGATAGTGCACACCCATCCCTGCACTCATAACTCTGATTCCCCAGGTATTATAGGACCATATTGATATCCTGTGAGCATGTCTGGCATTTTATTGTTTACCTGCAGTTTTTTGCTAACATCTCCCTGCCTCTCCTTAGATCTTCTCCTCTCCAGAGATCTTGTACCACCCCGCAAGCCTACACCTAGCCTACTCCAGCTCATAGTGTGGTGTTTACATTTCAGGACGAAAGCAGTTACGGCCACCTAGATATTGACCAGGTCCTTGAGATGTTTGAAGATTTCCAGAAAGAGCTTCGTCAAGAAGGTACAATAGTTCATTTGGATATTATCCTGATAAAACTTGACAGAAAAATATCTGCCACTGCCATGTAATCCATAACCTTGTAATCCTGAATGAAGAACTTTTTGAGAAGTAGGGCAAAATTCACCAACCAATCTTAAGTCAAAGTCATATCTTGAGTTAAAATCGCCATTTACATAATATAATAATAATAATAAAACCACATTTATATAACACTCTTTTCATAGACAGTCTACGTTCAAAAGTGCTTAATATTACTTTGACATGCCTATTTGTTATGTATACACAACAAAGGTAAAAATAAATATCTATATAGTCTAAAAGTTAAGGAACACACAACTGACTTAATATTAAATAACTTGTTCAGGTATAAAACATG
The DNA here is from genome assembly GCA_007844125.1 of Sinonovacula constricta. Lineage (NCBI taxonomy): Eukaryota > Metazoa > Mollusca > Bivalvia > Cardiida > Solecurtidae > Sinonovacula > Sinonovacula constricta. Next base: position 36,067,315 of record CM017571.1, on the reverse strand, counting down.
ATTAATGTTAATTAAAAAACAATTTAAATTATAAAAAAGCAACAAGCCCACTAAACTAGAAGTATTTTATTACATACCAACAAATATAAGTTGTGTATGTTTAAATACAATTTTAAGCCCAGAGTAGTTAAGGTTAAGTCAAAATTTCAGACATTGAAGCTTCTTATACTTGGTAAGATACTGTTAATTAGCCTGATACATTTTGTTAAAAACCCATGCTAAATTCTCAGGATTTTTTGCTTTAATAGTATGTATGTTACATGTAAGGGTTGATATACTTACAATCAGAGACTGAGAAGCAAACAAAGATTATTACCCCAACCCTGTTATGTGGGCACCATTACCAATATTACCAACATTGTTATTGTATGTACCTGCAGTGTATTGGTAAGGAACAGATAAAAATAAAAGGAGTTGTCACTCTGTCTCTATCTCTGTTTCTCTCTCTCCCACTCTCCCTCCCTCTCCATCTCCCTTTCTTTCTCTGTCTCTCCCTCTTTCACTTTCCCTCCCTCTCCATCTCCCTTTCTTTCTCTGTCTCTCTATCTCTTTCTCTCCCTCTCTCACTCTCCCTCCCTCTCCATCTCCCCCTCTTTCTCTGTCTCTCTCTGCCCTGTTTCTCTGTCTCTCTCTGCCCTCTTTCTCTGTGTCTCTCTCATCTCTTCTCTTTCCTGTCTCTGTCTGTCTGTCTGTCTATCACTCTATGTCTTTCTATCTATCTCTATCTAACTCTCTGTCTATCTATCTGTCTGTCTGTACCTACCTACCTACCTACTTACTTACCTACCTACCTACCTACTTACTTACCTACCTATACCTACCTACCTACCTACCTTCTACATACATACATTCATACATACATAACTACATACACACAAACACACACACACACACACACACACAATCATAACTACATACATATATAACTACATACATCCATACATACATACAAACCTAAGTACATACATACATACATACATACATACATACATACATACATACATACATGCATACATGCATACATAACATACATAACATACATTCATTCATTCATTCATTACATACATAACATACATAACATACATTCATTCATTCATTCATTACACACATATATTACATACATTACATACATACATACATACATACATACATACATACATACATTACATACATACAATGTTCATAAATGGTTAAAACATAAGCATTTCTTTTTCATCTTCGATAAGTTATAAACAAATTAAGAACTATTTTTCAACATTTTATTTGAAAATAACTGTTAAATATCAAGCTTTAAGTACAAGAATGTTAGTGGAAATATATTAAAGAAGGCAGTAATTAAGTAAGAATTAGAATTTCCCCCAATTCCCTTCGATATGTTGATATATCAACGATATTTTTCTTTCGATATATCGATATCATCAATACGCTTTTTTCAGGGACAGCACTAGTCAAAGGTGCCCACTCATGGTTTGACAAATACCATCTTTATTTTGAGCTGTCCAGTTTTAAGAAAGGAAAACAATTTCAACTGGGTTTTAAGTGCTCTAGATATGTGCTCCGTAATGATAGTGCCAATACTGTTTACTAGGATTTCAAACTTGGAGAAAATTAATATTGATATTGACTGATTGAAATGTCTATAAACTAGAGAAACATGCTCATCTAATGCCAGCCTATTGTTATTTAGAAATGAAGAAATAAAACTGTATAAAAATCCTTTTATTATGAATACCTATTGTTTGCTCTGCTTTGTTCTTTACCGCTCTTCTCATTGCCAGCCACATCTCTCTGATTTGTCATGATTTCTTTGTCTTCTTTACTCAACTTTACAGTTTGCCCACTTATAAAGGGATGGCTATTGAAACTATTTTAAAGTAAGGTACGAATCGATAATTGTGATGATGTGTTACAAAGACTCCTGTTTATTTAAACTATGAAAGCTGACTAGATGCTAACAGAAATGATACAAAAAGACACGACTGAACTGTGATTTGCAGTGACAAGAGACTGGCAATAATAACCCTCTGCCTTCCACATATGGTAACAATCTTAAGTTGTTGTTTTAAATTCCTATTTGTTTAAACCATGAGAACTGACTGGGTAGTAACTGGAATGATACAGAAAAAGACATGTGAAACTGTTTACCATCAACATGATGATGTTGAGACTGACAATATAAGCCCTGAGCCTGGCACATTTGTAAAAAAAATTTACTAAATTCTTAGTATTTTTTAGCAAATGCATGCTTATATTACAAGACATATTGATAAAGACTTAGAGGAGATAGCATAGATCCTGATCAGACAGCTCCCAGTGGGATTTGTCTTGACTGGATCTACACTGTTTGCCTTAAAGGTGATCTCAGACAGTCTGCCAATATCTAATGTGTGACAATATCTGACCACTGTTTGGGCTATTTGTATATAATTTATGCAGAAAAAAAAAATCATATTTTAGTCTAAGTTTTGTGATTTTCAACAGTATCCCAATTTTAAGGCAGTAAAACTCATTAATCAGAACTTAAATGTTCATTCTTTTCAAGTCTATAAATAAGAACTATTGAGATTCCTTCAAAAAAAGACAGCAACCTCACAGCGGATGACTTGGACAAGCTAAAACATAAGAGGTCACGTGGTTTTCTTAGTTTAAAAATAGCTTAATACAGTACAGCGCAGATAGGAAAAACATGTTTAAAATGACAATTGTGGCATTATGGTTCACTTTTTAGACAGGTGTAGGACATCGATAAACAGCATTTTGCGAGATCTGTTCTAGTAACAATGGTTTATTATGATGTTTAATGCAGACAGTTTTAGTTCAAGTTGTCAGTTACCACCTTTAAAACACGGCTTGCAGACTAAAGGTTAGCTGGGTATTTGTTCTCTTCAGGCTTGTTTGAACAAACCCTTGTAAGGAAGCTACAGTCAGGTACCACCTTTAAAACACGGCTTGCAGACTAAAGGTTAGCTGGGTATTTGTTCTCTTTAGGCTTGTTTGAACAAACCCTTGTAAGGAAGCTACAGTCAGGTACCACCTTTAAAACACGGCTTGCAGACAAAAGGTTAGCTGGGTATTTGTTCTCTTCAGGCTTGTTTGAACAAACCCTTGTAAGAAAGCTACAGTCAGGTACCACCTTTAAAACACGGCTTGCAGACTAAAGGTTAGCTGGGTATTTGTTCTCTTCAGGCTTGTTTGAACAAACCCTTGTAAGGATGCTACCGTCAGGTACAAGCCAAACAAGAAATTATCAGGTATTGAATCATTAAAATGACTAAAAGAAGAAAAAATACAGTTTAAAAAAATTGTGTTATTTAGTGTTTTGAAAATGATTAATTAATACTCTACTATTATTAACAACAGTTAGTATTTTAGAAATAAAAAGAGGGCTCTCATGGTCTAGTTCATAGTGTCCCAGATGTGTAACATGCCTGCCTCTGTATCATAGTGTGTTAAAAATAAGGTAATGTTATGAAAAGCCTTTATTTGAACTAAAGTATAACTTACTGCAATAATTACGCACAAATACTCCAGAATTGAGGTCAGATGTTTGTTACATGTATTAGGTGTAGGCAAAGAGTGTCCATTAATGTTTCTATATGATAAACTTTATTTTATATGTTGACCTTTTATTTTGTATTTGTATCTCTAAGATTTCTTATTTGAAATGTTTTCAAGTTTCCACACTATTACTTCTGTTCTACAATATATCTGTGGAACAACAGTTCAGTTTGAGATATTCTGGTGCAAATATCTATCTGCTCTTGGGAAAATTACAAAATATACTATCTCAATCAAATTACTTCTGTTTTATTGCCTTCTGCTTTGTTTTAAAACATATCCATTTTAACAAAAATCATAATGCACCAACTAAGAAAGAGAATTGTTCTAATTGTTCTAAAAATGATCTTATTATTCTTCAGTTGTTATGTACTTTAATTCGAAGGGTATGTACTATAATGCGAAGGGTATGTACTATAATGCAATGCGAAGGGTATGTACTATAATGTGAAATGTATGTACTATAATGTGAAGGGTAAAAGCTTATAGCAAACAAAATAAACATCATAACATGTTATAATGTACAATATCCAAATATTTTAACAAAGAACTCATCAGAACATATTGTCTTAGCTATTGTCTCAATTTCTTTTTTCAGATGTTTTTCTGTCTAATCTGTGTATCATTAACGTGATTATGAAGATCTAAAATTATCTAACTTTATGAGACTCGGTTACAATTTAGATGTAAATAATAAATAATGGTAGGTTGGGTTTAGACCAAAAAATATCTTCCGAATATGACAAAATTAAACAATGGTACCGTACAACAAACATGACAAACAAAAACTTCTCCCATTGTGTATGAAATACTTCTGTGAAGTTGATGAATTCACATTGATCTCTCCAAAAAAGGAAACTGAGACAATAGGGCACGTGAATATGCCTTTAATTACAGAGAGCTTGTACATGTGCCGTACACTGTACTGAGGGTACTGGTTGCCTGGCTTGTTTGCACACACACCTGGACAGCTGTATTAAGGTGGTCAACAAACAAGTGGTCTGTCTTTATTGACTGAGCCATAAAAACTCCTAATAGATGTTAGCATTAATAAAAAAAAATGATATAAAATTTGTTCCTGAGCAGCATCTTCTGATTTTGAATACATCAGGAAAATATTGCTGTAAATATCAGTATGTCTGATAATGTTTATGGAAGCAGGAAAATATCAGATATGAAAAAGGAGGTCTAATTATAATAGAAGAAAGAATAAATTTTTAGAAATGAAAAAGTAATTGTAATTATATTAATAGAAAGAAGAAAAAAATCAGATATCGTAAATAAGAAATACAAAAAAAAGCCAGACGAGGATATGGAAAAAATTAATATATTGGAGAAAACAAGATAAATATACTAAAATAAAAAAGAATACCACACAATGTTCAAGACACTAGCAAACATATGAAATGTAGCATTTAACATGTGTTTAAGAAATAAAGTGAAAATACAACAACAAAGAATGATGTAAAATTACAGCACAATATGTTGTCTTCTGACATAATTACAGATTGTTTAGTTGTTGGATGATAATGACCTATTCCAGGATAAATCTGTTTAGTCTAACATGATTTATATGTATGTTATGTGATATTTATGTATATGAATCGGCCTCTGGTGTAAAACTGCAGTTTAAGTATCTCTATTAAATGGGGCATTATATTTAGAAAAGATTAGTAACAGTTAAAGGAAAATGTATTTTGGGTTTAGGTTGAACGGCACACCGACACTTGATAGGTCATACGGCACCGAGAGGAAGAATGTAAAATACTTCTAAGATGACTGCCAATCTGTAGATCAGGTCATGCCGTTTTGAACAAAGAATTCACAGTGACTGTGGCCAAGTGGTAAGATCGCCAACTTGTTAATCTATGATGCCTCATCGCTTGGTTTCGAGTCCTGGTCAGAGTTTGAACTGTCTTCTGGGGAGGTATACTAGCTGACCAGCTGCATGCAAATGGTTCTACCCAGACATTGTCTGGAGTCTTCCTCCACCAATAATTAGCTGGACATCGCCAATATGACTAACAATTGTTAGCTATGGCTACAATGCATAGAAATGTATCATTGGAAAACTACTAACTTTAATCAGAGGTAAAAATATTTTGTCTACAAAAAAAATACAGTAAAAATAAAGATGATATCACTTTATATGCTAAAATGTAAGAAAACATTGTTTTATTATAATAAAGCATAAAAAAGAATAATTTTGATTTACTGAAAAAAAATAATTAGATATTTTACCTTCTGTAAAATATGAAAAACCTAGTTAAGAATGTAATCACTTGACTCATCAATAGTCATTTGTGAATTGGTCTAAAAATTAAATGAATTGACACCTAAGGTTTTATTGACCTGTTTGTTATGTCGAGTTTGGTACCAGGTACATTAATTTTGTGGCAGACTTGTTAAACAAGTAATGTTTGTCCTGTTACAAATTAACGTCAGAACTTGTTTATATGGTCTTCTGATAATTAATCTTACTCCCTAAACAGAGTTAATTAGAATGTAATTTGAATTTATAGCTGCCCTGAAATGGGAGTCAGTATTGACGGACCTTTAGATTAATGGCGGATTGACTGTAGTCCTAATAATATGCCACATCAATATCCCTTACCACAGTTCATCTGCTTTTTGTTTTATCTTTTTAACATAAAATACTTACTGTGTCCATTTTCCTGACTGGCTTGTTCTGTGTATTCAAGATAGTTGTGAAAATCTTATTCATCGTCATTATGTTGTTTTGTTTTGATGTCAGAAGTTGTAAGGAATGTATTATTGGCTGTATAACTGTTCAATAATCATTTCTTCCTTGCTGAACTCTGTGCATCCTTGTGGCATCTAAATGTAATCAGACCAAACTCCTATGGAATTTTATAGACTCTGCCAGATTGTTGTTGTTTTTCCAGTCTTTTGTCCTCATTATTGTCAAAAATGGGACTCAACCCTGCATATCTGACCCTGTTACTCCTGTGTTTTCCTTTTTTTCTCATTCTGAAGCTTGTATCTGTTCATTTGTAGCATTATGAAAATCAACTTTAGATCATTACCAAAGAGACCATATAACATCTAATTTAAGAAGCATTTTAGTTGTTTTCATTTGTGTCTATATTAATTAAGATCAGATAAACATTCTGTGAAACATTCTAAGCTACTTGAAATGGTGCAACAGGAACCCTTTTTATTATTTGTGTCAGTCCAATTCTTTTACTTTTGAGATGAGAAAATATATTAAAAAAATGTCCTTTAAAAATGTAATTTAACTTTTAAGAGTTATTTCATATATAGAATCATGTATTTAAACTATACAAGGGTACATGCAAGGTAAATGTAAAAAATACAAAAAAAACGCTGAGACAAGACATTACATAAATTGATGTACATGTAGTCAGTCAACCTATGGGCAGAGTCGAGTGCATAATCCAGTTTTTTTAAGTTTTTTTGAAGTTCTACCTCAACTTCTGAGGTGGTTATGTTTTATTTTATATTGAATAAATATTTTAGTAATACATTTATTTTCACATGCTTGCTCAATATTTAATTATAGAGCTCTATAAAATTATTGATGATGTTCCTTTTTTTATTTTTTTATAATTTACAAATGTTAACTGTTATATTTAATTTTAATTTAATTAAGTTTTTGTTTTGTTTTTGGCTCACCTGAGCACAACATGCTCAAGGGGAGCTTTTGTGATACCCAGGTGTGTGGCGTCAATATTTTAGCTTGTGAACCCACTATAGGCCACAGTTTTTATCCAATCTTCATCAAACTTGGTCAGAATGTTTGTCTGCATGAAATCTTGGATAAGTTCATTATTGGGTCACCTGGCATCAGAAAGTAGGTCTAGGTAAAATTTTAGTAAAAACTTGTGGCCAGACTAGAGACCACATTTATAGCCCAATCTTCACCAAACTTGGTCAGAATGTTTGCATGAAATCTTGGATGACTTTTTAACTGGGTCACATGGGGTCAAAAAGTAAGTCACTAGGTTAAATCTTAGAAAAAGCTTGTGAACAGACTAGAGGTAACATTTATAGACCAATCTTCATCAAACTTGGTCAGAATGTTTGTCTGCATGAAATCTTGGATGAGTTCGTTATTGGGTCATCTGGGGTCAAAAAGTAGGTCACTAGGTCAAATTTTAGAAAGAGCTTGGGAACACACTAGAGACCACATTTATGGCCAAAACTTCACCAAACTTGGTCAGAATGTTTGTCTGCATGAAATCTTTGATGAGTTCGTAACTGGGTCACGAGTAGTCAAAAAGTAGGTCATTAGGTAAAATCTTAGAAAAAGCTTGTGAACACACTAGAGACCACATTTTATAGGCCAATCTTCACCATATTTGGTCAGAATGTTTGCATGAAATTTTGGATGATTTCATTATTGGGTCACTAGTAGGTCACTAGGTCATATTTTAGAAAAAGCTTAGGAACACACTAGAGACCACATTTATAGCCCAATCTTCACCAATTGGTCAGAATATTGGTCTGCATGAAATCTTTATGATTTCATTATTGGGTCACCTGGGGTCAAAAAGTAGGTCACTAGGTCAAATCTTAGCAAAAGCTTGTGAACACACAAGAGGCCACATTCATAGCCTAGTCTTCACCAACTTAATCCGAAAGCTTGGCCTTGAAGCAAAAAATGTGTCTGGTCCATAACTTTGTTATGTGTAGTTGGATTTTAAAATTATTTCACAGAAATGATCTTGATATCAAGACAAATTGTGAAATTTCAGTCCCTACCTAAAGGTGAAGGTCACAGTGTGACCTTGAAGTAAAATCGGGTATAGCCAATACATCTTTAGTCAGTCTATCAGTCTACCTTATTAAATGCAATTTATAATGAATTGTATTTATTGAATTCTTTGCCATTGTTAGAATGACGAGTTCCATTGTTCCCCAAGTTAACTCAGTGGTTGAAATAGCCATTCTCTTTAACCTTCATCGGTGCAGGTTTGATTATGTCTGATTTTTATAGCACTACTCCATTTACAAGATTCACCTTCATATTTATACAACAAACCATTTTTGTGACAAAATACTAAAAAGGGGATCATCACCTGTCTTCAACAGTCTCTTGTTTGTTTCAGAACTCCTTTATGAAGCTACATGTATTATATTTTGGTAAGAATTTGCTTCTAGTTTTTGTTAAAATACATTTATGTTCATTTGTTTTATTTTACTATAGTTTTACTCCTTGATTGGCACGAAAAGTAAGTTGAATGATACTCATCTACTAGCATAAAAAGGTCTGAAGTTATGACTTTTTGTTCATTTTTGTACAAACTCCACAAAGAAAACACCAATAAAATACGTGTAAAGTATAAAAAAAATATCAAAAAGAAGCCTGGCAAGTTTCAGTATGTTCAGTACTGTAGATAAAACATTCTTTATTTGTGGCATTTAAGTGCTTTATTTACATTTCATGTGTTCTTTACAGCACACACTTTTTAATTTTTGTTGGGTTTTTTTTGGAGGGGGGTGGGGGGACATTGGTGTCTATATTTACAACATTCTTTGTTGGTTAGAAAATAAACATTGAAGTGACTCCTTTAAGAAGTTTCCTCTGATCACATGCTAGTGTTGACTCTTTGAATAAAATAGTGAGACTGATATTCTCACCTTTTATGTTATTTCTTCAAAGGTCAATGCCTTTGAACTGTCTTGTGATCTATAAGATCATTGGAGTTTCTAATATTATGTAAACATGAAACTTACACTACCTTGTAATCAATATGACAGCCATTTATCATTATTGATAATGGAATTTTTTTTTGTCTTATACTTAGTTGCCTTTGGCTTACAGCTGCCTGCAAAAATATCAAGCAATTGCTAAATACAAGTACCTACAATTAATTGTTTGCTAGTGGCTTTCGACTACCTACAAATGTAACAAGTCATTGCTAGAGAGATAACTTACAATTAGTTGTTCACTTTGGGCTTTTGAATTGCCTGCAAACATAATATTAATCATTGCTAGAGAATCTCAGCTGCTATTTGTTCAAACATAATAAGTCATATTTATAGAGACTCAGCAGGAGACAGTGCAGATTCTGATCTGGAAAAGACACATGATCCGATTTTATCAAAATTTTGCATTTTATTTCCTAAATTATCTTCCTATATATCAAATAAAATGGGATATTCAGTTGTAGCAAGTAGTCCTTACGATTTTATGTTCACTTAAATTTCTGCCAGATTTCTACATTTTAAATAGAGGGCGCCTGTGGTCAAGCAGTTCAAATCTCCGATTTATAACTCCTCAGCCCCTCACTATGTGGGTTCAATTCCCAAGTGGGGTGCGAACATTCATTTCGGGAGATATTCAGGCTAACATGCGTTGCACCAGTGGTTCCACCCAGACCTACGTCTGGGGTCTATCTCGGCCAGTAATTAACAGGATGTCGCCAATATTACCATTATTGTGTCTGTGCGATGAAACAAATACAACAAAAACAAAACATTTTATATCAGTCAAGATTGGAAATTTAATTTAGAACAACTTCTAATCAACCATGAAATCTGATCTTTACATAAAATGTGTGAAACACAATAAAAAAGTTTTCTTGATGAAACTTTCACAAGGAAATCGATGTTGGCATGATGAACGATGTTCTGAACACAATTATATTTTGATAAATTACTGTAGTTTTGGAATAATTAAAACTGCTTATTGAATACAGATTGAATTCAGAGTGGAGAAACAACCAAATGATTTTTCTTTCTTTTTCTCATGAAAGCAGAAACCCCAGAAACTGCAAACTTACAATTTTTCCTTTTTTTACAATTAACACATTTTCTGATTGAAACATTTTCTTTGACTTTCTTATTGAAACACTGCACAGCTTTAATTATTTCCAGCATTTGTTGGTTGTGTTCTTGTGTAGGTTCCAGAAACTAATATCATGAGACATAATCCATGACCCCAGTTTTGCGTATATATTTTCATGTATCTACTTACACTATATCCAGATAGAAAAAGCCATTAGCTAGGCGGCATCTGGAAGGTTCAGCTGAACTGTTATCTTCTGAAACAAGGTATAAACCAAGGTTGTGTGGGGTCTGGTATGGTATATTAACATTTGACTTCTGATACAAGGTTTAAACCAAGGTTGTGTGGGGTCTGATATGGTACATTAACTGTTGTCTTCTGAAACAAGGTTTAAACCAAGGTTGTGTGGGGTCTGGTATGGTACATTAACATTTGTCTTCTGATACAAGGTTTAAACCAAGGTTGTGTGGGGTCTGGTATGGTACATTAACAGTTATCTTCTGAAACAAGGTTTAAACCAAGGTTGTATGGGGTCTGGTATGGTACATTAACATTTGTCTTCTGATACAAGGTTTAAACCAAGGTTGTGTGGGGTCTGGTATGGTACATTAACATTTGTCTTCTGATACAAGGTTTAAACCAAGGTTGTGTGGGGTCTGGTATGGTACATTAACAGTTATCTTCTTAAACAAGGTTTAAACCAAGGTTGTGTGGGGTCTGGTATGGTACATTAACATTTGTCCTCTGATACAAGGTTTAAACCAAGGTTGTGTGGGGTCTGGTATGGTACATTAACATTTGTCTTCTTAAACAAGGTTTAAACCAAGGTTGTGTGGGGTCTGGTATGGTACATTAACATTTGTCCTCTGATACAAGGTTTAAACCAAGGTTGTGTGGGGTCTGGTATGGTACATTAACATTTGTCTTCTTAAACAAGGTTTAAACCAAGGTTGTGTGGGGTCTGGTATGGTACATTAACATTTGTCCTCTGATACAAGGTTTAAACCAAGGTTGTGTGGGGTCTGGTATGGTACATTAACATTTGTCTTCTGATACAAGGTTTAAACCAAGGTTGTGTGGGGTCTGGTATGGTACATTAACAGTTATCTTCTGAAACAAGGTTTAAACCAAGGTTGTGTGGGGTCTGGTATGGTACATTAACAGTTATCTTCTGAAACAAGGTTTAAACCAAGGTTGTGTGGGGTCTGGTATGGTACATTAACATTTGTCTTCTGATACAAGGTTTAAACCAAGGTTGTGTGGGGTCTGGTATGGTACATTAACAGTTATCTTCTGAAACAAGGTTTAAACCAAGGTTGTATGGGGTCTGGTATGGTACATTAACATTTGTCTTCTGATACAAGGTTTAAACCAAGGTTGTGTGGGGTCTGGTATGGTACATTAACATTTGTCTTCTGATACAAGGTTTAAACCAAGGTTGTGTGGGGTCTGGTATGGTACATTAACATTTGTCCTCTGATACAAGGTTTAAACCAAGGTTGTGTGGGGTCTGGTATGGTACATTAACATTTGTCTTCTGATACAAGGTTTAAACCAAGGTTGTGTGGGGTCTGGTATGGTACATTAACATTTGTCTTCTTAAACAAGGTTTAAACCAAGGTTGTGTGGGGTCTGGTATGGTACATTAACATTTGTCTTCTGATACAAGGTTTAAACCAAGGTTGTGTGGGGTCTGGTATGGTACATTAACATTTGTCTTCTGATACAAGGTTTAAACCAAGGTTGTGTGGGGTCTGGTATGGTACATTAACATTTGTCCTCTGATACAAGGTTTAAACCAAGGTTGTGTGGGGTCTGGTATGGTACATTAAAATTTGTCTTCTGAAACAAGGTTTAAACAAAGATTGTGTGGGGTCTGGTATGGTACATTAACATTTGTCTTCTGATACAAGGTTTAAACCAAGGTTGTGTGGGGTCTGGTATGGTACATTAACATTTGTCCTCTGATACAAGGTTTAAACCAAGGTTGTGTGGGGTCTGGTATGGTACATTAACATTTGTCTTCTTAAACAAGGTTTAAACCAAGGTTGTGTGGGGTCTGGTATGGTACATTAACATTTGTCTTCTGATACAAGGTTTAAACCAAGGTTGTGTGGGGTCTGGTATGGTACATTAACATTTGTCTTCTGATACAAGGTTTAAACCAAGGTTGTGTGGGGTCTGGTATGGTACATTAACAGTTATCTTCTGAAACAAGGTATAAACCAAGGTTGTGTGGGGTCTGGTATGGTACATTAACATTTGTCTTCTTAAACAAGGTTTAAACCAAGGTTGTGTGGGATCTGGTATGGTACATTAACTGTTGTCTTCTAAAACAAGGTTTAAACCAAGGTTGTGTGGGGTCTGGTATGGTACATTAACATTTGTCTTCTGATACAAGGTTTAAACCAAGGTTGTTTGGGGTCTGGTATGGTACATTAAAATTTGTCTTCTGAAACAAGGTTAAACCAAGGTTGTTCTGGGTCTAGAATGGTACATTAACAGTTGTTTTCTGAAACAAGGTTTAAACCAAGGTTGTGTGGGGTCTGGTATGGTACATTAACAGTTGTCCTCTGAAACAAGGTTTAAACCAAGGTTGTGTGGGGTCTGGTATGGTACATTAACATTTGTCTTCTGATACAAGGTTTAAACCAAGGTTGTGTGGGGTCTGATATGGTACATTAACATTTGTCCTCTGAAACAAGGTTTGAACCAAGGTTGTTTGGGGTCTAGAATGGTACATTAACAGTTATCTTCTGAAACAAGGTATAAACCAAGGTTGTGTGGGGTCTGGTATGGTACATTAACAGTTGTCTTCTGAAACAAGGTTTAAACCAAGGTTGTGTGGGGTCTGGTATGGTACATTAACAGTTGTCCTCTGAGACAAGGGTTGATATTAAAACAAGATTATGTGGGGTCTTGTATGGTACATTAACAGTTATCTTCTGAAACAAGGTTTAAACCAAGGTTGTGTGGGGTCTGGTATGGTACATTAACAGTTGTCCTCTGAGACAAGGATTGAGATTAAAACAGGATTATGTGGGGTCTGGTATGGTACATTAACTGTTATCTTCTGAAACAAGGTTTAAACCAAGGTTGTGTAACATGTTACCATTCTTCTGATTGTAAGACATTGGACTATCATGTCGAGATGACAATCACAGTCACTTGAAGCAAAAATAAACTTATTAAATCACACCCTACAATAGACAACAGGTAACAGTTTGTGTATCTGCATGTTTTTACACTTGTTCATGTGACAACAGCTACGCACTGCCTTCTTTTGTGTGGATAGACTCTTGTACCAAAAGCTTTTTCTTTGTAGTATTCATTTCTACTCTAAGTGAATAATAGTAACCACATTGCAACAATGACAAAATAATTCACAGCACAGCAATAGCCTGTAAATGTATGAAATTACAAAATAATTCACTGATGAGCAGTGGCCTATAAATGTATAAAACAATATTTATCATGTAAGTTAACATTCTGTGTATTCATGACTTTATGAATGATTGTACTGGCTCTTTGAAGTTTCCTAGCATTGTTTTCAGATTAATGTTAAGTTCTACCAATTTTATACCTATAGGAACTCTAGCTGTTTTACATATTGATGCAGGGGAAAAAGGTCAATATTTTGTACTGCCTAATTGCCAATTGCCATGCATTATAAATAGAGAAAATACTTCATTTATATTGTAAATGAAAATTTTATAGGCATGAAATGTTAACCATTTTAAGCTCACCTGAACACAACAAAATAACCAGATATAGCTATAATAGTCCTGATCAGTCACTGCTATATATTTGCTTCATTTACCAGGTTCTTTTGATGCAGATTAATGCTGAAATATATGTTTATACGGATCAGGTATATTTTTATCTGATATCATGCTACAGTAATTCTCGTTGAAGCAATGCTATACATAGAAAATTTTAGTGAAACAGTATTAAAATTTTGAGTCCATTGTTGCTGAAACATTGTTCAGTTGGACTGCATTTCAGTTTTTCCACATCTTACTTGCTGCAGTGCTTGTTTGAAAGTTTTATTTAAGGCTGAATCTTGCGAGACCATAAATTGTACTTTAGTTCACAATTTACCAGAGTTCACCAATATATCAAGGCAGCCTTTTCAGTATGCAGCAATATTGCTGTCGTAAACAGACACAAGGTTTCCTGTGTATGTCCAATGCTTGGGACTGTTCACAGACAGTTGGATAAGATAGCATGAAAGGGAACCATTTATCTTACAAAAGTTGTAGCCTTGTTTCTTTGGTACCTATTGCTGACTGCATTTAATTTCATGTGGGTCTTTTTGTCCCTCACAGACAAAAACATGTTGAATATGTATATAGCCATATTGTGTCTTGTTACAGAATACTGCAACCTTTATTAGTATCATATGGCTGAATATAAATTTGAGTTACGAGGATGATTCAGTACTGGAAAATAGTAGTGAATGCATGTATTTGTTGCTACTAATAATCTTGACTGTAAAGCACAAGTTTCCATCCTGCACAGGTTACAAATATTTTACAGATTTCATTAAATTGTTTACAATATACCGAAGCTATTTTTATTGCGTCTCAATGATGCATTGAAATGTCACATGACTTCCACTTTACAGGTAAATAACAAAATGGTTTGCATAAGGTTCTTACTGACAATTCTTGTAACAATTCTCATATGACTTTCCCAATACACTTTGCAAAAAACATGCAGTATGAAGAGGCTACATAGCTTTAAAGTAAATGCATCCTGTGTAAAATAGTAATTTTAATAAAACAAATTTATTATACTAATTATTTACTGTTGTCACATGCTAACATTCAAGTTTAATCGTTATAACCATTTTTTATGCTCCCTGAAGGAAAAAACGGGGGAGCATATAGTCACTGCATTGTTTGTCTGTCTATCCATCTGTCCGTCCCAGCTGCATTCATGTTCGGCCCATAACTTTGTTATTTGAAGTCACATTTTAAAATTAGACGACATGTCATGCGCAATATTCGGGCTGCTACCTTGAAGGTCAAGGACACAGCATGACCTTAAAGCAAAATCGTGTCTGGTCCATAACTTTGTTATTTATTGTTGGATTTTGAAAAATTCTCAGAAATAATCACCATATCGAGAAGATGTGTCGAGCCCAAAATTAGGGTTGCTACCTTGAAGATCACAAATCATGTCCGGCCCATAACTTTGTTCCACATTTTAAAATAAGTATGACCAGTTCCATTGTTCCCTAAGTTAACTCAGTAGTTGAAAAAGCCATTCCCTTCAACGTTCATTGCTACAGGTTTGATTATGTCTGATTTTATAGCACTACTCCATTTACAAAATTCACCTTCATAGTTATACAACAAACCATTTTTGTGAAAAAATACCCATTCGAGGAGCATCACCCGTCTTCAACGGTCTCTTGTTTTAATTAAAGTGAACATATGTATTTGGCCTTTAAAGTCTATATAATATATGGTCTTACTAATATTATGACACCAAAGTCTGGTAATACAGTTTAAATGGGTAGGATCATTAAATGCAAATGTTTGCAAATGTTTAAAAAGACATTAGGATCCCATATTAACTATGTTCACCACCATTTCTAGAAAAAAACAGTTAATATCAAAGCACTGATAAGCACTGTCTATGCGGCATATGGTTTACCCTGTAAGTTATGAAAGGTATGCAAATAATAGTGACTTTACATTTTCCATGGTAAATCGATTGCACAATGCATTGGAGAGGCAGATGAGGCTTCAGCTGTAAAACAATCACCTTGTCTAAATAAAGATTATACATTGGGACAAAACTACAACACAATCACTAACAACCGATTACAGAAACCATTATTTGAAACATACAGTACCTTCCATATGATTACATTTTAACTAAAATTAGGTCTAAAATAACTGGTCATTAGTGTTCATTAGTCCATTAATACGTTTGTTGGTGGACCATCAATACTAAACAGCTCACGACACTTGCTTTGATTTATTTTGGCAACATTTCACCTTAGATCTGAATCTTAATTTATCCAGATTGCAAACCCTTAGTCAAATTATTGTTATTTTAACATATATTTATGATATATATTTAACCACCTTTTATTGCTCATTTAGACATCAGTTCCAGATCCCCATATATCATTAAATACCCATATAATTATTAGGAAAAGCAATTTATAATTATATGGAAGAGCAGTTCTATCTCTAAATTGTTTCTTCTTCATGCTGTTTTATTTATAAGCTAGATAAGCTGGACTATTGCTGGTAAAGTGTCAAGCCTGTAATTTTCATGAACCATTTCAACCTATGTCTGTATATCAGAAGTGTTACATTCCCTTGCTGATTGTTAAAGGCGTCATGGTAGGGGCCATCGGTGGCGTAATGGAAGTGTTGCAGGCTTGTAACTCCTGACTGCTTAGCCTCTTACCGCATGAGTTTAAATCCAGCTCAGGGCAAAATACTTAATTAGTAAAGGTCTGTCAGCTGACGTGCATTACACCAGAGGCTCTACCCAGACATTTGTCTGGAATCTTCTGCCACCAAAATAGCTGGATATTGCTATATTGACCATCATTGGTCATTGCAATTGTATTTAAAAAAAAAAAAAGAAGTAGATCCGAAGTGTTCCTGTGGTTCTACTCATTTACTCATTTTACTCTACCCACAACTGTTGTTATGAAGTTGATCATAATTGTGTAAGTGTATAACCGGAGCATTAAAAATAAATGTGGCCATTACAAACTTTTGCTATTGTCATGTTCCTGTAAGAACTGTACTGGAAATAAACGTTTGATCTTGATAATAATCTAAACAGAGAAATGTTTCTGTAAGTTGGGAGAGAACAAGTTGGGAAACTTTCAAAACTAAAACATATCAGTTTTTAATGGAAATTTAAGGATAGACAAACTAATGGTATTTTTTCAATTATTCTGATTCAAATTGAATAAAACTTATTGATTTAAACTTTTAAGTTGTATCTTTGTGTATGTCCCAAGGGTCATATTATGGTTTCAGGTCGACCATCTCTCCTTCGTCTGTTAGCAGTTTCCTGTGGAGATAACTTGCCCTTTATTAGCAGCTTGAATTTCTTAACTCTTGTGAGGGTTTAACTGTTTAATATGTTAACCTGTTTTCATCATTCACATTTTTAACCTGATAGATTTTTATTTTTACTCACGTATTTTAGTTTTAACCTGATAATATTCTATTGTCGTTGGACTTCAATATATTCTGCGCCGTATGACCTATCAAGTGTCGGTGTGCCGTAAAACCCAAAATACAAATACACATACTCTTGTGAGGATGATTGATATTAATGTGTAGTTGTGTGTAAAGGTGTGATACCTCAGATTGTAGTTGTGTGTAAAGGTGTGATATCTCAGATTGCATTGTTTGTTCTGGAGTTGTTGTTGTTTTTTCTTAACAATTTCTTGTTTGGATAATGTGTTCTTTATCATTGATTGAAAATTCTTCAGACTTGCATAATGATTGATACTTATGTGTTGTATGAAGGTATGATAACTTAGATTGCATTGTTTGTTCTGGAGTTGTGGCCCTTGTTTTTTTTCTTAGCAGAAAACCATTCTTTTTTCATAGATTGAAAATTCCTCAGACTATCATGAGTGGTTGATATTTATGTTTAGTTTTGAATATTTAGATAACTAAGCATAATTTTATTGTCCACTCCTGAGAAATTTACCTTTATTATAATTCTAAGCAAATTCTGGTATAAACATTTTATTTTTGTAATCAATTTTTGCTTATTCTTCGGGCATATAATGCTCTGACTTTCGAAGATGTTGTGAATATTTTTTAAGTAATTTGGTTACAAAGCTAAACAAATTTATATGAAATGTTGGTGAAATGTATAAAGCATTAAGTTTATTCTTTCTAGCATTGAAAGTGGACATGTGATCTTGGCTCTTGAATTGGTATTTCTAATGTTTCTGAAAATTGCAGAGGACAACTGGTGCCAAGATGTACATGGCTGGACAATAAAGACCATTGCCATGGCAATGTCTTTACAGAGAGAACAGAAATTAAGTTAATAAGAAATTAAATTATGACTGGAAGTAAAGCAACTTAATTAGGTTGTGTTCAATAAGTGTGTTCCTTAATGTAATTGTGTTGTGTTTGTTACAGCATAAGGGTGGTCTGAAAGTGTTCTGATAACTCTCTGTCTATGTGACACTGCTTGTTTGTGTTAAATTGGAGTTAATGTTAAGTTAAACAAACAAAAAATGTCAAAAAATAACAAATTGATTGCTGTTTTTTTTAACTACCACAAACTTAAACAGACTGTAGATCTTGATTATGAGGTTGTTGCTTTTTGGGCAGTGTCACTTGTGACAGAATTCAGAGTAATGAGAATGCTAAATATAGGAATGGAGGATTGAGTCTGCATGACCATGGTCTGTAAATGCCTGGAAAAAGGTAGTGCTATGTTTACATTAATATTGTAATTGTTTTCAACTAGATGTTCAAGTAATTATATTGTGTAATAAGTAGATGTTACTATTGTGTAATGCAGATATACATGATCTGCAGATGTATGATTGAACAGCACTGCATAGGAACCTCACTTCATGAATTAAAGGGACATTAGGATGGAGAAAACTGTTATTAGAATGAGTTAGGCTATGCATTGTATACTAGGCTGAGATATTTACAGATCCCGCGCAGGACCACACTGTCTCTGTGGCTTCCAGATTTGCTTCAGGATTTAGATTCAGTTCTCAGGGGTGTAGCATCGACAAAATAGATGGACTCGACCGTCCCAAAGTCGTTTACTATAGTTGGTCTCCGAACCAACACAGCTAGCCTACCTTTGAACTCAATGTGTTTTGGTTGCATCCGGTAGCATTTATGAGCAGTTATTTTTTTAACAAATTTTAGTTAAAATACAATCATATGGAAAGTATTTTGTGCATAATAGCTTATATAATTGACTGTTAGCGACTCTGTTGTCCAGGTTGTTTTGCAGCTGAAGACTTTCCAATGCATTGCATGATAAATTCATTACAAAAAAAATTTAAGTGCCCATTATTTGCTTAAGTTTAACCACTTACAAGGTAAACCGCTACCCAAACATTGCTTTCTAGCTCATCCAGATGAAATATATCAGATGATTCCCATTATTTTCCATTCAATACACCCATTGCATGTTTGTTATATTACACTAATGTAATACAGCTTTTTGATTGATAACATTGTCAACAGCAGTCTGATACCACTATTTCACATAGTATTGCTGGTAAGATTTAATAAAATCATATATTGGCGATTAAAATCATGTGATAAAAGCATCTGACACTTAGTACAAACATTTTTAAAACTCGTCCAGGAAAACTATAGTTAGCTCGCCATATGCTCGCTTACTATTTCTTTTCCTGAACACGTTCAATAAATGTTTGTATTTAATGACAACTAGTCAGATCCTCTTTGTATGAGCCAAGAATCCCATATACCTGATACTCACTGGTCAAATCCTCTATGTATCAACCAAGAAGCCTATATACCTGATACTCATTGGTCAGATCCTCTATGTATCAACCAAGAAGCCCATATACCTGGTACTCATTGGTCAGATCCTCTCTGTATCAACCAAGAATCCCATATACCTGATACTCATTGGTCAGATCCTCTATGTATCAGCCAAGAAGCCCATATACCTGATACTCATTGGTCAGATCCTCTATGTATCAACCAAGAAGCCCATATACCTGGTACTCATTGGTCAGATCCTCTCTGTATCAACCAAGAATCCCATATACCTGATACTCATTGGTCAGATCCTCTATGTATCAGCCAAGAAGCCCATATACCTGATACTCATTGGTCAGATCCTCTCTGTATCAACCAAGAATCCCATATACCTGATACTCATTGGTCAGATTCTCTCTGTATCAGCCAAGAAGCCCATATACCTGATACTCATTGGTCAGATCCTCTATGTATCAACCAAGAATCCCATATACCTGATACTCATTGGTCAGATCCTCTCTGTATCAGCCAAGAAGCCCATATACCTGATACTCACTGGAATTGTCTCAATGTGTCATTTCTAATAAGTAACCACAATGGAGGGTTTCAGGATAAATTACCTCCTGAAATCAGATCTTGATACATAGCCTAGTCCATTCACACATTGACTTCTGTAATGGTTTATTTGTTGATATTCTGGATTATCAAATCAACGAACTACAACATATCCAAAATTATGCCGCAAGAGTTACCTTGGATGTCTCATACGATAAGCCCAGTAGTGAACTTTTAAAACAGTTACATTGGTTACCTGTAAAAGCCAGAGTTATGTTTAAAATCCTGGTGACTGTCTTCCGTGTAATCAACGGCACGGCCCCAGCATATTTGAAAGAGATGTTTACTCCCCTTCAAGGGAGGTACCAGTTACGCTCCAAAAGTTAACTGTGTTTTACTGTGCCCAGACGTCGAACAAAACTGGCAGATAGGTCACTGGCAGTGGTCGGACCAAAATGGTGGAATGCCCTTCCCAGCAGTTTAAAAAATATTCAGTCAGAAGCCAGCTTTAAATCAAAACTAAAATCACATCTTTTAAGACAGTTTCATGAGATTTGAATTTTTGATTAATGTGTAATATCAGAATTTGTCTATGTTCCATGGACTATGCTGTCCTGAATAATACATTCAATTTGACTGGATGTATTTGTTTTGATATCTATATTTGCTATATGTGGTTGTAAAGCGCAATAGAATATTTTAATTTTTGCGCTATAGAAATGTCACGTATTTGTATTTATTTGTATTATTTACACCTTATATCTGGTGATCTGGACCAAACAACTTTTTTTATTTCTAAATTATTGTTGCTTCTTAATAGAATTGAGGTTATGTAATCATTTTATAAGAACCATCAGTTTTAGCAAGAATAAGAGTATAATAATAATAAAGTAAATGGTATTTAATGGTACATACATACTTAATGGTACATCCATGGATCTTTGTCCAGTCGGTTGGGTGCTGGTATATGCATTTTGAGTCAAGTTTTAACATAAACATTTTAATGAGTCCAGTATAACAAATACTTACAAACACAAACAGACCTGGTACTTGAAACAGAAGATGTTGTAGAAAATGAATGGTCTAAATGTATACCAGTTCATGAAACAGAGCATCACTTTACTATAACCAGTCATATTATTTATCAACACAGGCACTCAGATATGCTTCCTGCATTGGTAGTCTGATAGTTCTGGATAAATACTGATCAGCCTGAATATACATAGCAACATAACTGGGATAGCAACAGAACTGGGTTAATTACAAAATTGGGGTAGCAAAAATAAACACTGGGGGAGCAACCACTGGGATAGCAACAACATTTGGGGGTAGCCACAAAACTGGTGTAGCAACAACTGAGCTAGCAACAAAACTGGGGTAGCAACACAGCTAGGGTGGCAACAAAACCAAGGTAGTGGGGTAGTAACAAGACTTGGGTAGCAACAAAACTGGGAAGTAACAAGACTGGGGTAGCAACAAAACTGGGAAAGTAACAAAACTGAGGTAGCAACAAAACTGGGGTAGCAACAAAACTGGGAAAGTAACAAAACTGGGAAAGCAACAACACTGGAGTAGCAACAAAACTGGGAAAGTAACAAAACTGAGGTAGTAACAAAACTGGGAAATGAACAAAACTAGGAAAGCAACAACACTGGGGTAGCAACAAAACTGGGAAAGTAACAAAACTGAGGTAGTAACAAGACTGAGGTAGCAACAAAACTGGGGTAGCAACAAAACTGAGGTAGCAACAACACTGGGGTAGCAACAACACTGGGGTAGTAACAAAACTTGGAAAGTGACAAAACTGAGGTAGCAACAAGACTGGGGTAGCAACAAAACTGGGGTAGCAACAAAACTGGGGTAGCAACAAAACTGGGAATGTAACAAAACTGGGGTAGCAACAAAACTGGGAAAGCAACTACACTGGGGTAGCAACAAAACTGAGGTAGCAACAACACTGGGGTAGCAACAAAACTGGGAAAGTAACAAAACTGGGGTAGCAACAAAACCGGGGAAGCAACAAAACTGGGAAAGTAACAAAACTGGGGTAGCAACAAAACTGGGAAAGTAACAAAACTGGGGTAGCAACAAAACTGGGAAAGTAACAAAACTGGGGTAGCAACAAAACTGGGAAAGTAACAAAACTGGGGTAGCAACAAAACTGGGGTAGCAACAAAACTGGGAAAGTAACAAATCTGGTGTAGCAACAAAACTGGGAAAGCAACAAAACTGGGGTAGCAACAAAACTGGGAAAGTAACAAAACTGGGGTAGCAACAAAACTGGGAAAGTAACAAAACTGGGGTAGCAACAAAACTGGGAAAGTAACAAAACTGGGGTAGCAACAAAACTGGGAAAGCAACAAAACTGGGAAAGTAACAAAACTTGGGTCGCAACAACACTGGGAAAGTAACAAAACTGGGGTAGCAACAAAACTGGGAAAGTAACAAAACTGGGGTCGCAACAAAACTGGGGTAGCAACAAAACTGGGGTAGCAACAAAACTGGGAAAGTAACAAAACTGGGGTAGCAACAAAACTGGGAAAGCAACAAAACTGGGGTAGCAACAAAACTGGGGTAGCAACAAAACTGGGAAAGTAACTAAACTGGTGTAGCAACAAAACTGGGAAAGCAACAAAACTGGGGTAGCAACAAAACTGGGGTAGCAACAAAACTGGGAAAGTAACAAAACTGGTGTAGCAACAACACTGGGAAAGTAACAAAACTGGGGTAGCAACAAAACTGGGGTTGCAACAAAACTGGGAAAGTAACAAAACTGGTGTAGCAACAAAACTGGGAAAGTAACAAAACTGGTGTAGCAACAAAACTGGGAAAGTAACAAAACTGGGGTAGCAACAACACTGGGAAAGTAACAAAACTGGGGTAGCAACAAAACTGGGAAAGTAACAAAACTAGGGTAGCAACAACACTGGGAAAGCAACAAAACTGGGGTAGCAACAAAACTGGGAAAGTAACAAAACTGGGAAAGTAACAAAACTGGGAAAGCAACAACACTGAGGTAGCAACAAAACTGGGAAAGTAACAAAACTGAGATAGCAACAAAACTGGGGTATCAACAAAACTGGGAAAGCAACAAAACTGAGGTAGCAACAACATTGGGGTAGCAACAACACTGGGGTAGTAACAAAACTGGGAAAGTAACAAAACTGAGGTAGCAACAAGACTGGGGTAGCAACAAAACTAGGAAAGTAACAAAACTGAGGTAGCAACAAAACTGAGGTAGTAACAAAACTGAGGTAGCAACAACACTGGGGTAGTAACAAAACTGGGAAAGCAACAAAACTTGGGTAGCAACAAAACTGGGAAAGCAACAAAACTGAGGTAGCAACAACACTGAGGTAGTAACAAAACTGGGGTAGCAACAAAACTGGGGTAGCAACAAAACTGAGGTAGCAACAAAACTGAGGTAGCAACAACACTGGGGTAGCAACAACACTGGGGTAGTAACAAAACTGGGAAAGTAACAAAACTGAGGTAGCAACAAGGCTGGGGTAGCAACAAAACTAGGAAAGTAACAAAACTGAGGTAGCAACAAAACTGAAGTAGCAACAAAACTGGGGTAGTAACAAAACTGGGGTAGTAACAAAACTAAGGTAGTTGGATAGTAACAAAACTGGGGTAGTGGGGTGGCAACAAAACTGGGGTATTTGAGTAGTAACAAAATTTGGGGTAGTTAGGTAGTAACAAAACTTGGGGTATTTGAGTAGTAACAAAATTTGGGGTAGTTAGGTAGGTAGTAACAAAACTTGGGAAGTGGGGTTGTAACAAAACTGTTGTAGCAACAAAACTGGGCTAGTCAGGTTGCAACAAAACTGGGGTAGCAACAAAACTGAGGCAGCAACAAAACTGACATTGTGTAACCTTTATGCTAAGGTCCATTTGAGACCAATTTCCAAAGGACAAGAAGCCATAAAAAAAGATTTTTTTGACAGCGTTCATTTCAATTGGTTTATACAAAAAATACAGAAACAATGATTATTTTTAATATTATTTTATATTTTTTTAATATGAACATAAATCCTTGTTTGCCCACTATAGACCTCATGTTCTACTACAATAACCATCTGTCATGCCACTACCAGAATTCATCCAAAGCAATAAACATGGAATAATCCAAGACAGTTCCTGTTATGTCCTCTCCAAATTAATACCAATAATTTATTGCCCCAATATCTATGGTTTGCCTGATTGGGTTATTTATGGGTTGAACAAGACATAATTATTGTTCATGAAAAAATAAGGGATTTCTTCCTTGATGGTTTTCTTATTTGAACACTGTCCCTTGAACACGGGCAAGATACAGGAATAATATGTCTCATATATGTCTTTGATGAAACAACAATGAACATTTCTTTTACCAATTAATATCAACGATGAATATCTATGCATATCAACAATGCCAGAAGTAATCAAGCTACCACTGTATTGTGTTTAGATTCCATACTTAAGGTCATAGAACTGAAGTAAAGTGGCACAGGAGGTATGGTGTTGGGCCCCAGATTTGGGAGCTTGTTGATGTATTTACAGGCTAAAATGCTCCAGATAGTCAGAACAGAAAGACACATATTATAGTTTGTTTGTTTTTTAGCTCTTTTCATTCATTTTATAAGGGATGTTCCAGAACAGTGCCAATGTGTCAGATAAATATGACGTAGATGACAAATCAGATACTATGTTCTTTACATGCTATTACCGTGAAAACAGTATTATATTCTGATTTTAATTAGCTCTGGCTAAATGAATGCAATTTTTATATGAATGTTTATAAGTATAGTGTCAAACTTACACAAAGATACCATTTGACACTGCAGATACCATCATTTTCTTAAATTCTTTTAGCTAATGCTTCGTTAGCATTACATATTATATCAGTCAAACTAAGTTGGTGTTGTTTTTTGTTTGTTGTTGAAAATGACAAAATTACCCTTAGGGAGGCAACAATATCATTGATGACAAGTGCCACAAGGGCTTACTTTAAAATGCAAGATTCAGAAATTGTTGGTGTTTCTGTTTTATCTTTCAGATCAGTCTGTTATATAAGTATATTATTTATGTTAAAAAATGTGTTACAAACCCTGTTGCCTTTGAATGTAACATTATCTAATAAATCTTGTCATTGTCTCTTTTCCAGAACAACGTATTCTCCAGGAGTATGAGATATATGAACGCAGTTTGCAGCAGGAGGAGAGGTCCTTGTGTTCTGCCATAGACAAACTCTCAACTGAAGAGGTTGTGTGTCCACTCTGTAAAAAGTAGGTCAACTTTATGTAACTAGTCTATATTGCTATCTAGGTCAAAGGTGTAACTAACTTCAACCACTTTATGCAACAACACCACATTGTTGTCTAGATCAAACTTAATGTAACAACGCCACATTGTTGTCTAGGTCAAACTTTATATAACAAGGCCATATTATTATCTATGTCAAAATCTGTAAAATTGGTCAATCACTTTAGGTAACTTAAGTAACAAAATAAGATTAAGTTTTAATAGTTTTATATCCTTATATATATATATATATATATATATATATATATATATATATATATATATATATATAGCCTATGATAATTCCTTTTAGACTAGTGTCTCTAATTTTACCCCACCTTCAGAAACCACAATTCCATTTATTGCTTATTTTATGGCATACCTCCACAAGTTTGCATAGAAATGGCCTCTTGTGGCAAATTTCAGATTTGTCTGCCTTTCGACCCTTCATGCTATTTTCTATAGTTCAATAGTGGAAAACGTGTTTTGATCAATATTATATAAGCAGTTTTACTGTTTGAGGATCTATTCAATCTTTGTTATCTGTAATGCCCCACATGGTAAGGAAGCTATTCAATTCATATTACGTATACCTTTGTACATTTTAGAGATTTGTTCTATTTATGTTCAATATAAAGCTTCACGGCCTAAACATGATTTGATCTTTTTCAGGTCATCTCTCCTTACCAATAAGTCAGTGATCTTCTGTAAATGTGGCCTGCGTATAGACACAGAGGTATGTATCACGGACATGAAATAAGCAAAATAACGATTCTTCTTTTTAACCTGAAATGGCGTAAATAAGAAGTGCCTAGTTGGCTATTGGAGTCAAATTCAGATCTGGGCATCCACTTTCTGGTCCTCCTCTACCAATAATAGCTGAGCATCACCATTCTGGTCCTCCTCTACCAATAATAGATGAGCATCACTATTCTGGTCCTCCTCTACCAATAATAGCTGGGCATCACCATTCTGGTCCTCCTGTACCAATAATAGCTGGGCATCACCATTCTGGTCCTCCACTACCAATAATAGATGAGCATCACTATTCTGGTCCTCCTCTACCAATAATAGCTGGGCATCACCATTCTGGTCCTCCTGTACCAATAATAGCTGGGCATCACCATTCTGGTCCTCCTCTACCAATAATAGATGAGCATCACCATTCTGGTCCTCCACTACCAATAATAGCTGGGCATCACCATTCTGGTCCTCCTCTACCAATAATAGCTGAGCATCACCATTCTGGTCCTCCTCTACCAATAATAACTGAGCATCACCATTCTGGTCCTTCTCTACCAATAATAGCTGAGCATCACCATTCTGGTCCTCCTCTACCAATAATAGCTGAGCATCACCATTCTGGTCCTCCTCTACCAATAATAGATGAGCATCACCATTCTGGTCCTCCTCTACCAATAATAGCTGAGCATCACTATTCTGGTCCTCCTCTACCAATAATAGATGAGCATCACCATTCTGGTCCTCCACTACCAATAATAGCTGGGCATCACCATTCTGGTCCTCCTCTACCAATAATAGCTGAGCATCACTATTCTGGTCCTCCTCTACCAATAATAGCTGAGCATCACCATTCTGGTCCTCCTCTACCAATAATAGCTGAGCATCACCATTCTGGTCCTCCTCTACCAATAATAGCTGAGCATCACTATTCTGGTCCTCCTTTACCAATAATAGATGAGCATCACCATTCTGGTCCTCCACTACCAATAATAGATGAGCATCACCATTCTGGTCCTCCTCTACCAATAATAGCTGAGCATCACTATTCTGGTCCTCCTCTACCAATAATAGATGAGCATCACCATTCTGGTCCTCCACTACCAATAATAGCTGGGCATCACCATTCTGGTCCTCCTCTACCAATAATAGCTGAGCATCACTATTCTGGTCCTCCTCTACCAATAATAGCTGAGCATCACCATTCTGGTCCTCCTCTACCAATAATAGCTGGGCATCACCATTCTGGTCCTCCACTACCAATAATAGATGAGCATCACTATTCTGGTCCTCCTCTACCAATAATAGCTGGGCATCACCATTCTGGTCCTCCTGTACCAATAATAACTGAGCATCACTATTCTGGTCCTCCTCTACCAATAATAGCTGAGCATCACCATTCTGGTCCTCCTCTACCAATAATAGATGAGCATTACTATTCTGGTCCTTCTCTACCAATAATAACTGAGCATCACTATTCTGGTCCTCCTCTACCAATAATAACTCAGAATCACTATTCTGGTCCTCCTCTACCAATAATAGCTAGGCATCACCATTCTGGTCCTTCTCTACCAATAATAGCTGTGCATCACCATTCTGGTCCTTCTCTACCAATAATAGCTGAGCATCACCATTCTGGTCCTCCTCTACCAATAATAACTGAGCATCACCATTCTGGTCCTTCTCTACCAATAATAACTGAGCATCACCATTCTGGTCCTCCTCTACCAATAATAGCTGGTCATCACCATTCTGCTCCTCCTCTACCAATAATAGATGAGCATCACCATTCTGGTCCTCCTGTACCAATAATAACTGAGCATCACCATTCTGGTCCTCCTCTCCCAATAATAACTGAGCATCACCATTCTGGTCCTCCTCTACCAATAATAACTGAGCATCACCATTCTGGTCCTCCTCTACCTATAATTACTGAGCATCACCATTCTGGTCCTTCTCTACCAATAATAGCTGGGCATCACCATTCTGGTCCTCCTGTACTAATAATAGCAGAGCATCACCATTCTGGTCCTTCTCTACCAATAATAGCTGAGCATCACCATTCTGGTCCTCCTCTACCAATAATAACTGAGCATCACCATTCTGGTCCTCCTCTACCAATAATAGCTGGGCATCACCATTCTGGTCCTCCTCTACCAATAATAACTGAGCATCACCATTCTGGTCCTCCTCTACCAATAATAACTGAGCAGCACCATTCTGGTCCTCCTCTACCAATAATAGCTGGGCATCACCATTCTGGTCCTCCTCTACCAATAATAACTGAGCATCACCATTCTGGTCCTCCTCTACCAATAATTACTGAGCATCACCATTCTGGTCCTCCTCTACCTATAATAACTGAGCATCACCATTCTGGTCCTCCTCTACCAATAATAGCTGGGCATCACCATTCTGGTCCTTCACTACCAGTAATAGCTGGGCATCACCATTCTGGTCCTCCTCTACCTATAATAACTAAGCATCACCATTCTGGTCCTCCTCTACCAATAATAGCTGGGCATCACCATTCTGGTCCTCCTCTACCTATATTAACTGAGCATCACCATTCTGGTCCTTCTCTACCAATAATAGCTGGGCATCACCATTCTGGTCCTCCTCTACCTATAATAACTGAGCATCACCATTCTGGTCCTCCTCTACCTATAATAACTGAGCATCACCATTCTGGTCCTCCTCTACCAATAATAGCTGGGCATCACCATTCTGGTCCTCCTCTACCTATAATAACTGAGCTTCACCATTCTGGTCCTCCTCTACCAATAATAGCTGGGCATCACCATTCTGGTCCTCCTCTACCTATAATAACTGAGCATCACCATTCTGGTCCTCCTCTACCAATAATAGCTGGTCATCACCATTCTGGTCCTCCTCTACCTATAATAACTGAGCATCACCATTCTGGTCCTCCTCTACCAATAATAGCTGGGCATCACCATTCTGGTCCTCCTCTACCAATAATAGCTGAGCATCACCATTCTGGTCCTCCTCTACCTATAATAACTGAGCATCACCATTCTGGTCCTCCTCTACCAATAATAGCTGGGCATCACCATTCTGGTCCTTCACTACCAGTAATAACTGAGCATCACCATTCTGGTCCTCCTCTACCAATAATAACTGAGCATCACCATTCTGGTCCTTCTCTACCAATAATAACTGAGCATCACCATTCTGGTCCTCCTCTACCTATAATAACTGAGCATCGCCATTCTGGTCCTCCTCTACCAATAATAGCTGAGCATCACCATTCTGGTCCTTCACTACCAGTAATAGCTGGGCATCACCATTCTGGTCCTCCTCTACCAATAATAGCTAGGCATCACCATTCTGGTCCTTCTCTACCAATAATAGCTAGGCATCACCATTCTGGTCCTCTACCAATAATAACCGGGCATCACCATTCTGGTCCTTCTCTACCAATAATGGCTGAGCATCACCGTTCTGGTCCTTCTCTACCAATAATAACTGAGCATCACCATTCTGGTCCTCCTCTTCCAATAATAACTGGGCATCACCATTCTGGTCCTTCTCTACCAATAATAACTGAGCATCACCATTCTGGTCCTCCTCTACCAATTATAGCTGGGCATCACCATTCTGGTCCTCTTCTACCAATAATAGCTGAGCATCACCATTCTGGTCCTTCTCTACCAATAATAGCTGGGCATCACCATTCTGGTCCTTCTCTACCAATAATAACTGAGCATCACCATTCTGGTCCTTCTCTACCAATAATAGCTGGGCATCACCATTCTGGTCCTCCTCTACCAATTATAGCTAGGCATCACCATTCTGGTCCTCTACCAATAATAGCTGGGCATCACCATTCTGGTCCTCCTGTACCAATAATCACTGGGCATCACCATTCTGGTCCTTCTCTACCAGTAATAACTGAGCATCACCATTCTGGTCCTTCTCTACCAATAATAGCTGGGCATCGCCATTCTGGTCCTTCTCTGCCAATTATAGCTAGGCATCACCATTCTGGTCCTCTACCAATAATAGCTGGGCATCACCATTCCGGTCCTCCTGTACCAATAATAGCTGGGCATCACCATTCTGGTCCTCCTGTACCAATAATAGCTGGGCATCACCATTCTGGTCCTTCTCTACCAATAATAGCTGTGCATCACCATTCTGCTCCTCCTCTACCAATTATAGCTAGGCATCACCATTCTGGTCCTCTACCAATAATAGCTGGGCATCACCATTCTGGTCCTCCTGTACCAATAATAGCTGGGCATCACCATTCTGGTCTTTCTCTACCAATAATAACTGAGCATCACCATTCTGGTCCTTCTCTACCAATAATAGCTAGGCATCACCATTCTGGTCCTTCTCTACCAATAATAGCTGAGCATCACCATTCTGGTCCTTCTCTACCAATAATAACTGAGCATCACCATTCTGGTCCTTCTCTACCAATAATAACTGAGCATCACCATTCTGGTCCTTCTCTACCAATAATCACTGGGCATCACTATTCTGGTCCTTCTCTACCAATAATAACTGAGCATCACCATTCTGGTCCTCCTCTACCAATAATAGCTGGGCTTCACCATTCTGGTCCTCCTCTATCACTTAAAGCTGGGCATCACCATTCTGGTCCTCCTCTACCAAAAATAACTGAGCATCACCATTCTGGTCCTCCTCTACCAATAATAACTGAGCATCACCATTCTGGTCCTCTTGTACCAATAATAACTGAGCATCACCATTCTGGTCCTCCTCTACCAATAATAACTGAGCATCACCATTCTGGTCCTTCTCTACCAATAATAACTGAGCATCACCATTCTGGTCCTCCTGTACCAATAATAACTGAGCATCACCATTCTGGTCCTCCTCTACCAATAATAACTGAGCATCACCATTCTAGTCCTCCTCTACCAATAATAGCTGGGCTTCACCATTCTGGTCCTCCTCTATCACTTATAGCTGGGCATCACCATTCTGGTCCTCCTCTATCACTTATAGCTGGGCATCACCATTCTGGTCCTTCTCTACCAGTAATAACTGAGCATCACCATTCTGGTCCTCCTCTACCAATAATAACTGAGCATCACCATTCTGGTCCTCTTGTACCAATAATAGCTGGGCATCACCATTCTGGCCCTTCTCTACCAATAATAACTGAGCATCACCATTCTGGTCCTCCTCTACCAATAATAACTGAGCATCACCATTCTGGTCCTCTTGTACCAATAATAGCTAGGCATCACCATTCTGGCCCTTCTCTACCAATAATAACTGAGCATCACCATTCTTGTCCTCTTGTACCAATAATAGCTGAGCATCACCATTCTGGTCCTTCTCTACCAATAATAGCTGAGCATCACCATTCTGGTCCTTCTCTACCAATAATAGCTGGGCATCAACATTCTGGTCCTTCTCTACCAATTATAGCAAAGCATCACTATTCTGGTCCTCCTCTACCAATAATAGCTGAGCATCACCATTCTGGTCCTTCTCTACCAATAATAGCTGGGCATCACCATTCTGGTCCTTCTCTACCAATAATAGCTGAGCATCACCATTCTGGTCCTTCCCTACCAATAATAACTGAGCATCACCGTTCTGGTCCTTCTCTACCAATAATAGCTGAGCATCACCATTCTGGTCCTTCTCTACCAATAATAACTGAGCATCACCATTCTGGTCCTTCTCTACCAATAATAGCTGAGCATCACCATTCTGGTCCTTCTCTACCAATAATAGCTGGGCATCACCATTCTGTTCCTCCTCTACCAATTATAGCAAAGCATCACTATTCTGGTCCTCTTCTACCAATAATAGCTGAGCATCACTATTCTGGTCCTTCTCTACCAATAATAGCTGGGCATCACCATTCTGGTCCTCCTGTACTAATAATAGCTGGGCATCACCATTCTGGTCCTCCTGTACTAATAATAGCTGGGCATCACCATTCTGGTCCTCCTCTACCAATAATAGCTGAGCATCACCATTCTGGTCCTCTACCAATAATAACTGAGCATCACCATTCTGGTCCTTCTCTACCAATAATAACTGAGCATCACCATTCTGGTCCTCCTGTACCAATAATAGCTGGACATCACCATTCTGGTCCTCCTGTACTAATAATAGCTGAGCATCACCATTCTGGTCCTTCTCTACCAATTATAGCTGGGCATCACCATTCTGGTCCTTCTCTACCAATTATAGCTGGGCATCACCATTCTGGTCCTCCTGTACCAATAATAGCTGAGCATCACCATTCTGGTCATCAACTAATTGTAGCTTGGCATCTTCTTTTCGGGTTTCATCAGCCAATAATAGCTAGGCATCATCATTTTTGGTTCATTTACCTTTAGTATATCTGGCCTTTACTGGTGTCTTATAAATAAAAACTGGTTTAAATACAAACATTTAAACATACTTTTGACATGTATTTATCATTAAGAATGACATTAAGAGGTTTATATAAGCCTTTATTTCTATTCCTTTAGATTAAATTAAAAAAATATGCTTAACAACTTAAAAAAAGGTTTACCCTATTCACTCGTGTAATCGCCACACTTTTTTACACGATTTTATCGTTAAGGAGTTGGGGGTGCAGCCATCCTATAGGTGTAAGGCCTTGGGACACTTTTTCTAGAATGATTCTGCCGATGTTTGGGTTGCCATGCATTTACTTCGTGATATAACTAGATGAGCTCTCTAAATAGGAGGTTGACGGACGATATGAACGAGATAGCACCGTTCTATGCTTTTCTGGTAGCGATCTAATTTAGTTCAAACATTTTGTTTGAAAATGCATTCTAATATTAAAATACTAACCAACGTGAACATATTCCATAATTTATAAATTACCGGGTACTTCCTAGTTTTATCTCTTGTATCATATTTCTGAATGTTTGCATCATCAAACAATTTCACCCAGCTAACATGTCACGTACACACTACCATGCAGGTCAAAGGATTTCATAGCAGGGCTGATAAAACAACACAGGTTTGATACGAGCCGACACTCTCTTAGAAGTTGAAGTTGACATGTTATTCTCATCTTTCAGAGCCACTAATTGACATTCTCACCTGTCTGCTGGACCCCAGAGAAGACGGTGACATGTTGAGAAGGTGCAAAATGTCTTATTGACACTTGGAATTTGAGGGGACAATCTGCCTTACTAAATAAATAATAATTACAATACGCTAATCAAAAAAATTTTCAACGATTCTCAGTACGTTACTGAATGATCATCATTGTCTTTTTTGATATACGCAATATTGATGATATAGCAGAGCTCCGCTGTATAAACTGTGCGGCCTTTACATTGAATTAGGATTTTTTCTTCAAATTTTGCGGTCATTTTGGGGGTGCGGCTATTACACGGGTGTGACCATTACAAAAGTGAATACGATATATTTCATCAAACACTTCCAAACTGCTTGTAGCCCAATCTTGGTCACACTGTACTCACTTCATCTGACTGTCCCTCTATATCAGCCTGTCCATCTCTGGCTCTGACTGCATTCATCTCATTTTTTGTGACAATTGTCAGTCACACATCTATCTGCTGTTAGGCTTTATCAAAACAGATATTTCACTAGTATTGTCTCCAGGTTTATCTGTTAGTCATTAGTCTTCATGTGTTTTCCTGCCTGCATGTCATTTGATCCATCCCTTCTGTACATCAATTTTGGTTTATTTCACTATATATTTCTTTCTCCAATTTTCTGCTTGCCTATGGACATGTGACTGTAGGTTTTTCCTTTGTATCTTTTGTTTATTATTGTGTTTGTCCTTGATTCTGTTTGTCTGTCCATAAGAGGAGAAGTGAACCTACAAACCAGACTGCTAATTTCTAGTGGTAATTATTGATCTAAAAGTAGAAAGAATGTGTGGCTTGTGCTTTCATATTTTTATTAAGGGCAAGGTAAGACAGTGGAGGCACAAAAATTAACAGGCTCTTAAATGAGCATTCTCACAAATTGATTAAAAATGTAAAAAAGGGTGGCGTAAATTTGTGTAGTTTGAATTTTACCACTAGAAAATGTACAATAAAATTGCCAAATTAGGGGGCTTGTTGTTGTTTTTGTTTTTTTCAATTTTCATTTTAAAAGTCAGCATGATGGGTGCTTGACAGAAACAGCCTGTAAGTTTGATGTATGTCTGTAAGTGATCGTAAATCCCCTCACTCTTCCAGCAAGTCTTATACCTTTGAAGGACCTCTCTCAGATCAAATGCAAGTAACACTGAGTGGCATACTGATCTGATTTTAATGCTAATTATGTCATTTTCTATTACAGTGTTCATATGAAATATATTTTCATTTTGCTGCTAAAGTCTGAAGAATTTTCCACTTGTAACCCATTAAATTGATTTTATGAAATTTGAAGCATTTGCAACACATTGTTTATATTGAGTCTTATTTTGGTAACGACATAACTGTATGCAATTATGATCTTTATAAGACAACAAGAGTGGATGCATAAATGTTACCAGTGATATCTAAGTCATCACAGTCATCCAGACCTACAGGTCACATCATTTTTGCTGTCTTTTTCTTTTGTATT
Source organism: Sinonovacula constricta (assembly GCA_007844125.1). NCBI lineage: Eukaryota > Metazoa > Mollusca > Bivalvia > Cardiida > Solecurtidae > Sinonovacula > Sinonovacula constricta. Next base: position 36,032,353 of record CM017571.1, on the reverse strand, counting down.
TATTGCAGTAAAATGATTTTGGTCCTAGCAATGTTCAGCTATTTTCATGGAGGAAAACCTCTGACAGCAGACAGAGGTCTGGGTAGAACCAGCTGTCAGGTAGAAGACCTTCCTACATTAAGTCTGAAACCACAGAGTGAGAGCCGAGCAGTTTGAGGAGTGAAAAGTTTGGGCCGTGTCACTTATAAGAGTTATGAGAAAGCTTGATTGTGGAAGCACACAGGATTGACCCAGCTTGACCTTGACTACTCATGGTCAGTTATTCATACCTGGGAATAATGTTATCATTAATATTGTTAGCAGTTTAAAATTGAAGTTCATTAATGTGTAATTAAGATATACATGAAATGCAGATTTATGAATGATCAGTGCCACATACTAATATCATGGCCCAGGAATATCACTCAATGACCAGAGGAACAGGTCAACACGGGGAGCGAGCTGTTATTAGAACAGTTGTTCCACTGAATACGTATAATCTACTGTGCCGAGATATTTGTGTTATCCCACATGGGGCCTCACTGCCCTCTGCAGCTCTGAACCAGGTTATGTAATGACAGAGGTCATCCAAATCAGCATCTCAGTCATTCGGAGAGGAATGGTGCACTTGGGACTTTATATTCAGATAACAATGGCGTGATAGGTAATAATTTCAAACTTAGTTTATTTTGGTCAAATCCAGTAACATTTATGAGAATTTATTTTACACCTAATTTAAGTTAAAAAGCAAAATCTTATAGAAAGTATTGAATGTTTACTCAAATGATACCTATCTGATGTTAGTGACTGATTTAACTGTTCTCCCAATGCATAATCTGTATTTTAGTGTTTATTTGCAGCTCAAGACTTGCCTGCTTTCCAGCTTCTAATTTGTTGTACATTTGATATACTAAGGAATAATTTTGACCATTGTTTGCACACATGTAATTGTTTACAGGGTAAATCTTACACCGCCCAAACAGTTCTTCTCAGTGCTTAGATTTATTATTTGAAGCAAATATCTTGTGCAAATGCTCATTAAATATCCTAAAAATAAAAACTGTTCAGATAAATAAGAAACCACAATTTAAACGGACTACAGTATTCCTTATGTATGACTCTCTTTACTAGCTGCCACTGTGCAGTTAAATCTCTCAGCTCCTGTTCACCTTCAGGTTATATCTGTACTCCTTGTCCTTTATACAATATGTATGATTGGAGATATATTTAGGTAAAACCAATAACTAAGAAACTTAAACATGGACAATAGTCAACAGAACTTGAGGGTTAAAATATTAAAATAATTAGTCAAAATGCCTTATGTGTTGTAAGTACAAGATGAATCCTGAAAGCTTGCACTTAAACATGAACATGTGTTATTTAAGTGAGGCTTTATTAATAATCACATTTATTATACCATCAGTTATGAAGTATATGGGAGCTATGTGGGACTCATGTCCATCTGTCTGTTGATCCAAGAGTAATTAAGATTTGTCCTTGCTATTTGTCTGCTACATTTGGCTGGATTTACAAGACTGTTAAACCGTAACTGGTAGCGCAATCGGTAGAGCATCAGCCCCAGGTACAAGAGGCCCCAGGTTCGATCCCAGGCCGCAACATATCAAAGTCGTTAAAAATGGTAGCGGTATAGCTCCCTTGCTAACGCTCAAGCAAATATAAGGGTAGTTCCACGACTGGTTGGCCCGGTGTCAGGATAATGTGACTGGGTGTGATATCATGCCAGATGTTCACAGCATGCTATACACAGTAAAGGCAGCACTTTATCTGCTTCAAGTGGAAACCATCTCCAGATAATTAAAATACTGTTGGTGGGACGATAAACTCAACAAACAAACATGACTGTTAAATGCCAAACCTAGTTGTGCATATCATTTAACTTCAAGATTTTAAATTTATTGAATATATTGCAGTTATTGTGGCATAAGCAGTATATGGGTGGGACTGAGCATCTTCAATGATAAATCTTGATTTCGTTAAAATTGATGGAAATTTAAATGAATGGTTACTAGTACAGATGTATATATTTTTTTATATTTGCATGCTGTAATTGATTTTTTAACAGAAACTGTTTTGCTTACTTTAACAAATTTACAAAACTAATCACCAGTAAGAAGACTATGTTCACAATTTTGGAAACATTGAATGTAGATTAGTTCTCACAATATTTGTTTCCAGCACAATAAACATTAATGTAGATAATTGTCTGCAGGATTGTAATTATGTTTATACATTCTACACATAATTGCCAATGTTACAGCAATTAATGCAGCTTTTCTTGGCAGTTTTTAGTATGACTCAGTGAAATGTGTGGAAATAAAGTAGCAGTTTCCGTGTGAATTTGATGTATCACTTATACTTTAAGAGATTACATTTAACCTCTACTTGCTGGAAACACCTTTAGTGTGGGGCATGTTTTATGATAACCCTTTACTTGCAGAAAACACCATTAGGGAGTGTTTTTGTTGTTGTAACCTTTTACTTGCTGAAAACTTCATGCAGAAGGGCTGTGTTTTATGTTAGCCCTTTACTTGCTGGAAACACCATTAGAGTGGGATATCTTGGTGGTTATGGCATCAATAGTGTTTCCAGCAAGTGAAGGTTTAAGCCTATCTGCAACTATTTATATTGTTGTTTAAACATTAATCTTTACATTATGATGATTCTAACGAGTGTCTACCAAGAAATTAGGAATGCAGAGAAGACAAAATAATAGAAAATAGAACAGGGAGTAAAAACATAAGAAGGGAAACCCATTTAACCGGAGCTTAAGGGTCTTGCTCATGAAGAATCTTAGTTGTTGTTCCTTTCTCACTTACATTTAAAAGTTGATGACCAATTCTTTAGATATAAGACAATATTCTAAGTTTCATTCCTAAAACCAATTAATCTCTAAGAAATTTGTTACTATTTTTCAAAATTTGTAGTCAGCTTTAGAAGTTCTCCCCTTTTTTCTGGAGTGATGATCATACACAACTAAGGTTTGATAAGCAACTGACCAATCACAGTCCGCACGCCTGGACAAGGACAATCGGAGATGGTCATTTTTATGGCAGGCCTGTCATGTGATTCAATTAAGCCTCACCCATTGTGTCCCATTCACACTCCTGTGATCTGGTAATTTTGGTCACCTTTTGTCCATATTCACTGTGTGTCATCACCTTATTCCAGAGAGGAAATAGAGCAATGAGCAAGTGGGGAAGGCTTAAAGGTACTGGCCCTTTTTGAATATTACCAAAAAATGTTCGTGGGAGATAGAGATCTTGTTTTCTGCTAAATCTCAGGAAAGTTGGGAGGCTTTTGTCTCTTATTATTATAAAAACACATGGCAGAAATAAAATAAATTCTGAGAATGTTGAAAGGAAAAAAAAGGTTACAATGCAATAAATTTGTCAATATTAACTGGGGACAGAAAAATGAAAGCAAGAAAAATACATACTAGGAAAATTAAATACCATACAAAAATAAATGGAAAAAAAAAATATTTTTTTTCTATTTAATCAAAGTAAAGTGTTAAGTATATGATGCAATATGGTTACAATGATCTTATATGTATATATTTGATAATTGTAACCAAATTGCATCATATACTATATACTTCATTTTGATTAAAGAGAAATAAATAACATATTGTTTTAAGTTATATCTTATTTAAAACTCAAGTGAAAACAAGTTTAGACTAAATTATTTAGTGAAAACAAGTTTAGAACAAGTTCATTTTTTTACAAAGCACTTTATCGATTCAAGCTGGCCCATCTCCTGGCCCAGTACCTTTAACCCTTTATGTTCACAGTGAGCAAGAAATGTGTGAAGGATAAGTCTGTGAGATTGAGATGAATTTCTTCTCACCCTGCCACTGATCATCAGTCTCTGTCCTCTGTTGGTGCCTGCATCGCATTGTCACGGTAACAGAAGGATGATAGATAGCGCAGAGTACCTCCCCTCAAGTCACCTACTTTATCATAGCCATTTTTCTTATAACATTCTTCTTTACTAATTAAAAAGAACGTTTGCTAACAACTATAAACAAAGAAAACAAGATCTATAACTAGATATCCAGTTGCAGATAGTACTGATTCTGATCAGACAGAATACAGTGGGAGCTGCCTGAATTGGATCTGTTATTTGCCCGCACAATATTAAATTCTTCTTAGCAGGCTAAGATTTAAAGATTTCAGCATTGTCTCATCCATTTCTTAGGCATGTCAGTAGCTGGTGAAGGAAAGAAAAGATTGATTGTTCTAATGAGTCTGTAATATGAATATTGAATATAGGACTCACAAAAAGTTGGCTGTCTTATTCTCTTAGTCTTTTCACAGTTGTCTGATATACTTATGATTACAATTTACCTATATTTATTCCTGTTTGTTGGTTTAATTGTTATTAGAATTTGCATTTTCACTTCATGAAATTTTTTAGATAAGTTTTAGAACAACTCAGTGACAAATATTTGTATGTGCGAACACATTATTGCAAATAGATCTGTTTTTTGTTTGTTACTGAAACCCCTCATGAAGTACGTGGTTAGAGCTCTGTAAAACTGGTTAAAGTACTCCAGTTCCTGTTGCTGACTGACTCTTCTATGGCATTAACTGTTGGGCTTGCTCTATTTGTTCCATGACTCTTTACAGATTTGCTTTAACATTTACATTTGGCATGCATGTGAATACCTATGTCCTGAGCCTGTTCAAATTTTGATATATGTTGCAATGCTCACAGGACTTTTTCATATGTCCTTGTTATTGTAATGCAGGAGATTTTTTTACTTATATATGGGGATATAAAGGTAAAGCCTTGTGTATTCAGTGGTTAAGAATAATTATTTGCTACATTATCTTAAGATAAAATATTCACTGCATAAATAAATAAGAAAGCTGTACTTTCATAATTTAATTATTACATAACTTTATACTATGTAATTTATTAGATGTGAAGTTCTGATTTTATGTGGGAAAATGTTGCTTTTGATGAAGCATCCTGGTTTTTCTTATAATGTGTAAAATTTCGGTTTTCACTAAAAAATTTGTTGTTTCTTAGATTTCTATAATAGAAAGAGGAGCATTGCTATATGACCTTGACTTCATCATACAGCAATACACAATTATTTTTCTTGGAATCAATATAAGATCTAGCCAGGACATTATTTTCAATCCATGGATGTGCTTTAATGACCTATATTAGCTAGATTACATGAGTGTTTAAATCATTGTACAATTCACTGCCACTTTTGAATGGGAAGAATTCCAATACAGTAATCAGCAAGACCTATTGCTTTAATTTGACTTGTCAAAGATATTGGGAAAACGTTCTTGTTGGCTCGACAAATTTCATGGACTGGTACACATGCTGAGATGAAATTTCTATTGGAATAATTTAAGAAACATGAAGCTGCAATAATGTGTGGAGTTTAATTATACCTTGTGCGAAAGTGCAAACATAAGAAGTTGTTGTTTAATGCATTTATCCAATTCATTTTTTGTGTGTAGATTTTCAATTAAAAATTCATTTAATAGATAGTATGGTAATTTACACTGGTTAAAAACGTACTTTTATTGTTACATAAAACTTTGCTGACACAATTTCTTGATCTTTTACTTTTAGAAACTGTTCAGGTTAATAGGAGCAGGTAGTAAATGAAAGCACAACAGGCATTTCGGTATTCCCAGCTTTACGCAAAATAGTCAGCTTTAAAGACAACAACAACAGGTGAATGACAATATTCAAAAAAGTATTATTGACAGAACCAATAAAAGTGGTGTGCCTTTAAAATCAAATGTGTATATATAGCATTATATTTCCTGTAACACTGTATAAAAAATGAATGAATGGATTGATGGATGGATATGTTAGATAGATTAGAAAGACAGACAGACCGGTAGGTAGGTAGATAGATAGACAGACAGACAGACAAACAGTAGATAGATAGACAGACAGACAGACAGACACAATTTGTATATATCCATGCATTTACACTGGTGTATTATCTCTTTCAGCAGGATTGCCTAACACTGACCAATGTGAAGCAGCTGCTAGACACAGGTGTGTCCCAGCATGGAGAGCAGTGTGACACTGAACCCTCATTCTCCCTCCTGGCCCCTGTTGGCCCAGGCAACCTTGTCATGACTTGTCAGGTAGGTGGGGCGAGCTCAGTGCTCCAATTGGATAATGCAACTCTGACAAGTCTCATTTAACCATTTGCTTGCAAAGCAGATATTAATACAATGGTTCACATCTAGCAAGATAAGCAATTGCATCAACTTTAGAAAAAGGTTGTATGCATTTAACTTATAAATTAAGGAAACAGTGATAAATTGTTTATAAATTAAGAAAACAATGATAAACTGTTTGTGAGATTTCCTAATTAATGAAAAATGTTAAGTAAAACAAGTAACAGGATATTGTCATGTTTTCAATGTATGCTTGTTAGGGCTAGATAAAACAAAATAAACATCTGAAAAGCAACCTTAACCAATAAGCAAACATATGCATGTATTTATAGTCATTTGACAGATGTTGGTGTGAGGTTCACATGTTGGCTTGCAGGTTTTGTTCCATCTCATGGCCTTGTTTAAAATTATTTATGAAATTGTTATGTTTTATTTGATAATGAGCTGCATTAACCCAGTCGTGGTCATTTTGGTGATTTTGCCCCCAGATAAATGTCTTAACTCTGAACCAGTGATATATCTCGGGTGAGCTGGCTGCCCTTAAGACATAATTTTTTTTGCCCTGATTGGGGCTGTAATATGTTTGTAGGTTTAGCATCCCACCAACAGTATTTCAGTTATTTGAGATTGGGGTCACTTAAAGCAGATACAGCACTACTCTTACTAAGCATACTTTACTCTGTACATTAGCAAGGGAACCATTTTTAATGACATCTGTATGAAGGTCCTAGGCAAGGGAACTTTACCATTTTTAATGACTTCGCTATGAAGGTCCTTATCAAGGGAACTATACCATTTTTAATGACTGCTGTGAAGGTCCTAAGCAAGGGAGCTATACCATTTTTAATGACTTCTGTATGAATGTTCTAAGCAAGGGACCTATACCATTTTTAATGACTTCGCTATGAAGGTCCTAAGCAAGGGAACTAAACCATTTTTAATGACTTCTATATGAAGGTCCTTATCAAAGGAGCTATATCATTTTTAATGACTTCACTATGAAAGTCCTTAGCAAGGGAGCTATACCATTTTTAATGACTTTGCTATGAAGGTCCTTATCAAGGTAGCTATATCATTTTTAATGACTTCACTATGAAAGTCCTTGGCAAGGGAGCTATACCATTTTTAATGACTTCTGTATGAAGGTCCTAAGCAAGGGAACTATACCATTTTAATGACTTTGCTGTGAAGGTCCTAAGCAAGGGAACTATAACATTTTTAATGACTTCTGTATGAAGGTCCTAAGCATGGGAACTATACCATTTTTAATGACTTCTGTACAAAGGTCCTAAGCAAGGGAGCTATACCATTTTTAATGACTTCTGTATGAAGGTCCTAAGCAAGGGAGCTATACCATTTTAATGACTTTGCTGTGAAGGTCCTAAGCAAGGGAACTATACCATTTTTAATGACTTTGCTGTGAAGGTCTTAAGCAAGGGAACTATACCATTTTAATGACTTTGCTGTGAATGTCCTAAGCAAGGGAACTATATCATTTTTAATGACTTCTGTATGAAAGTCCTAAGCAAGAGAGCTATACCATTTTTAATGACTTTGCTGTGAAGGTCTTAAGTTAGGGAACTATACCATTTTTAATGACTTCTGTATGAAGATCCTAAGCAAGGGAGCTATTCCATTTTTAATGACTTTTCTGTGAAGGTCCTAAGCAAGGGAACTATACCATTTTTAATGACTGCTGTGAAGGTCCTAATCAAGGGAGCTATTCCATTTTTAATGACTTCTTTACGAGGGTCCTAAGCAAGGGAACTAAACCATTTTTAATGATTTCTGTACGAAGGTCCTAAGCAAGGGAACTATAACATTTTTAATGACTTCTGTACGAAGGTCCTAAGCAAAGAAACTATACCATTTTTAATGATTTCTGTATAAAGGTCCTAAGCAAGGGAACTTTGCCATTTTTAATGACTTCGCTATGAAGGTTCTAAGCAAGATAGCTATTCTATTTTTTAATGACTTAGGTATGAAGGTCCTATCTACCAAGATAAATTTCATAAAATTACTTTTACCATATCTTTTGCAATAAGTATTTCCTTTTTTATGGAAAATATTAAGTAAAACTGTAAGTATCAGTATTCTTAGCTCTTTTTTTTTCATGTCTATGAAGACCAGTTGTTTATATAGTATTTATTAAAGTCACTAGGATCTTATAATAGGTAAGGTAAATTATTTTCGGGCTGTTGTCTGGTGCTATTGCTAAGTAGAACAGTTTTGGAAGATTTGTTGTGCAGTCCTTGGATGTATGTAGATATGTCTGGTTGTTTTATCATTCTGTATGTCTTTTATTTGTCAAATCAATGTGTTTGGGGCCTTATAATACTCTGCTTGGTCTGTCTGGTAGATCTCTGTTGCTGCAATAGAATCAGAATCGTACCCTTGTGGGGAGCGGAGGAAAGTGATAGATCAAATTATATTAGACTCGACCACATCCCTGAAGTGTTGGAAACTTGTGTAGTTTTAGTCTTGCTAACGTGTGGTTAGATGGATATGTGGGTTGACTGAGGGTTCAGAAGATCAGAAAGACAGCTGAATGGAGAGATTGCCCAGGGAATTGATAGTTGATATTTTTGTCCATTTTTCTTTTATATTTTCTGCATCAAAAGGCTGTTGTTATTTTTAGTGTTTGTGCTATTTGTGAGGCGAGTCCTCCAGCTGACCTGTGTACTGTGTCAGTGGTTCTACTCAGACATATATCTGGTCTGCATCATCCAATAATTAGCTGGATGTCGCCAAACTTACCGTAGTTGTGTCAGTATAAAAAAATGGTCTGCTTACAGTGTAAATATCAAAGAACCTTACCTATTCTTAAATTTATAGTCTTATATGATATCGTTGTTGTGCAAGGGCCATAACTCTGAAAAATCAAAATATCATAGTACTTACAAATAATTGCAAATATTTTCAACATCAAGATGTGTTTAAAAATATTTAAGTAATTTTAATGTGAATCATTTTTAGTACCTTTTTTTTATCATTATTTTATTTTACCCTTTTTTTCATGTTTATAATATCCTGACTCAATAGTTATTAGATATGGAAATTGGCTATACTTTTAAATGATTGTTCTGGTGGCAGACCATCATCTCTGCCTGGAGCTTATAATTTCTGTGACAGGGTAGCCATGATCAAAGACAATGTTCGTCAGTATTTCTGGGACAGGTTTTAGTTCCCAGCTGATGCATCTATATAATGGTTCACATCTGTAGCGTCTAGGAACCATCAAGGCAGAAAATTCTTTCTCCAGGAATCGTTTCTTGAATATTGCCCTCATTCAAGATGTATAGATTTTCAATATGAATGGTCTTAGCGATGGCACAAAGATACTTTTGTTGTAAGTTCCTGATAGCTGTTCTTACAAAAAGCTAAATACTAACTTGTAGAGCACATTCCACAGAAGGTAGTCCCCAAGCTTTGTAAGTAGGGGTTTTTGTTGCATCTCTAAATATTTAATTAAAAAGGACATCTTTACATTGCTTTTTACAAAGAAAGAAACCTAAATATCTTGAAGTATTTACTGAAGGTTGATTAACTCAGTTATTGTAAGGTGCTGCCATCTTCTGTCTTTGATCATTCAGTGTGGGGAATCTGTGAAAATCAATTAAATTGGCTTTTGTCTCAAAGCAGGCTACTGTCATGATAATGCGATATAAACCAATGGGAGAAAGATTAAAGAAGTATGACAGGTTATTGATGGATAAAGATCCAGCGCACTTTGAAGTTCTTATAAATTTTCAAGTGTTAATTGGTCAGATTGAAAGTATTTTTTTCTTGGGTAAAGAATGTCAGGAAATTATCATTTGTTTTTAACAGTAAACTGAAAATAAATAAATTGTGAACTTAAATATACACCCATTGGAACCCCTAGAACAATGTTATTAAATTAACATCTGGTGTATTTAGGCAATTCACTATGCAAACAATACTGAAAGTTATGATTTGCATAACAAAGTGCATAAATACTTCTTATTTGGAAAGCCTATCTTTTCAACAATTGCATTCTTTAACTTAGTCAGGATTCCTTATACCAAAATAACAGTAATACCTAATTAATCATTGAAATGTTTCATGCATAATCAGCATTTAAAGTAAAAAAAACAACACACGTAATGCAAATATATTTTTTGGAAAATCAGTTTAATTGGTACAAAATAACACAAATCAATGATTATAGCACAGAAAACTGATCACAACAATAACGATTGACCCTCATTTGGAACGATTTTAATGAGCTCATGGGCATTGGTTGTGACCTGTCAAAATTGAAACAGTTGAAATATGTCACAATAGATAATAAAACTGCATAAAACAAGTGTGCACCATTCAGTGGCGAAGTCTGTAGAGTACTGGATGGATATGAGAGAGCTTGGGTTCACAAGACAATTAGTTTTAGTATTAATTAACTGTTATCGATAACATTAAACAAATGCCCTCCAGTGGTATTATGGCTTTAAAATCATGCAAGACATACCTTTGGTAATACAATTCACAACATCTTGCCCTTTTTTTCTATCTTGCAGTACATCTGAGCAAACTTCATACATATGGCTGACATATTTCAAATGCTTAAATACATCATACTGAGCATCAGACATTGTTTTTCTTTTCAAAATGTACAAAGTGGCCATCAGCGAAAAAAGGATGCCTGTAGATAAGCAGTTAGAGTAGTCTGACTTGTAACACCTCCGCACCTCACCTTGTTGGTTCCAGTCCCCGGTAGGAGTGAAAGGTCTTCCAGCAGACCTGCGGTGCGTTGGTGGTTTGGCTGGGGTATTTCTCCACCAATAATTATCTGTATATGTTGACTTGATGTGTTAGTGCAATGTAACAAAAGCAAACAAAGAAATCAGAGAAATAGAACTTTTAATTAAAAATGCCTAAACTGTGTATCTTTTGTATCTGTTTCAGAGCTGTGACTGGATGTCCGTGGTTATTTGAAGACTTGAGACAAGAGACTGTGATGTTTGATTGCTCCATGCATTAGAGTGGTCACTGTGTGACAGTGAGGGATATCACATGACTTGCAGATGGCTGCTAAATGTTTCCTTCAGGGAAGAAGTGTAGTGGGGAAAACAACCTGACTTAAGTGTTCAATACTGACTCAAGAATGTGTTTACATATAAAATGACACTTGTCTTAAAGGGATAGAAAATGAAACCTCTGTTTACTATAAAAAAAAATTGTTACCATTTGGTGTGAAAATAGTATTGTCATTTTGTATTTATAAAAAAACATATGTGAGTTATTTTGTGCAATTGTCAATAGGACAATTATCATATCAGTAGAAACTCTCTTGAATATTGATGTGAGTTATGATGTTGTGGAACAAACTATTGAGGCTTACTTTTGAACATTTTGTATTAATGGTCAAACAAGCTTTAATATTTAAACATTTTTGTAATATTTTCTCATGTTTTCATGTCATTTTAAATAATGTTATGAATTAAGGAATGTTCTACAACAGGGTAGGGTTGAGCTAGTTTAGATGAGTTAAAGTCTATTTGGAAACACATCCTCTTAACTTTTTGTGTTATAGTCAGTATTCAGGGCATTTTGTTTGATAGTCTTCTGGAAAAAGAAGGTTCTTTCACATTGTTTGGTAGAGTCTGTACTCAGACCATAATGAATATATCATTTTGCTGATTTCTCTAAATCTTATCAAAAATCTTTATAATACTTTAACGACAAAGACACTGATTTCACATTTGTGATACAATTTAAATGTTAATTTATGTATATAATGCTTTCAGTTGATTTAATTCTGTTGTACATATAGGTAAGGCCTAAAAGAATAAAGAATAAATTATTATATATATATTATAAAATTGTGTAAAAGTGTTTGTTTTCTACTTTAATATTATACAAAGTATGTAAAGGTTAATGAACCTATCAATTGAAACAAGTAAATAAGGAAAATAATACAGCTATCAACAGGGAGCTGACTGATTTAGGTCTACACTATTTTCTTAAGTTTTATAAGTTTTAACACAAACATTAGACTTGTATAGTTTGAGAAGCAACAGTTGTTCTAACACAAAAATATGTACGACATCTTATCTCCACTGGTTGGCATCGTCTCAAAATGTGACAACTTCTCAGAAACAGCACTTTTTACACAAAAAAAATCACTTATTTACCTCATAATTGAAGTAATAATTACATAGAATTAATTAAACTCCCCCAATAGATCAAAGGTAATGTATGTCTTCTATAAAGGCTTTTAGATCTGCCAGGTTGTCTACCTTAACAACATGTATTCATAAAGTTTGAATATTCTGTTAGTGTTGTACATGTTTAAATGGTTGAACAATGTGTTTCGGGGGTTTTCCAATTCAAAAACTTTTTTTTTCCAATTGTGAGTGTAAATATTGTTAATTTGTGTGTTAACTGTCTCATGTATTATAGGAAACTTGCTGTTGTATACAAACACTGGTCTGCATACATAAGCACTGAATCAGTAAACTAAGTCTGTACCAAACTGGTATTTATTGTTTAGAAATATAGAAAACAATCAACAGTTTGATCTAGTGGCTGCACACTATATTGTGATGTATTGACGGTTCGAACCTCCACCCTATTGTTTTTCAAAGTTGTAAAAATTATTCCGTATCGCACCTTCCTAGCACACGTTGGTGTAAGCAGTTCACAACCTTAATTAATACTGGAACAATCAAAGATGTGATTGTCATTTTATTAACAAAATGACCAACAACAAAAATCTATAAAACATTGTTTGAGACATTTTGTTTTATAAATTACAAAAAAAAAAAAAATGGGCTAAATGCGAGGTTTGAACTTTTTAAGTGTTATATGGCACAGTCGTCAGCATAGATTACAATTTTGGATAAATGGAGTGAACACGATGGTAAAACGTTTGCCTTGGCACTATATATGTACCGGTATATTTTTTTGACAACACTGTAGATTGTATTTATTATAAAATGTTATTATTTAGAAATAAATATTTGTTTAGAGTAGTTTCTTACATTCTTGAGTTTGTTTTTCTTTTATTTCCATTTATTTATTATTATTGGGTTACGATTGGAGTAATATGAATTGGATTGGATTGGATTTGCTGATACTGTGCAGCGACATTTCTATCATTATAGCACAGGGGCACATATGACTTGCTCAGGTACTGAACCCGTTAGGAGAAAAGCCACTACTACCAGCTTCAAGGTCTTTAGTTTGACCCAGCCAGGGTTTGATCCCGCAACCTCCCGATCCGCAAGCCGACGCTCTACCACTTGAGCTATTGGGGCCGGTATGAATTGAAAATAAATAAAAGATATAAAATTATTGTTGCTTTATTTCATTTTTCGGCACTTAATTTCCAATATCCAGGATTTTCTGACAGGTTTAATTGCTAATTAACTTATAGTATAATGGTCATTCAATCATCAATATGTGAACAATTTTACCAATGTGCAGACGCTATTTAATTCATGTGCTTTATGATTAAATCAGTTTTGTGACAATTTTAGGAAAACAATGAAAAATACAAAGAAACAACTTTTTTAACAGATCACTCTAATTTTAGAAAGAAAATAAAAAAAATAGTATATCGGGTTAAATGAAGACTACTTTCATTTTTCGTCTATGACCTGAAAATACTTTTAAAAGGCAGTAATGTACAAACATAAGATCATTTAAAAAGTTGTTTGCCTTGTACATATAATTTTTGCAGCACAATTACAAAATTGAAAATATATTTATATAATAGGTTTTGAGTTTAACAAATATCAATTTGAGAAGAATCGGCAAGAAATAATCCATTGAAAGTATTTATCAGAAAGAGAGAATGATAATATTTCACCCAAATATATTGTTAATAGAAATTCGAACATGCCAGGTGATGATATAAACATTACATCTGTCTGATTAACAAACCAGTCAAGTGATTTCTATGTCCAGAACACTGCCTCAGAAAAATAATTGTACAAAATAATGAAGAAATTGTGTGATGTAATACAAAACAAAATAGAAATTGGTCACAAAGTTTAATCAAAGTAAACTACCTTTAAAGAATTACGTGCATATTCCAGAAATTGTTACACATCTTATTTTTCAGAAGAAGAATAACATCAGATATGTAAACCCTTCTTAATGTATAAAGGTTATAATCTCTACTTGCTCTAAGAATCTATATTAATTCTTAGTCATCTTCCTACATCTTTAAGCTAAGTTGCCTAGACATATTGCGAGCGACCTGGGGGCAAATAGTACAGGTCCCAATCAGACATGCTCCCAGTGGAAGTAATGTCATGTAAATGCATGCTTAGCAGGGTACTGGTAAATCCTTAGCTTGCTACATTTGTTAATAACCCAAATAATTCTTAAGTTATCTTTTTACATACACCTGCAAAGGTGCCTAGACATAATGCTAGATTTAGCAGCAAATAGTGTAGACAGCAGGGAGCTGGCATGCTGGCTGATCTAGGATCTACACTATTTGCCAAAATCGTATAAATATGTGATTAGCAAGTCAAGTGTATACTGAATTTGACAATTCTGTAAGCATTAAAAAATATTTTGTTGGGTCTTTTTTTAAAGTCACACAACTCAATTTTTCTGAAGCAGTGCCTGACTTTAAGTCAAATATATACATAATATCTTCTCATTATAACTTCTAAGTGATAACACACAATCCAAAAATAAATATATACAATAAATTAAATCATCTGAAACACAATAATAGCCCCTGACAATGTTTAGGTGCAATAATCGTATCAAAGCATATCCTGATCCATACACAATTGTTAAAACCTAAAACATATATTCACACAAATTTATTCAAAATTTAAAAAATAAAATAACAGAATCATTATCAAGTCTGCAGATGCAAACAGCTATCATAAACTAGACAAAGCAAAGGACCACACAGTTAAAATGGCAATATCAACAGTCATTACTACATCAACAAAATTGTAAAATATCCAAAGTACATACATGGTGAAAGGATCCTTGCTACTATACATCCAAGATGCCTATAAAAATCTGCATTGCTGCAAAAGCAATCCCCTTTTACATGAATTCAACAACTCAATGGACTATCTGGAATTTTAAACAGAATTACAAAAACACATGCATACCATCCTTGCTTCTGCAAGTCATAAGTCACAATTATTGTCCACTTTTACAAACATATAAATCCAAGAATGCCTTTGACACTATTTTCAACTACTTAGCAAAAACTAACATGAAAGCATTAAGTTACCTCTAAAATCTATGTCTTCCATTTTCTAAATTGAAGAGTTTTGCGCAGCATGTATACATCTAGCATCTATATAAATTGATTCCTGTATATAATGGTCCATCACAGTGTGCCTATGTGTAGAACTACAACATACAACAAGGGTAATGCTACTGTAAAAATAAGAGATGACCACCACTTCGCTCTACCACATTATTCTTGATAAATAATATTATATGAGTGCTGTTTAGCATCATCAAGGCCAATTGTATTAACCTAAATATTCTACATAACTTAAGTTCATTTTTATTATTTTATTAACATAATTACAGACAATGCTAAGACGGGATATAATTTCAATTTAAACAAAGTTAACTACATTTAACACTCAATAAATGAACAAGACATACTTCAAAAATTATTTTTTTCTTTAAAACATTTTGAATTTATTTCCCATATTGCTTAATAGTACTTCAAAAAGACTAGTGGGACTGATGATACAACGAAAGCAGTTATTTTCATGGCTATGTAATAGTAACGCACTCCTATAAACTCTGTGGCTAAACACAGGAAGAACAAAACAAACAATCATCAATTACTCCATTCATTTATATCTTCCATTATTTTTTTTAAATTTCATTTACACAGTTTATTTTTTTCAACCATTCTCATCAATTACAATGTTATTTCAATATTCTAATTCTTGCATAACTCCACACCAACAATTATTATTTTGTAACACTCTACAATCAACAAATTTTAGAACCTGATTAGATGAACTAGCAGCAGAGTCTAACTCTGTTCAAGACACATAACTACTGTATCTACTGTTATCACTATCTAATCCTATCCACCCCTCATCCCCCACTGAGGTCATATTCATAAAGAATCATGGGTTGTTTTTTCCCCCAACTGAAATAAAGAAGTTTTCTTGAAGATATAATATTTCCTAAATTTCATTCATAACACCATTTAATCTTACAATTAATCCAAATAATTTTTTAATGTTACAAAATTTAAGGAAATTTCTCCGTTTAACTAAGAAACAATAACTAAGATTATATATAAATATGACCCTGCACTATACATAATATATAAGCATTATATCAAACATACCTGTATTTATACACACTGCTGACAGTAGCAGCCAACCATATTAACAACAACTGGGAATTTATTCTCTGTCACTGTACATAGTACATAGTAATACCATCGATCAATGATGATACACACACACACACACAGTATTTGAGACAGATAGGGGCCACAGATAATACAACTATAAGACAAGTCAAGACCATTTGAATGATTTTGATGGTCAGAATCTAATCAATTCAATTTTAATTCAAGTAGGACCATTCAAACTGACACCCTATCCCCAACCCCACAAATTATCTGACCAATCATTTCAATATATTTTACAAACAGAAATGTGCAGATCCTGAATCTTGTTTTTCTGTGAATGTGAACATTTCTAATAAAAAAGTCCAGTAAGGTTAAGAAACAAGCAATTCTAAGTTTTACTTCCTGGTGTCTAACATAGTTTATTCAACATTTCTTATGAAGCAGGCTTATTCCATTAAAATACATTGCATCAGTGACAAACTGCATATCATTGAGGATTTATTCAATTTCCATGCACTCGACAGTTTACTACTTGTAGAGTTGCCACCCGAACTGTTAGGTTCTGCTTAAAAATTGACAATTGATAAGTCAATTAACTCCAACTAATGCTCAATAGTTGTATTATCTATGACCTTGAATAAAACATTGCAGCATACATAAGATAAAAGTCGAAATACAAGGTTTTATCTATTTAAATCCCAAAATAGTTGCAGGTCAACAATTTTAATTTCAACATTCATGTTTGGAAATTATATAATTCAAGCTTCAATTATTTATTATCAATAATTAGGCACATGGTGCAAAGTCTTTTTTTCAATTGTATTATTTAAACAATTATAAAAAGGAGCAATGCTCAATCTGACTATTAAATTAGCTCATCCTCTGGATACATAAATGTCAAAGAGTTGTGTAAGATCAATTAACCAGTGTCTAATGAAAATATGAATACTTTAATATCTGTATTAAATGATATGCACTAGCAAATATAGCAATTAGAAAAATATTAGCAAGTGCAAGAGGACATATGCTTAATCTGTACCATGATCATTGTTCAGAGTCAGATCATTAACATTTTTAAATGAAAATATCACATTAAAATTCTTTAGCTACTGATGCTGAATAGTGAACAGACCAGCAGCATCCTAGATACAAGTTTCAACAATTCTTGATTATCTTTTTTTTTCTCCTCCCCTTACAACAATGGGACTAACAAAATAAAGAGAATAAATTAATAATAAATTATGCACTATGCACATATTACTGTCATCAGTCATTGACACAATATATCGCAGAGGTTATAAAACTCTTACAAAGGGTCTGAGACTATTCCTCAGCATCTGATTAACTATGCTTGGTTCAAATTTGAAATCTGACCAATCAGAAGCTACAGAATGGCTTCAGACTGAAGCTCAAAGTTTTATAACCAATGGTTTGGTATATAAATGAAAACCAAATGTGCAAGTAATACATGTGTAAAACTACAAATGGCAAAAAATGTAACCATACCATGACTGACCTTTGAACTAAGCATCGGCTCCAAATCAATCTTGATTAGAAGACGTTTGATCTAAAAGTGTCCTTATAATTGACAAACATCATGACTAAATCAATATTGATTAGCAGCAGTTTGAACTTAAACTGTCCTCATAATTTACAAACATTATGACCAAATCAATCTTGATTAGGAGAGGTTTGAACTTAAAGTGTCCTCATAATTTATATGACCAAATCAATCTTGATTAAGAGCAGTTTGAACTTAAACTGTCCTTTTAATTTACAAACATTATGACCAAATCAATCTTGATTTGGAGAGGTTTTAAACTTAAACTGTCCTCTTAATTTACAAACATCATGACCAAATCAATCTTGATTAGGAGCAGTTTGAACTTAGACTGTCCTCATAACTTACTAACATTATGACCAAATCAATCTTGATTAGGAGAGGTTTGAACTTAAGGTGTCCTTATAATGTACAAACATAACCACCTATAAATTCTATTGTTCTATAGCTTATAACCAATCAAATTAAAGATGAAAGAATCCTAAAACAAGTTCATGTGACTAGTACATAGCAAAGAAAGAAGAGATTTACAAAAACTAGCAAGGCAAAACCTAAAACATTAAATTATTGTCAGTTTTTTTACGTTTTTAAAGAAACAAAGCAAATTCAATATATTCAAGTTACTATGTCATACAATGTGAAACATATCAAGTGATACAGTTTAAGTACAAATTTTAAAAATAAATAGCCTACCATTCATACAGTCTCATTTACCTTAATTTGACCAACGTCCATCTATTTACAATTGTAAAAATAAAACAAAGGGCAGTAAGAACATGTACAAACGATTAAAACAAAACAAAAATTTAATTGCTTTTCTGATGTTTAATGTCTAAAGTAAGTCTAAAAGATTCTGAAGACGGTTAATTATTCTAATGTATTTAGATAAGACATCAATGATTGTTTTAGTCTTACTTTATAAAGGCTCCAATGACTTCAGGAAACACAGAAAGGTGCCATAGCTGTTTTTCAAAGTTTGAAAATATAAAAGCAGTTAATGGCTTGCTAATTAATACCAATTTATTCACCTATAAGTCAGGGATGGGATGAGATTTGCCGGCATTTTTGCCGATACTGTGCAGCGACATTTCTATCATCCTATGAATAATTCAAGAACAAAGTTGTCAAACAATTACAATAAAAATAAAAAATATAAGCATGATTTCATATTAAAATGTAGTTTCTGATCCATTATTAAAAACAACATACATCATAATATATCTTCTGCAAAAATACTGACAAAGAAAACTACAAACCTGTGCAAAACTAAACTGCCCATAGTGTAAATATCCCTGTCAAAGTGAATTATTTACCAAATCATAAAAAAAATCCTGCCTAAATGTCAATGATTTGATAAAAAAAACACCCAAAATTGATATAGAAACTAAAGAGAATCTTAGTGTGTTGTTTTTTAGTTCTCTTTAAATTATTTAAACATGTCATAGGCACCTAGTGCAACTTTTTGTGTTGAAGAGAAAACACCAGTTCAATATCTGAGACACATGTCATGTCAAAAGAAATTCCTCCTCACATGAAAGTTCTCGTCTAAGCTGTGACCTGAATCAGCACAGTAATGTACAGGATGCAATGGCATGAACTTAAACTGTTGGTTATATGTGAGCGATATGACGGAAGGACAGTGTAGTTCCACATAGGACCATAGTCCATGTCAATATCACACAAACTATCCAGATCACACAAAAAACATACACAAAACAGATCTCATTGTATGCAAAATATGGTGGAAACTATACTCTTATATTTACAGTATTTTATTAGTTTAGCGTAAGAAGGACACAAGCAAAATTTAAGGTACCAATATACAGTAAAACTGTAATTTATAACAACATAATAAAACATGTCTCTACTTACAATCTTTTGCACTGTTTGTTGTTGTTTTTATGCAACAAAAACACCACTATTTTACAGACAACAAGATCTGTGTTGGTGAACAATTTTAAAAACCTATAAATATGAATAACAGTCCTTTTTCCTTTTCTTAGAACTTTGAACCTATTATAAAAAATCTGAGGCATTAGCAAGAGGATCCTTGCAGTTCAATTAAAAATCAACCTAATCAATTCATGTGTATATGCTTATTATGTTGTTGAGAAATAGGCACAGCCGAATGTTTGAAGTTTGAACTTTTCGTGCTAATCGCTGATGACTGGGAACGTTTCGGAAGACTTGATGATGACGTGTCCATTTCCTCAAACCCTTCCGCCGAATGTGCAAAGCCTGTCACCAAGGGGCTACGGCTGAAAATACAAAACAATGTCAAAGGATTCTTGGCTAGATAAGTCTACAAGAGTTATCACAAGCTCTTAGTACTATAAGCCCACATGCATACAAATGATGAGACGCTAACAAACACAAGAGATTTGCAATTTTTCAGTTGTTCTAAGTTAGTGTCACATTGTGTTTCAGATTAAGGCGTGGCTAATGGGTGGGTGGGGTTAGTAGGAAGGCGGGGTTTGTGGGAAAGGTCAAAGTTCAAGGTCAGTAAATCCTCCGCTGTGACAAGTTAAATGTCGACGTCCAGTCGTCTGCATGCTCAGCTGGGTTTGCATCTGAAAAAGAAAAGATTTCGACACAAACATTTTTAATCGTCCCACCAGTCTCGATCGCGTTGCTGCTTTTTTACCCGCTAAACAGTTTTTGATCTACATATTAAAGAAATAAACCTCTCCTGCAACCCCTTTGATGGAAGCGTGTTCTACTTGTGTCAAACAATGCTTCTTTTTAAAGTGACCTTTAATTTAATTATTAACTTGTTTGTTTTACAGCATACTTACATTGATCACATTTACGGGATATTATATTCACAACAATTTCTCAAGCAATGAAAAATATATACATGTTAATTTGAAAACAAAATAAATAAAACACTTAAAAGTCCTACCTGCCAATGATATACAGAAGAAGAAAAAAGAAGTAAAAAAAAATACAGACCACCATAACTGCTTCATTATGTCGGGTGAACTTTTATTAACTTTCTAAATGTTGGTCATCAGTAGTTTTATATTCCTTTCAAGATGAAATCCTCTGTGTTTTTATAAGGTACAATAATTAACTTTTTTAATTGTTCGATTTCATAAAAATTGGTCAAAGGATTACATATAAAGTCAAGTGAATATTTAAGGTCATTAATGTAGCTTCAGTCCATATAGTAAGTTGCATGCTAGTTTCACAAACTGGAAGCTCCTTGTTTAAACACCAAAATGTTATGGTTTCCATATTATTTTATTTCTCTCTCTTAAGTTACAATATTGATTTCATTGACTAAATTTATTTTCATTTTAATTGTATTAGGAAATCAAGCAAATCTTGTCAGGTTTTAATGTTTGGCAACTGTTAAAAAATCAAGACAAACGGGCTGACAGGACTATTTATATGAAGTCTGATCACAGGACTTTGAACAAAGCCTTAGCAGTCAAAACACTTATATAACAAGAAAATACAAAAAGTAAAAGATCAACTGACTTTGGAAATTCAAAGAAAAACTAACTAACGTTAAAAAAACGCAGTAAGTAACAAAAGTTAATAACAACATCGCCTAATGATTAAAGTATTAAACAGCACTTTCAAGACTTTGTCAGGTCATATATCTGCAAGCAGGTGAAGGAACAACAAAAACAGAGCCACACACATCAGAGCATTATGTTATAAGATTGGTATATTAATATTGTTGGAATGAATAATCCATAACTTCAAATTAAAAACACCCATCTATAAAAAGTTAGATCAAAGAGACCAAAACCAGACCTGCATATGAGTAAAAGTTCTGATCAGATTGATTTATTTAAAAGCCCCTTTAAAAAAAAAAATCTTACCCAGCTTCAACTACCTACACTAAACTAAAAAACCAACTCCGTACCAAAGATAGGTGTTTCATAACGTTGCTGCTGTTTTTGCTTTGATAATAAAACAATTTCCAGATATGTTTAAAAATAATGTAACACAGTTCAACCTAAACCTACATTGTGAGTACTAATATAAACTGTCACATAAAAATAAGTACCAGCTATTAAATTTTTTAGAAGAGATATAATAAATATTTTAAATAAAAATGGGAATCTCTGAAATGACAAATCAAAGTTCTTGTTCACATTTTTTGCTGTTTAAATAAAAGTGATGTAAAGCTCCAGTCAAGCAGAGTATTCTTAACATTTAGTTGCAATAGGTAGTACTAATGTTGAATTGCTGCCAGCTCAAAATATTTGTTTAACCATAAAGCAAACATGTGCTAGCTGACCTTTGTCAGACATATGACCTGACTCTTCGTTATTGAAGGTGCATTTCACTCACAACACACATTATAGGTGGGTGGGGATGTTGTAGGGTTTTGCAATTGGCTGGGGTAGAATTTGTATTGAAGGACAGTGTCATGTCCAAACATTGGCACAGGGATGGAGAAGGGTGATTGTTTCTCCTCAACATTGTCCGTACACTCATGCTTGTGGCTGCAATAGGGGAAGCAATTTTTACATGCTTACAGCTGAAAACAGTGCAAGATAAACATGTGGAGAAAATTAAGAAACAGGGCCAGGTGAACAGCTTACAGTTGAGAAAAAGATAAAGTAAGAACAAACTCTTGGGTACATGTACAAAAAGGGGAATTTCTTTTTTATAAATAAATTATAATTGCTTAGCGTTCTTTAAAAGGGAATGGGGCACTGAAATTAGTGTTAGATAAACAGCAATTTTATATACATCTGCTGAACATTTTTTGGCAAAAGTAAGGGAAACTACTCTGTATTGTTCCAGACCAAACTCCATTCACAGTGAGCTTCCTTGTCTACTACTGCTACTATGTGTGTGTGTATGTGAATTCAAGGATACTGCGAAGGAGTTTGGTCCAAGACAGGAAAATAGGAAACTACTCTACTGATCTATAACAGTTACATGTACAATAGGTGCCAAAAGATATTATAAAGTTGTGAAATATGGCAAAAGTGGAAACTAAACATATCATTATAACCAAGATTTTAATGCAAAAATAATGCATAAATTAAGTGCAATAAGATAAAAATCAAATTTCTTATATGTTAAACTGAGTAAATAATAGGGATACAAAAAGTAACATTTGACAGGACAACATATTTTAAATAAATATTCAAAAGGCAATAAATGTCTAAAAATAAAATCTGACTAAGATTTCACACTATCCTGGTTTATCTTAAACATGACAAAACAAGATTCAGGGGCATAAAAACAATAACAAATGATCAAAGAGCATTTGTATATATATATATTTTTTTTTTTTTATTTAAATGGCAACTGACCACATAAACAAGACTTCAATTCAGCTTCAAGATTGACAATGTTTGTAATGTGCGATTGGCATCAAGAAAATGACAAAAAGCCACTTAGGCTGACTGACAAGCAACATCAACCACTAAACTGTTATTAGAAATCACAACTAAAATTGATTTAACAAGGACAACAAAACTGAAAAAATACAAAGCACAAGCTCTTGCAAGTAAAGTGAATAGCTAGGATTTATAGACCGAGATAAGGGCCTCTTTGGATGCTCTGATGCAGGGTCTTGATTGTTCAGAAGTTCACAATAATGGGATGTATTCCTCTAGCTCAATCTCATTTCCTCCTCAAACCCTATATTGCCATTTAGAATCACCCCCGCTGTTGTGATACCAGAGGACAAAAAATATACAGCAAGAGTGAAAAACAAGGAAATATCCTGGCTCCACTGGCAGCATCCTGACTCAGTTGAGATTTTGCTCAAGACTCAAATTTGGAATCTGAACAATGATGATAGGATGATTTTCTATACGCCAGTAACATGGCAACTTTAACGTCATATAATGAGATAATTATCCATGTAAATATTGAGATGTACAATTAAATTTAAGAAAAATCTCCAATGATTTTGCAAGAGGGGCCAGCAACTACAGACAACATATATTCCATTATTTGAATAATTGGCAGTATATGTAATAGCTATTCTGTCTGCCCTTCAAAACATGCATTTGAAAGCACTGACCTTTAAAAGCTGGGGATGTATAATGAAGCAGATAAAGTACTGCTATAAAATAATAATGTACAAGTAAATAAAGATTTTAAACCTAGAACATATACTGAAATAATGCATTAAATAAACAACACAACAAAGATTGTGTTAACAACTAAAGGGTTTGGCTACAATCAGGCCATTGTTCATGCTAAGGACTGTTGGAGTCTATGGTAATAGATTAAAGGTGGTATCCGACAGTTTGGACCATAATTTTTTCTATCATTCACCTAAATATTAATTGTTACCTGGAAAGATCCTTCAAAATGCTGTTTATTAATACCACATCCATGTGAAAAGCGAAGCATACCACATCAGTAACAAAAAAGGTATTTCTTATCCGAGCAACGATGCAGTTAGCTATTTTTAAACTAAGAAATCCATGTGACCATTGACTTTCGAGATCAGGTTTCATGATTAACCAGGTATTTAGCACTGACATCGATAGCTATTTTAAGCTGAAATCCCGATCATTCTTATTTATAGCTTTAAAAAGGAAGCACTTTTAGAGTGCAATTTTTCCACAATTTGTACCAGTCTAATGATATAGGTAGTGTTCAAATCTGTCTCTACAAAGACTAAAGTATCAGTTTATGCAGAACTTAAACCCGAATTCCCCAAAGCAGTGGTAAGATATTGTTACATGCATATGTTAAAGGCTAATTGTCGGATAACAACACTGCATGCTACACAATAACTGTTATTTACTATATACGAATCTCTTGAAAAGCATATTCTGTGTAAGAAAAAACAGTCCACAAAAATCAACATCTACTTATCATTGCATGATTTCGCAGTCTCACATAACTTCACTTATATCTTAATGACTTCTTGTATAAAAAAATATCTGCCTCAGTTTCTTAAGATTACTCGGTAACCTGCTCAATTAGGGTTTTTTTGATTATGTAAGCAGGCATTTTTGACAATTAATTGCTCCCATTGAAGGGTTCTTTTACTGTATTCACTCTCCACCATCTCCCCTTAATCTTGTGGCCTTTTCATTCAACACTTGATAAAATGCAATAAGTGGTTTCCATCATGCAAATATTATTTGATACTCTTTAAGACTGTCGCCGATCAAAAAGATCCCAGCGTGAGTTGGCTGATCAAGCTCTAGACTGTATGCCAAAGACAAAGCTGGCTGATCTAGATCTAGACAGTATGCCAAAAATGGAGCTGGCTGATCCCGATCAAGACTGTATGCCGAAGACAGAGCTGGCTGATCTAGATCTAGACTGTATGCCATAGACAGAGCTGGCTAATCTAGATCTAGACTGTATGCCAAAGACAGAGCTGGCTGATCTAGATCTAGACTGTATGCCAAAGACAGAGCTGGCTGATCTAGATCTAGACTGTATGCCAAAGACAGAGCTGGCTGATCTAGATCTAGACAGTATGCCAAAGACATAGCTGGCTGATCTAGATCTAGACTGTATGCCAAAGACAGCTGGCTGATCAAGATCAAGACTGTATGCCAGACAGAGCTGGCTGATCTAGATCGAGACAGTATGCCAAAGATAGAAGCTGGCTGATCTAGATCTAGACAGTATGCCAAAGACAGAGCTGGCTGATCTAGAGCTGTTTTCTTTTGGCATGTTTAATGGAAATGCCCGACGAAATAATCAGCTACAATCGACTATGATGATGAAAGTGAAAGTAAGGTTTTAGTAAAAAGAAATTTCTTTGGTTAATGAGAAGAATAAATGTTATATTTTACTTGATTACTCGACAGGACAAAGGTCCATTGTGAAACTATATATAACTTAAATATATATTTAGGTGAAATGAGAAAATCATGATACACTTGATACTTTATAATCAAGAAAACACTACAGAGATCAAGTTACAAAGTTAATCAATGTTGGTGTTGGGATAAAATAAACCATTCTTAACCAAACCTTCTACTCATTACTGTCCAATTAAGACTTAATGAGTAGACACTATGAAGTACACAGTACACAAATTAGGCATATGTATATATGAGTATCTGCAATGCTTAATCAGGTCATGCTTGCAAGTTCCAAGCACCATGTGTCAGCTGCTGATTTAAGACTTACAAATATACCTCACTACCAGGGAGTACAGCTATGAAGTCTGTTGAAGTACTTACTATGACAAACAAACTATAAACATGACCTTAACTCTAATTAGCATATCTAATCATGTATTTACAAGCCTTAGTTAGGCAAATAGTCTAGATCCAGTTTAGCCAGCTCCCTGCTAGATCAGACTCTTCACCTACCTGCTGTTAAGTCTTTAAGGTACATACCTTAAATGTGAAATTTATAATATATACAAGGCAAAAGCTAAGAATTTAACATGAGTGTCTGAACAAAATGAATAAGGGCTTTCCTTTCGCACATTGACAGAGTACATTTATTAAGGGTAAAGTGGAAAAATTAAGAATGAAGCACAAGAGGTACTATTGTATCTGAAGCTCCGGTGTTAAGCAAAACATTACATGAAACTGCACACCACAAAGATCCAAAAGCAGTGAGACAACAAGCAATATTTGAAAATAAAATGGGTGCCCTGCAACCCACTCACCTGGACCGGTCTCGGAATGAATTGCCGTGTTTCCGTGGTGATCTGGGCAGTTTCTCCATGGTCCAAGGTTCCTTGAGATCTTCAAACACACATGGCGCTACATACGAGAAACCCTGGAAACAATGTCAAATTATGAGTCATTACTGACTTAAAAATTATCTAAGCATTCTTGTATACAGGTAAATAAATATTCCCTTTTTCTCACCCAAGCCCTAAGATAATAAGAAAACTGAAATCATGAAGTCAAACAATACATAAACTGCCAAAGGTCAGTGGAGTCAACTATCTAAGTGCTTGACAGTATGCTGCAAGCTTGATAGGACAACAAAATCCAACTTTGAACTTCAAACTTCATTAATCTAGTAGATATGTTCAACAGAAACACAGGTGTGAAGATTCCTTCCTATCTATGCACTGGTTTTTTGGCATAGAAGCTTCAGAGAACTTGCACACATTACTTGAAACTGACTGTGTATGAATCAACATTTTCTAAGTCAAACCAGGGCCGTATTTCTCTCAGAAAGGAAATTGTATTTAAGTTTCATATCAATCGTCACACTTATTATTGATATATATGCTTGATAGTACTTTCAAACAAAAAACTTTAATCTGAGTATTATGGTAACTTAGCTTTATGGGGAGTAACTTCTCTCCATTATTAAGAACAGCCAAGCTAAAATTGGGCTAAATATTGATTTGAAGACCGGGAACAGAACTACTTTGTATGTACATGAAAGACTTGAGGGTGAACCTGTGGCATAGCTGTCAGGCATCTTCAGCCTTTACTCCTCAAACCATCACCTTGTAGGTTTGAGTCCCAGTTGGGGCGAGAACTTTTCCTGCAGGGAGGGTTTTCCACCGACCTTTGTTGGATTTACCCAGAAAATTGTCTGGAGTCTTCTACCACAATCTTTATCTGGACATTGCCAATATGATGAGAATGTATTCATGCAATATAACAAACAAACCTGAAAGGCTTGGTTCTGGCTTTCACTGAGGATGGAGTCGTCTGGAGAGTCAACAGGCGTCTGTTTGGTGAACTTGGTATCAAACTGACTTACGTCCTCATCATTGGTCTGAACATAGAGAAATGATGGTTCAGAGATGAGTGTTCATGGAGTAATGAATACATAAAACAGGTTCTTTGAAATGACATAAAACAAGGCACTTTAAGAATTTAACAGGTTCTTTGAAATGATATAAAAAAAAAGGCACCTTCATATTAAACAAGTTAAATGAAATGATACAAAAGAAGGTACTTTCAGTATTCAATAAACAAGAATGTTGGATTCTATTCACCATATAACCAATAAATCAGCTGTTTTTTGTTGAATATGTATCAACTCAGCATCTCCTTTGCAAATAGTAACTTAAAACAAACAATGGATGATTTCAATTAATATAATTATGTCAAGTTATGTATACATTTTTGAGATTACTAGTTGCGTCTGACAGGGCAATTAAATGTTCAAGTATATACAAACTTCACCAATAACAATGTAAATTTAATTAAAAGCTTTCCTAAAAACCACATATCCCTTTCGAATTGTTTATCTCCAATGTTGTCCTAACAAACACTTACATACACATCATGTATGTTTTCTATGATGTTACAAGTGTGTATGAAGTTTTACATAATTTTTTAATGCAACAAAATGTCCTTTTTCGAATAGTTTATCTCCCATGGTATCATTTATATTAGGCTCTCTCTTGTCAACATACCAAAGAAGGTTTGTAAGGAGGCTCTACTCGTCTATTGATCAGGTCCACCCAGTCAGTGTGACGGAAAAATGGATGAGCCTGCAACATAAGAAAACATTCATTATAATGCTCTATGATCTGTGGTTACATACCAATGCAATAGTTGCAGATTTCCATAAAATCATGAAATGGCTTAAAAATAATCTGTTATACCTTACTAATATATGTGAAGAATGAAAATACCAGATAAATAACTTAAGATATTTCCATTATGACAAAAAATTTCCTTTCTATAATTTTTCTGTATAGGTCTGGGCTCAAAACTCTATCCCTCAAGTTAAGGGAATCACTCAGCATAGGCCTGGCCTTCCTTACCTCTATGTATCTAACCAATATCTAACAAATGTATTAGGAAGTAGAGTCCTTAAGTCTGTGGTTATTGGTTTTTAAAGCCTCATTTTGTCGATCCAGTCGCGAATCCTGTTTAGTACTAAGATTTTTTTGTTGAAGCTAGTCTTTGTTATGGCTGTCATTAAATTCTAAATTACCTTAACAGGGGCGGCATCATCATGCCCCCCACCCAGTCGCTCCTGGGGGTTCTTGCGCAGCAACTGGGAAAAGAAACATAGAAGTAGCTTTAATTCTGTTTTTGGCATCATGCAAAATTCAGATCATAAATCAATGAAACCATTCAGCTCCTTTTAAACATTTACCTGACATAATAATTCAAGGTAAACAATGTGGTACTAAAGGTCTTATTGGCGACACATCAACATGAATAACAAGAAAATTGATACCTAATGCACCAGTAAAATTAACATACTGTCCAGAGACAATAATATGAATACCCACCAAACTGTCCAACTCATTTGCAAAATCATAGTTTTAAAAAATTGATTCGTTTTTTTTGAGGTTATTTCAGCTGGGACTTTAAAAATAAATTCATAGCAGTCACCTGATCTGTGCAGTCAGTAGTATGTGACTTTGATAGCAATGTTAATCATGACAGCATAAAATGAAATCATCTAACCATATGCTCATTCACTCACCCTCTTTATAAGCCCCCTGGCTTCGTTGGTCAGGTACGGTGGCAGATTGAGCTTCGCCTTGAGGACCTTGTCTATCGTCTTCTTACGGTTCTCTGCAGTGAAGGGTGGCTGCAGATATCAAGGGATTAAGATTAGGTTTTGGTGATTTATGATAATGAATTATATATGAATTATAATGAAGTCAAAAATTTGTTTAGATCATCGTACAAAACATAAAACCAACAACTAAAGCAGGGATAATTTAAACTTTATATTTGTATTTGTTTTAACAAATATACTATTATTACTTCTAGAGAGTGCTGGGAGAACTTAAGATGCTTGTTCCAATAAAAGAACTGTACATGGTTGTCAAGGCCTATAATGAATGTCTATTGAATAGGTCTAAATCATGATTTTGTATTAATGGCCAAGTTTTTAAGAATGCTGCCAATGACTAATCAAATAGTTTGTTTGTCTACTTACTTTTTCGTCCCACCAACAGTAATTTAATTATCTGGTAATGGTGTTCACTTAAGATATTGTAGCCTCCACTGTGCATAGCATGCTGTGAACACCTGGCATGATACCATACCCTGTTACATTATCCTGACACTGTGCAAACCACCCTTATATTTGCTTGAGTGGAAGCAAAGGGCTATACCACTACCTTTTTTTTTACTGTGGTATGTTACTGCCAGGGTGTGAACCCACATCTCCCATACAAGAAGCCGATCCTCTACCTATTGCACTGTGACTTCCCGGTTCGGTATTAAATAAAGTAATGTTAATCTAACTTGCAGTTACAGCCAGCAATAATTTACACTGCTTTACATATAGAATAGAATAAGAGGCCTAAAATAGAGTAGGATAAGTACGTACCGCTCCAGTGAGCATGTCATACATAAGCGCTCCAAGACTCCACCAATCCACAGCCTTCCCATGGCCACTACGTGTCAGGATTTCTGGTGCCCTGAATAGAACAAGGAAATATGAAGGAAATATAAGCAATGACTGCAGAAAATAGCTATAGTATGAACCAATCATATGTTTGCATGCCAGGATTTCTGGGTCCAGGACAGTTAAATGGAATCATCAAGTCGGAAGACTTAATTCTAAACAACAATACATTTAGAAACTTGATTAACCATACTTAAAGGGTAGACAACTATATTTGGAAACATGATTAGGGTTTTTTTTCTTCTGTTGTCCTTCACCTTCTTTATCTTGCACAGTTCAAATGCTGAAAAGAAGTTTTTCATACCTACCATATATAACACAGTTGGGCCAACCAGACTCTACATTGGTAAGGCCATGTAGAGAGAAGCAATGCTTGGCTTTACAAATGATATAAGGAGGTAGAAAGTCCAAGGAAAGCTAGTCACCCCAAGAAAACTTGAAAGCAAACAATCAGACATGACCACGAGACATAGAAGATTGTCAGAATTGATCTTCAAAATTGCAATGCCTGGAGACTGAGCCTGCAGACTGCCAGAAAATGTTGAACCCCTGACCAAGGGAACTTAGACAATAGGATAGAGAGTGTGAGTTGGATCTCCATAAGGTGAAGCAATAAAAAACGTATGAAGACCAGCAACTCTTAAAATAAATGTATAATATAATTATGCTTATTTTTTTCCCCCAGTTCTATGTGTCAACCAAAGTGTATAAGGTAAACAAAATACTAGAACAAGATATATAGACTTATTCACAAACTCGATTAACAACAAACTAGCAGTAAAATCAAACAATAACACTGTTTTACAGAACAGACAACTCATGTATGGTAGGATTCAAAAAGAGTATTCTATGATTACACAAAAGGTGTATCTGACTTATTACTATGTATTACATTCTATGGTTCCCCAAGTGTGTGACAACATGTGTGACAACTTACATGTATTCTATGGTGCCACAGAAGGTGTGTGTGACAGCCCCTTCATTAATTGACTCCTTACACAAGCCGAAGTCGGTCAGCTTTACGTGACCTGAAAAATCAAACATGAAATATTAGCACAAATATCAAACAATTGGCATAAAAGCCATAATTGAAAGCAAATTTATCCCCGAGGTCAGCTTTTCCAAAAACAAAGATGGTATTAAATAATTACAGAATTGTCGTCATAGTGACATATAGCATTAACTTATAAATAGAAAGACCTGTGACAAGTGTTTGGGTAATACCAGCTGTGCACTGAGGGTCAGACTGACCTTTGGCATTTGCATTTTTTTTTTCCTGCCCTATCCAGGTTTGAAACCAATTGCAGTGAGAGACTAAGAGATTGAGATGAGTTACCAGTCCGGACTATAACATCTGCCACAGACCTGCCTAATTTTTGGAATCATCAAAATCTAATGAATCTTTATGTCAAATTTAATATTTTGGCTCCATACACACTACCCAATTTTTTGGAATTATAAATAACAACTAAAATTTGCTGTCAAAGCACAGGAATTTTTGGAATTATAAAGAACTACTAAAAATTATTGTAAACAACTTTCAAGTATAGAATTTAACCAAGCAATAATATTCCAGAAGAGGGTCTGCTTAGTTTCACTGCAAATGAAAAGAGCCTTCAATGTAAAAAAGCTGTAGAGCAACATACGTTGTCATGATGGGCAATCGGTTCATATCCATAATCATTTCAAACTAATTATCAGATTGGCTTAACATATCAATGATCACTTAAAAGGCATAATAATGTATATTGTTCTTTGAAGAAAAATACAAAAAATACAATATGAAAGTCTAATAGCTACTACAAGTCTAAATCAAATCACAATCATACCTGTTCACTTACTAGTATTATACTATACAGATAATTGTATTTAATAAATCTGAAGATTAATAACCTTGTCAAGAGCTGATATCTGTTCCAGGAAATAAAATTTCAAAGGATAACTTCTTACTATATTAAAGAGAATTGATTTTTGTAAGTTATAATAAATTATTGTCATTTTGAAACAGTTCTGATTAACTTTCAATAATAACCCATCACTGGCCCAACTCTTATACCTTGTAGGTCCAGTAGGATGTTCTCTGGTTTCAGGTCTCTGTACACAATACCATGGGAGTGAAGATGTTCAATGGCACATGTGATCTCTGACAGGTAGAAACTGAAACAGGAAAAGGTAACAACAACTGAAACATTGTGTGTCAGGCTTCCTTCTGCTGTGTTTTGTTTTACCAATGTCAGTTTGTCTGTTAATTGGGTTTATTGTCCCACCAACAGTATTTTAGTTATCTGGAGATGTTGTCCACTTGAAGCAGAACTAGTGCTGCTTTCACTACATATAGCCTGCCGTGAACACCTGGCATGATACCACACCCATCTCAATTGATATCATGAGATGTGTAGATTAACACCACTATCAGATCATGACAATTTAGATTTTTTTATACTTAATATACTTAAATTATGAATGATACTAATGAATTCCATTGATTGAATTGCTTAAACTCAAGTGTTAAAGCGGCACGAAAAACAGCCCCCTCATGCCAGGAGACGCCTTATGCCGTCATATTTTACTGGTGTCTGGCTCCGAGTGCCACATTAATGCGGCCGTGAAAATGGCTACTGACGAACGCCGCTTTATGCGCGCATCATATATGCTGGTTAAAACTTCTGTTTTCACTTTCGAGTCTCGGCTAATCAAGTACATTGCAGTATTGTAAATCCTTTTTGTTATTCATATATTGTAGCGAAACAACAGAAAGATCGGCGATATTTTTTCTAATTCACATCTAAATTACCGGTAAAACATTTCTCGGCTGAAATACGATCTTATAAGCAGTTTTAAAACAATTAATTAATGCATCGAATTCCAGCCAATCAGAAAGGTAGCTACATCAAGTATTGGCATTTCATGTAACCCAGATGTAAACACAATGAATTATAAACAGCGTTGTGCCATACTGTTAGCTTTAATTCCTACTTATACGCATATGTATCAGCGGATATGTGGAATTACCTGCGTTAGTTCCATTTATCATAAGATAATTGCAAATATCAATAGATCAAAAGACAAAAGCTGACTCTTGGAAATCGCCGAAGTTTTCAATCAAATATAAGTCTAAGAGCTTTATTTTCTCAAACTACCGGTAAATTGCAACTTTTAATCAATGACGCCGACTGTTTTAAAGTTACTCATTATATATTTTTTTCTAAAAAGCAGTCTTATTTACGTTATAAACATAAAAAACTTGATGAGGTCAATATTTTATTTTAATCATTTGAAATGTGTTAATTTTTATATTATTTATCTTACTTGTTCTTCAGATATTAGTCATTTTCACTCTTTTCTGAAGTATTTCTTTTCTTACAATGTTAAAAATTACATGGTTATGTAAAGCACTTTCTGTGCTACAAGTATGTGAAAATATACTTTTAGAGTATATCCAAAATGACATGTTTATTGTGTTGTTTATACACCCATCCCCAATATCTTACACTGACCGGTAATCCACGCCAGATGTGTACAGGCATGAGGGGCAGATAAGACCCCCACCAGGTGTAGGGGATGACTGGGGAAATGCCTCAAGGGGATGACTGGTGAATTGGCTGTAGGGCTCAATGAGTTAACTAATCTTAAATGTTATTGTATCTAAGTAAACATTTGAAGACATTAGGATTTATTTTTTTGTAAGTCAGGAAAAAATCAACTTATATTTTTATATTTCATACCTTCATACCCGCCCAGACACAGTGATAATACAACATGAAGAACTCACCATGCAGTATCTTCCATGAAGATTCCCTCCCGCTCTAGCTGCATAAACAACTCTCCACCAGGAAGGTATTCGAGGATAAGGTACAGTTTCCCACCTGTCTGGAACGCATAGATCAGGTCCACAATGAACGGATGCTAGAATAGAGAAAAAATAATTGTCATGGACAAAATTTGATGACTGATATTTTTATCAATATATGCTGCATCAAGTTAGGATTACTACTAAAATCCAAATTCAGAAATTTGAAATATAACCGACTGATTTTTTGTCCTTGTATAAATTTATGCTTTTTTGTGTAAATTTAATACTGACCGACATCTTGTATAAATATAAAGTAAAGCCAAAATGAAAGGTTTAAACATTACAGATCTATCTTGTGTATGGGTTTATCATGTTATCAAGACAAGGCATTCAATTATTTCTGAGAGAAAATTAAACAAGTATAACAGCAAGGGGTTTCGGCTAGCGTATTATCTGCAAGTGGAAAAAATAATGACAGCTGGGCCTGAGCATGCACTGAGTAGTGATTGGTATTGTGCGGCTCTAGAGGGAGAACAGCAATTCTTTTGCCAGTCACTCGTAAGTTATGAATAACCAAATGCATATTTTATAGAAGGTAAGGTATATTGTTAGTAATATGTGGTCATACTTGGTATATACTTTTAAATTCTGGAAACTTTGCTTCGGAGCTCAGCCCAGATAAAAAGTGAAGATATTATGATGATTATTGTGCTTTTTATTTTACTACTTAACATAATTACTTTCAACTATATTAGTTGTTTTGATTGTTTATGAGATACATGATCATTATAGTGACGTCCAGCTGTTGTGGTGGAGGAAGTCTCCAGAGGAATGTCTGGGTAGAACCACCAGCACACCACAGGTCAGCTGGAAGACACTCCCACATTAAGTCCGTCACCCTGAACAGGACTCTAACCCAGGCGATGAGATGATTAGCAGTCAGAAGAGTTACAAATCGGCGACTGTTCCACTATGCCACAAGTGCCCATGTATTGGCTGATACTAAAAGGGCAGCTTGAAAGGTATAACTTACTTTGACACATTCAAGGATGTTTCTCTCTGCCTTGGTATGGGCTGTATCCTTTGCATTGCGAGCTATTGTGGCCTGTGAACATATAACATAGAATAATTGATGCTGTGATGGGGAACATCAACAAACGTATAAAATACAATGAATTGAGAAATATTTTTTTTAAGTTCTTTTCCAGTCTGAACTGTACTGTTGACTAAACAACTTAAGTTTGAAGCTTTGCATTGGTACACAACATACAACATATTAATATGCTTTTGAATTATTGTGTCATAACCAATCTATCAGTTCTTATTGTTTATGACTGACATGTATACACATGACTAACATATTTTGATGGGCATTTGGAAGGTTTACTAGCCTAAAGTATTCTTATCCAACAATTTGCCTTTGGTTTAAATACATGTAATATCTAATCACTGCTTTGGGGAATGCTTTAGATTATCCTGTTATTGCCGCTAGTTGTATCTAACAATTTGCTTGTTGTTTTTTTTAAAACATGTAACAATATCGTATCACTGATTTAGTGAATGCTTTTGATTCTCAAATACCTAGACAACACATCTTTTGATGTCAATATCGTGTTTTCTAATATAGCAGCGCCCATGAATGTGTTCAAATATGTAAAGAGAGCAATTATTTAAGTTAAATGTGATAAAAGAAAAAAATAATGAAAATTTATGTGCGAGAGTTTTTGGAAAAAAAACAACATCTTTTGAAGGACAGCTAGTTTACATATAATCAAGTGATGAAAGGTAATATTTCATTCCTTAATCCATATTGATTAAACAAAGTTTTGCTTTTTGGAAAAATGCTAACTTGACCTTTGAAAGTCTTTTTTCTTAATATTTAGTCATTCTTCAACACTGTACTGCTGTTCCTGTAACAAAAGATACTTGGAATCGAGAGATTATGTGCAGGGCTTTGGAGTGAGAAAAAAATCTTAATTGAGAAGCAGGACATAATCCATGTCACTCTCTGGCTCGTGTTTTTTTTACCAAAAAATTAAACAAGAGGACCATAATGGCTCTTAATCGATCACTTAAGGACACAGGCTTTTAGTAGGCTCATATCTGGTGTAAATTAACAGAGTTATTTTCTTTTGAAATCTTTGGTGAAGACTGGACCATTTGTGTGGCCAATGGGTTGGTAACATTTTCTAGAATTTTACCTAAGTAACCTACTGAATCCACACGACCCACTTCAAAACATATGTAAGATTTTATACTGGCAAACATTCTGGCCAAGTTTGGTGCAGATTGGGCCATCAATGTGGCCTCTAAGTGTTTTCAAAAGGTTTTTCAAAAATGCGACATAGTTACCTACTTTTTGACCCCACGTGACAATTATATACTCATCCAAGACTTCATGCAGACAATCTGATCAAGTGTGGTGAAGATTGGGCTATGAATGTGGCCTCTAGTGTGTTCACATTCTTTTTCTTAGATTGACCTAGTGACCTCTTTTTTGACCCCATGTGACCCAATAATGAACTTGTCCAAGATTTCATGCAGACAAACATTTTGACCAAGTTTGATGGAGATTGGCCAGTTATTTATTTATTTATTTATTTGGGTTTAGCTGCACACCGACATTTAAAAGGTCATACGGCGCCGAAGATTGGCCAGTTAATTTGGCCTCTAGTATGTTCACCACCTTTTTGTAATATTTGACCTAGTGACCTACCTTTTGACCCCATAAGTACCCAGTTATGAACTAATCCAAAATTTCATGCAGGCAAACATTCTGATCAAGTTCGGTGACAATTAGGCAATAAATGAGGCTTCTAGTGTGTTCACAAGCTTTTTCTAAGATTTAACCTAGTGACCTACTTTTCGAATCCACATGAACCAATAATGAACTCATCCAAGATTTCATGCAGATACACATTCTGACCATCTTTTGGTGAAGATTGGGCAAGAAATGTGGTCTCCAGCTGTATTAAAAAGCTTTTTCTGAAATTTGACCTAGTTACCTACTTTTTGACCCAACCTGGCCCAATAATGAACTTATCCAAGATTTTTGGCAGACATACATTCTAACCAAGTTTGGTGAAGATTGGACTACAAATGTGGCCTCTAGTGTGTCCACAAGCTTTTTCTAAAATCTGACCTAGTGACCTACTTTTTGACTCCATGTGACCCAGTAACTGAACTAATCCAAGAGCTCATGCAGACAAACATTCTGACCAAGTTTGGTGAAGATTGAGATTTAAATGTGGTCTCTAGTGTGTTCACGAGTTTTTCCTAAAATTTGACCTAGCATGGTTTGACGTTAACTTTTTTGAGAGCCGGACCAGTGGTTCAGTAACTTAAAAAAACTTACTAGACCTGACCTAAACTGGATTTGACCAAAATGTAAAACACATAATACACATACAAGTCATACTTAAAACAAACTGTTATATGAGTTCATGCATTGTGTTGCAATAACATACCAATATAACTAAGTATGAGACATTTATGACTAGAAAATTAGTATGAAACTTAATATTCTATTAATGCAACTTAGGTATGATTATACTTAGCAGTGAGCTGTACTTAGAATCATATTTTCGTTGGTGAGATATATGGGATTCAGATTCAGAATGCTCCTTAAATTATCGATTCTGAAATTGTTCGTACCAACAAATCCTCCATACTGTTCATACTCTCTACATGTCTTACAAAACATAACATCGCCCTTAAAAGTCTAGCCAACTAAACTCATCTGTTCATTTTGGAAAAAAACGATCTTATCCGCTTTGTTTTGTCATACAGTTTTTGAAGCATCCTTCCTCGTTTTGTATTGTCGTACATTTTTTTGTCGGACGAAAAAAACCCAACATAAATAAATTGCTCAACATTTTTGTGTTGTCTGTGCATAGTGTGTTATGAACAAACCATATAATAGTCTGTTAACAGTAATACTTGGGATCCCACATTACAGATAGTATTTGTGCTTTTGTATCCCTACCACTTTTATTAAATAGTATAAATAATAATAGGTACTGTTCCAATAACATAAGAAGACAGAAGATATATGAAGAAATAAGCATTCGTATCCTGCTTAACAGTAAGTATTACAACATTGGATATTCGACATGTGTGCGGGGACAAAGCCTTATTCTGAAAACACCATCCAATGAGTAAACGCATGTCAAGGTTGTTGTTAAATATACAGCTAAATATAGCACATGCGGGTTTCCACAAGAAATCGTATTGACAAGCATCAATAGTTTGACCGAGTTTAACTATTGTAAATGTTTTTATCAACTTTTGATTCTTTCATAGGCGGATTTTCAGCGAACAAGACCGTACGAGCTAGCCTAGGACTAAGCTAGTCTGTACTGCCGATCTACTAGTGAATGTTTTTCGTTTGGGCCTTAATGTCGAACCCTGCCTAGTGACCTACTTTTTAACCCCAGGTGACCCAATAATGAACTCATCCAAGATTTCATGCAGACAAACAGTCTGACCAAGTTTCATGAAGATTGGATGAAAACTGTGGCCTCTACTGTGTTGACAAGCTAAAATGTTGAAGCTGCACGACGGACATCGGACGAAACGATATCACAAAGGCGTTGTGCTCAGGTGAGCTAATAAACCACCTCTTTGTAATTTCTGCATCTTTTAATTTCTGTACAATATTCAAAGATGCTAACAGATACAAGAAGACAGATATTAAATGGGACGCCTAGAACTTTGCTGATTATTTCTCAGTAACAGGTTTCATCAAACTTACCTTTTTTAGTACTTTCATCGCAAATATTTGACCTTTATCTTG
This sequence comes from Sinonovacula constricta, assembly GCA_007844125.1. Classification (NCBI taxonomy): domain Eukaryota; kingdom Metazoa; phylum Mollusca; class Bivalvia; order Cardiida; family Solecurtidae; genus Sinonovacula; species Sinonovacula constricta. Next base: position 35,993,443 of record CM017571.1, on the reverse strand, counting down.
TCCTGCCACCTTCCTTACTTGAAATACCTGAAATATTAGTCAACATGTCAAGTGACTTTATGAGAATTTTTTTTTTAATAATTAAGCCTTTTATACAATAAGACTTCATAAAAGATAAAAAAAGGCTATCAAAAACACCAAACCACAACATTTTCTTAACAGTTTAGGTATATGTTGCTATAGTATTTATAGTCAATTTTCAGTCAGAATGTCATTAAATGCAATATTCTTATTTTATTGTACTGTCCATACATTTAAATTAGAATGTTCATATGTTAAACATTGACAAAATGCTTTGGATCAACGTTTTGTAATATCAACTGCAAGAATCTGCCTTAGAAATGCAAGTCTTAAATTTAATGCCCTAAACAAACAAAAAATGTTTAACTTTGTAGCGCTATGAGGAAAGTGTTGTAGACTATGTTTAATTTTAAAGCAGTGCTCCTGATTTCTAAATATACAGACAATGTAGAGCTTTATAACCTTACTTCAATATCTGATGGTGGTGCACAACTAGGCATATATTGATTTTATAAAAATGTGCAATAAGAATAAATAAATAAAAATCATTACACTTAAAGAGAAAAAGGAAACATACTTTTCCATATCCTCCTTTTCCTAGTACTTTTAATAATTCAAAGTCATAAGTGGACACCTTCTGTCGACCTGGATTGACTGTGTTCTCTGTAAGTTCTAATGTTTCCATCCCATCTTCACTGCAATGGAAACAATATTTGTTTATGTCTAATTTTTGTTACATCGCTTAGGCACAATTATGGTCATATTGGTGAAGTCCAACTCATTAATGGCAGAAGTCCTCAGACTTATGTCTAGTTAGACCCACCATTGTAGCGCAGGATAGTCGGAAAACCTCCCCATATTAAAGTTCTTGCTTTTTGCCCTCTCTGGGACTGAGCAACACATGTTGAGGGGCTGAGGAGTTATAAGTCGGTAACCTAAAACACTCGACCATGGGCACTCTAACAGTATCAATGAAATGATTATTATAATAGCTTAATGCAATGAAACATGAACAGAGTTGATAAAATTAAAATGTGCATACATTTAGAACTTTATTTCTCGTGTGTTTATATAACATGCTGAAGAAAGTCTTGAAATTTATAAAAACATTGTTCTTTTCTCTGGTATCTGTTAGTCTTCCTTTTTTATTTGACTTATATTTTAATACAGGTTTAAAAAAGTAAGATACTTACAGTTGGTCATGGGCCCTTGACAAATCTGCACAGGCCTGGAGAGAGAAAGAAAACATATTTAACACAGAAAAAACAATTCATCAATTTTTCCATTTATATTGTTTCTTTGTTCTTTTCTCATTTTTTAAACACATCACGCAGCAGCTTTAGTATAGTGTCCTGCTAATTAATTGGAGGAAGACCCAAGATAAATGTCAAGGCAGAGCAAAGAAAGAAAAGCAGATCAGTTGGAAAACCATCACAATATTTAGTCCTACTCCCCTATCGACCTTGCGACCTCGCACACACGCAATGAGAGACTATCGGTGATTTTAAACATCACAGGGAGATTTAGGTTTTTAGTTTGTTCTCCGTAAACCAAAAGCAGCACTGATTACAACTTAAATAAGACTTGGCACATGTAAAATTTGGTTATACTATTGATATAGATCTACATTTTTTACCTAAAGCCAATCTACACTATTTGCCTAAAGCTGATTTGCACTATTTGCCTAAAGCTGATCTGCTCTATATGCCTAAAACGGATCTTCACTATTTGCCTAAAGCTGATCTACACTATTTGCCTAAAGCTGATCTACACATTTTGCCTTAAGCTGATCTACACATTTTGCCTAAAGCTGATCTACACTATTTGCCTAAAGCTGATCTACACTATTTGCCTAAGCTGATCTACATATTTTGCCTAAAGCTGATCTACACTATTTGCCTAAAGCTGATCTACACTATTTGCCTAAAGCTGATCTACATATTTTGCCTAAAACTGATCTACACTATTTGCCTAAAGCTGATCTACACTATTTGCCTAAGCTGATCTACATATTTTGCCTAAAGCTGATCTGCACAATTTGCCTAAAGCTGATCTACACTATTTGCCTAAAACATATCAATTTGTGCTTGCTTAGAGTTACTGTTAACAGCAATAAACAATTATGAAAGTGAATACATTATACAGTGTTATCTCTATACATCATCAATTATACTTTAGAAATCCAGCTAACCTACTGTGCACCAGTGGTTCTACATAATTAACTGGATATTGCCAATATGGCCATACTTGAGCAGGTGTTACATAACACACACACACGCAAATTTACAGCTTCATTATCCTGTACACATAAACAACACTTCACCATGACCTTAAACAAATGCTTGACACTTAATGCTTCAAGTCTTAGTGATGAGTTTTCTTACAACTGAAATATACTCAAGACTTTTCAATCTATATACAATTATCTCTTTACCCGCCTAGCACGATCTTCCATGGCCTCTGGTAAATAGTGTTAATCCTGATCAGCCAGCCCCCTGCTGCAGGGGGGGGGGGGGGGGGCAGTGATCAGGGTCTACACTAGTTGATGACAAAATATATCCTGTTACCTATGCATGAAGCTTTTAGCAAATAACTTTTTGAATTGGCAAATCTAGCAGACTAAGGGTGAAGTAACCACAAGTGCTACATGTCATTGTGATGTGTTTGTTTAATTTAAAAGTAAAACATAATCTAATCTGAATTGGTATGTACAATTAACTAGAGGCTTGGTCAGAGAAGATTGTAAGACACTAAGTTTAATTTCATTTATTCTATTCATTGTATATGTGTTGATCAACTTGTGGTAGCTTTGTTTCATTAAAATGTCAACATGTTTTATCTATGAACACAGCTTAATGCAACAGGAAGCCTGAGATAATTTATCTAGACAATAAAACAGAATTAGGTCTAAAAAAGAAAAATGTTTTTTGTATCAATTAAAGATGCATAAGGCATGTACATTAACAATTTAACTTTAAAATTTGGGATAAACATAATGTAAATATTGTTTTAATGAAATTAGAAATAAACTAAACTGTACACTCATAGAATTTGGCTAATTTGCGAGTCACAACACTCAAGCCAGGCCTTGTTAGTGAGATGCATCATCATACCCTTAATGACTAAGATGCCCTGCCTTCTTTCCATGCACCCTACTTCTATTTTTATTTTCAGCTGTGTAAAAACTAATTTGTCTACAATAAGCAAATGTTAACACTTAGGCCACTCCTTTTTTATTTTATGGTTTACAAAAATTTTTGGTCAAAGTGTCCGTAAGGCGGTCGAAAAAAAAATTAAAAAAAATCCATCCCCGGCCCGTTATATTTGTAACCCCACAGTGTGACCTCAACGTAATACTCCAATCGTACCTACTCGACGATCTCCGGCAAGCTTCGGATGTAATTGTATGAATACACCAATTGGTGATTTGCCCCGGCGAATAACTTCTCATTGCATTATGTAAACAAAGATGGCTGACTTTTCAAAGTGCATGCAGTACGCTTTAGATACAATGGAGGTTCAATACTCCTTGACAGAAGAGCAGATTGCTTCGTTAAAGAATATTTTTAACTTAGTTGATACTGTATGTATATTACCAACAGGATTTGGTAAAAGTGTAATAAACCAGTTATTACCCTGCATGCACTTGGATCACGCTTCGGTGATTTCAGGCTTGCCGGAGATCGCCGTTTAGGTACGATTGCCATTTTGAAAGTAGTTCGTCAATATGGCGGCGACAGCATTATTTCCGAGGTGATTACGTAGAGGACGAAATTACACGAGAAGTTCTGAGTGCGTAATACTCGTCAGCCATTTCTGCGGTGGACTGATTTACCAAAATCCGATCCGATACTCTGTGTATTGCTATTTTATCTCTGAGACATAAAACCCGTCTACCTGTTTCGAGGGCGCGTTTAAAACGCGGCCTATTTATATAAAAAAAAGCAAAATTCGATAGTTTTCGGCTCGTTTTCATAGGGTCGGAAATTATTAATGAAAAAAAAAAATCATCGATTTCGATTTCGATTTCTTGAAAAAATAGGTCCGCCGGTTTTGTAAACCATTTTATATAAAAGAAGTGGCCTTATAAGATATTTCATTGCAGAATACTTAGAACTAGGGGGGTAACGATATACCGTACAACGGTATACCGCGGTTTTCTATTCAAGGTTCGGTTCACTTCTCAAGAATTACCGTACAAACCGTGCGATACAGTTAAGTAAAAATCCTACATTGTGCTCTCGAGTTCACGTCGAATTGTTGTTGAGTCAGTAGTGGACTATTTTTTTGCACCGTGGAAACGACAAAGTGAATCAAGATATAGCACTTTTATGACAATGTTTGCGATCATTCAGATGTAAGAATTTTTGTTTTCAAGAGGAGCTGATCATTCAGAACTGTATTTTGTCATTCTCAATTCTAGTTTATACCACAAGAAAGTTAAATTAGTAAGCTATGTAGTGTATCTTGTATCTGTAAAGCACATTGGGTAAAGCTAATGAGTATTCAAAATGGCGGCTGTCGAAAACTTGTAATCTCTGTTTAAGAAATCACTAAATGAGTCAACAATCTATATTGCAAAAAGAAATCCATTGTAGATTTTGGCATGATTGATAACATCGTTGGCTTTTGAGACTTCGGCTAATCGACTGTATTGCCTTCATTATGAAATTGTGAAACGATGACGATTAAACGCCCAATTAGCTTTAGTCATATAGTTTTTTTTATTTTTTTCTGAAAGAATACTCAAAACACTTCTCGTTTCAATCTTTCTTTAGTTATATTAATGTAATAAGTTGTTTCAGACGAAACTATCTTCCGGTATTTGTTTTGTCTTTTTTTGCCCCACAATCACAATCACACCTAATTACTGTCCCAATCTCCCAATCAAAATATATCCCTAGAGATCACCCACCTGATAGTCAGAGCAAAATAAGTGCCTCAGCCAATACATATTCAGCATAAATGGTAGTGAATGGAACTGAAGCAGAAGCGTTAATTAATGAGCGTGTTAATTTATGCATAGATTGACACCACTAAATTTACCTGACTACATGTACATAAAATTGATGGACTTCTGGTTTTTGTTGATACAAACCTTTTTTTAAACGATGTTTTAAATTATTTACTTCGACTAATAACACACTGTTAAAGAATAGTTAAATACACAAACCATCCGGAATATGGCCTTCCGAATATATGTACACTTTTCGGTAATTTGTCGAACTACAATTTGACGAATAAGTTGGTGCACTCAGCATAAATTTGATGTGACTAATTTAAAATGGTATGCTTTGTACCGTCATAACCAGATTACTAACAATAAAGCATTTTTTTTTTTTATTTAGAGAGAAACTTCTGATATTCTGAATCGTACATTGATTTAGAAACTTCTCATATTCTGAATCAAATGTTGACATTCCAAAAGCAGTTATAATATTTATTTGAACAGTACTTTCCAGTAGATATACTATTTAAGTACATGTAATACTTATTGGTAAGCATACAGGCTCTCAGTAATAGGCAAACAATCAATAATACCATATTTTGTCTTAAGTAATCAACTAGTTTTAAGCAGTGTTTAGGCTGTCACTTGGTTGGCTTAATACAAGGGTGACTGTAGTTAGAAACTGTTTAAAGTGTTGCTGGTCTTACTCTAGATAGTGGAAGAAATTGTCATTTGGGAGGGGGTGTTATGACATTATACATTTTGAAAAGAAATGACTTTTAATGCTAATACTTATTTGCTAATTTTATGATATAAAATATAAAAAGAAAACATGAATTTCTGAAAATTTCCTAGGAGATGATGAAAATCAAAGCATGAGAAATGTGAAATCACAAGCACAATCGATTGCATCAATGCAGATTGCCTTTTTTTTAAAAGCAGAATAATATCTGAGTGAATGCCCTGGTCTCATCAGTAGGACAAGAATATGTTTTTATACCAGGGAACAAATTTCCCGCTGAAAAGTATTTATTTAACCATATATAAACTACAGATACCATGATTTTTTTTAATGTTAATGAAACAGCCTCCTTTGTATAAACTTGATCAATACTAATTTAAAACACCATGTTACAGTAGGACTGTATATATTATGCTACTGGCAGTGGTTGATTAATTTGTAAACACAAGAAAAAACAATAACAAGCACTTACATGTATATTTTCTGATATATGATGTATCGATCATTTTTGTATTGATGCACATATCATATCGATGATTCTGACCATTACGGAGCCCTAGTAACAACCTGCCATCATTATTTCTCTAATATTTCATACAAAGCACTAACTACTTACTAGCTGAATGTGTTGACACTTCATATTGCTATTAAATTTGATAACCTTTTATGTCATACATTCTGATTATTGACATATAGACTTACAAGTTTTTAGTTTCAGTAAATAGTTATGCTTACATATTGTTTAATATAATTCATGGTGTAATAGTGAACCTATGTGATAAGCAAAAACATATCATCAATACCAAAATATTATGTATCGGGATACGTGTCATACCGTGAGGGTAGCGTATCGTTACACGACTACTTAGAACATTATTAATTCCTATTGTTCAGCAATATCAAAGCCAATGGATTCTTTAGAAAGAATGCTGAATGCAGATAATTTGTTGTTTGGTTATAAATTTGAAGGAATCTTTTGTGTATGTTTTAGTTGTAATCCAAACTATTGCTGCATGCAAATCTGAGGCAATTTGAAATGCACTGTCTTTGTTATTGGGTTGACTGCCATTCTAATTCAGGAAACAAAACCATGCTCCCTCTAAGTCAATATCTTAGATTTGCCTATGGTAAATCCTTTTAGTAAGTCAATTAATGTTCACTGCTTAGTAACATATTTCAATATGAACAGCCAGTGGTTAATATAAACATATACACATATAAAGATTATCTAAGAAATAGCAAATAAAGAAAACAATGAATGTGAAACACACAAGGAAAATATTGAAAGGGAAAATGACACTGTATTTAAGACACTTCCATCAACCGGCAACTATCAGCTGATCGACAGCCATATTTGACACAAAATTGAGTGTAGAAAATATCAAACTGAATATCAACGATAATTATGCCAAAGTTGCGATATTTTTATTCGGAAACTAAGGTTAAATTGGCCATATATTGAAAGAGGGGAAATAAGAACTGAGTTCTTTTGTCAGTAATCATTACTAATCTAAATGACGTTATAATATGCGTAGTAGGCGACAGAAGTTGAATGACCTCCCCTGATTACCTGAGCCTCTCCTTCGGTGGCGATAAACTCGTCATCTGAGATATCCTCCTCTCCTTCCACACCATCCCTCAGTTCCATGTTGAATACTTCCGCCATTTTATGGATTTCTTGTGTTAATGAGTCCTAAATTTAACAATAAATAAGTAAATATTGGATACATAATCGGACCACTGTCGCGAACGAGGGATTCCTTGTATGACGTAGCTCAACCACGTGACGGTCACTCCTGTGTATTGGCCAATCAAGTCTGTCGACAAAGAGGAGAGGGAAGTTTATCGATCATTTACAAGCTTAGCTTTGGTTGGTCAGGATACAATACCGGCGGTTCTGCGTGAACAGCACGCTTGTGAATTTTAATACCCACCCCTACCATAAAAAGCGCACAGCATAGTAGTATGATGCTTTTTGGATTCTCTTTAGCACGTTGTTTTAAATTCATAATTAAAAGATTTGTGAAAAAGATATGTTGATGCAACTTATGCACAGATATTACAATGAAGTTATGTGCCTCGGCAGGCTATGTCCAGGGGTGAATTGAATTCCTAAATTTGCCGAGCCATTCATAATATCTTTAAATAAAAAGTGTGGGTCACTGAGGTGCACCATGTGGGCTATTTTGAGATTTAACTGAGCAGGGAGGAGGCAGGGTGAATGAGAAGGGATAAGTAGTGGGATTGAGAGGAAGGAGGATAGATCTTGCCAGTTGCCATAATGTTGGTAGGAGGTGCAGGGAGGAGGAGGATCAAGGATGAGAAAAAAAAGCTAGGAAGTCGAGAGGGTACGAGGAAAGGGAAGGTGAGGTGTGGTGAGAGTGAGGATTAGAAATAAGGAGAGTAGAGAAGGAGGGGGTGGGAGGTGGGTCTCTTGTCCCGATACATGTTGGTAAGGGAGGAATTACCTCTTTTAAATCCTGTCAAAATTGACTGTTCGCTGCACATTTTGAAGTTCATATCTAGACACACATTTAAAGGATTATACTGGATTATTAATAATTATCATTATTAATTAATAAGTATCGGCATCATATAGCAGCAGAAGCTGTGCTATAATCATAGCAACGAATATAGGACGATAAAAATAATCAAAGTAGAATTAACATTACGCCGAAATTTGATTGACAGGACAAGACGCCATAGCGTTAGCTAATCAGCGCGCTCCATTTGGTCACGTGATTCTTTTGTTTTCGGTCGCCATTTTCCTTGGACAAGCTGAGTGCATTACGTTGACCAAGAAACGGAGGAATAATTCTGATTGTAGTAACAAAAAAGCGAGAAGAAAATGGTTAAAAGATGTCAGTGGGGTCTCTGTGATTCAGATAGTCGATATCCGGAACGTTTGACAGGCGGCATCGAAACGTAACTTGGACAAATGTAAAAGATGGATAAAATCGTGTAATCGTGAACACCACCAGTTGAATGTTGAAAAAGTCGACGAAAATTACAACTTTTATCGTCTAACGCATTCTCGTTTTAATATATATGTATATATTCCATCTTTGTTATGACCTACTGCAGTAACTTCTACTCAGATCAAAGAAATAGATCCCCTTTAACTTGAGTAACATCGGACGATTTCGTTGTGATATATGGTAACAAAAATAATAAACACATTATCAAAGGTTCACTGCATTTATAAATCGTGGATTTAATGTAATAATGAAAATTACCCGGATTTACACGAACAGTATGCGTCTGTAACGGAATCTAGGCCGATCGTCATGTGCACACTGTGTGGCTTCTCGCTCTTTCGTTGTGATCGGAAAACACTAGAATTAACCTCAATTTCTTCCTTCGATCTAAAAGTCAACCTGACTGATTGAATGTAAGATTCATTTGCGTATCGTCTGGCTTGCATTCTTTGCCGAAGTGACGATTTTCTTAGCATAAAATGCTCACCAAAGTTCGCTGGTAGATCGCTTAAACAGGCAGCCATATTTGTTGACAATGGGTCCTACGAGGATTAACATCCGATTAAAATATGGTGCAGAGTATACTTTAACATTACATTTAATAGCATTTCAAATCTGGTGTTAATTGCAATAATTATTGAAGTTTGCTGTACTTACCTTTCAACAAGGAAGATGCCGCATAGGTGCGAAATGTATTGCTTTAATTTTTAAACCTCCCGCTTTTGTTATTATGGATATTCCACATTAGTTTAATTTATGAAAATGGACCCAAGACAAATAATAACCACTTCATTTTCACACAATTGCTTTTTTAACTGCACTGTGTATTCAATTAACTTACCGACAAAAACAGAGATATTTTACTATGTATCGCTTTAACGAGCGTTCCAAAACTGTTAATGTGTTATTGTCTTCTTCTGTCCATTTTGGTTCTTTCTAATCTAATCTCTAGCCTATTTATTGTGTGTGTGTGTGTGGTATGTTGGTGTGTGTGGGTGGTGTTGAGCGCCATCGTTAACCAGTTTACGTACTGTAACAAGTTTTTACAAACAGCGTTCCTCAATGTTGTTGTTGTTCTCTCTGTGGTAATTCTTATAGGACCTTTTCCTATTTTCCTATTGACAATAATTATAAGCTTACATAGTTTATTTCAATGCAATTGTCTAAAGCGTCAACATCAGTAAGTTTTCAAGAATAAATACGCCTCTCAAAAAATAAAATTGTGAGTGCTTAACTGTCAAATTAGCGTTGAGAATTAGCAGCAGTGAACTTCTTCCCTTACTTTAACTAGGCTGCCGAGTCCTTGCCGTAGGGTTCTATAAATAAATTCTTCCTTTATGTAGGTGTGCTTAACAATTACTTAATGCACATTACTTATAGCATGCGTAACATTTTAACTTAAACAGTTAACACATATAGACCTATCACGATTGACTTTTCTACGATGTGCTGAATACCGTTTTTTAGTGTGTTCTATTTTCTCCAAGGACAAAACACAGTGAATTTCAATCTATGCTCCTGCGATTCCCGGATTTCACCACTCTAGAGGTTGTCAAAAGCGAGAACGCCCAACAATACATGTTCATAAAATACAGAAACAGCTCCTTTTATCCATGGCAAGATAGTGCTTTGGACTCCTTGGTTTCGTCTTTTATTGCCAAGCTCTCGCATGGCTTTGTGTCACGCAAACCTACGGAAGAGACCCGTAGACTCACGCGGAGCTAATGGCGTTACCCGCCATACATCTTAAGGTAAAATAGCGTAACCTAATGGTTCTACTTTAGCTGAAGGGATGACTGAAAGTTCACCGTACCAATCTATTAGGGAGTGGGGAACAAATCGCCGACTTTAAACTACTCCCACTGCTTAGACTCTCATGGTTCGAGTCCCGCTCTGGGCGAAGGGCATAATGTGAGAAGGTCTCCTAGTTGACCTGCGGTGAGCCGGTGGTTCTACCTACACATTTGTAAGGAATCTTCCTTCTAACTATAGCTGGACATCCCTATAATGATCATAACAGGTCACTTCAATATATTTAAAAAAGGAAGCAACTAATCTAAGAATCGAACCATGTTGAGAATGAGTGGTGTGGCATTTTTCCAGGATAGAGAGTAACCTAAATTATGAAGGAGGTGACCATATTTTATCAAAACTGTATGACAAATTGTGTGATGGGACAATAAATTTGTTATAAGATAAAACTAGAGGTCATATGCTACCTATCTACACAAGAGTCCTTACTTTGGTCAGACTCAGGTGATCTCGTGTTGTTGTATTTTCTATAAGGGCGTTTACAGCACCACCCTAGATAGCGCAATGGCCATTTTGTCTGGATTATTCGTATTGGTCGCTTTTGTCAGCCTTAGCAACAGCCTTAGTAAGTGTTGACGTTCTTCATTATAGAGTATATCTGAAATAATTGACAAAACTGTGAAACGGATTAGTTATTGTGGCGAGAAGCTACGCATCCATCGAGGGGACATGAACAGGCAACCGCGGAATTTAAGTAAGGTAATTCTATAGGATATGACAAAAATGGCATGTTTAAATTAACGTTTTTATATTGTTAAATTTAACTTTTTATGTAGTCAGTGCATTGCAATGAAAAAAGGGTTGCTGTTTCGCACTAATGCAGCCGACCTATCAAAATTCAACCATTTCTAGCGTGACACAAAGTAGTTCTATGTTTTCCCATGATAGGGTGTGAAACGGAAGGCCACACAGTTTTACTTCTAAAGCAGAATCATTAAATATTCCATGTATGACCAACCATGCAAAGCATGTTTATTTTATTATGTCTTTCTTTGCATGTTTTACAACTCAAGAACTGACAAGGTCTAGATTTGAGTGAGAGGGCGATTAGGTTTTCAGAGGATTGTTGACTACCTTCCACCTGATGCTAAATAATTATTTAACAAAATGATTTTGGTGTCGTGTAAGTAGACATAAGCAAGTATACACTTCTATATGCAATGTGAGAAGATCATTGGTGTGAAATTAGATATTGGCTTCAGGAAAAATCTCCTTATTTATAATTACTTTGTGGGGGAACGAGATGTTGATGTTACCAGAGGAGATCCTATTGCATGACTGACAAGTAAACGACACACGTCGCACAGCGTTGTATACTCTGGTTTGCTCCTGATAATGAACTGTTTTATGACAATGTAATCACATTTTTATAAAAAAATGTTGTGTTTTCTATGTTATGTATCCGGTATTACGAACATTTATTTGTTTATCACAATGTCAAGTAAAATATCACAAAATACCACAACAGGAAACGTTGCGTTTTTACTGCCATTTCCGCCACCACTTAGAAACATAACTTTTCACTATGAAAACAACAACAACAACAACAACAACACACACACACATACACACACACTTCGCCCATTTACGTTTTCTGCTCATGGCTGAGTTCATCATTTAAAGTATGCGGGCGCGCGGAAAAAATATCCAACCCGGCACCGATTGACTAAATAGATATAAAATGGTATTTGTATATTTTCTCAAGATTGGTTATATTTGGCCTGGTGTGATCGGGTATTGTGAAAGCCTATTAGTTGTCACGAGAACTTCGAACTTGATAATGTTTTAATGAATAGGAAACTACATGTACTTGAGATGTCGTGAAACTATGATAACATGTATGTGGTGGAGATACAAGGAACTTACACGCCCAAAATCCTGTTAAAATACTATCATTCGGCATCATGATAACTGTCTGAACTTTCATCTTACCAGATACGTGAAAGTCTCGCATATGATTTTCATGAAAACATTATTAAATGGTTGGGGAATATGCCTCTATAATATACAAAGTGATGGTACTATATACACATTCTGCTTATTAAGCGAATGATCGAAGGAATAGAAGTATGAATGAATGAATAATTAGATGTGTTAGATTTCATGCTTTCTAAAACTATTAAGTGTACTATCTTTACATAGTTGTTTTCATTTGTAATTAATCACGAATGCTTGCTCGATCAACAGAATGTCCGCCATATTTCGATGTAACCCATGGTGACAGCTGCTATTTCTTCAGCACTGAAAGCGAGAACTGGCTTGGAGCTCTTGTAAGCATAACGGCATTGTCACAGTTGGTCTAACTTTCTTTAACATAACACAAAAGAAAATGTGTAAGACCACTAAATATGCTGAATTAAAATACAATGTACATTGTATTACCTCTGACCTTTTTATTTCTACAAGTTGATGTTTTCTTTATTCTGCTTGATATTATTCTATTTAATATAATTTCTAGATTATAAATATATATGATAAATACATATGGAGCGCAGGTCGTGTTGTTCTTGGTGTCACGAACCTTCGCAAACTGTGACAAAGATGCTTGGATAACATTTTGTGAGCTTATAATTATTGTCAAATCTGACTGGCGGAGCATTACTTAGATAACCACTATTCATTCATAAATACATAAATATACTTACAATTTACATTGTAATGATAGCGGTCAAATCAAATTGTTAATATGCTCACGAAAACCGCGTACCATTGTCTTTAGACGGGAAAGAACACATTCATGGTGCAAGTTTCGCCCTCGTAAGCATTTCCTTTCTTTATCCTAAAATGGAAATACCAGTAAATTATATTTCCCAACCAATAAGAAGACACTGCACTGGGCGAATATTTTAAAGGTGGCGTGTCAGATGCTCCATGCCCACCTTCTGGAAATTGAGACGGAAGAGGAGTTCAACTTCTGAAACAGCAGGACCTGCAACACTTCAGTAAGTCTTCACACGACCATCCTATACAAATCCTTACATATGAAGGTCGTGATATATCTCCTATTCAAACAGTTAATTAGACGTCAGTTGCAATATCACCTGAATGTCACAAAAGAAATGTCAATGTTTTAACATATCAGCAGATTTAAATTAATGAAAACGTGTGTCTGCAAGTATCATAATACATGTAAACCGAGTGTTGCTACTGACTATAAACCGTTGGAGATTTAACTTTACGTAACGCTTATCAGTAACAAGGTTTTTGGAGTATTTGTTTTTTTGTAAAAAGAAATGGGAACATTGGTGACATGAAAACTTCCTTCCTTGTCAGATAAGATCCAAGGTACCCCAAACAGTTAGCAGCTTCTTTAAGTTTGAACTCTTGGGCTTTATCGGTGTTTTTACATGGTGTCATAATAACAGTGAAATTTCTTTATTTTTTTTCATAAATATGGGCACTAAATTCTAAGGTCTGGTAGGGATATGTTATATAGACTTGGCTATGTCTGTTAAAGATTAACAATCCGAGTATCACAATGCATGTACATATGTTAGCATACAGTCCAAAGAGTACAAGGATATAAACCGAGTAATCCAAGTAAAATAACCTACTTGCATTTAGGGGTTATTAAGAGAGACTATTGGCCCAAATTCCACATTACCTGTGAAGTGGCCTGTTGTGTATGCCCGCCTTATCCAAAGAACGTCGTTCTACACATGCATACTTTGAGTATTCAAATATATGTGATAAATTATTAATTATTGTTTGTGATATTAATTATTTGATATTGTTGCGGGGGATTATCAATGCGATGGAGCATAATTAAATGGAACATGTAAATATTAAAGGACACATTGATATTGTAAGTATGTTTATGTATACATTTGCCTTAAAAGTAATGTTAAAAGTAAATAAAATTAGGTCAGAGTAGTTCATTGATATTAAATTGTTGCTTTCTGTTTTATTCCTCTTTATATTGTTTATCTAACTACCTTTTCCTAGCTGACGACAATTTCTACTGGATCGGTTTATCCGATCGTGTAATTCGAAACACGTGGATGTGGGCAACGAGTCACACGGAGTACGATCCCACAGAGTTCAACATGTGGGCGGCAGGCGAACCGAATCGGGATAATGGCAACAACGAGAAATGCGCCGGCATGGACAACTTCGCCCGATCCGGTCATCATTACGAGCTAGCAGACATGGGGTGCTCCGAAGTGAAAAGATATATCTGTGAATCGATGTAAGCATCTTTAGGAATGGAGCCAAGCTTCGCTCAACATTATTTTCACAGTATTTAAGGTGTACAGGCAGATTTTCTTTTCACCATGTCTGCAAAGGATCCTAACCAGATAAGTCATGTCAAATATTATTTATTGATAAAACAATTTTTCTTGGTTGAAACGATAATAACAAAGATATCTGTATTCGAAATATAGGCCTGAAATTATTATATCATAATCAATGTTGTGGATATGATTCTGAAAATACATCTGTTTTTGCATAAAATAACTATTTTGTGCATGCTTTACATTTACTATTCCCGCCTTCGTTACTATCACAATATCCCGCAACAGGCTCACGGCAATAAATGTTAAACTTTTGACGTAAGACAGAAAAATAAATAAATTATGTTTTGGAGGTTCATGTATTTTGTACACTTGATGTTAAAACTTAAAGCATTTTAGTCTGAAAACTTTAAGATTTCTTGAATAATTTTGCAATTATTATGGAACTATTTTCTGTCCTTTTTACAATTTACCGATAAGTACAAGAATGTAAATAAGTATGTTGACATATCGTTCACGCGACATAAAAATGCGTCTGTGACATCAGCCAACTTACCATCCATCAACAGGTGTTTCACTCTCATGAATATATGGTATACCCTCCTTATGGCACAGCAGGTTAGGTGATCCGACCTACACCGTCTACGCTGAATGCCAGTTTGGTTTGCTACGATGTAGCCAGAGCTAACAGGATGCCCTCTCGACACCTTGAGCAAGAGCATGGGCTGAAGTCAATCGAGACCTTTCTTTTATCCCCATTGCCCCAAACATTTTCCATCTCTACTGAGATGGAAAACCCCGACATCCAACTTCTACAGGGAAGATTCATATCTTCCACCCCTTGTATCTCATGCACGTTTGCACAAGGTTTTAATATTTAGAGCTTTTCAGTTCATGTGATTCTACCATTCCTTCCTCAAACAGTTAACTCCATCAGTATCATTGACTTTGGACACTTAGACCACATAACTATGTTCAGATGGATAGAAGTACGGACTATTTCTTCGGAGAACTGTAACGCAACATTGGGACTTGATGGATCTTTCGTTAGACTTTTTCTCTTGTTTCCTTCTTACACAAAGTTAGTGAAGTAAGAGTATGTCTGGCGAGGAGTTCTTCCTCTCTGTCTCTAAGATGTATGTCAACACACTTGATACTAACAAATGCGCCAGGCGGTATCGTCCCTGTGACAAAGAGGTTGGAGATCCTGACAGGATGTGGCGCGATGAACCTATTGACTCTCACAGTGAGCAAGTCGGGTCTTCTGCAAGCTTCCAATGTACTGGTTAAGTTTGCTAGTGAAGGTAGAAACTCGTGAATGGGAAGTAGGAGTTAAATGGTTCGCATGTCCACGTTTCTTGCTATTTGGATTTTCTTTCCTGGACGTTCCATTTTGTCCTCTTACATTGTGGGCCAATTTGGACTGCTTTTGCTGACCTTGCCTGGTCCTCTTGTCTCCTTATATTTATCCGCACCAAACTGCTTCGGCCTTGTATCCGCGCTTCATTCCAACTTTGATTTATCCCTGTACTTAAACCTTCACGACATAGTTTTTAGGCCCATGCAATGTCTTTGTGTCTTAGGCTACTTTCAGCATCATTTTCTTCCTGTTTTAACTTGAATGCATGCACTGTTAACATTATCATCACTTGAATCACATTGTGTGGTTCGACACTGTCTCCTCAGTGGACTTGACAACCCATCAGGCTTGAATGTGGAATTCTGTGGTGACTCTCATGTCGTCCATTTATCCGCGATTTAAAAGCTTTTTTGGTTAATGACTCATCACAAATTTTTTTGTACTTTTACATTTGGATTGCATGCGAGTCTATTTGTCCTCTGTTGTTTATTTGTTGTTTTTTGGGGGGTTTTTTTTGGTTGTTTTTTAATGTTGGTATATGCTGCAAGACTTATATGACGTTGTCATATTTGCTTATTCATGATTTCAACAATGTGACCCGTGCAGTGTGGCGGTCGTAAAAAATCTCGCCGTGGAGATAATCAATTGTTGTCATTTAATTTATCCTGTAAGGATTGTAACCTGTATTTTTGCTCTGATGGACATTGGGGGACTTTGGTTTCTCAATTCTATTTACACATAAACATGATACTACAACCATTTACACTTCTTCACTGGTCATTTTTCTATTAATACTAATTACATTTACATCTTTAGTTCTTGTTATAGCAAAAATACTGCACTCTCGTTTATGTACATTGTGGACATTATTTTTCAATTACGTCACTCCTTTCTTTTAACGACGTCAAAACTTATTACAGAAAATGTCAGCGCTTGGACATTGTTATAGTCTAATAGACTGGCTTTCTTCTCATAGCTTCATTTTTGCATTTGAGAAACCCAATAGGAAGTGTAGTTAGAGCCCTGAAAACCGGGTTAAGCACCTCAGTCGGTCCCTTTTGTCAACTGACCATTCAAAGGCGGTAACTGTTAGGTTTGCTCTTTTTATATAATGTCTAATCATAAATTTGGTCTTACTTTTAAATTTTGGATTGCATTTGTGTACCTTTGCCCTGTGCCGTTGAAAATGTTGGTATATGTTGCAATGCTCATTGGACTTTGTCATACTTCCTTATTGATGACAATATTCATGCCCATCACAAACAGAAAGTGGAGATTTACAGAATGTGACTATTCCTTTCTGCCGTTCCAACCATTCTGTGGTAAAGCGTTTGCAAGAGTGTAAGAGAGTGGTAATATAGAAATAGTCCATGTATTGTACTTTGAAATTACTATGTGAATATTGTAGACGTTTTTAGCACCGCTGGATTTGATTTTAAATAAAACAACAACAAAACAAAACAATGACAAAACAAATAAACAAAAAACAAACAAAATCAAGAACAACACACACAATGCTCGGCATGGCACCGGTATTTAGAAGTGATAAACAGTTCAAACATGCTAAATCACACGTCTTGCCCACATTAATGCCAGTTGATACTATTTTATATTTATGTTTTGGTGGGGTCTGAGGTTTTCAGGGGTATCATCTGAAATAATGTTTCGGTTTATTGATGTTTCACTATTTTAATGTTATGTCACATCTCAGTGAACGATCCGAAATATGTATCACTTTTGTCAATCACAAAAGATTTTATTTTTTCCAGACCGTTACCTGATCCTGTATTGGGATGATGTAACATTTCCAGTCATGAATTGTACATCGTCAAATATTGCACTGTAACTTTTATCTTATCATATATATGTTTCTAAGATGTACATGAAATAAAAAATGAATTACTCTTTGATGTTTACGAAAAATGCTTCTCCGCCTTCTTCACACCACCTACTCCCCAAACATCACCACCACTACGATCATCATCATTATCATCGTCATTATCATCATCTTAATCATCATCCTCATCAAACTCCTCCTCCTTCTCATCATCATCACAGACAGACTTGCATCATGATAATGAAAGCTAATGTAATCATTGTGCAAACACAGGTTCATATTTTAATAATGTTTTCCACAAAGAAGCTAATATGTTGCATCAAGAAACCATTGTCTTAAAAGACCATTCTTGCCCTGTCCCATTACCTTAAAACAGGACTGACCTGGGTCTCGTGGTACTTGCGTCACCGTCTAAAACGCCCACCAGCATACGGGTCAAGAATCCTTTGTTTTAGCGACTGCGTTAGCGTCAAATCTCCTTCGGATCACATGCTACCATCATCCACGGTACATAGACATTGACTCTTCCATAGGCGACTTTGCTTGTTTACAGGTAAAAAATTTGACCATAGAAAATAACGATGTAAAATCAGTTTATGTGTTTTGCTATTGCCTTTCCTTTTTGTAACCTGCACTTTCACGAGTGTTTAAAAACAATAAACATTCGAGACATAATACATGTGGTTGGAGTTGTCGACGCCGCACCTTTAAGGTAAAGTAAGTGTAATAGACAATATAAAGAATTTGAAAATTTACGCAACAAATGAGTTGTGTACTTTATTGTTGAGGTGTATACCTAATGTTAAGAAAATTCTCCACCCAGTTTTGAATTTATAGATATGTTTTTTTTCTTCTAAATTTTATATTTAAGGTGTCTACTTATGGAGTAATCAGGAAACTTCAAATATTATGTTAAAGTCTCTTTATGAGAAGTGTTTTGCTATTGAGTCCTGTTTGAAAACAAACAATAAACTAATCAAACATGTGACTTAACTGGTTTGACTCGAAAAATCACAAATATGTAATTGTTTACAAATGAATATGTTTTAGGCTGATTTTCCCATTGTTTTCTGCTAACTGTGCTTTATTAAAAAGTCACCGAGCTCTTGGTAGCCAAACGATTTATTTCAGAATTTCCGAAAATGCTCTAAGTATATTAGTTGATGCTGCAAAATATAAAATAACTTTATCACATAGTTTTGATTTTATTTCAATTCAACATATTAGGTTATACATTTGTAATCAGTTTTAGCAAAAATATTTCAATAAAAATTCATTTACAAAATAAATATTAAAAACCGACCATGTTTTTTCCACATCTGGTAGAGTGATGCAGTGTCACATTGTCGAAGTGAAAATGTAGGAGAAAAAAAAAATGACCATGTGTGCCTATTTTATTCCTATTTTTAATACTCTTGGATTGGAAGTGCAGCATTACATTTGCTCTACATTAATATATATTACTGGAAACACTCGTTTACTCTATCCGTTCAATACCGGATGATTACTTGGCGTAGGAGCATAGGCCAAATGTAACATTTGGACAACACCGGCTATTTTACTTTCAGAAATATCTATTCCGAACCCGTACGGAAAGGGCCGAAGTCACGCTAATGTCAAATGGTGATAAAAATGAACGTCAAAAAATCTATTAAAAACAACAACAACAACAACAAACGCCATGTGTGCTTTTTGCTCTGAAATTGTCATATTGCAGAGAACAAACAACGGAAATACCGTACAAAATTACAAGGAACAAATAGGACATGTATAATTATAAGCACACACATAGTCATTTAAAGGCATTATTTATTAAACTGCGATATCATATTTATTAACACAGTTACATGTATTCCGAAAAAAAGAAAGGACAAATCTGGCAATGTGCAAAAGGGTCAAAAGTCAAAACGCATAAAAGCGAGTTTTCGTTTCAAAATAACGGTAATGCGTTTTCACCCATCGCAATGCTTTTGCCCTAATCGTACGTATCATTAAGTTTGCACACACAAAAAATGCGTCCCTCAAAAATAAAATCGTGAGTGCTCAACTGTCAATTTAACATTGAAAATCAGCTGTGTAGACTGGAGAAATAAGTACGGTGAACCTCTTTTCCCTTTTTAGTGTGCATGTTCTACTTTCTCCAATGGCCAAACGCCGTGGATGTCAATCTCTACACCGCAGATTTTCTGATTTCATCCATCTAAAAAACGAGACCGCCCTACAATACAAGTAAATAAAATACAGAAAAGCTCCGTTCATCCATGACAGGATAGTGCGTTGAACTCCTTGGTTTCGTCGTTTATTCCCAAGCTTTCGAACGGTTTTGTGGTGTTCGCTATTATTTGTATTTGTTATTTTTGTACGACTGTGTATTTCATATGATAGCATTTATGTCACGTACATCTGCCGAAGAGACCCATTGACACACAAGACGCTAATGACGTCATTCGCCATCCATCTAAAGGGAGAATAGCGGAACGTAATGATTCTACATGAGTAACGGGGATATTTGGAACAAGCTCCTTCACGTCTGACAGTTCACTGTACTTATCAAGGGTCGGGAGAGGGGCTCCCGTGGCGTAGTGGTAGAGTCACGGACTTACAACTCTTCTGGCTGGTTAGCCTCTCACCTCGTGAGTTCGAGTCCAGTTCGGCAAAGAACTTAATTTGGGAAGGTCTTCCTGCTGACCTGCGGTAAGCCCTTCGTTCTAGCTAGACATTTTTGTCTGAAGTTTTCCTCCGCCAAAATAGCTGGAAGACGCTATAGTGATCACAATTGGTCGTTTCGATGTATTTCAAAAAACAAAAAAAACGACTCTAAGATTGTGGCTGATAATGTGGCCTATCTCCAGTATGGCGAGTAGCCTAAAACTATGGACCAGGTGACATATTTTATCAAAATTTATGACAAGTTGTGCGATGGGACAAGAAACGTGTTATAAGATAACGCTAAATGTCATTGGCTGCCTGTCTACACGAATTCCTTACTTTGGTGTGACAGTGTGATCTTGTGTTGATGTATTTAATATTAAGGCGTTAACAACACTACTCTAGCACAATGGTCTTTTTGTCTGGATTATTCATATTGGTCGCAATTGTCAGCCTTGGCAACAGTATTAGTAAGTGTTAACCTTCTTCATTGTAGAATATATCTGAAATAATTGACAAAACTGTAAAGCGTATTAGTTATTGTGGCGAGAAGTCACGCATCCATTAAGAGGTCATGAACATGCACTCGCGTAAAGGCATTTAAATGTAAGGTAATTTAGCGGAATTGGCCAAAAATGACTAAGATTTTTAAATTCAAAATATTTAGATTGTTAAAGATACCAAACCGTTTGCAAAACGTGATATATTAGTCCAAACCCACCAAAAGACAACGTTAGGAAAGATTTATCAAATTGGGCTTTCATTTTTATTTCATATGCAGTAGAGTTCAAAAGGCATTGTCGTACGATTTTAAGTTGACCAAATAGAGCGTCTAGCTTGAGTGTCGTGATGACGTAACGCAAATAACGAATATAGGTGGCCACGTACTGTATACGGAACAGTTAATTAATCCGTTGGATTGCTTTATAGGAACCTATCGTATTGAAATATCATTGCTGGCATAGTTACTTTCGCATGCATATGTAAGAAAAGTTTGGAAAAAAGAAAGGTGAATACAATTCTTTTTCGAATATCATTTCTTTATAATGAAAAGCATTTTAACAGACTGTAACTTTAAAAGAAAAGACAGATTTTATTTGGTTACATTTAAGTTATTTAGAGCTTTTAGCTGTATGTGTTGATGTTGTTCTTGTCGTGGGTTTTTTTTTTTTTTCGTATTATAAAAGGTGGGAAAGGGGGAATGGTTATATACATGTTTAATTGTTTTTTTTTTTAATTAACTGCGTTGCAATGAATACAGTGTTGCAGTTTCACACTTATGTAGCCGACCTAACAAAATTTAACTACTAGTATTCCCAGCGCAACAAAAAGTAGCCCTACGTATTCCATGATAGAGTGGGAAACGAAAGGCAACGCCATAAAGTGGTACTCCTTTAGCAGAATCATCAAAAGTTTACATGTATGAATATGCATACGAGCATGCAAAGCCTTTTTATTTTATTTTGTCTTCTTTTTGCATTTTTGCAACTCAAGAATTGTCAAGGTCTAGATTTTAGCGAGAGGTAGATGAGATCTTAAGAGGATTATTGACAACTTTCACCTGATGCTAATTAATTATTCAATAAAATGATTTTGGTGTCGTATAAAAAGACATAAGCAAGTAAACAGTTCTATATGCAGTGTAAGCAAAAAGCGCGTGTAAGCGAAATTAGAAATTGGCTTCAGGGATCTCCTTGTTGAGAACTGCTTCGTGAGCGAATGATGTGTCGGAATTACCCGAGTTTTTCGTGTTATGTATCCGGTATCACGACCATTTATTTGTTTTTCACAATATCAAATGAACATATCAACAGGAATCGATGCATTTTACTGTCATTTCCGCCACCACTTAGAAACATAATTCTTCACTATACTGTCCCAAGATTGCTTTCGTTCGGCATATCATTGAAGTTCCTCAACTGACCAGCATGATGTGTGTTAGTATCGTGAAAGCCTTGTACGTTTTTTCTTGATTAACTGTTTTTATGGAATAACGCGAGATATCGTGAAACTAGGGTAACTGGTATGTGATGGCATACAAAGAACTAGCACTCCCAAAATCTTGTTCAATTACTACATCCGGTATTATGCTGTTTGAACTTTCATCTAATCAGATACGTGAAAGTCGCGCATATGATTTTCATAAAACCAGATTATAAAATGGAGGGGAAAATATGCCTCTATAAGTATAATATACATAGTGGTGGCACTATATACACATTGTGCTTATTGAACGAATGGTCGAAGGAATAGATGGATTAATTAATTACAGATGTGCTAAATTTGTTGCTTTCTAAAAACCATGAAATATACTATTCTCTCATAGATGCTTGTATTTTTAATTTATCACAATTTATCTGCTCGATCCACAGACTGTCCGCCTTATTTCAATGTTACCCATGGTGACAGCTGCTATTTCTTCAGCACTGAAGGCGAGGACTGGCTTGGAGCTCTTGTAAGCATAACGGCATTGGCATCAGTTGGTCTAACTTTCTTTAACACAACACAGAAAGAAAATGTGTAAGACAGATAAACATGCTGAATATCAAGATACAATGTACATTGTATTACATTTGATATTTTTATTCAACGAGTTAATTTACTTTATACTGTTTGATAATATTAGTTCTAGTATATTTCTAGATTACAAATTTATATGTTAAATACATATGAAGCGCAGGGTCGTATTGTTCTAGGTGTCACGAATCTACTCAAAACTGTGACCAATGTGCATGAAAAGCAGACTTGTGAGCTTATTTTCAAAGTCGGATGACGGGACATAAAATAGTAAACCAATATTCCTGAATACATAAATCCGTATGAATTTCACTATTAATGATAGTGGTTAAATCAAAACTTGAATCTGCTTTCAAAGAAACAGCTTAGTATTGTCTTTGGACGGGGAGACAACACATTCGTTATATTCATTGTACAAGTTTCGCCCTCGTACGCATTTACCTGCTCCATGTTAAAGGTGGTATCCGACATTTTGGACCAAATATTATTTTCTCGAATAACCAAATAAGTCATTGTTACCTGAAAAGGTCATGCAAAATGTTGTTGAATGGTGCAATAGAATAGTATGAACACTGAAGCAAAAATCTGCAATCGTCATTGCAAACATGTATTTCCTGTCTTAGCCACGTTGAAGAGATTGGTATTCTTAGTAAGTTATAACTTTTTAAACTGTTTATTTACCGGTCGTCGTGCTTTTCTAGGCCGTTTTGTGTGTTTACCTGTTTTCGATTGATATTTGTTTTTTTTACCTGATAGTTTATATATTTTTCTATATTTTGCGTGCGTGGTTTGGTTTTGGCCTGGTTGCGCTTTGTTCACATTTGGCTTTGTATTCGGCGCCGTATGACCTATTAAGTGTCGGTGTGCCGTAAAACCCAAATAAACAAATAAACAAATGAAGAGATTGCTATTTGTAAACTAAGAAACCGCTAACACCTTACTTTTGATATCACGTTATATCGTCATCCGGGTAGTCCGCGTTGACGTCGATGTCTATTTTAACCAAGATCTGAATCGTGCTTATGTAAAGATTTTTTTTTTTTCGAAATTTGTTCTGTCTCACAAGATAGGTAGTTTTCAAAATCTTAACTCAGACTGAAGTAATAGTTTAGGCAGAAATAATGCCTAAATTCCTCTAAACTGTGGAAAATACTGTTACATGCAATTCATATCAGCAAACTGACGGATCCCACCTTTAACATGGAAATACCGGTAAATTATATTTCCCCACCAATAATAAGACACTGCACTGGGCGAATACCTGTAGGTGGCGTGTCAGATGCTCCATGCCCACCTTCTGGAGATTGAAACGGAAGAGAGTTCAACTTCCTGAAACAGCAGGACTTGCAACACTTCAGTAAGTCTTCACACGCTCATTCTGAACAAATCGTTATATATGTTGTTATTTTTGTGATATCTCCAATTCAAACAGTCAATGTGACGTCACCTGCAACGTCACTTGAACGACACAAAAGAAAAGTCAATGTTTTAACATATCAACAGGTTCAAATTATTTAAAACGTGTGCATGTGTAAAGATCATTATACACGTGAACAG
This sequence comes from Sinonovacula constricta, assembly GCA_007844125.1. Classification (NCBI taxonomy): domain Eukaryota; kingdom Metazoa; phylum Mollusca; class Bivalvia; order Cardiida; family Solecurtidae; genus Sinonovacula; species Sinonovacula constricta. The sequence goes on along the minus strand of CM017571.1, from coordinate 35,968,787 downwards.
AGTATTGCTACTGATTAAACCTTTAAAGGTTTAACTTTACATTATATTCGTGATCAGTTCCTTGGTGTAACTAAAGAAAAAAGAAATGGAAACAATGATGTGGAAATTGTCTCTCTTGTCAGATAAGATCCAAGGTACTCCAAATACTTATAATGTTATTTTAGTTGGGGCCTTGGGCTTTATCGCTTTTGTTGATTTTAGATGGTGTCATTACAAACAGTGAAATTTCTTTCTGTGCATAAATATGGGAAGACTATTTACCACTATCACTGGTTTGGCCCATTGTTTACGCCCGCCACGTGCGACGTAGGACCCAACGGCAGTTCGTCATACACATAAATATTGTTTACTTCGCTCATTGAGAGCGGTGCCGCTTATGAAACGCATTTAAGTGGGACGATAGTGTAAGTGTGGCTACACTAAATATCGACCGGAAATAGAAGCTGTGACATGTTTTCTCTTTAAAGGTGGAATCCGACAGTTTGGACCAAAACATATTTTCCTTAAAACCTCATAATAAATCATTGTTATCTGGACAGATCTCGCAAAAAGTTATTTATTGATGTCCTAAACAATATTTTGGTGTCAAAAAAGGGAGCTGAAATCATGTAGAATTAAAAGAAAGCGAAAATCTTGAACGCCTATATGCACATTGATGGACTGATCTACATATTTCATTGAAATTTGGGGGTACCGACTGGCAATTTGGAGGTATGTGCATTCTTTGAAGCAGAACCTTCTTACATGTCACCTAAGTTGACTTATTTCTGGGTAGATCTAATAGACGACAAGTGGCTCTTTTCACTATGTATGGGTATGGGGATCTATCATAACTGGGTCATGGTGCAATGAGTTTCCAACCTTGCGCGATTTACTCTAGAATGTAGAACAAACTTATTTAGTGGCGTCTAACCTGTAGCAGGTAATCCTAGGAAATCGCAGTTGTTCCAAAAGACATTTTCCGAGAAAAAAACTGAGATCGAGCAAAATGACAAATTAGTTATAAAGTATATTTATGCATAAAATTTGCATAAGAATTAATGTAAAAAGACAATAATGTCATTCAAAGTAGCTTAACGGTACTAAATGGCCCTTTAACATATGTAAGTTGTTTAAAGTTTCTCCCATAGAATATTCATGATACCTTATAATCCCATGTATTTTTCCTAGCTGGCGACAATTTCTACTGGATCGGTTTATCCGATCGAGTGATTAGAAACACGTGGGTGTGGGCAACGAGTCACACAGTGTATGATCCTAGTGAGTTCAACATGTGGGCGGCAGGCGAACCTAATCGGGACCATGGCAACAATGAGAAATGTGCCGGTATGGACAACTTCGCCTCATTCAGCCATCACTACGAGCTAGCAGATTTGCAGTGCTCCGAAGTTAGAAGATATATCTGCGAATCGATGTAGGTTAAGAGCTGGATATACGACAGTTTGGACTGGTTGTTATTTTCTCAATAAACGATTTAAATTATTTTACCTGCAAAAAAATCTCGCGAAATGCTGTTTATTGATGCCCTAAATCTACGTGATAATTGGAGCAGAACACACGTCGGTATCTATTCTAGCAGAAATCCCCATCGCGCTTATTTATAGATTTGGAAAGAACATAACATTTAGAGCGAATAAATCACGATTCATACTGTCTTACAGTGAAATACTGCTAGAAATCGTCCTCATTTAGAATGAAGCATAGTTTATACATACATTATGTCCAAATTCCCCAGAACAAGGAATACTTTGCTATTTACAATATTAACGGTGTACCTGCAGATTTATTTCAATATGTCTGCAATAAATCATTACCAGACAAGCTAGGTCAACAAATATCTTTACGCACATACTAGTGTATATGGGTCATAGGTCGAAACAACAACACAGCATATCTGTGCTCTGAATAAAAGCCGTAAAATTTATATACCACAACCAATGTTGTTGGCTTGATTCTGAAAATACATCTGTTGTATAGATTTGCATGTATAAATTCCACTCTTCGTTACGATCACACATCCCCAACAGGCTCATGGTCATGAAAGGTGGTATCCGAAAGTTTGCCTAATACATGTAACAACATAGTACTCCTGTTCTGTAAAAATTGTACACTAATTGTCCAATTTTTCCAAATCATTAAATACGCTGGATGGGAATTTCAGCTAAAAATAGATATCGACGTAAATAATTTAAACAATAGAATTAATACATACACTGAGACCTATTCAAGTATAGGCGATTATCAGTATGGTTTTAGAAAAAGTCAATCAACCGTTGATGCAATGTCTGCTTTACAATCTATTGTTCAACATTATATGTTGTATGTTTAACAATAAAAGATTATATGCAGGTATGATTGATCTTAAAAAAATGTTTCGATGGTATTAATAGAAATTGAATGTGGTTTAAATTACATAAAGTTGGTATTAATGGTTAGATGCTACGTGTGCTAAAGAATATGTACAGTGAAGTTAAGTCATGTGTGAGGCAATGAAATATCTTCCCTGATTTTTTTACTTGTGATGTTGGACTGAGCAAGGCGAGGTTTACTACCCTGCCCTTGTGCCATTGTTCTTGGACGACTTTGAATTGTTTTAAGATCCAACACAGCATCGAATATTTGCATTAACGATGTTTAATTTAGTCTCTTACCATTTGCTTTTGTCATATTGGGAGAGTCTCCTAAAGATTTACAAAATAAATTATTACATAATTATTGTCAACAATGGCGCTTAGAAGTAAATGTGCTTAAGACTAAAATCATGGTTTTCCTAAAGAGAGGGCGGCACTTAATTGAAATTGAAAATTGGATATATAATGGTAATGAAATCGAAACTGTTGATACTTTTAATTATCCTGGAACAGTTTTAACTCCACAGATTCTTTTAGTAATAATATTGAACATTTGGCGGGAAACGGAATCAAAGCACTGAATGTATTTAGCAATTACTGTCGAAAAATACCATTGACTCGTAAGTTCTTGTGTCAATTGTTCGATGCTTTTGTTGGTTCTATTCTTAACTATTTATGTGAGTTGTGGGGGTTCTGTACAAGCAAAAGTCTGGAACGTCTGCACTTAAAATTTTGTAAAATATATATTAAAGTCCGTTCTAGTACAAGTACTGTAGCTGTATATACGGAACTTGGACACTTCCCTTATATATTACTCGTTTTGTGAGAATTATTAAGTACTGGTGTAAAAATATACATTCTGTAAATAAAATAACTGTTACATTGTAAAACAAGGTCTGGAAGATTGTTTAAATGGTTGCAAAAACTGGGTTTACAATGTAAAAACCTTATTAGATAGGTATGGTTTTTCAGAAGTGTTTCAGAATCAACATTCAATTAATAAGGAAACATTCCCTCTGATATTTAAACATTGTATTATTGACACTTTTACACAAGAATGGTATGGCTTATTGAATAGTAATAATGTACTAGATTTTTATAAGAATATAAAGGACATGCCAAACTACGAACCATACTTGGATATTTTACCAAATGACATTTAAGACATTTTATTACAAAACTGAGAATTTCTGCACATTCTTTAAGAATTCACAATAAACTATATTTAAGAAATCCTGTATTTAGAGAAAGCAGATACTGTTTGCTATGTAATAACAGAGACATTGAAGACGTATTTCATTTTATTTGTTTATTCAAGTATACACTGATTTAAGAAGAAAATACATCAACTCAACTTTGTATAATAGACCGTCTGTATATAAAATGTGTTTGCTGTTTGATTCAAAAGACAAGAACATAATTATTAATCTCGCCCTTTTTATCAAGAAAGCAGCCTTAGTTAGAAGGAACATAATCGTTTATAATACATAAAGTTCATTCTCTAATGTTTTTTTTTTTCTATGTCTTATATCAACTATCCCACAAAAAGCTTAATATATTGTCATTTTTATTTCTTCTCTTTCATATTAATAACTAAACCGGATACAATATTTGTATATTGTATTATAACACGATGACGTAAATAAGTACAAATTTGAATGAAATATGTTCTGTTTTGTTCTGTTCGTCATAGCTGATTACCTTGATCGTCATGTAACGTGACAGCAAAAGTAAGTGGTCACGTGGTATTCTAAGTTTTAAAATAGCTAACTGTGCTGCGTGGCAATATAGGAAATGCCTATTTGTAATGACATGTGGGGTGTTATGCTTTAATTTTCCCGTGAATGGAGGATACCAAAAACAGCATTTCGTGGGATCTTTTTAGGTAACAATAATGTATGTGGTTGGATGTAATAAATAAAAATGGTCAACACTGTAAAGAGTTTTGATGTAAGAAAGATGATTAAAAATCAGTTATGTTTTGTATGCTCGTTTATATTTTAGATTTTATGTTTTAACAATTTTGTGTGTGTTTTAGTCTCACAACTTAGATTACTTGAATAATTTGACAATAATTATTGGAATTATTTTCCCCGATAGTCTGAAAAGAACACGAATGTAAACAATCGCACCGTATATTTAAAACATACGCGTATGTTCAAAATCTAAATTTATTATTTATTGACATATATTCAAATAAGTCATATTTATCGAACGTATATGTATATTTTAATTTTAAATTTCTATCTTCAAATTCCTAGCCGACGCTAAGTCTAACGTCATATGGGGTCATTGGGGCATAACGAACACTATGACAGATGTAAATGTTTCAAAGTTTTCAAAGTTTCAAAGTTTATTGAATTTCAGCCAGAAGGTCGTTCGACCCATGTGGCAATACATAGTATAATACATAGTACAAACTATGTAAATGTAACTAAAAGTGTAAGGGAGTTTAAAAATAAATGTTGCCCTATATGTAACTTTAACATTACTATGTGAATATTGTGAAAGTTTATCTGATAAGACACCGCTGAGTTAAATTTTATAGAAACCATCCAAAATTCTTAGCATTGTACCGGTATTTAGTAGCGCTTAACAGTTCAAATACGCCAAAAACACACCTCATTCCTATATTATGGCCTGTTGATACTATTTCAATTGTGTGTGTGTGCGTGTGTGCGTGCGTGCGTGCGTGCGTGCGTGCGTGCGTGCGTGCGTGTGTGTGTGTGTGTGTGTGTGTGTCGTGGTTCCGTCACATCTCGGTGAACTAGTAATAAATAAAATTGAATACGCCAGTAATGTTTTACCAGTTATAGCCTACATGTGGACGTTTAACTTTTGTCTATCACCAAATATTACATTATGTTTTCCAGTCCATTACCTGATCCTGTATTGGGGTGATGTAACATCTCCTGTCATGAAGGGTACATTGCCTAGGTCTGCTCTGTAACTTATGTCTTATCATTGTATATGTTTCTATGATGTACATGAAATAAAAAAAATATTTTCTTTGATGTTTACGAAAACACTTCTTCCCCTCGTCATCACCACAACCATCACCACCAAGAATTAGGTTCAAAAAAGGCCCAAACCCGAAAAGGCCCAGTACTAAAACGTCTCAGAACCGAAACTGCTTGGACCAGAAAGGCCCGTACCACAAAGGCCCTACATCATTGTATAGAAATTTTATTCACTTCAAGTTTATCACCTCTTAATTTCAATAGCATTGAAATCAAGAAAATTGTCGGTATTTTATAAAGAACACCTTAAAACTCACCAAAATGCCTCAAAAATAAAAGTAAAGTCTATGTTTCGCGCAAAAAGATTAAAGAAAGTTAAAGACCTACAATGCAAACACTTCCATGCTTTAATTACAAGAAACGCGCAGCATTCCTATCATCTTTATTGTCTCCAATTACTTGTTTCTATCGACAGCAATTAAAGAAATAAGGGGATTTGCGAAACAACAAATAATACCTTTAATAAATATACAGCTACGACCAATATGCTACTTGAACATATCAATACACCACCACCACCATCATCATCATCTTTATCATTATTTTATCATGATAATGAAAGTAAATGCAAACACAGTGTCATTTTAATTGTGTTTCCCACAAATACCTGACAATGTGCATTAAGAGACCACATGTCTTAAAAGACCATTATTTTCCTTACAATGATTTAAAACATGTATGAACTGACCAGGGCCAGGTGGCCCCTAACTCTGTTCTAAATATCTTTTTTACTTAAAAAAAAAAAAAAAAAAAAAAGAGAATATATTCCCAAATTATACTGGTGTAAGTGTCGGCTGCTGTGACATTTCTTCGGCTTCCCTGCTTGTTGCTTGCCAGCATTGCTTGCCAGCTTGATATGAATTGAACCGGAAGTCTAAACAGAAAGTAGTGTTTTCTGGAAAAACCGGTTTTCTGCGAAATATACTGTTCACAGTGTTTGTCATTGCAGATTGCACATCGTTTTCATTGCAATATTAGCTATTGTGGGTATTTCATATGCTAAAATATGCAACAAGCATCAAGCAAAACCCCAGACAGGTCAAATCATACAAGAAGGCTAACTGGTCTGACTTTAAGAAAGACTTGGCCATCTTCACTAACACATTCACGACACACAAACACAAAGACCCAAACCACCTCTGGGACATGTTTAAAGCTGAAGTCAACCGGTTATCCACCCTACACATACCAACAAGACAAATCAAAAGTAGAGCTGATCTACCATGGGTCACACACGAAATAGTCAAACTCATAAAAAAAAGAGACAAACTCTACACAAAACTGAAAAGGTCATGCTCACACAAAAGTTACTACATTGAAAAGTTCAAACATCTCAAGTCAACTATACAAAAACAGATTAGAAATGCATACTGGTCATACCTAGAATCAATTATCTTTTCTGACACACAAGGTCCTGGTCACAAGAAAAAGTTTTACAACTTTGTAAAACACAAAAAGACAGAAAACATAGGAATTGCACCACTAAACTCGGAAGGTCAAACTCACTCAGATCCAGTGTTGAAGGCCAACATACTCAACAAGCAATTTGAATCAGTCTTTTCAAAGCCTTCGCCACTCAGCCTCAAACAAATAGCAAAAAGTTCAATGTCTAAATTAGATCATCCACCCATGCCACAAATCACCATCACAGTTCAAGGAGTTGATAAACTATTGACAGGACTCAACCCCAATAAAGCCCAAGGTCCGGATGAGATCTCACCTCGGCTGCTTAAAGAATTACACAAAGAGATAGCACCGATTCTTACAATCATATTTCAGAGGTCACTGGACACCGGTATTGTTCCTAAGGACTGGAAACATGCCATAATCACACCAGCATTCAAAAAAGGGTCAAAGTCAAAACCAAGTAACTACAGACCAATATCACTCACATGCATAGCATCAAAACTAATGGAACACATCATTGTGTCAAACATGATGGATTACTTTGACACTCACAACATACTTTGCCCTCAGCAACACGGATTCAGGTCAAAACACAGCTGTGAGACTCAACTCATTGGCTTCACACAGGAAATAGCAGACAGTTTAGATCAAGGTCAGCAAACTGATGTCATTGTCATGGACTTCAGTAAAGCGTTCGATAAAGTTGATCACCACAAACTCGTTCACAAACTGAAACACATGGGGGTAAACCCATACATCACCACATGGATTAAAGACTTCCTACATAACAGGTCACAACAGGTCTTAGTCGAAAACAAGGTCTCTCACAGACTCCCTGTACATTCTGGTATCCCACAGGGCTCGGTCGTGGGCCCGAGCCTATTTTTAGCCTACATTAACGACCTACCAGGAAGTGTCAGGAGTCGTGTGCGTCTGTTTGCAGACGACACAATAGTTTATCTCACAATAAAATCACACGCATCTGCACAAAGTCTTCAGGAAGACTTACACAACCTAGAACTTTGGGAAAAAGAATGGTCAATGGAATTTAACCCTGACAAGTGCGAAGTTCTCAGAATACACAGGAAAAAGAAACCGGTTATCTTCCCATACACACTTCATGACACCACCCTCAGAACAACAGAACATGCAAAATATCTCGGGGTCACTATCAGTAGTAACCTCGATTGGTCATCTCACATAAACACCATCACAAACAAGGCCAAAAACAGTCTGAGATTCATCAGACGAAATGTCAAAACACAGAACAAACAACTAAAAGAGGCTGCATACAGAACATATGTACGCCCCCAGGTCGAATATTGTTCAACTATATGGCACCCATGGCAGAAACACCTCACACACAGAATAGAAATGGTTCAAAGGTCAGCCGCAAGGTATGTTCAAAATGACTACCACTACACAAGCAGTGTCACTAACATGCTCAGAGATTTAAAGTGGTCTACTCTCGAGCAACGCAGAATTCAAGACAGTCTCAAAATGCTACACAAAATACATAACAAACAGGTCAATGTCGATCACTGTTATCTCACAACTACACGAAACAACAAATTCCTTATTCCCCACTCAAAAACAAAACACCACATGTACTCATTCTTTGCCGCACTAAGGACTTGAACTGACCATCACGGATGCCACCGACGCAGTTTAACATGCAATAAGTTTTATAATGATAGTTTTGTGTAATAAATTAACTAGATTGTAATTTTACTTAGATTCCATCCTATGAAAACAATATAGTTTGTACAGTCAACTTGGTTGCAGTTGTAGCAAATGATTAATGTGTATGACTTGAGGAAGCATTTACATGCTGTCAGAGTTGTGATCACATGTTACTCATTACATTTTAGTCGTGTAGGGTACGTCCGCCGTAATTTTCCAGTGGGGGCAAACGTCCACCTTTAATTTCGTTGCAAACCGTCTTGTAGTATTTACAGCTGGGGGACGTCGCCCTTCACTGTCGTGGGTGAAACGACTGGGTGCAAACCCCCTGCCATTTTTTATCAGATTCACAACTGGTGGAAGTTAATCGACTGTTTTCTTCCTGCATTTTAATAATGACCGCAAGATGTCAACTTGCTGCATGCGCTTTATCAAGTAAATAGATAACAGAAAATGTGCAAAATTATAGATGTTATATTCGTTCAGATCAAATAAATAGTTGCAACAGGTAATTGACATTTGATCAGTGGGTATTAAGTATTTAAATTTAGTGAGGTGAAACCCACAGATATTGGAAATGTAACATATTAGATTTTGTTACCATGGCATCTGCTAGTCTGATAGTTTCATGTTGTCTTGGCAACCGATCACTCATCATTAACAGTGACAACATTCCATCACAACTAGACTTGGAGCAGCATGTGATCAGTGTTGTGAGTCTGATATTTGCCGCCACCAGTCTTCTGGGCATTACAATCCTGATTTGTCAATGTGGCCGCAGACGAACGGACACCCGCATACAGCCTAGCCATGGCATATATGGACCAGGCCTTGCAACATGTCATTAACTTGTAGTCTGTTTTCTGGAATGATGGCTGATATTAGTGAGTCAATCTTAGAGCTAATATAATAAAATATTTACAATACTTTTTCATATCCTTCTAACTAAATAAAAGATTTATTTATATTTGGATTACATAGTATAGAGAAGAACTATTCACTATTGTAATTTGTTATTTACATGTACCTGCTATGACCCAGAATAACCATGGACTTTGTTCATAGGTCGTTGCAGAAGCAATTTGATCTTAAAGATACTTATAACAAAAAAAGTTTAAAAAAGTATACCATATAAGCAAGTTATTCTGGCCTTGGCAAAGCATAACTTCCAGGAAATAAGATAGTCACTTAAAGTCACTGCAGCTCCAATAAACCTGTCTAAAGTGACTTTGTGACAGTTTTGTGTTGGTACTTGACACAAACAACCCACATTTCTAGATCATTATGTATCTGGACTGTCAAACGAATCAGCACATTGTTTGAGACTGATATATACACATGATATACAGCCTGCACAGTGCAAAGATATACCAGGGTGCTAAGTTAAAAACAGCTTACCTGTATATTGTTGAAAAGGTTTTTGCAGCATTTTCATGTTCCAAACTTATCAACAACATAATTCTTTGGGAACATCATGTTGTATAATCTATTGATCTCAAGAATATTTTTTTACCAAACATTGGTTTCAACAGTTTTGTTGTTTTGACTTTTTTTTGTTTTGTTTTGTTTTGTAAAACTGAAAATTTGAATAAATGTCTTAATAAAAAGATGTAATACATCAATTGTTGGTATACTGTTCTAAAATGAAATATCTGGGGTACAAGATGTTTGGTAATAGAGGATGTCATTGACATATTTGTTAAGGCAATTTGATTACAACTAAAATTAACTTCAGCAGAATACTTGGAAACTTAGCCCACTTTTAAATTATTTTTCAAAGTACTCTGTACATTACTAAAACTTTTCATATACAAGTAATCAGTAAAACATAAAATAAGCAATGTGTGAGTTTTACTACATTATATGATCTTTAAAAAGAAGAGTACAAATTACAGTGTTTCTGACGTTCAACTGTATGACACTACATGTATTTGGCACAGGAAGATCCAGGGTCATTGGAAACTGAGACTCTGCCACTGTAGACAGTGTGCCAGTTAATGTTTAAAAAAAAATCTGAAGAATTGCCACATGGTTAATTTCATCCTAAGATGTGTGCCCTGTCCATAGTTACAGATATACAGTAAAACCTCATGAAGTGGCACCTAAGCAGCGGCTACCTCTAAGCAGTTAAATTTCCCCCCAGTAGTTTTCAGCGCATTTTAACCTCTAAGCAGCGAGTCCTCCTCTCTTCCCTGAGGCTAGTTTAACCTCTGTGTAGCAACACCAGTGCAGCTATTTTTAGAACAGTCTGTCGCGTACACCAGAAATGTCACGCGGTCGGCTGATCACTGTTTGTACCCTGTTGAGAAGCTGTTAATTGGAATTAAGTTGCATGCTACAAACATACCGTTGTAGATCTAGGGTATTGCGGGAATGTGTGAAAGAAGTGTCAACAATTGATGATGTTAACGAGTTGGTTTGTTTTCTTTAATTGATCGAAAGATTAAAAGATATCACTGTATTGATTGCTTACTTAAAAAGATGTTTACGTTAAATGCTAAATGCAAACTGTCATTGTTTGAGGATGTCTGACTTTAAATTCGATTTTTTAATGGTAAATCAGTCTTTGCATGAGTCAATACTGGAATACTGGTCATTTTGTCTTGAAATGTCTTATTAAAATATTTGTCTAACGTTAGAGCAGAGTATTACTGCAATTAAGTTGTTAGAACAAGGAAGGTCAGCACAGTCTATTACTAAGTTGGGCTGCGGCAGAACTCAGATACAGGTCCGTTACTGACGATATTGTTTTTGTATTAGACAAGCAAATGCTGATTGCCTAAAGTACAAAACTATTTAAAAACACACATTTTTTTCATCTCATTGAAACCTCTGAGCAGCAACACCTCTCAGCAGCAACACTTTTTCGTGCCTCCGCCAGATGTTGCTGTGGAGAGGTTTTACTGTATATGTTTGTTTGTTCTTTAATTTTGATTTTATGCTATTATATGGACTGCATTTTAGAAATAATCATGAATTATGTACACATTCCCCTTGATGATGCCGAAGTTTTATTTTTGTGTTATAATTATTAATAAAAATATGGTGTAATCCTTCTTAATTCAGGACTATTATCATAAATGCTTAAGCTCCATGTGTATATTCTTGATTGTTTGATTAAAATTTTGTGAAATCATTGTTGTGAGTTGGATCTAGCATGTTATTTTTATTTTTAATGAAAATTACGTATATAATATCCAAAATATAAATTCATGTAGGAAATAAGAAAAACATGAATGGCCGATTGGTTTGAAGTATGAGGTTATGTTATAAAACAAAATGTGTTTTGCAGCTGTCAGTTGGCCGCTGGTGAAAACCTTTACAATTATTAGTTTCATATTATCTTACCTTCTATGAAATATGAATTTGTTTTTATTTATGCAACTCAAGGATGAAAAAAATGAAAAAAAATAGTCACATTCACATGGTCAGCTTACTACATGTGTAACTTAAGACCCTTATTGGCTCCATGTGAACCCCTTAGACTCAGTGAGTTATGAATACTACCCCTACTATCAATCGCATATGAAAATGTGATAGTTCCTTGTTTTTGATTAGTGACATGCACTTGGAAGAGAAAAAGATTTCAGGTTTGAAAGTCTAGCCTTGCAGGTTGATGCTCTACCATTGAAATCACAATATTTTATTACATCTATTTCAGGTATCATTGTGCGGTCTGCAGTGTGGTTGTATGGCTTCTATCCACAGCCAATGGACTTGGTATTCACAGACTTTCGTCATGTCTTCTGCTTAGTCTCATCTGTAAGTGTTTCAGATTTGACATAAAAGTCTGCATCATCCTTTTAAAATGCAATTTCTTGATGGGAATACTGCTGGCATGGACCTTTTAGTATACCTGAGCTTATGCTTAGGGTGAGTTGTTGGGATCACCCACCAACTGGCACCATGTGTCTTTAAACTACATCTCTTCTGAAACCGCTGGGCATTATAAAATGAAACTTTCTCAGAAGTTTTATCAGGCCGGATGAATGAAAATTAGTTCAAAGAACTAGGGGCGAAGCCAGTTTCAATATATGGCTATATAGGAAAACTTACAAAATCTTCTTGTGAGAAACTACAAGAACTACAAGTGTTGTATCATCATCCAGGTTATTGTATCATCATCCAGGTTACTGTATCATCATCCAGGTTACTGTATCATCATCCAGGTTATTGTATCAATATCCAGGTTATTATATCATCATCCAGGTTATTATATCATCATCCAGGTTATTGTATCATCATCCAGGTTATTGTATCATCATCCAGGTTTTTGAATCATCATCCAGGTTATTGTATCATTATCCAGGTTATTGTGTCATCATCCAGGTTATTGTGTCATCATCCAGGTTATTGTATCATCTCCAGGTTATTGTATCATCATCCTGGTTATTCATTTTGGTATTGATATCTATTTTTAGCAGAGACATCTTTCATGCTTTTTATAGATTTGGAAAGCATGAACATGTAAAGTGATTTTTTTTTAGATAAGTACCTGTCTACTATAGGTTTTAAAAAATGTAACATGATATGCGTTTATCAACACATTGCTCCATAATTTCAGGTTTTGATTGTCTACTTCTTCCTCAGTGTGATATTCTGGCATCTTGTCTATGGTCTTGAAATGTTGATGGTCAGTCAGCGGAAAACCAGGTAACATCCAAACTGTTACATTATACAGCGCCCTCAAGTTGTTGGGGTGTATCTGTCCTGGTGACAGCAATATATTTAGCTGTTTTTCAAAGTTGGTAATTTGAGACTATTCCAGTGAGTACCAGAAAGATGGCTAAAAAGAGAAATGAAGGGGTTTAACTCCTTCATTAAACTCTCTCAAGTTGGGCTCGGGTTAAAACTTGCTTCAGATATGCCTTATGACATGCATTCCTTCGGTTTACTGCCTATTATTTAATAATTTAGTGTTTAGGAAATGCAACTCCTGCAATCTTTATCTATCCAATATTTTAAAGAGTTGTCTTGATTACATTTTAACTTAAAAGTCAAGTGAAAAAATGGACCAATCACTTAGTTTCATTTTGTGACAAATAATTTATGATGATGCACTTAATTTGGAAAGGTCTTTGATCTGCAATATGCCAGTGGTCCTAGCCAGACATTTGTCTTTTGTCTTCCTCCACCAAAATATCAGAACATCACAGTTATGCCCTTTAATGTGTTGCTGCTATGTTGTTTTTTAACTGGCTAAACAGAATTGTCAATTATGTAAGCCATCAAGTAAATGACTGGCATTAATGATACACTAATGGAGCAAGGTATGAGTTAAAGATATGGTAAGCTCAGTGAAGTTGACATTTGTTGGTATATTTTGATATATTGTACTTAAACTATTTACTTAAACTGTAAACTATTTACACTATTTAAATTTGTTTCTCAAGAAATTGTACTTGCATAAAACTACATTTTAAAACATAAAATTTTTCCTTTAGTTTGTGATAGTTATTGGTTACTGTTTTGTTATATGTATATGATAAGATTTAATTTGGACTGATCCCCATTTTATTGTATTTAAAGTGGGACTCTGGTGCAGTATTTCCTTGGCTGGTTGCTGCCCGCCATCATCTGTGGTCTGGGTACATGGGTGGCTTTCAGGCCCAAACCCGCGTAAGTATCCAAGTATATACATCTCCCATATTTTGTGAATTCTCATGATTTCATGATTTTTGTTTAAAGTGTACACAAACATTAACCATACTTAAGTTTGCACCATATGCTCAAAATGGGCAAAAAGAAATTTCTAGAAACAAAAGAACCAAAAGAAGAAAATAAAAATTTAGGAGACATTAAACACATTAATTTGTTTATTGTTGCATTATGGACTTTCCTAAAGCAAAGTCAAATCCCTAAAAAAGAACAGGTTGTTTTCGGAAAAAAATGTGAATTAAGTATGTAGTAAAATGAAGTTAATTTTGGCTTTTAATTCTACCTTTAGATTGATAAAGGTACATTCACAGTTTTAACTTTGATGTATATTGAAAGAACAAAATTCACCTGCTTTATTTTGCTTAGTAAAAGTTATTACATTAACTTGTCAGAACTTGAAGGCGTATCTTTTTTTAGGAATGAAAACTGTAATTTTGTTTAACACAACACAATCATGTATGTGTATTTCATTCACTGTTTAGGCTGTAGGTGTAAAGACCAAGCCCTAGTGGAGGTTGGTCTGTTGTACGCTATCGTTCTGCTGCCACTACTTATTATATTCATCATCTTACCTTGTCTGTTTTCAAGGTGTGTGGACCAACCTGAGGTGGACATTGGTCTGTTGTACACTATCGTTCTGCAGCCAAGTACTTATTATATTCATCATCTAACCATGTCTGTTTTCTAGATGTGGAGACCGAGCCCAGGTGGACATTGGTCTGTTGTACGCTATCGTTCTGCTGCCAGTACTTATTATATTCATCATCTTACCTTGTCTGTTCTGCAAGGCATCTACTGCAGGTTAGTGCTTTTGTTTTTGTAATAGTTTCAACATCCTTTATCAGTTAAAAAAATAAATAAAATAAAGCTGGTTTTTAGATTGGCAGTTGTAGGTGGAAGGACTGGGCATTATCAATCCTTTCCTCCTATTCCAACTGTTACATTTCTCACTGGAACATACTATTTATAGATGTTTGTCACCAAGTACTGCAGGGCAAATTGTTGGCAATTTAGATAGTGTCAGTGTCACTGTTACTTAAAATAGAATATTTGATACCGTTTAAAAATGTTAGGATTGGTTGTGATGATCAAATTTAGTAGGAAGATACTTAAGGGGTGAAGGAAGATTGGTCAATTGGGTCAATGGCAGAATTAAAATTGATTTTAATTCAAAGGGTGCAAGGTCACTTTTTCAAGATTATGTTTTTTTTTTAATAATGTAGACAATTTTTTCTTCTTCATTTTCATATTAAGGTTAGGCCAACAATGATAACAATGGTCATACTAATGGCCATGACTTTCAGCCATGTAGAAAATCCTATAAATTTCATAATTTCCAGGGAAAATGTTTTTTTTTCAAAGGCAAACACAATAGGAGCTTTACTTTTATGAAAAAGTTAGTCTATATCTAGCAGATTATGATAGATATCCAGGTTTGCTCTGTAGTGGCTTTGTCTACATAGTAACGGTTTTTAAATATTTGAAGTGAAAAATATCATTTATGAGGATGATACTATCAATGTTATCTGTGTAGATACAGCATTTTTTACTGTATTGTGAACTGGTCCAGATCTGGCCAGATTGTAACATTTTCACATCATGAAATTATGTAAATTATGAAGAAAGAAGTTGCTACACCAAACAAATTGTTAATTTCAATTAACAACAATAAATTGATTTTTTTTTATCTAATTATTAATAAATACTGCTTTGGCAATTGTTCATGTTAAGAAACCGGCCGCAATAGCTCAGGTGGTAGAGCGTCGGCTTGCGGATCGGGAGGTCGTGGGTTCGAACCCCGGCCGAGTCTAACCAAAGACTTTAAAGTTGGTAGTAGTGGCTTCCCTCCTAACGCTCGGGGCTAAGGGGACAGCATTACGCCTGACTCGTCGATGTCAGTATAATGGACCGGCCGGGTTCAGTCCCTGGGCACCTCATAAGTGCCCCTGTGCTATAATGATAGAAATGTCGCTGCGCAGTATCGGCAAAAATGCCGGCAAATCCCAATCCCAATCCCTCATGTTAAGAAAGTGTAGAATTAACCCTTTTATATTTCCTGTTACCTCAGTATATCCCTTATCTGTTCACATTATTTCACCTTATAACAATGGAGAATCCCAGTGAAAGCTGTTTTGAATGCTAAAATTTGAAAATTGAGCCCATTTACTCTAAAGTTTTTTTTTTAAGATTGAAATTACAGATAGAATTACAAAAGATAGACTAATAAACAATTTGATTATTTTTTTTGTATTTTTTTTTTTTTTGTAATTGTGAAGGGTCCAGTCAAGATAGAGAATGGGTCTGTAGTAAGTTGGGAACTTGTCCCTTTACCAGGCTATTTTCAAGAAGGAAACAAAATGCTGAGACAGTTTTGTTGAAACATGAAATGAGAAAAATGGATTTTTCTTTATTTTACCTCACACAATGAAGTTTAGGGGTGGGGTTGCTTGAGTAAGCTTTGTCTGTCTTATCTGTCTTGTCTGTCTGTCTGTGTGTCCATCCAACTGTCTGTCCATTTATCCATCTGTGTCTCATGCCCAGTGCACAATGTTCAGATCACTACATTGTGGTCCTATTAATGTAATGATTTTTGGCCAGTGCTATTGAGTTGTGTTTGTTAAACTTCCCTCTGAACTTATACATGTAACCAATGTTGATCTCTGAAAGTCTGTTCCCTGTGTGATTTATAGTGCGCCGGTCCATCATCCAGAAGTGTGGTCAGTTTGCCACCCATGAGCGGGACATGATTGATAATCTTCACATGAAATTTATCCTCATCATGGTCACCTTCTTTGCATGGTATGTCTGTATGTTTATACTGTTAGTTTTTAGAAATATGCTTTGTAGCGTTTAAGTTTTATACTACATGTACTATGTCATTACTTATTTGGCAGTTCTCTATAAAAAAAGGTAGGCCTATACTTTAATGACATTATATTTTTCAGAAATTAATATTATATCCTTTATATAGGATGTTACATATTTATATGATAACTTCAGTACCATAAAACCTCACTTAAGCACCACCCTGCTTAGCGGGGCAATTTTTTTCCAGAACCTTTTTGTTCTTTCTTTATTTTAATGTCCCATCGCCTTGGTAAGCAGGGCACCCCAGTAACCGGGAACCAGGGGCAGTTATTTCAGAACCAATAAACAAATTTACATTTTTCCTTATCCCTGCTACTTGGGCAAGTACCATGTGGTTCATTTATACAAGTGTCATTAATCAGCTGATTACACCTGTAATATCATTCTAGTGAATGAGGTTGTTAGTACAACTTTACAACTTCAAATTACCACATTGGAAATTCACTTACTGTTATGATCAAGAAACTAAGTATGGGTGATTATTTTTTGTATGTTTACAAACTGAAGCTGGGTCATAAATTCGTCAATTGTTAAGTGGTACAAACGAATATGGGTGAGATGACCTTATCTCTTCATAGCAACAAGGAGATTTTCAGAAAGAGGCAGTGAGCAATTCTACACAAAAGGCTGACATAAAACGCTTTACCAGTTCTTTCAGTAAATTACTATCTGACATATCCTGTTTACTATGAAATGTGCCATAAAATGTATGTGGCATCGGATAAGAAATTTTTTTTTTAACTTGTTTTAATATTTTTGTTCACAGATTTGAAACAAATAAGAAATATTGAGAATTTATTTTATTTTTCTGTTTAATTATATCCTTGTGCAAATTAACTTAATTATAGTATTACAAACTAAACAGTAGCATATAATATAGAAAGTTGAAACAATAAACTATAACACACTAGATAATAATACAATATAATTTTACATCTTTTAATAGATATAAGAATTATGCATGAACTCACTAACAGGACTACCTCGCTAAGTCGGACATTTTTAAAAAGAACAACAGCTGATCCTGTTAGCGAGGTTTCACTGTATTTTATCAATCAGTAATGTTGCTTTCTTTATGGCGTACATTTAGGGTCTTTATTGCATGACCCTGTATCATGCTAAAACATTCAGCATCATGCTTAAACTTTTAGCATGATACAGGGTCATGACAATTGATTTTTTAGACTCATGCTAAAACCATGAGTATTATGCTGCAACAGGCTTAAAGATACTTTCGACCTTTTCGTGCGGAGTTGCACAACCCTGCATCAGACAAATGCAATTTAAGTATCAGTCTAAATCTTTTAGCATGAGTCTGGAAATAAAATGCATGATACAGGGTCACGCAAATTCCGATTGGTCATTTCAGCATGATGGTTGACTATATTATGGCGTATATTTAGGGTCTTTATTGCATGACCTTGTATCATGCTAAAACATTCAGCATCATGCTTAAACTTTTAGCATGATACAGGGTCATGACAATTGATTTTTTAGACTCATGCTAAAACCATGAGTATTATGCTGCAACAGGCTTAAAGATACTTTCGATCTTTTGGTGCGGAGTTGCACAACCCTGCATCAGACAAATGCAATTTAAGTATCAGTCTAAATCTTTTAGCATGAGTCTGGAAATAAAATGCATGATACAGGGTCACGCAAATTCCGATTCGTCATTTCAGCATGATGGTGGACTATATTGCATGACCCAGGGTCGTGTAAAATACGATTGGTTCGTTTAAGCATGAGGCTAAATAAGAGTTGCACTACCCAGGGTAATGCAAATTCCGATTGGCCCATTTTAGCATGATGCTAAAAGATTAATGCACTACTCAGGGTCATGCAAATTCCGATTGGTCAGTTTTAGCATGATACTAAATAATAACTGCATTACTCAGGGTCATGTCAATTCCGATTGGTTCGTTTTAGCATGATACTAAATCAGATCAGATACCAATCAGAATTTACATGACCCTGGGTAGTGCAGTTATCTTTTAGCATCAAGCTAAAACGAACCAATCGGAATTTGCATGACCCTGGGTGATGCATTTATTACTCAGTATCATGCTAAAACTGACCAATGGGAATAAGCATGACCCTGAGTCATTCACTGAATTTCAGCCTCATGCTAAAACGAACCAGTCGTAATTTGCATGACCCTGGGTAGTGCATTTATAATTCAGTATCATGCTAAAATGGACCAATCGGAATTTACACGACCCTGGGTCATGCAATATTTTTAGTACCATGCTAAAACTATATTTGTTAGATGCAGGGTCGTACACTTACGCACCAAAAGGTCTAAACTATTTTTAAGCATGATACAGCATGTACATGAAAAATCAATTCTCATGACCCTGTATCATGCTAAAAGTTTAAGCATGATGCTGAATGTTTTAGCATGATACAGGGTCATGCAATAAAGACCCTAAAGGTACGCCTTATTTCTTTGCATGGTAGTTTTTGCTACTGGATGTCTTTTTTATGATAAATGCAGCTTCATTTTCTGTGTAGGTCTCTACTAATGTGCCATTTCTTAAATGTCAGAAACCTAACCTCACAGTATATATATATGTATATATATACTGTTTCATATTGTTTCTATTTGAATTAAAATCCCTTTTATGAAGTGTTAAATAAAAGTTTTTTTATAAATATATTGGCAGTATTAATTTTTCACTGTGTTTAATGAATTAAATATGAATAACAGAAAAATACTAGCCAATTTTCATTTTTTTAATTTTGAATAAGAAACTTGCCACTTTGCATCTTGCAAAATAAATGAGTTCAAAAAGTCAGAAAGGTCTTTCATTTTCTTGCAAAAAGCCATTGTGGTATCATTGTAGCAATAGTTCCAGCTTAAACCTCAATGAACATTGTGGCATCATTGTAGCAATAGTTCCAGCTTAAACCTCGATGGACATTGTGGTATCATTGTAGCAATAGTTCCAGCTTAAACCTCGATGAACATTGTGGCATCATTGTAGCAATAGTTCCAGCTTAAACCTCGATGGACATTGTGGCGTCATTGTAGCAATAGTTATAGCTTAAACCTCGATGGACATTGTGGTATCATTGTAGCAATAGTTCCAGCTTAAACCTCGATGGACATTGTGGTATCATTGTAGCAATAGTTCCAGCTTAAACCTCGATGGACATTGTGGTATCATTGTAGCAATAGTTCCAGCTTAAACCTCGATGGACATTGTGGTATCATTGTAGCAATAGTTCCAGCTTAAACTTCGATGGACATTGTGGTATCATTGTAGCAATAGTTCCAGCTTAAACCTCGATGGACATTGTGGTGTCATTGTAGCAATAGTTCCAGCTTAAACCATGAACATTGTGGCATCATTGTAGCAATAGTTCCAGCTTAAACCATGAACATTGTGGTATCATTGTAGCAATAGTTCCAGCTTAAACCTCAATGAACATTGTGGCATCATTGTAGCAATAGTTCCAGCTTAATCCATGAACATTGTGGTATCATTGTAGCAATAGTTCCAGCTTAAACCTCAATGAACATTGTGGCATCATTGTAGCAATAGTTCCAGCTTAAACCTCGATGGACATTGTGGTATCATTGTAGCAATAGTTCCAGCTTAAACCATGAACATTGTGGCATCATTGTAGCAATAGTTCCAGCTTAAACCTCGATGGACATTGTGGTATCATTGTAGCAATAGTTCCAGCTTAAACCATGAACATTGTGGCATCATTGTAGCAATAGTTCCAGCTTAAACCTCGATGGACATTGTGGTATCATTGTAGCAATAGTTCCAGCTTAAACCTCGATGGACATTGTGGTATCATTGTAGCAATAGTTCCAGCTTAAACGTCGATGGACATTGTGGCATCATTGTAGCAATAGTTCCAGCTTAAACCTCGATGGACATTGCAACTCTTGGGTTGACAACACAAGTTCTCAACCTTTGTGGGAAGCGATACTCATTTATTGTTATCTTTCCTTTTTGTTTCCATGGCAGCTGGCTGCCAAACCTACTGAATGGACTGTTTATCAACACACTAGAGGACAGATCTGGACAGGTTGTTCTGGTTTTCTACATCCTAGAGGTACATTGCCATGGAAACTGAAACTTAAATATTTCTTGGTGCAAGCTTTTGCTGCATTATATAATCAGTATTGTAGTAGCTTTTTGTTTATTTTAAAATGTCATTAATAAACCAAGATAAGAAATCAACAAATGTTGTGAAGAAGAATATTTTGTATTCAATAAAACTTAGGATTGTCAAGTTACATATCAGCATGCTTTTAAAGATAAGACACATTTGAAAAGTGATTTCCTTTTGAAGAATTAATTTTAAATCTGAAATTGAAGGTCTATAATCTCAGATTATTTTTTTTTAATTCCAAATTTGTTGTTTTAGTCTGTCCTCAACCCATTCCAAGTGATCATTGATGCCTTGATCTTCAATGGTTTCCCAGCCCTCTTTTGGTGCTGTGTTCCTGACCACTATCGCCATGGATACCATCGACAAGGCATCAACCACCGACGGAAGCAACATTCAGAAACAGACCCTCTTTTGAGCTTCAGCAATCAAGAATTGTGATTTTTTAAAATTCTATTGGTTTTTGTTCCACCTCATAGTATCTTATTCTCAAGGAAGATCTGGTCACAAGTTTGTAATGTATTATTTTTGCATTTAAGTCATTATTTCATATAGCCAGACCTTGTAGCGCAATAGGTAGAGCAACAGCTCCATGTACAGGAAACCCCAGGTTTGATCTCAGGCGGAGACATAGAATAGTCATTTCAAAATGGTAGTGGTATAGCTTCTTTGCTAATGTTCAAGCAAATATAAGGGTAGTTCCACGACTGGTTGACCCAATGTCAGGATAATGTGACTGGGTGTGGTATCAAGCCAGGTGTTTATGGCATGCTTTACACAGTGAAGGCAGCACTATATCTGCTTCAGGTGGACACCGTCTCCAGATAACTGAAATACTGTTGATGGGACAATTAACCCAATAAACAAATAAACATTATTTCATTTACTTCTGTTAAGTCAATTTAGGTCTACTGAATCAGACTGGAGATAACCAAGTAGACTGTGAGACTTAATATATGCACCTTAAATTATGTCATAATTTCCTGGACACTATGAATTAGAGGATTCTTTATTAAGAAACTTTGGTAATACAAGCCTTAACTCAACTTAATTACTAATACAGTTAATACACTGGAACCAAAAAGGAACTTTTGCGTGAAAAAGAAAAATCCAGGTGTCAGTAGACATTGGGCTTAAAAAGGTTGAGAATGGAGTATTGCCCACTCACAGCCTAGCATCTTCATCTATAAGTGCTATGTAATGTACTTTTGTACTAATACAAATGATTTTTTTAAAAAAAATAGTGCTACTTTTATTTATTGCTTCTTAATTGCACATTTTTATTTTTAATTATTGAAAAAAGTTCTTTTTTTTATGTTTATGTATACTTATTATTTTATGTTTTTGTTATTTATTACACATTCTTTCTTTTATTTATTGCAAACACAAGATCGCTGTTCAGAATGGTCATAGAATAGTTTTGTAAAGAAAAAAATGAACATTTTTGCAATTAAATTTTCAAGGCCAGTTATCATAGCACTAAATTCAAAGTATGTGCAAACTATATTGGAGCACATCTGTCAGCTGGTCAGTTTATAGACAAGATTTGTCCACACTGTTTCAAACAAGGTAATTTCTTTTAAAAATTTAGGATCCAATAGTTTTATCTGTCATTATAACATTATTTTTCTTAGATATAATTATGTTAGATCTTTCATTTTATGTCAAATACCAGTTAGCTTCTACTTTAATAAAGTTGAACCTTTTTTGTCCAATGTCTGTGAAGATTCCTGTATTTGTTATTAATGGTTTCTTAATGGTAAAGCTTTAAGTAATTTGTGCATGTTATCTACCGGGTAGATCTGAGAAAAAATAATTTGGTGTGTTTTTATATTAATCAAAATTTCATAATAGAATCTCTGAAAGAGACATAATTAAAGATTTGTTTATATCTTTCTTAGTTTCAATTTGTATCATTCAAAGCATGATTTTTTTCAACTTTCTGTATATTTTTCTACTAAAATCTTTGTTTTGGGTATATTTTTGTCCTTTTTTAAAAATCTTTTTATATGTTTTAAACTTTTTATGAATACACAAAGTATCAGTTGGGCCTTTATACTACTACAGGATAAAAATATCTTGGTATATGTTATGCTCGATATAATCGATATTAAGTTAAATGGCTAAGTACAAGATTTTATGAGACTATATAACAGGGTTGTTTACATGTCAGTAATGATGATGGTTTTTGACTTTTTGTGTCTGTTTTTTATGGCAAATATTCCAAACCTCCCAGAAGACATCATCCTTACAAATTCTTTTTGTTGTAAAAATTGTGTTTATAAGCTAAGTTAATGCATGGAAATTAAATACTTTCAGAGAATATTTATATTTGTTTGTTTTGTTTTTTGTAAGATTGCACCGACACAATTATGGTCATATTGGCAACATCCAGCTTTATATTGGTGGAGGAGGACCCCAGACTTAAGCCTGGGTAGAACCACCAGCGCACTGCAGGTTAGCTGGAAAACCTTCCCACATTAAAGTCTTTGCCCCAATTGAGACTCGACCCCTTGCAGTGTGGAGCTGAGGAATTACAAGTCAGTGACTTTGATCACTCAGCCACAGGTGCCACAGAATATTTATATTGATGTGCTGTTATGCATAAAAAATGTGGATATTTAAGATGTCTAAGAATGCATTGTAGAAGTTGTTGACACTTATTACTTTTCTTCACTAATTTCTTATGCTGACTATGCTGATTTTGCAGACACTTTTATTTTTGCTGTTATTTTTCATAATTGTTTTTATTGGTAACTAGTTTCCCTTGTCTTCCAGCATATTATTGCTCTGACTTGCTGTGTTCTTGTGAATTTATGTTAAG
Organism: Sinonovacula constricta; assembly: GCA_007844125.1. NCBI lineage: Eukaryota > Metazoa > Mollusca > Bivalvia > Cardiida > Solecurtidae > Sinonovacula > Sinonovacula constricta. The sequence goes on along the minus strand of CM017571.1, from coordinate 35,944,845 downwards.
GTGTTACTTTTCATATAAAATACCTGTTATGTGCTAATATTAGCCTGTTAACATATTTGGTTTGTTTTATTTTCTTGACAATTAAATTTTGGATGCTTTTATTTATTCTATCTTTGGAGAATTTTTTACGAACAAGTTTCTACGGTTTGATCTATGAATTATTCTGCTGACAGTTTTTTGTCACGTTTAATAATTATTTTTTCATTTGAATCTACCTATATTTGCATAATTAAATATTTTTCTAGGTGCTTTTTTTAATTCTCACTTATAAGAAAACAATTGGCATTTTTATCAAAAGCTTTTACTGATCAAAACTCATTTGCTTTATCAATGTTTCTTGTATAAATGCAACTTGCATGTGATATTTTACATACTAGGTGCTCACTGTTGATGATGTGTATACTGTTGTTCGTTTTTCATTTCTGTTTAAAAATTCTGTTGCTTGTATTTACTTTACATAAACAACGTGTTTTTAATGTGTCTGTTTATCTACACCTCATTCACTTTCACAAGTAAAGTTCACTGGATTTTGTAGTGATTTTTATCTCAAATTTTTGAAGAAAAAAATGGAGTGATTGCCATGGTGTTTGTATTGCTGTTGGTTAACTTATCTGTTAAGGTTCATTTTTTTTTAAATGTAGATTTACTTTAAACTTAAATTTTTATTTCACTATGAAAAGTGTAACCCTAAAATTACTTTTGATAGAGTTATGCCCCTTTTTATTGAGAATTTTCATTATACTATCCAGCACTGAGAACAGTAGAGCGCACTGTCTTTGGACACTCTCACCCGTGTATAATCTTATTTACACTGGTGTATGTCTGCATTTTTTTGAGACATTCTTTTCTTTAAATCCAAAAGCATTTCCTAATAACAATATGACTAAAGCTTAACCTGAAATTGTTCATGCTGTTAATTTCTGTGGGAAACATTCACAGTTACTGCATCTAATTTAGAAAAGGACAGTGTATTATTATATGCATATTGACACTGATGTTGCTAAGCAACCTGTACTGCACACACGAGCATGTAGCCTTTGTAGTATTGGAACTTTTATTTATGTATTCATTTGTAGAATCTTATAGTAATTTTTAAAAGCTTATACCTGCAAAGTTAGAGTTATTATGAATGTTTCTTTTACATCACACCAGCACAATTATGATCATATTGGCACTCTAGCTTGTCATTGGTGGAGGACCTCAGCCAGATGTCTGGTGAGAACGACTGACAGTTATTCTCACTAAAATAATAAGGGTTGTATTACATTAAGCAAAAAAGGTTGAATTGCAATTGGAAATGTTGTTTATTTTATTGTATTTTGTTATGATTGTTGTTGTTGTTGTTTTTTCGCTAAACTGTTCGTATTCAGTTTTTAGAAGTTGTCCTTGTGGTGATTCTGGCTTACATTTCATGTCAATCTTACAATACTGTTTTTAAATGTATTTTTTACTAAATCTACACTTTATTAAAACACAAGCACAGGAGTGTTGCTGGTTATGTGTGCTAGGTATTCTGTACAGTGCATATGATGGTCTTTCCTGAACATTTGTTAATAATAAAAGTTAAAAGTACATGTAATCCTGTACTCATTTATGTCTCCAATCTACATTATCCATTACACATTCAGGAAACAAGTCATTGAAGATTTCGATGGCCAGAACAGTAGTTACTTCACTGAAAGTCTGCTCGACCAGACAAACTCCAGGACGCCCTCGAGGTAGTTGACTGCCATAGTGACCGCCCAGGACACACTACAGAAGTCCTCGTGGAAGGCACAATGGCCGCCCTTGTCGACTGTCACAAGTAACAGATTGATGTAGAACCTGAAAAGATCGAAGGGAATGTTATCTTTTGTAGAAACAGGGTCGTCGAGACTGTTGATACAGAGCACTGGCACGGATATCTCATCCACGTCCCGCATAGGGTCGTTTTTCTTCCAGTAGGTCTCGAAAGTCTCGAAGCCGTACATCTTACAATAGACATGGTAGTCAAATTCTTTAAGTGTCCAAGATTTCAAAATGGCCGCCTTTGTGTCAATGATTTTGTGTAAGGCGCTTGAATAGGACAGCAGCATTCGTTTAAGATGTATTAAGAGGAGTAATTCGTAAAATCGTGGGATCTGCTTGCAGAGCTTTTCAGTGTTGTCATAGCTTGGGGAGATACAGACAGCCGCCTTTGAGGAGAGACGAGGAGCCGAATTCACCGAGGTAGGAGAACAGAGTAGCCGAACCTGCCCCGAAACCAATAGCAACCATTGGAACAAATGGATGCTTATACTGAAGGTACTCCAGCACCTGTTTAAAATCACTCACGTCGCCCGTGCTGGTCAACTTCGGCGACGTTAACAAACTCGATCCATGTCCTCTCCGGTTAAAGACCACTGGTCTGAGGCCACGTGAAGCAGCTAATTTGCATACATGTCCAACACTCCTAGCGTCGCCTGTCAAGCGGGGTAATATAACAATTAATGGACAGCGACGTCGTAGTTTATGGCTTGACGTCAAGTACCAATCGAGAGCAACGCATCCTTTATTACACATCATGACGTATTCCCGTTCGAAATTAACCTCAAATACTGGCGTCATGAAATACCCAATAATCGTCTGTGTGTGTCGATTGCGTATTAACCACGTTAGTTTGAATGGCTTGCTGAGTAGTCCCCGACGTTTGATGAGATGTTTTGTCAAGGCAGACTCCCGACAAACAAGCTTGGGAATAACCTCCTCGGATTTGAAAGCTTTAACAACGCGAAGCGCAATACTTACGATAATTGTTAACATTATTTCTACAACCGTTGCCAACTGAGACGTCATCCTGGCAAATGTCAATCACCAAAGGCTTTTTTTGGCAGTTAATGCAACTAGGAATAATGTTATTTATTTATTTTTCTGACCACGCGCAACGTTGCATGGAAATAAAACGCATTTACAAGCTTTACCGTCTATTTATTTTGCAAAACCTTTCTGGCACATTAGATTTGTAAAGTATCAGGTAGAATTGCTATCTACTAACGTGAATCAAACATCATTGACGCACGTTACATGGAAACGTTGTCATGATTGTTTGGTTACTAAACACATCTTAGAATGATTATGTTATCTCCAACAAGAACAGCACATCGTTATTATAATCTCTGTGTATGTCCAAACTGTCTTTTATTGCCGCTGCGACGCAAGACACAATTTAAAAAATACTAAGTTTTAAATATTAACACATGCTCCTTCTCTTAGATTTTCTCAACTACTAAGCTTCTCAAAAGAAACAAGTGACATTGATTGTGTTAATCTACAGCGCCGTTCCTAGTGGGGCTTCAGAAACCACATAAGCGACAATAATATCCGGCGAAGCACCGTACGTGTTTACAACACAACACCATTCTGTAACTTACCAATCGAATCCGTGAACACATCAGAACTTTCCGTCGTGTTATAAGTGACTGGGCCTTAATAAAACCTGCCGACATGTTCCGAGTGCTTCAGAATGAATAAACCTTGGGACCCTCTAGGATAATTCTTCATCCTACATCCAGAAGTTCTTTTCGCTTCAATATCATAAGAAAACATAAATCGCCACAAACCCATCAATAAAAGACTTGTATAACCAGATATCACCTAATGCATGTGTGTATGTTATGAGACGTTGCTCTATAGATAGCTAATGTAGGTAAATATGTCCTTTGGCATATCAAATAAAGGATGCAAGGCGACTTATTACAATTTTGACCTAAAACTTATATTTTATATAAAATAGTATAAATCGCGTTAGTCAAAATTATAGAACGTATATATTTTAATCCGCAATTCTAATTTCCTTTAACTATTTGATATGTTTCTGTATGATAAGAGTATTTAAGTGTGACGATGGAGTATGTTCCTAATATTCTGTTTCGCTTGTACGGAAACACGCTCATTTTAAAGCCATTCCCGTCACTGACACATTGCTATTCATTCTTCATAAACGTGTACATGGTCTGTGATTTAAGATTATAATAGAAAACGTATATGTCGGAAAATTATTGCCCATTACACATAACGAGTAAAGAGATGGGCAAAAAGAAGTCAAAATTAAAAAAAAAAAAGTTTAGTTTTTGATTGATTTAATCCCGTGACTTCATGTGCTGCCAGTTCAATACTTTACCGACATTGCAACATTTCTACAGTTGCATGTTTTGTGTCTTGTTATTATACATTACGACTGGCATATTGTTTGTTCATTGGGTGTATCGTCCCACTAATTAATTCAGTTATTTGGAGACGGTGTCCACTTCAAGGCACTTCAATGTGCCGTGAACACCCGGTATAATACCACACCCGGGGCACAATGTTTGCATATAAATTTCAACGGGTTTCAACCGGCGCTGATCAGTTTATTTGTATCAAAGTCAGGTGTATTAAAGTCAGGCCTGTTGAAGTGTTTATCAGTACTGTTTTGTTCAGCCTCCTGTGGAACATTGTTATTGTTTTGAACTGTTATGTACTGATTAAAATGTTTCACGACATGCGCGTAGCTGCTTGTACGCAGAATACGCATCTGTCTACATATTGTCTCCACAGAATGAATACATAAACAGTGGCGGATCCAGACAATTTTGGTGTGTGTGTGTGTGGGGGGGTATGAATCAAGATCCATTCACCTTTATCGCAGTAATACTATATACATATATATATAGAGAGATATATAGATATATATAGATATGTATAGATATATATATGGTAAAGGACCCTAACTTCGACCTAAGCAGTCTTTTTTACCAGGTTGGTGTGTGTGTGTGTGTTGGGGGGGGGGGGGGGCGGGTGCACCCCCAACTCCCCGCCCCCTGAGTCCGTCCCTTTTTTTTTTTAAAAAATATCACAATTTAATGTGCGTTAAAATAGTACCCTAGTGGGGGTATAAATATGAATATTTATTGCGAACAATAGTGCCCGTATTTGCACCATGACAAATATGTAAAACTGTTTAATCGATTTAGTAACTTTTCAGCATCTCCGTTTATTTGTATGGGACACGCTTTGCTCTCTTTTATCTTGTAACCGAAACCTTAACAGAGACCACCACGTACGATCTAGAAAAACAGTTTGCTACGTGGACGCAGACACCCCCCCCCCCCACCTCCCCTTCTTCCTCCCCGCTGGAACCCGCTAACGGCCATGCGTAGTTACGCCCCACCAGCACGGGACTTGACAAGCATTTATAAACAAACAAACAAACAATAAACGAATGTCTGGTAATGGATTTCGCACATGCATGGGATCATTGCAAACATAGGCAGTATCCGACAGTTTGGATAAACAAAATTGTATTAAATAACCTAATTAGATATTATACGTAATTACTATCTAAGACTTTAAACAACATAATACTAATTTACTAGTAAGTTAGGGGTTGAGGGGTACGTGGGGGTAAGGAGAGTCGTTGTTTGTTCGGGCGGTTTCTCGAAACTCGCACCAATTTTCGGGCCTCCAAACACTGCCTCTTATCCACGTCTGTTCCATGTAGTCCATAATGGCCTTTACTTTCCTTCCCACCTCATCAGCGGCATCCTTTAGTCTGTAGAAGGCGGCTTCAACTTGCTCGCACGGCAGAGACATGGCGTTCCAGATGAATTCATACTTGTCGCCTCTCTCTATGTATGATGTGTGGAGGCCTTCTTCCTGCACCTTGCGATATTATCGTTGCGTGAGGTGAAAGACGCAGCCCTTCACTGTGGAAGTTGGGAATACATGTCGCAGAGCCTGTCAGGTTGCTGTTGAAAAAATATTAATTGAATAATAATTATTAAATATAATAATTAATTATTATGTACTTTTTGCAATAATTAAAATATGTATTCTGTATGTTATCTCCAAGTAGATATGTTCACATGATCTTTAGGTAAGTGTTAAACAATATGTGTTACCTGCTTCAAAGTCCAGCATGAACCACTCGACCTGCAACTGACCCAGATGTCCTCGGAGTGCCTCAAAGATCTGTAACAAAGATAATAAATTTATTGGTCAATTCGAATGCTATTATTATTTCATAATTATAATAATGATTGTAATCATCATCAGCAGCATCATCATCACAATCAATGTAGTTATATATTAATAATAAGCTGCAATTAAACGAAGATTTGTAGATGTTTATAGTATCAAGATCGATACGAACGACTGAATCTTCAAAATATCCATGTTTAAATATCACGATATAACCAAAGTAATTAATAGAATCATCATATCGTCAATTTTACAATTTTACCTCAAAATCCAATGATGTAGGCTCAGGGGTTTTCTGACTCCGGTGTCGATTTACAGCCATGGCCAGGTTTTCCGGCTTTGGCAGCTTAACTGTAATTGGAGTTACCCTTTTTTATCGCCTCCTCGACAATTATCATGGCTAGTATAAACAATTTCTCTTTTCCAACTGCCTTTGTCTGTTTAAGAAAACAAAATTACATTAAATCTTAAAATTAGCTTTTGCTGACAAGCACAAGCTATTTTTCTAACAAGAGGCGAAAAAAAAAACGGTAATCATGATATTGAAAGATGCCAATTGCACAAACGTACCTGTTTTCTTAATTGCACAGTGATGCCCTGTTATTGACTGGTTCTCTATTATCCCCATGAAAAAATGCATTTCCATAAGATAGTTTACAAGTTTATTTGTACGCTCAGTCCATACATACATGTGATATGAGAAACAAACATTGAAACAAATAAAATAATTGTATACTCCAGGCTATGTAAGCGGAAATTAACGTAGGGTTGATAGGAATAAATACTATCTCTGAAACATATTTCAACTACTGCTAATGGGGTGATGTGTAAATGTAACTAAATAAAGAAAATATTAACTGAGAGCAGCGCAAATAAATAAATGAATACATGATCAAATTATCTGTCAAAGGCTGAGTTGTGAAAATCTTTTCACACGTGGACATACCCACTTCTCCGTCTCAATCAGGTATTATACTATATGTTTACCTATTTACCGAAATCCCTGTATAAGATAAATTTACCGAAGTGGTCATTTACCGCAATCGTACCTACTCGGCGATCTCCGGCAAGCTTCGGATATATCACCTCGTATGTAATTGTAGGAATACACCAGTTGGTGATTTGCCCCGGCGAATAACTTCTCATCGCATTATGTAAACAAAGATGGCTGACTTTTCAAAGTGCATGCAGTACGCTTTAGATATGATGAAGATTCAACACTCCTTGAAAGAAGAGCAGATTGCTTCGTTGAAGAATATTTTTAACTTAGTTGATACTGTATGTATATTACCAACAGGATTTGGTAAAAGTGTAATATACCATATTACTGTCTATATCCGAAACTTGCCGGAGATCGCCGAGTAGGTACGATTGCCATTTTGGATGTAGTTCGTCAATATGACGGCGACAGCATTATTTCCGAGGTGATTACGTAGAGGACGGAATTACCCGAGGAGTTCCGAGTGCATTTACCGAAGTGGCCGGTACGCGTATTAATCTACCTTGGGAAAATGGACTGGTTTTTTGTCCGCATTGCTGTTGGAAGTGTGGAAGGAGCGTACTTGTCCATTGTGCAAGTTTTACTGAGTGTATTCGTCGTGGAGATGTTTCTGCCGGATACCATTACCATTACGCCCAGTCATTATTAAAATGCATTACATCTTGTTATATTAAACCCGACGTTTTGGTGATATAAATATATAACGTGTGCAAACAATTTTGATGTTATCATGTCATAAGTGCATTTCCTTTTTTTTTAAATATTAAACAGTATTTTAAAGGTGGTATCCGACAGTTTGCCTATATCAAATGCACGTTACAAAATTATTCCACTTTAGGGGTGGGGTGGTGATTAGGGCATAATTTCTGCACAAACTCATACTTTAGTCTAAGTAATGGCGATTTTGAATACTATGTATAATGTTGGACATTACAACTTGCAGAAAATAGTTCTTACTATTCATTCTTCTAAATCTATAAATAAGCACGACAGTGACCTTTCTTAAAATAGATATCGACGTCAGATCAGACTATCCGGATGACGAGAGTTATCACGTGTTGTGTTGTTGTTGTTGCTGTGTTAGCTTAAACATAGCTATCCCTGCAGCGTGGCTCAGATAGGAAATACTTGTTTGCAATGAGGAGTGGGGTTTTATGCTTCATCCTTCATACAGATTTAGGATGTCGATAGACATCATTTTGCATTACATTTTCAGGCAACAATGACTAACTTGGTTATTTGAGAGAAAAACTAGCGGATGCCATCTTTAATGCAAAATGGGTTAAAACATCATGTATCTGTCTACAAAACGTGCACAAACGCACACAAATATAAATAAGATCAAGTTCGCTGTATAGTTAAACAAAATGTCAATAAATAATGAAAAAGATAAAAGTTAGGCGCCCTTGAGTCGAGTTGCAAAAATGACAATAAGAAGATAAAGCACAATAAAGCTATGTTGGTTCTAGATTCAAAGTCACGCTTTGGCCGATTGTCACCAACATGGCGTGAATATATTTTTCAACCTTCTGGCAATTATCACATTAGTTATTAAGTAAATCTTAATAAATGAGGCGTTTCGGCAATTAGTGCCAATAGACCGTATGGTTACATTTAGGTCCAATAGACCATATGGTTACATTTAGGTCCAATAGACCATATGGTTACAATTAGAGCCAATAAACCGTATGGTTACAATTAGGGCCAATAGACCGTATGGTTACATTTAGGTCCAATAGACCGTTTGGTTACATTTAGGGCCACTAGACCGTATGGTTACAATTAGGGCCAATAAACCGTATGGTTACATTTAGGGCCACTAGACCGTATGGTTACAATTAGGGCCAATAGACCGTATGGTTACATTTAGGTCCAATAGACCATATGGTTACAATTAGAGCCAATAAACCGTATGGTTACAAGTAGGGCCACTAGACCGTATGATTACAATTAGGGCCAAAAGACCGTATGGATACATTTAGGTCCAATAGACCATATGGTTACAATTAGAGCCAATAAACCGTATGGTTACAATTAGGGCCAATAGACCGTATGGTTACAATTAGGGCCAAAAGACCGTATGGTTAAAAATTAGAGCCAATAAACCGTACGGTTACAATTAGGGCCAATAGATCGTATGGTTACATTTAGGGCCAATAGACCATATGGTTACAATTAGAGCCAATAAACCGTATGGTTACAATTAATGCTAAAAGACCGTATGGTTAAAAATTAGAGCCAATAAACCGTACGGTTACAATTAGGGCCAATAGATCGTATGGTTACATTTAGGGCCAATAGACCGTATGGTTACAATTAGGGCCAATAGACCTATGGTTACAATTAGGGCCAATGCAATGGACCGTATGGTAACAATTAGGGGCAAAAGACCGTATGGTTACAATTAGGGCCAATAGACCGTATGGTTACAATTAGGGCCAATAGACCGTATGGTTACAATTAGGTCCAATAGACCGTATGGCTTCATTTAGGGCCAATAGACAGTATGGTTACATTTAGGTCCAATAGACCGTACGGTTACATTTAGGGCCAATAGACCGTATGGTTACATTTAGGGCCAATAGACCGTATGGTTACAATTAGGGCCAATAGACCGTATGGTTATAATTAGGGCCAATGGAAGGTATGGTTACATTAAGGGCCAATAGACCGTATGGTTGTATTTAGGGCCAATAGACGGTATGGTTACATTAAGGGCCAAAAGACCGTATGGTTACATTTAGGGCCAATAGACCGTATGGTTACAATTAGGGCCAATAGACCGTATGGTTACAATTAGGGCCAAAAGACCGTATGGTTAAAAATTAGAGCCAATAAACCGTACGGTTACAATTAGGACCAATAGATCGTATGGTTACATTTAGGGCCAATAGACCATATGGTTACAATTAGAGCCAATAAACCGTATGGTTACAATTAATGCTAAAAGACCGTATGGTTAAAAATTAGAGCCAATAAACCGTACGGTTACAATTAGGGCCAATAGATCGTATGGTTACATTTAGGGCCAATAGACCGTATGGTTACAATTAGGGCCAATAGACCTATGGTTACAATTAGGGCCAATGCAATGGACCGTATGGTAACAATTAGGGGCAAAAGACCGTATGGTTACAATTAGGGCCAATAGACCGTATGGTTACAATTAGGGCCAATAGACCGTATGGTTACAATTAGGTCCAATAGACCGTATGGCTTCATTTAGGGCCAATAGACAGTATGGTTACATTTAGGTCCAATAGACCGTGCGGTTACATTTAGGGCAAATAGACCGTATGGTTACATTTAGGGCCAATAGACCGTATGGTTACAATTAGGGCCAATAGACCGTATGGTTACAATTAGGGCCAATGGAACGTATGGTTACATTAAGGGCCAATAGACCGTATGGTTGTATTTAGGGCCAATAGACCGTATGGTTACATTAAGGGCCAAAAGACCGTATGGTTACATTTAGGGCCAATAGACCGTATGGTTACATTTAGGGCCACTAGACCGTAAGGTTATAATAAGATCCAATAAACCGTATGGTTACAATAAGGGCCAATAGACCATATGGTTACAATTAGAGCCAATAAACCGTATGGTTACAATTAGGGCCAAAAGACCGTATGGTTAAAAATTAGAGCCAATAAACCGTACGGTTACAATTAGGGCCAATAGATCGTATGGTTACATTTAGGGCCAATAGACCGTATGGTTACAATTAGGGCCAAAAGACCTATGGTTACAATTAGGGCCAATGCAATGGACCGTATGGTAACAATAAGGGGCAAAAGACCGTATGGTTACAATTAGGGCCAATAGACCGTATGGTTACAATTAGGGGCAAAAGACCGTATGGTTACAATTTAGGCCAATAGACCGTATGGTTACAATTAGGTCCAATAGACCGTATGGTAACAATTAGGGGCAAAAGACCGTATGGTTACAATTAGGGCCAATAGACCGTATGGTTGCATTTAGGGTCAATAGACCGTATGGCTACATTAAGGGCCAATAGACAGTATGGTTACATTTAGGTCCAATAGACCGTACGGTTACATTTAGGGCCAATAGACCGTATGGTTACATTTAGGGCCAATAGACCGTATGGTTACAATTAGGGCCAATAGACCGTATGGTTACAATTAGGGCCAATGGACCGTATGGTTACATTAAGGGCCAATAGACCGTATGGTTATATTTAGGGCCAATAGACGGTATGGTTACATTAAGGGCCAAAAGACCGTATGGTTACATTTAGGGCCAATAGACCGTATGGTTACATTTAGGGTCACTAGACCGTAAGGTTATAATAAGAGCCAATAAACCGTATGGTTACAATAAGGGCCAATAGACCGTATGGTTACAATTAGGGCCAACAGACCGTATGGTAACATTTAGGGCCAATAGACCGAACGGTTACATCAAGGGCCAATAGACCGTATGATTACATTTAGGGCCAATAAACCGTATGGTTACATTTAGGGCCAATAGACCGTATGGTTATAATTAGGGCCAATAGACCGTATGGTTACATTAAGGGCCAATAGACCGTATGGTTACATTAAGGGGCAATAGACCGTACGGTTACATCAAGGGCCAATAGACCGTATGATTACATTAAGGGCCCATAGACCGTATGGTTACAATTACGGCCAATAGACAGTATGGTTACATTTAGGGCCAATAGACCGTATGGTTACATTTAGGGCCACTAGACAGTATGGTTACAATTAGGGCCAATAGACCGTATGGTTACAATTAGGGCCAATAGACCATACGGTTACATTAAGGGCCAATAGACCGTACGGTTACATTTAGGGCCAATAGACCGTACGGTTACATTTAGGGCCAATAGACAGTATGGTTAAAATTAGAGCCAATAAAGCGTATGGTTAAAATTAGGGCCAATAGACCATACGGTTACATTAAGGGCCAATAGACCGTACAGTTACATTTAGGGCCAATAGACCGTATGGTTACTTTTATGGCCAATTGACAGTATGATTACATTAAAGGCCAATAGATCGTATGGTTACAATTAATGCTAAAAGGCCGTATGGTTACATTTAGGGCCAATAGACCGTATGGTTACAATAAGGGACAATAGACCGTATGGTTACAATAAGGGCCAATAGACCGTATGGTTACATTTAGGGCCAATAGACCATACGGTTACATTTAGGGCCAATAGACCGTATGGTTACATTTAGGGCCAACATACCGTATGGTTACATTTAGGGCCAATAGACCGTATGGTTACAGTTAGGGCCAATAGACCGTATGGTTACAATTAATGCTAAAAGACCGTATGGTTACAATAAGGGCCAATAGACCGTATGGTTACATTTAGGGCCAAGATTACAGTATGGTTACAATTAGGGCCAATAGACCGTATGGTTACATTTATGGCCAAGTGACAGTATGATTACATTAAGGGCCAATAGATCGTATGGTTACAATTAGGGCCAATAGACCGTATGGTTATATTTAGGGCCAATAGACCGTACGGTTACATCAAGGGCCAATAGACCGTATGATTACATTTAGGGCCAATAGACCGTATGGTTACAATAAGGGCCAATAGACCGTATGGTTACATTTAGGGCCACTAGACCGTATGGTTACAGTTAGGGCCAATAGACCGTATGGTTACATTTATGGCCAATAGACCGTATGGTTACATTTAGGGCCAATAGACCGTATGGTTACATTTAGGGCCAATAGACCGTATGGTTACAGTTAGGGCCAATAGACCGTATGGTTACAATTAATGCTAAAAGACCGTATGGTTACATTAAGGGCCAATAGACCGTATGGTTACATTTAGGGCCAATAGACCGTATGGTTACAATTAGGGCCAATAGACCGTATGGTTACATTAATGGCCAAGTGACAGTATGATTACATTAAGGACCAATAGATCGTATGGTCACAATTAGGGCCAATAGACCGAATGGTTACATTAAGGGCCAATAGACCGTACGGTTACATCAAGGGCCAATAGACCGTATGATTACATTTAGGGCCAATAGACCATATGGTTACAATTAGGGCCAATAGACCGTATGGTTACATTTAGGGCCAATAGACCGCATGGTTACATTTAGGGCCAATAGACCGTATGGTTACAATTAGGGCCAATAGACCGTATGGTTACAATTAGGGCCACTAGACCGTATGGTTAAAATTAGAGCCAATAAACCGTATGGTTACAATTAGGACCAATAGACCGTACGGTTACATTTAGGGCCAATAGACCGTATGGTTACATTTAGGGCATATTGACAGGATGATTACATTAAGGGCCAATAGATCGTATGGTTCCAATAAATGCTAAAAGACCGTATGGTTACAATTAGGGCCAATAGACCGTATGGTTACAATTAGGGCCAATAGACCGTATGGTTACATTTAGGGCCAATAGACCGTACGGTTACATTTAGGGCCAATAGACCGTATGGTTACAATTAGGGCCAATAGACCGTATGGTTACATTTATGGCCAATTGAAAGTATGATTACATTAAGGGTCAATAGATCGTATGGTTTCAATTAATGCTAAAAGACCGTATGGTTACAATTAGGGCCAATAGACCGTATGGTTACAATTAGGGCCAATAGACCGTATGGTTACAATTAGAGCCAATAGACCGTATGGTTACATTAAGGGCCAATAGACCGTATGGTTACAATTAGGGCCAATAGACCGTATGCTTACATTTAGGGCCAATAGACCGTATGGTTACAATTTGGGCCAATAGACCGTATGGTTACAATTAGGGCCAATAGACTGTATGGTTACATTTAGGGCCAACAGACCGTATGGTTACATTTATGGCCAATTGACAGTATGATTACATTAAGGGCCAATCGACCGTATGGTTACAATTAGGGCCAATAGACCGTATGCTTACATTTAGGGCCAATAGACCGTATGGTTACAATTAGGGCCAAAAGACCGTATGGTTACATTTAGGGCCAATAGACCGTATGGTTACATTTAGGGCCAATAGACCGTATGGTTACATTTAAGGCCACTAGACCGTATGGTTAAAATTAGAGCCAATAAACCGTATGGTTACAATTAGGGCCAATAGACCATACGGTTACATTAAGGGCCAATAGACCGTACGGTTACATTAAGGGCCAATAGACCGTATGGTTACATTAAGGGCCAATAGACCGTACGGTTACAATTAGAGCCAATAGACAGTATGGTTACAATTAGAGCCAATATACCGTATGGTTACAATTAGGGCCAATAGACTGTATGGTTACAATAAGGGCCAATAGACCATACGGTTACAATAAGAGCCAATAGACCGTACGGTTACATTTAGGGCCAATAGACCGTATGGTTACATTTATGGCCAATTGACAGTATGATTACATTAAGGGCCAATAGACCGTATGGTTACAATTAGGGCCAATAGACCGTATGGCTACATTTAGGGCCAATAGACCGTATGGTTACAATTTGGGCCAATAGACCGTATGGTTACAATTAGGGCCAATAGACTGTATGGTTACATTTATGGCCAATTGACAGTATGATTACATTAAGGGCCAATAGACCGTATGGTTACAATGAGGGCCAATAGACCGTATGGTTACATTTATGGCCAATTGACAGTATGATTACATTAAGGGCCAATAGACCGTATGGTTACAATTAGGGCCAATAGACCGTATGGTTACATTTAGGGCCAATAGACCGTATGGTTACAATTAGGGCCAATATACCATACGGTTACATTAAGGGCCATTAGACCGTACGGTTACATTAAGGGCCAATAGACCGTATGGTTACATTTATGGCCAATTGACAGTATGATTACATTAAGGGCCAATATATCGTATGGTTACAATTAATGCTAAAAGACCGTATGGTTACATTTAGGGCCAATAGTCCGTATGGTTACATTAAGGGCCAATAGACCGTACGGTTACATCAAGGGCCAATAGAAGGTATGGTTACAATTAGGGCCAATAGACCGTATGGTTACATTTAGGGCCAATAGACCGTATGGTTACATTTAGGGCCAATAGACCGTATGGTTAAAATTAGAGGCAATAAACCGTATGGTTACAATTAGGACCAATAGACCGTACGGTTACATTTAGGGCCAATAGACCGTATGGTTACATTTATGGCCAATTGACAGTATGATTACATTAAGGGCCAATAGATAGTATGGTTACAATTAATGCTAAAAGACCGTATGGTTACATTTCGGGCCAATAGACCGTGTGGTTACATTTAGGGCCAATAGACCGTGTGGTTACATTTAGGGCCAATAGACCGTATGGTTTCATTGGTTACATTAAGGGTCAATAGACCGTATGGTTACTTTTAAGGCCAATAGACCGTATGGTTACAATTAGGGCCAATAGACCATACGGTTACATTTAGGGCCAATAGACCGTATGTTTACATTTAGGGCCAACATACCGTATGGTTACATTTAGGGCCAATAGACCGTATGGTTACATTAAGGCCCAATAGACCGTATGGTTACAATAAGGGCCAATAGACCGTATGGTTACATTTAGGGCCAATAGACCGTATGGTTACAATTTGGGCCAATAGACCGTATGGTTACAATTAGGGCCAATAGACTGTATGGTTACATTTAGGGCCAACAGACCGTATGGTTACATTTAGGGCCAATAGACCGTATGGTTACATTTATGGCCAATTGACAGTATGATTACATTAAGGGCCAATCGACCGTATGGTTACAATTAGGGCCAATAGACCGTATGGTTACATTTAGGGCCAATAGACCGTATGGTTACAATTAGGGCCAAAAGACCGTATGGTTACATTTAGGGCCAATAGACCGTATGGTTACATTTAGGGCCAATAGACCCTATGGTTACATTTAAGGCCACTAGACCGTATGGTTAAAATTAGAGCCAATAGATCGTATGGTCACAATTAGGGCCAATAGACCGTACGGTTACATTAAGGGCCAATAGACCGTATGGTTACATTAAGGGCCAATAGACCGTACGGTTACAATTAGAGCCAATAGACAGTATGGTTACAATTAGAGCCAGTATACCGTATGGTTACAATTAGGGCCAATAGACTGTATGGTTACAATAAGGGCCAATAGACCATACGGTTACAATAAGAGCCAATAGACCGTACGGTTACATTTAGGGTCAATAGACCGTATGGTTACATTTATGGCCAATTGACAGTATGATTACATTAAGGGCCAATAGACCGTATGGTTACAATTAGGGCCAATAGACCGTATGGCTACATTTAGGGCCAATAGACCGTATGGTTACAATTTGGGCCAATAGACCGTATGGTTACATTTATGGCCAATTGACAGTATGATTACATTAAGGGCCAATAGACCGTATGGTTACAATGAGGGCCAATAGACCGTATGGTTACATTTATGGCCAATTGACAGTATGATTACACTAAGGGCCAATAGACCGTATGGTTACAATTAGGGCCAATAGACCGTATGGTTACATTTAGGGCCAATAGACCGTATGGTTACAATTAGGGCCAATATACCATACGGTTACATCAAGGGCCAATAGACCGTATGGTTACAATTAGGGCCAATAGACCGTATGGTTACATTTAGGGCCAATAGATCGTATGGTTACATTTAGGGCCAATAGACCGTATGGTTACATTTAGGGCTAATAGACCGTATGGTTAAAATTAGAGGCAATAAACCGTATGGTTACAATTAGGACCAATAGACCGTACGGTTACATTTAGGGCCAATAGACCGTATGGTTACATTTATGGCCAATTGACAGTATGATTACATTAAGGGCCAATAGATAGTATGGTTATAATTAATGCTAAAAGACCGTATGGTTACATTTCGGGCCAATAGACCGTGTGGTTACATTTAGGGCCAATAGACCGTGTGGTTACATTTAGGGCCAATAGACCGTATGGTTTCATTGGTTACATTAAGGGTCAATAGACCGTAGGTTACTTTTAAGGCCAATAGACCGTATGGTTACAATTAGGGCCAATAGACCATACGGTTACATTTAGGGCCAATAGACCGTATGGTTACATTTAGGGCCAATAGACCGTATGGTTACAATTAGGGCCACTAGACCGTATGGTTACAATTAGGGCCACTAGACCGTATGGTTAAAATTAGAGCCAATAAACCGTATGGTTACAATTAGGACCAATAGACCGTACGGTTACATTTAGGGCCAATAGACCGTATGGTTACATTTAGGGCATATTGACAGGATGATTACATTAAGGGCCAATAGATCGTATGGTTCCAATAAATGCTAAAAGACCGTATGGTTACAATTAGGGCCAATAGACCGTATGGTTACAATTAGGGCCAATAGACCGTATGGTTACATTTAGGGCCAATAGACCGTACGGTTACATTTAGGGCCAATACACCGTATGGTTACAATTAGGGCCAATAGACCGTATGGTTACATTTATGGCCAATTGAAAGTATGATTACATTAAGGGTCAATAGATCGTATGGTTTCAATTAATGCTAAAAGACCGTATGGTTACAATTAGGGCCAATAGACCGTATGGTTACAATTAGGGCCAATAGACCGTATGGTTACAATTAGAGCCAATAGACCGTATGGTTACATTAAGGGCCAATAGACCGTATGGTTACAATTAGGGCCAATAGACCGTATGCTTACATTTAGGGCCAATAGACCGTATGGTTACAATTTGGGCCAATAGACCGTATGGTTACAATTAGGGCCAATAGACTGTATGGTTACATTTAGGGCCAACAGACCGTATGGTTACATTTATGGCCAATTGACAGTATGATTACATTAAGGGCCAATCGACCGTATGGTTACAATTAAGGCCAATAGACCGTATGGATACATTTAGGGCCAATAGACCGTATGGTTACAATTAGGGCCAAAAGACCGTATGGTTACATTTAGGGCCAAAAGACCGTATGGTTACATTTAGGGCCAATAGATCGTATGGTTACATTTAAGGCCACTAGACCGTATGGTTAAAATTAGAGCCAATAAACCGTATGGTTACAATTAGGGCCAATAGACCATACGGTTACATTAAGGGCCAATAGACCGTACGGTTACATTAAGGGCCAATAGACCGTATGGTTACATTAAGGGCCAATAGACCGTACGGTTACAATTAGAGCCAATAGACAGTATGGTTACAATTAGAGCCAATATACCGTATGGTTACAATTAGGGCCAATAGACTGTATGGTTACAATAAGGGCCAATAGACCATACGGTTACAATAAGAGCCAATAGACCGTACGGTTACATTTAGGGCCAATAGACCGTATGGTTACATTTATGGCCAATTGACAGTATGATTACATTAAGGGCCAATAGACCGTATGGTTACAATTAGGGCCAATAGACCGTATGGCTACATTTAGGGCCAATAGACCGTATGGTTACAATTTGGGCCAATAGACCGTATGGTTACAATTAGGGCCAATAGACTGTATGGTTACATTTATGGCCAATTGACAGTATGATTACATTAAGGGCCAATAGACCGTATGGTTACAATGAGGGCCAATAGACCGTATGGTTACATTTATGGCCAATTGACAGTATGATTAAATTAAGGGCCAATAGACCGTATGGTTACAATTAGGGCCAATAGACCGTATGGTTACATTTAGGGCCAATAGACCGTATGGTTACAATTAGGGCCAATATACCATACGGTTACATTAAGGGCCATTAGACCGTACGGTTACATTAAGGGTCAATAGACCGTATGGTTACATTTATGGCCAATTGACAGTATGATTACATTAAGGGCCAATATATCGTATGGTTACAATTAATGCTAAAAGACCGTATGGTTACATTTAGGGCCAATAGACCGTATGGTTACATTAAGGGCCAATAGACCGTACGGTTACATCAAGGGCCAATAGACCGTATGGTTACAATTAGGGCCAATAGACCGTATGGTTACATTTAGGGCCAATAGACCGTATGGTTACATTTAGGGCCAATAGACCGTATGGTTAAAATTAGAGGCAATAAACCGTATGGTTACAATTAGGACCAATAGACCGTACGGTTACATTTAGGGCCAATAGACCGTATGGTTACATTTATGGCCAATTGACAGTATGATTACATTAAGGGCCAATAGATAGTATGGTTACAATTAATGCTAAAAGACCGTATGGTTACATTTCGGGCCAATAGACCGTGTGGTTACATTTAGGGCCAATAGACCGTGTGGTTACATTTAGGGCCAATAGACCGTATGGTTTCATTGGTTACATTAAGGGTCAATAGACCGTAGGTTACTTTTAAGGCCAATAGATCGTATGGTTACAATTAGGGCCAATAGACCATACGGTTACATTTATGGCCAATAGACCGTATGTTTACATTTAGGGCCAACATACCGTATGGTTACATTTAGGGCCAATAGACCGTATGGTTACATTAAGGCCCAATAGACCGTATGGTTACAATAAGGGCCAATAGACCGTATGGTTACATTTAGGGCCAATAGACCGTATGGTTACAATTTGGGCCAATAGACCGTATGGTTACAATTAGGGCCAATAGACTGTATGGTTACATTTAGGGCCAACAGACCGTATGGTTACATTTAGGGCCAATAGACCGTATGGTTACATTTATGGCCAATTGACAGTATGATTACATTAAGGGCCAATCGACCGTATGGTTACAATTAGGGCCAATAGACCGTATGGTTACATTTAGGGCCAATAGACCGTATGGTTACAATTAGGGCCAAAAGACCGTATGGTTACATTTAGGGCCAATAGACCGTATGGTTACATTTAGGGCCAATAGACCGTATGGTTACATTTAAGGCCACTAGACCGTATGGTTAAAATTAGAGCCAATAGATCGTATGGTCACAATTAGGGCCAATAGACCGTACGGTTACATTAAGGGCCAATAGACCGTATGGTTACATTAAGGGCCAATAGACCGTACGGTTACAATTAGAGCCAATAGACAGTATGGTTACAATTAGAGCCAGTATACCGTATGGTTACAATTAGGGCCAATAGACTGTATGGTTACAATAAGGGCCAATAGACCATACGGTTACAATAAGAGCCAATAGACCGTACGGTTACATTTAGGGTCAATAGACCGTATGGTTACATTTATGGCCAATTGACAGTATGATTACATTAAGGGCCAATAGACCGTATGGTTACAATTAGGGCCAATAGACCGTATGGCTACATTTAGGGCCAATAGACCGTATGGTTACAATTTGGGCCAATAGACCGTATGGTTACATTTATGGCCAATTGACAGTATGATTACATTAAGGGCCAATAGACCGTATGGTTACAATGAGGGCCAATAGACCGTATGGTTACATTTATGGCCAATTGACAGTATGATTACACTAAGGGCCAATATATCGTATGGTTACAATTAATGCTAAAAGACCGTATGGTTACATTTAGGGCCAATAGACCGTATGGTTACATTAAGGGCCAATAGACCGTACGGTTACATCAAGGGCCAATAGACCGTATGGTTACAATTAGGGCCAATAGACCGTATGGTTACATTTAGGGCCAATAGATCGTATGGTTACATTTAGGGCCAATAGACCGTATGGTTACATTTAGGGCCAATAGACCGTATGGTTAAAATTAGAGGCAATAAACCGTATGGTTACAATTAGGACCAATAGACCGTACGGTTACATTTAGGGCCAATAGACCGTATGGTTACATTTATGGCCAATTGACAGTATGATTACATTAATGGCCAATAGATAGTATGGTTACAATTAATGCTAAAAGACCGTATGGTTACATTTCGGGCCAATAGACCGTGTGGTTACATTTAGGGCCAATAGACCGTGTGGTTACATTTAGGGCCAATAGACCGTATGGTTTCATTGGTTACATTAAGGGTCAATAGACCGTAGGTTACTTTTAAGGCCAATAGACCGTATGGTTACAATTAGGGCCAATAGACCATACGGTTACATTTAGGGCCAATAGACCGTATGTTTACATTTAGGGCCAACATACCGTATGGTTACATTTAGGGCCAATAGACCGTATGGTTACAGTTAGGGCCAATAGACCGTATGGTTACATTTCGGGCCAATAGACCGTGTGGTTACATTTAGGGCCAATAGACCGTGTGGTTACATTTAGGGCCAATAGACTGTATGGTTTCATTGGTTACATTAAGGGTCAATAGACCGTAGGTTACTTTTAAGGCCAATAGACCGTATGGTTACAATTAGGGCCAATAGACCATACGGTTACATTTAGGGCCAATAGACCGTATGTTTACATTTAGGGCCAACATACCGTATGGTTACATTTAGGGCCAATAGACCGTATGGTTACAGTTAGGGCCAATAGACCGTATGGTTACAATTAATGCTAAAAGACCGTATGGTTACAATAAGGGCCAATAGACCGTATGGTAACATTTAGGGCCAATATTACAGTATGGTTACAATTAGGGCCAATAGACCGTATGGTTACATTTATGGCCAAGTGACAGTATGATTACATTAAGGGCCAATAGATCATATGGTTACAATTAGGGCCAATAGACCGTATGGTTACATTTAGGGCCAATAGACCGTACGGTTACATCAAGGGCCAATAGACCGTATGATTACATTTAGGGCCAATAGACCGTATGGTTACAATAAGGGCCAATAAACCGTATGGTTACATTTAGGGCCACTAGACCGTATGGTTACAGTTAGGGCCAATAGACCGTGTGGTTACATTTAGGGCCAATAGACCGTGTGGTTACATTTAGGGCCAATAGACCGTATGGTTTCATTGGTTACATTAAAGGTCAATAGACCGTAGGTTACTTTTAAGGCCAATAGACCGTATGGTTACAATTAGGGCCAATAGACCATACGGTTACATTTAGGGCCAATAGACCGTATGTTTACATTTAGGGCCAACATACCGTATGGTTACATTTAGGGCCAATAGACCGTATGGTTACAGTTAGGGCCAATAGACCGTATGGTTACATTTCGGGCCAATAGACCGTGTGGTTACATTTAGGGCCAATAGACCGTGTGGTTACATTTAGGGCCAATAGACCGTATGGTTTCATTGGTTCCATTAAGGGTCAATAGACCGTAGGTTACTTTTAAGGCCATTAGACCGTATGGTTACAATTAGGGCCAATAGACCATACGGTTACATTTAGGGCCAATAGACCGTATGTTTACATTTAGGGCCAACATACCGTATGGTTACATTTAGGGCCAATAGACCGTATGGTTACAGTTAGGGCCAATAGACCGTATGGTTACAATTAATGCTAAAAGACCGTATGGTTACAATAAGGGCCAATAGACCGTATGGTTACATTTAGGGCCAATATTACAGTATGGTTACAATTAGGGCCAATAGACCGTATGGTTACATTTATGGCCAAGTGACAGTATGATTACATTAAGGGCCAATAGATCGTATGGTTACAATTAGGGCCAATAGACCGTATGGTTACATTTAGGGCCAATAGACCGTACGGTTACATCAAGGGCCAATAGACCGTATGATTACATTTAGGGCCAATAGACCGTATGGTTACAATAAGGGCCAATAGACCGTATGGTTACATTTAGGGCCAATAGACCGTATGGTTACATTTAGGGCCAATAGACCGTATGGTTAAAATTAGAGGCAATAAACCGTATGGTTACAATAAGAACCAAATGACCGTACGGTTACATTTAGGGCCAATAGACCGTATGGTTACATTTATGGCCAATTGACAGTATGATTACATTAAGGGCCAATAGATAGTATGGTTATAATTAATGCTAAAAGACCGTATGGTTACAGTTCGGGCCAATAGACCGTGTGGTTACATTTAGGGCCAATAGACCGTGTGGTTACATTTAGGGCCAATAGACCGTATGGTTTCATTGGTTACATTAAGGGTCAATAGACCGTAGGTTACTTTTAAGGCCAATAGACCGTATGGTTACAATTAGAGCCAATAGACCGTATGATTACATTATATTTATACGGATAAATTTAACCTGAATATAATATAGATTTAATACACACGTGGCTGTAATGTTTGTTTTGGTGTCTGCTCAAGTTTATTTTCAGAAACGAGACAGAGTGTGTTCTGCTTTATTTAGTGTACACAATTAACAAAGCTGTTAATTCAGCATTCCTGTGTGGTGTGAACAAAGTCTGCCATGACTACCAACATGGCGGTCCATTTTAAGACCACTTTGTACTTGTTGATGAGAAAATAAAAACAATACATATACATGGCAACTCACTAGATAAACAACGACAATGATAAAGTATTTGTACTTTGTATCAGACAGTTTGCCTATATCTAATACATGTAACAACATATTGCAATATGTTCTGGGGAATCTGTGCGGAATTGCTGCATAAAATTATACTTAAGTTTAATTAAAGTATATATTAACATTGCTCCAAGAGTGAGACTGTACACATCGTGATGTCGATCGAAATGTATATTATTTCCATATCAATAAATACGCACGATGGGGACAAAAAATAAACATCAGGATGATCATAAAACGTGATCTTAAAAGTAAGTGGTCACGTGGTTTTCTTTGATTAAAAATAGCTAACTGTGCAGCGTAGTTAGGATAGGAAATTTATCTTTGACAAGTTTAGTGTTATGCCGTACTTTTCACATAAATTTAGGCCACCAAAAACAGCATTTCAGATGGAACTTTTCAGGAAACAATTATTTATTTGGTGCCATGAGATAAAAATGATCCAAACTATCAGATACCACCTTTAAAATACAGTTTTTGTTGTTGGTGGTGATGGTGTTTTTATGGATAACACATGTCTTTTACTTTCACAAGCTAAAACAATGTTTTGCATGTGTTCACATTTAACACGACACATTACCACAAATCCACTGAAAGGTCGATTTAACCGTCTAAGGACACACTATGCACTAGAAACCTAAAAATAAATTTATATTTTATTAATTAAACCACTTTCCAGAAACAACTAACCAGCCATATATTTGACGCAAAATTGATTACCTGCCTGCTTGTTGCTCTCAATGATTTTAAAATTGACCTTTGTGAAAATAATTCTGATTGTCTTAAAATTTCGCCATCTTGTCGATTTTTCCCCAGGAACACGCCATGTTAAAAATATATTAAATATATTTACTAGGGATGTTAACGAATATTCGAATATTCGAATATCAAGTCGTTATTCGAATAGAGATTTTGGGATTCGAATTTTTTTTTTTTTTAATTTCACTTTTGTTAAGTTTGAAGAAAAATTGAAAAGACATTCCTTTTGTTGATCGTATTGTCTCCCAACGACTTAGAACGCTGGCGATATGTGATTGCGCTCGCTCTAAGATAGAGGGGGTTGGCCATGTCTCCTGATAACGAATTACCATCTGGTTAACAGCATGAAATCACCTTACCGCGCACTGCCCCTTCTCTGCCCCCTCTTCCACTTAGACCCAGTCACATCAACATACAGCTGTGGAAACAGTTGCAAAAGTCGGGATAGTGTATAATAAATACATTATATAAGGCTATACTTATTGATAACAGTCTACCAGAACTTCTTTTATTTTTGAAAAGCACAACTAGATCACTGTCAAATAAACTTTAATTGCAATCACTTTCTGTTTTTGTCACTCTGCTTCATACTTGTTATTTTATTCCTATACAATACTTCGACATCTGTCATTTTTTGTCACCGCCATTGTCTGTTCTGTGTTTTTGCTACGTTCTCTCCGAATAACAAAAATTGTTATACATGTATATATATATTGGTTGGTACTTCATCAGTTTATCAACAGTCTGGTGATTTTGATACTAGCCAATCACAATAATTGTCGTCATCAAATAGTTTTGTTTACACTCGCCTTTCACCCAAAGGCATATGGCGAGCAGGTTCGTAGTTGTCACTTGTGTATGGTAACTAAATGTCCCTAATGGACATGTAATGGCACAATTAAATATCAAACCAACCACCAACCAATCATGACCGTTAATTGGCTGTACACTTTCCCTTCTTAACACCTTCGTGGTTTTGCCTAATTGTCTTACATTCGATCCAGTATCACCCGCATGTTGTCCTTTTGAAAATGCCTCCTTTAATCATTAATGTATTTTATAAGATTAGTTCACAAAACATAATTGATCCCTTGTTGTTATACATTGTTAGCGCTTAAGTAGCTCTTTTAATATGTCATATGATAATACAAATAAGTTATTAAGTACCCAAAATGTCTTTAAATTGTAAAGTTTATTGCACGAAGTACAACACATAATAAAAAGACACCCAAGTTTAAGGTGACTAATTAATAATGTATGTATTATACGGGACTTTGCAGGTCATCTTAACATTGATTGGTTACTGTATAGCGTGTTTTTGTAAGAGCTTCAATGTTAATAATAATAATAATAATAATAATAATAATAATAATAATAATAATAATAATAATAATAATAATAATAATAATAATAATAATAATAATAATAATAATAATAATAATAATAATAATAGTTAAGTAATAATGACATTGATTACGCATTTACTGGCATTTTTCATTGACAGTATTCTCTTGCAAATTACCGCAGACCGAGTTAAGAGACACCCCGTCTGGTCCTTCACTATAGTCCTGTTTTATAACCCTTGTTATCTCCCTTTGAAGAGTTATCATTCGTTTTGCGTACAACTTCCGGTGAGCAAAAGAACAAACAAGATGGCGTCTGGAAACAATGAAATCGGTGATCTGTGCAAATTTTTCAAAATTAGCTGTGTGTGAACTGAAAGACTTTCTTAGAGAAAGAGGGGGAATCGTCCGGAACTTATACTATGCGATAGAAAAGCTTGGTACACGGACATAAAGTGACATTAAATTGGACGACGAAGAAGACCGCATCAAACGCGAAGGAGAGTTGTTTGTAACGCCATTCGGGGAGAATCTTACAAAACCTAGCTCTATCTATATTCAGTTTACATTTTCCAAATACCGAAATGCAACCGCTTTGCTTCCTTACATATAGAGCATTGTGTCAACTAAAGGCAAATTGTCGGAGACCATTTTTAGTGGACATGATCTCAGTAGAAATGCATTTTTTTTTAAATAAAAGATGTTTCACCTGATCTAATGGGGAACATTCTTAACTTAAGTGAATTTCTTCAGTTAGAGATATGATTTTGTTGGAAAAGTGTGGACATATCCTAAGCTAGACACACTGAAAACAGACTTAATTTTTCAGATGTCAATATTTTGTTTGAAAATCCATCTATATGATGTCATTCTGTTTCAGAATACTGTCATGTACATGCATTTTAATTGAAAATTTATAAATACATAATAATTATAAAAAAAATAGTATTGCATTATATGTAACTACATTCAATACAGTCTCCCTGTGTAGACAAAAAAATTGTCATTACAAATTTTCAGCAGATGAAATCCTAGTGGTAAATTACATTTCTTCTTTTGTTAAGGAAATTCAATTTAAATGTCCTATCCGATACCTTGTTTTATGTTGATATTAACATTGTTTTCTCCTCTTTCTAATATAATATGACAAATACACAAATGCAGACATAACATGTCAATACATAGTAGACACAATCTTGTTTTGTGAATTTCATCTCTAATGGTTATCACATAATATACGAATTGACATAAAAATTGGGAAACATGGTCTTGTATAAGTCGGGTGCGGGAATAGCCGTACCACTACATTCTCGTACCGGGAATAGTCGAACCATATATGAATTATATATATTTCCATATTATTGACATAATTGCTGCCAGGCATTGCATCTATCGAACTGGAAAGCGTGCATTCTTGCTGTAACAAAACGGTTGCAATATACGCATAGGAAAGCCATTACAGTTTGGCTTGTCTGGAGAGACTGAATTTTCATCAGAATCGGACTCTATATAAATCTTATTTGACAAACTGTTGACATAAGACACAACTGCGAAGTGTTCGTTACTTACTAGTTCCCTCATATCTATGATTGACTAAAATTAATCGTAATTAACTTTGTTCTTTAATTGTCTTCCAATTAGCGGTCACCACTGACCGTGTGGCAGTCAGTTGTTTTATTGCGTTCATGCACTAGAGGTGTGACTGTAAATGACCTTTGTGCAAATTCGCTGCTGTTATTGTCACGTGATGGTCTTTGTTTCGATTTGCTCGCCTAAGTAACCTATTAATCGCAGCCATTGTTTTATACTTGAATAATAATAAATGCATCGATTATTCTTTTATCTGTTCGACATTGTCATAGATTATACATTTTCCATAAACAATTAAATCTTTGAGACGCTTTGGAGTTTAGATTATGCCGTGAATGATGCACACACAATTCCCCACCCACTTTTGAAACTTTGTTGTTTACGACGAATCTGCACGGTATAGGATTCTCCTTGGTGTATTTCCCTCTAGAATATGCTCTGAACAAAGTCGATCATTCTTCAGATTGCAAGTGGAAATTTGGCTCATTGTGAGTTCTTTAAAGTTGAAACAGATATATACATATGCGGGGTCTATATTTGGCCCGAAGACTCACCAGCGTATAATGTTGTAGATATTGATTTTTTTAATTACACGTAACGAATATTCGAATATCGTTTTGGGATTCGATTTACATCTCTATTATTCACCCATAACTTTGTTTCTTAAATATTATATGTAATAAATGTACAATAAAACATAGGGTATAGCGTGTATTAGGACAGAAAGTAACACCGGACCTAGTAGCGCAATCGGTAGAGCGTTGGCTCCAGATACATGAGACCCCGAGTTCGATCCCGGGGAAGTCATTAAAAATGGTAGTGGTATATAGGCGGGTCAATATATGAAAAAAATCCCCCAAACCCCCAAAAAATTGATACAAAAGGTTTCTCAATTGTTTTTGGTACCTTTAGGCATGCTAAATAACATACTAAAAATCTAGTACAATCTGACTTCCGGAAAAGGGTCATTTTCAAGATGGCGTCCAAGATGGCCGCCGAGAGCGTAAAATCGCTATATCTCAATTACTATTCAACCTAGAAAGGTGATTTTGATGTCTAACAATAGGTTTTCGGGGCCAAGGAATCCAAAGAAAGCAATGAAATTATCAGCAGTTAATTATATATTTATTTATTTTTTTTGGGGGGGTGGGGGTGGTCTTAATGTTCTACTTTTGATATACAGGTTATTTTATAAGGACACTAATTAATCGTACGCGTATTAATTTCTTTTTTTTCTTCCTGATCTCACCGAATGCGACACCAGGGTTGATCTGCTTTGGGAGTTGTCGTTCAACTTCAAACAGGCCACTCCAGGTTGGCAGGGGATGATGCACATTATTTACCAAGGAAACGATCATCCAGGCCAGTCTTCAATCAGGTACCTATCGATGATAGACATGCACTCCGGCGACAAGACATGTATCCTGTCAACATTGGAGTTCCTTTGTCGTCTTGGTTACAAGCACCATCTTGACCCAGTAGTCACATTCGGCCAGCCCCTATATTGGAAGGCACAAGAGATAGTCCTAGATTCACCGCCAGGAAGCCATCTTAAATCCATTGTTCTGTTGCTAGGAGGCTTCCACACCTTCATGAACCTGCTAGGAGCGATTGGTACACTGATGGAAGGCACGGGACTCAAGGAGATTCTTGGGACAGATTATGGTGAAAATTCTGTAGCCCATATGCTGACCGGCAAATCGGTTCAGAGAGCCTTCCGTGGCCATCTTCTTGTAGACAGATGTCTTAACCGTATGATTGTGTCAGAGATGGCAGATGGTAGTCCCGAATTCGCAGCAGCGGTTGAAGAGTCTGAAGGGATGTATAGTGCGCTGTTGAATGGTGAGGCAACATTACAAAATGTGTTAACATCAGAAAACCTGAGTCGAATAGATGAAGAGCTGGAGAAAAAGGAAGACAGAACTGAGTGCTAGGTCAAAAACAAGTGAGTTGTGGCTGAATTATCAAAACATGGTAAAAGTTGCTAGGTCACTGATGAAGGCAGATCGAACAGGTTCTTGGCTGATTCACCTACGTGCTGTTTCCGACTGCTTGCAGCTGGGCATTACAACTACTTGAAATCAGCATACTTCTATGTCCAAGAGATGGGCCAGCTTGACTTCAAACACCCAGACCTTTTCAGAAAGTTCGAAAAGGGCTTTCATGTCATCCGTCGGACCAACCAGTTGTGGGCAGGCCTTGTCTTGTCATCGAGACGACATTGATGAGGTCGTTGAAGACCACTGGAGGTATGACACACGGAGGGGGGATGTCTGAAGAACAGAGAGCCATCTGGACCATGTCAAGGCCCATAACATCGGAGTACAACATCGCAATGCAGGAGTTCACGAACCTGTCGTACTTGACATCTGAACAGCACAAAGACGTGACGGAGGCAAGGATGAAAAGTGATGCTACTGACCTGGAGGAGATCAGTGCAAAACTTGTTGCATGGTCACCTTTCTCGCCAGACTCTTCGCTAAGGAATGTTGTTACTGGTGTTGTGGCTGAGGAAGGTGTGAACGTGCACGAATATGAGTCTGTTGGATGCAAAATCATGCAGAAAATGATTGGACAGCCTGCATTCACATTCTCGTTGGACAAACATCAGCTATCAAGGTTGCTCCTGACCGAACCATTGACTCTGCACTCCTCTTTTAACGTTTCCTTGTGGTCTCCCAAACTGGAGAGCTATCATTGGAGGAAGTTATGCGTTACGAGCTCAGTCCTTTCCCTCCTGCCCTCTTTGAAGCCAGAAACGTCTTCCGAAAGGCTGATAAGCCACAACTTGCACAGGCGATCTGTGATCATGCACAGGATGCAATCCAAGATTCTGTACCAGAAACAGAGTATCATGTCCTTGATGGGGGTTCCTTGCTGCACCGAATATCATGGAAACAAGGAGAAAGCTATGGTGACATAGCGCAGTCATATGCTGACTTTACCATCCGACATTATGGTTCAGCTACGACCGTTGTCTTTGATGGCTATGATGAAGAGCCATCCATTAAAGACAACACGCATGAGAGAAGAGGACAAAATATTCATCCCATTGTCAGCTTTACAGCAGAGACAGAGTTCTCAGGCAAGAAGGAGGAGTTCCTGTCAAGAGATGTCAATAAACAGAGACTGATCCAGATGATAAGTGATGAACTGAGCGAAAGGGATGGCGCTGTGGTCAATGTACTCGGAGATGCTGATGTAGACATAGTAAAGGCAGCAGTGGAGGCATCTCGTCTACACACCACTACACTGATTGGAGAAGATACAGATCTCCTTGTCTTGCTCCTTTACTATGCACAGGGAGACACTATGGCTCTTTATTTCAAATCAGACAGAACCAAACCTGATGGCAGTTTTAAAGTGTATGACATCAACCGTCTAAAAGACATCCTCGGACATGATCTGTGTTCTCAGTTGCTGTTCATCCATGCCATGACTGGTTGCGACACGACTTCTCGGATTTTCGGTGTTGGCAAAAAGAGTGCTTTCCAGAAGCTTGTAAAAGGAGACCCTGTCCTTCAGTCTTGTGCCAATGCTTTTACCATCCCAAACCAGACCACACAGATTATCGAAGACCTTGGGTGCCAAGTGATGTCTTTCCTCTTTGGTGGCAAGCACGCAGATTCTTTTGAGACAATGCGATATAACATCTTCAGCAAGAAGGTTGTCTCTTCTTCGTCGTTTGTAACCCCGGAACGTCTGCCTCCAAGTGAATCTGCTACCAAACTTCACTGTCGCAGAGTGTACTACCAGATCATGGTTTGGATAGGAATGGAGGAGGGTATGGATGCCATGAACTAGGGGTGGAAGCTACTGGATAATCGGTTCGTCCCACTGATGTCAGGAATGAATGCTGCTCCAGACAGTCTCTTGAAGGTCATTCGCTGTAACTGCTCCACTGCCTGCAAGACCCTCCGCTGCTCATGTAGAAGATATGGACTGCCATGTACTACCGTCTGTGGACCGTGCCAACTTGAAGAATGTGACAATCAGCATAACAAGTTCCTTCCAGAGGAGTCAGATGATGAGGATGAACAGTGACTAAGTGTATACTACAATGTCCTAATGGGCTGGTAAACTTGGTTTATTGGATTACTGGATCACAATTTGTGCCATTCGTTTCAAACCTCTTATTTAGGTACTTTTGACGATTTCTGGGTGCTCGAAACCTAGATAGACACACAGAAAATATTGGATTTGTCAATAAATAATTAACTGAGGGTATCTGTACTAATTTAATGAGATTCCTTGAGCATCAAAACCTGGATCAGACACCAAAGCCACCTTTCTAGGTTGAATAGTAATTGAGGTACAGCCATCTTAAGCTCGTGGCAGCCATCTTGGAGGCCATCCTGAAAATAACACCTTTCCAGAAATCAGATTGCACTAGATCACCCCTCGTATGGTGTCAGAATCCAATGACAAAAGTTTTGAATCAAAAAGTAAACCAGACATCATAATTTATAATCATGTTTGAACACAACACTTGCTTAAAGCCATTTAAGTGAATGGGTGGCCATCTTTGGACGCCATCTTGGATTTGTGAATAAATAATTATCTGATGGTAATTTCATTGATTTCTTTGAATTCCTTGACCCCTAAAACCTATGGTTAGACACCAAAACCACCTTTCTAGGTTGAATAGTAATTGAGATATAGCGATTTTACGCTCTTGACGGCCATCTTGGACGCCATCTTGAAAATTACCCTTTTCCGGATGTCAGATCATACTAGATTTTTAGTATGTTATTAAGCATACCTAATGGTACCAGAATCCATTGAGAAACCTTTTGTATCAATTATTTTGGGGTTCAACGCCAATTTGATCCGTCTAATAGCTCCCTTGGTTGGCCCGGTGTTGGAATAATGTGACTGGTTCAAGAGGAGACGGTCTCCAGATAACTGAAATACTGTTGTTGGGACGATAAACGCAACAAACACACAAACAGGAAGGAACCCGTCAAATCATGTTTTTTTTTTTTGTGTGTGTGTGTGTGTGTGTGTGTGTGTGTGTGTGTGTGTGTGTGTGTGTGTGTGTGTGTGTGTGTGTGTGTGTGTGTGTATTTCATTTCTTTATTTTATCTTCGACAATCTTTGGACAAAGCCGTAACTCTTTTCAAAGACAGTTAACTGCTCCATATTATTAATTGCTCGCCACATGCTAAATGGCGAAAGGCGAGGTTGATAGCACTATTCAACAAACACATTATAAAGAACACGACTGCATGTTCTGTCAAGAAAAGCCGCATCTTTTGTCCGAGAAAGTGCTAAAACCTGTATTTGTAGAAAAGACTTCAGTGACTTTAATTGATGCCTAAATGACACCTTATTAAAAGAAATATCTGTAGACATAGCTGGTGAGAAATGACAGAATAATTTACATGGACAGTAATAGCAAAATAACTGACCACTAAATGGAATATAAGGCGATTCCTCAGTACCTTTTAATGCACTGGCAGTATAAAACACATTTTAATGTACATTTGTCTGAGGGCAATACACTGTGCGTATTTCATTTGTCCGCTTCAGTACACATTAAATATGTAACAAATAGTGCTGTCTAAGTGACTGCGGGAGAAATTGGACATAAAACTTAATAGTTTAGGCGAAACTAGTATATTACACTTCTGGGTGTATTGCAAAACTGGTTGTTACACTGCTTTCCAATGCGTTGTACATTTGCTTTTCCACGGACTAACTTTGACCATTATTTGCACACCCCTAATCGCATACAGTGTATAACTACAGTGTATAACTAAGACAGCCCTGTCGACCTTTTTTCAGCGCCTATTTTCCAACTGTGGAACAGCTGCTTTAAAATCATCAGCTAAAGAAATTGTCTGAACTGATGATTTAAGTCAACTCTCGTTATATCAAATTTCAAGGGACCGTAGAAAATAGTTTGAGATATCCGAAGTTTGAGTTATCCGAATTTAAGGATAGTTTATATAAATCTTAAAAATCTTACCTGCTACACGATGACTGGTAATGACTGAAATTCCTTGTTATATCTGCCACTGTAAACTAAGTTTCTGCAAGTTTGTGTGGTTTTGCATGTTTAAAGTGTTATTAGATTTTTTAAAATGTAATTTAATATTCTTCTTTTTATTGTAGGTTGTTGCGTCGTCGTAAGTGCATGGCCTAATTTTGAATAACATTTTATTTACAAGTTGAGAAGGCCGTGTCAACATTGTCTCAAAAACTGTTACAACAACAAGTACAAACTGAAACACTTTAATCAGCGTTAATTGATTAACAAAATTGTTGTTCATTAAATCAGCTAATTAAATAATAATCGATTAACGTCTTCTCTAAATTACGTGACATCCTGATTGCCGATAATTGGCGATAAAACTCGCGCCCAAATCTTCGCGAGTTTCACAGTAGGTGTGAAAATCACTATTGTTGCCGTTTTGCATCTTATAGCAATTTGAAGTTTGAGATAGACCAACTGATTTCAACAGTTTTATACGTGTGGGGACAAAGAACTTAGTTTGATATATCCGATAATTTGACACATCCGAATTTGAGTTAAGCGGAGTCGAACTATATAAAAACTATAGGGAAAAAACGGGACCGTAGAAAACAGTTTGACATAACCGGAAATTTGAGATAACCGATTTTGAGATAACGAGAGTTGACTGTATAAATACATAGCATAAGGAATGAATTTCATCATACTGATGTCCATGTTCTTCGAACGCATGTCGTCATGCAAAACAAATTAACCATTAAGCACTAGCAGATTTCATATGACGTTAGCAGGTTTTATATGGCGCTAGCAAGTTTCATGTGGCGCAAGCCCGCTTTATGAAGCGTTAGTCCGTTTTATGTGGCGCTAGCCCGCTTTATGAGGCGTTAACATGCTTCATGTTTCGTTAGCACGCTTCATGTGGCGCTAGCACGCTTCAGTTGGCACTAAAGGGATTCATGTGGGCTAGCACATTTCATTTGGCGATAGCACTCTTCATGTGGCATTAGCGCGCGCCAAGTGGGCGCTAGAAAGCTTCATGTGGCGCTAGCACGCTTCAGCTGGCTCTAAAAGGCATCATGTGGGCTAGCACGTTCCATTTGGCGATAGCACTCTTCATTTGGCGCTAGCACTCTTCAAGTGGTGTTAGCGTGCGCCAAGTGGGCGCTAGAAAGCTTCATGTGGCGCTAGCACGCTTGATGTGGCGCTGGCGCGCTTTATATGGCGCTAGCACTCTTTATTTAGCGCTAGGACGCTTCACTTGGCGCTAGAACGCTTCATGTGGCGCTAGCATCGCTTTCATGTGGGCCAGCTAGCTTCTTGTGGCGCTAGCGGGCTTCATATGGCGCTATCATATCAGTTCATTAAGTCCATGTGCATCAAGAGTGACTGTTTTACGACCTCTTCTACACGACCCTTCTGGGTTTAATAAACTAATCAAGTGTCCAAATGTGATATCACAGCATGGTGTTATCTTTTCGGCCTTGTCTTTAAAGAAGGTCATTTTAATCGTTTTATTTAAGACAAAATGAGACAAAATGAATAAACGTGTTATAAAGGACCGAGCGATTGCCTTGATACACAGCTTTCTTTATTAAAATTATGTTAAAACAAATGTTAACATATCCATCAACTTTGTAAATACATATATAAGGATGTAACTAAAGGGAATAAGATTCCCTCGGATTTGTGTTCTATCTTCGGACGTAACCGATTAGAAACAAAGTGGCAATCAATGGGGATAAATCGTTAATGTACTAGTTTAAATAAGAAACACACATAAGTCAGAGGCGGATCCAGAAAATGTTTGGGGTGGGGGTGGGGGTGGGGATATGAATCTAGATCCCTTCAACTTTAACGCAGTAAATAATAGATATAGATACACAGAATAGGACCCTAACTCCACAGCTCCTCTTTTTTCCCTGGTTGGTGGGGATGGATTGGATGGGGTTGGGGGTGAGGTGCATCCCCCAACCCCACCCTGGATCTATGCCTGACATAATCCATAAAGCTAAGGACAAAGCCAATAGTGCCGCACGGGTAGTTAACATTGTCGCCGAGGGTTATTTACAGGGTAACACGCTGTTGACTCGGGCAAAATGTATTGAATTTCACAACCACAGGCTTAGTGGATTTATACTCAGGTAGGCGTTTTTTCAGAGCAAGCTTTTTACAAAAATATATCTGAAACGTCAAACGACATCGTTTCGGTTGCAGAGTTTGAAGAACATCTTTTCTTCAAAACTCAGCTTTATATAAAATTTAGCACTCTATGTCTAGCTTTAAGTTTTATGATGATTGCTTTAGAAGGATATTATGATTTAAAAAGAAATGTCATGACAATGTTGACTATTCATTCCTTACCAGGTTTTGTTCAATCTATATTTTTCGTAATATAAAATGACGTCATTTGCTTGTGTTTTTATCATTATATTTGAACTCCTACATTTTCACTATATCTGTATGTGTTTCTATGTTCTTCAGGAACTTTAATTTACTTCGCGCGATAATGTACATAAAAGATAAAAATATGTGTTTCGCTGTCATACCAAAAAAGTCTGACAACATATTTCACTCTTAAACCTTTAATATGAGATTTTCCTCATGTTTAACATTCGTGACTACGTGATTACAGCAAATGCCCACGTGGCAGACACTTTGAACACACTACAATAGGCCACGTAAACGATCTATGTCTACTCTAATAGACCTTTACTCCCTCTAAGTTCGAACACGCTTCATGTCGTACGATGGTGGTTTATTTATATCCGGATTTTCCCACTTTTAACATAGACCTGACAGCCTGTATAGTATGTTGAAATGTGTATCGGACCATCCATAAATTCTCATCCTTGCCTAGTGTCGAACAAAGGTATATCCGGGGTGGACGCTTTTATAGCTAGAACTTACTATTGTAGGTACGACAGACAGTTAGGACTCTACTGACTTGGTATGTAGTACTTATTTATTATTTTCTTTAATATAATTTTCGGACCTCTTTGAGTGTACGCCAGTGTTCAATACGCGCACGATTGTCTCTCTGAATACCTATAACATAGCAATGTGATGTAATAGTTTTAAATGGTATAACTATTAGACTTTTGTAAAACACGTTGATGTTTTGCTGTATGGATTAATATTTGTTAGCGTGGTATGTTCAGTATAGGATGACTACGAGTCAACAGCTTGAATGGATAAACCTTAAACAAGCATAATAAAAATGAAATGAAAGTTGCATGCTCAGCGGGTCTAAAATTATACTGGGTAACAGCAACGTTATGCCGAAGGAAATAATTTCAAGTGCATAAATGTTTGTCACAAATATAGACAGACAAATACAATTAGTAGCATGTGACTATTATTGTCTACAAGTCACACTACTAAAGTTCATGTTAATAAAACTATATTCGCTTCGGCCAATTGTTTTACAACTAGTAAGTCACGATTGAGTTAGTAGACATTTGTACTAACGAGGCACTATCTATAGCTTTGCATTTTAAAGAAATAATTTCTTTCTATATTGATCTTGTTCGGGAGTATCGTGCTCGTTTCATTAAATATCTAAATAAATATAGCAATTCGTCATGTCTTATTGGTTTGTTTTGTTTGAATTTGATTTTGACAAAAATCGTTGCGACTATATTTGGAGCATTATAGCGATACCTAACTGTTCCTTGTAAAGGGAAATCCAAACTTAATGTCTGGGTAGAACCACCGGCGTACCAGCCGGTCAGCTGTAAGATCCTCCAACAGGAATATTTTCGCCAGGTGGTAATGGGGGCCTCTTTCTTTTGGGTAGCTTGCAGGAGTGATATGATGGGAAGGAGACTGCATATGACCGCGGTGGGAAATTCATTATTATTGTTTAATATCCGTTCAGCAGATTCGTGGTATGAGAGAACGTGCTGGTCTCGTTTAACCAACTGATAGTGTCGTAAATATCAAAGTGATATGAACTAAAAATATACTAGATCGTTGCCGGTTCATACAATGAACTAATAGCCTATGTCCTGTTGAAGTTCACACGGCAACTTAACACTAAGCCCTATTGTTGTCGACGATTCTAACAGCTACCCCATGCCGCCCCGCCCCACCCCTCCCCACCTCCCCACCCCCATACCTAAACTAGAAATTAACGTGGCAGCGATCGCAGATCGGTCTTTACATTAAACTCTGATAGTTCTTAAGGTATTGACGTGACTCTGTCAAGGTGAGGCGTCCTGCCCTATTGTTTACCTGCGTGACTACTGACTGTTTGCTCCCGGTCGTCACCACAAACCAGACACGGATAAAAACTCAATATATACCCCGTTAACCCACAGAATGTGTATTTATGTCGATAATGCCAATGTTCCAGTTTAGAATCATATGAGCGTAACGGTTGAATGAGCGTCTATTTCTGGGACGTTTGTGTATTGATCGCATGAGCTGTTGCTATATCGGATTTTTTTTTGTAGGTGTGATACTGATGATGTTAATATGTACATATCCGCTTATAAAAGTTAATGAGTGTATTTAAAAATTTAAGTTGTACGCATAACCTACTGCATAGTCTCGCGTCACATTCCTCCAGCTGGCCTGCAGCGCGCCGGTGGTTCTACCCAGACATTTGTCTATGGTATTCCTCCACCAATAATAGCTGGAAGCCGCTACAATGATCAGTGTTCTGACGCTGCCATGTAACAAAAATAAATAACCAAACAAGTTTCTATTAATAGTTGGAAGGTTGAGAGAATCTAACTGAGAACGATATTTTTTATATTAAATGTATTTTGCTTTCGATTGTATTTGACAGTCTTTTCAATATCAATATTGTATGTCGTGGGAACAACATTACCCATGCAAAAGATAGAAAGAAAAACTAAATTCAATAAGACATAAGAGTTATAGGTTGAGTGGATGTAGGAGAAAGATAATGGAGAAAAAAAGCAGGGATAAGGCAGTGGAGAGGAGGGATTAATTTGTTTGGTTTGCAGCTATTTATGCAGTTTGTTTTGTTTGAAATCAATATCTAAATAGAGATATACATGAATTCTTAAAGTCTAACTGTTACAGTGTATGACTAGGAAGCGATGTACAAATACAGTCAAGGAATATAAATTCTTCCAGATAGTGAAGTCGTACTTCAAATATTCAGGAAGGCAAACTTCAGACTATGTTTATTTTATCTTCCACCGTCCTACTGCGGCTGTGTTGTATAAACAAGCGACTGTGTTACTGATGTATCATTTATTACTTGAAATTTATGGATGTCTAGAAATAGCCTTTTTCACATTGCTGTGCTCCTCTTTAGCTGTCGTAATATGAATACATTTGTTAAACATAGCCTAAATACTGAATAAAGCAGCGAACAGTACTCAACGTTATACTTAGTTTCACGAAAGCTGGTTTGGTTATGTTTGTTTATTTAACTCTTCCATATTACGAAGATAATACATTCCTTTAAAAGTACATAGAACTTTGCAAATTTTTTATTGACCCCCCCCCCCCCCCCATCAAAATTGTGAATTCAACCCCCCCCTCCCACACCCCTAAAAAGTAAGAAAGAAGGAAATAATCACACAAAAAACAACAAAAAATCACGACGACAGCAACTACAACAGTACACGATGGAAATTTTACCTTACGTAAATAGATCACGTATTAGGAAGACGGTTTGGAAGTGCTTTCCAAATATCTTATTATACAAATTCTCATTCAGCAGTGTTCAGATGTACATGAAATGCAACTGAACGAACTGAGATAACACTTTCAAAGGCACTCAGTCAATTCGTCCTTTGCTAAGATCGTATATTTGTAAAGACATTTATCAAAACGAGAAAAGATTAATAGTTAATACCTCTCGCTACATTACTGTTGAGTATTCATATATAATACCGGCGTGTCTGATCTTTTTGTGATAAGTCGGTCACGGTAAAAGGTAGTATCCGATATTTTGTCTATATCAAATACAATTGATACAACCTTACCCTCGTGTTATGGAATTAAGGTGTAATTTCTGCTTAAACCAATGCCTTTAGTCTAGATAAAGTCGACTGTTCAAATGGTGGCATAGGTTCTGAATGTTTATTCTTTCCAAAGGTATAAATAAGAACGGATTTCTGCTAAAAATCAATTCTGACGTCAGAGTGAATTATCCGTATGATGATATAACGTGATCTAAAAAAAAACACAAAAAAACACAAGCACACATGGTTATCTTTTGTTTAAAAATAGCTAACTGTGTAGCGTGGCTCAGATAAGAAATACACGCTAGTAATGACGAGTGGG
Organism: Sinonovacula constricta; assembly: GCA_007844125.1. Classification (NCBI taxonomy): domain Eukaryota; kingdom Metazoa; phylum Mollusca; class Bivalvia; order Cardiida; family Solecurtidae; genus Sinonovacula; species Sinonovacula constricta. The sequence goes on along the minus strand of CM017571.1, from coordinate 35,905,589 downwards.
GTGTTATACTAAATAAATAGCGGAATCTTTTCTGGTTACAAATATTTATATGGGTGTGCAATAAGAAAAAAAATGGTCCAAGCTGCTAGATACCACCTTTAAACTGATTTCTATACTGTCGGATTACCATATATTATGGGAAGTATGATTATCGATCATTTGGGACGGGGTTAAAAGAACGGACGCCACTATTAGTACATGGCAAATGTTCGATATTATGACCGCATTATATAAAACTCGACATCTTTTCTTTCATAAAAACACATTTCATTGTCAATACAGCATTAAAATTGCAAATAGGGAACGGCATAAAAATAGTTTAAATATAGACGACGGAAGCTATTGTTTAACAGGTAATTATTTTTGCACTAGAGAAAATGTTTTCAACATAAGAGCACATAGTGGAGTGCTTTCCACTGGGAGTGGCCCTCACAACAACATCAAGCAGCATCCTTGACTGGAATCCATCATTGTTACTTCACAATTCACGTGCATTACCCTTTCTATGAAGACTGCTTGTTTTCTTTAAACGCACGTGTATTCATATCAATTGAATGTGCTTAAAGTTGGTATCCAATAGTTTGGTCCAAAATCTTTTTTCTCAAGTAACCAAATAAGTCATTGTTAACTGACAATGTCCTGTAAAATGCTATTCACTGATGCCATACTTTAGACGTAAGTATGAGTTTATGCAGACAGTATGCCCATATTTGTGACATGTATTTAATGTAGACAAACCGACTAATACCACAAAGTATGCCCATATTTGTGACATGTATTTAATGTAGACAAACCGACTAATACCACAAAGTATGCCCATATTTGTGACATGTATTTAATGTAGACAAACCGACTAATACCACAAAGTATGCCCATATTTGTGACATGTATTTAATATAGACAAACCGTTTAATTCCACATGAAAGAAGTGTTCATCACAGGCCTTTTTTTGTTCGCTATCCATGAAGAATGGGGGTACATTAACAAATTATGAGTACATAGAAAGATAAATGATACGTAGTCTGAAACAAAATAATTATTTATAGTTAAACACACTTTTGCTGTTTTCTAACCCACAAAACACTAACATTGTGTAAAGAAGCCCACGGTGAGAAAAAAGACGCCGACCTGTAACTTATCTAACTCCGTGGGTTCAAGTGTCAGCGTCCAAACTTTGGTCTAACTCCGTAGGTTCAAGCATCTTGCGTCCAAACTTTGGGAGGTCTTCCAGATTGCATGCGACGCGTCAATAATATCCGGATGTCGCTGTAATTAACAGGATAGGGTAACATTGCAGTTTTTTTGTTTTAGAAACCATGACGTCAGAGGTGAAGGTCAACAGCCCGAATGTTCGGTACACCCCGGAATGCATCGAAGCAGACTATGTGTACCAGAATGCTGACGTACGAAGGGACATCCGAGGTCAGATAATAGCCACGCCAACCGCCAAGAAATACACATTCAGAACACGCAGACAGGTAAAAGGAACGATAACTTCATCTTCATAAAATATTTGTGTTTCTATCTTTATTGTTCCTCAATAACAGTTGTTGTGCAGGGGCGAATCCAGATTTTATTTTATTTATTTATTATTTTTTTTTTGGGGGGGGGGGGGGGGGGTGGGATGGAGGTTTGAGGGGGTGTATGAATCAAAATCTATTCAACTTTATCGTTTTATTTTTAACATACATTTATGGTTTTTCACAACTCTGCTCTTTCACATGCTTGGTGGGAGGGGTATGCATTCCCACCCATACCCCTGGATCCATCCATGATGTTGTGGTACTTATTATAACTTGAGTAAAACGGACCCTGATATCCTCTCTAGAACATCTCAGACATGTCTGAAAATCTCAATCCGGAGCTCATTCGCATCATCGTCTAAATTTTAATATAGGATATATATATATATATATATATATATATATATATATATATATATATATATATATATATATATATATATATATATATATATATATATATATATATATATATATATATATATATATATATATAAGAAGAAGAAGAAGAAGAATTTTATTGCAAAAAAGACATTTGTCCATAGGCAATACAAGCATGTAATAACATATAAATATACACACAATTATTTCCAGTGACGGTCATTAAATTTCGGCTACAATATCAATACAAGTTTTAAATAGAATGTTGTTTACAATGTGATGTACAGCCTGACCTGCATGTCATGACCATCGGTTATGTCATATAGACAGAGAATCTAGACTCAGGACAACTGAGTAACTAATATGATAACACCACGGAATAACATCAAGACTGTGTTGTGTAACTTAATAATATGTTTGAATGCCGAGGGTCGCTTATGCAGGTCAGACTGTATATATACTAAAGTGTTTAACATTTATCAGATTGCTATAAAAATAGATAGATTTATGTGCAAATATGAGATATTGTATTAGTAGTACTATGCTAAATACGAAGGGGAGAGAAGTGTATACATATAGGAATAAGAACAGTATATGTATGTATACAAAGGCTTATGAAATTAAAAAATAAAATACTTGAACATCAATTGGTAAGTATCGTTAAAATAGATCTTAACTTCTAAAATAATATAAATGTTCACGTTTATTCATACTTTTGTAAATATAAGTTGACAGATTTTTTACAACTGTTGTATTTTTTGATTGTAACAATTCAATAAATTTTAAAATGTTTGGTCTTTTCCAAAAATATCTTTTAATATAATTTATTCTAAAATCATGATAAAGAGGACATTCCAAGAGGAAATGAAATTCGTCTTCTAAAATATATGTGGTTTCCTTATAGGTACCTAAGCTAGGCCTGATGTTGGTGGGTATTGGTGGCAACAATGGGTCGACCATCCTGGGCACGGTTCTAGCCAACAAACATCACATCTGCTGGAATACTAAGGAGGGACAACAGACACCGAACTACCTAGGTAACAAAACTTAGCATGATCTTCAATTGATTTAGTCAGATTTTCATTTTTATTTTACATACAACAGAAATTCAGTTTGATGATTAGGTCTACAGAACATGAATGAAAGCGGAAAAAAAATCAAATGCACTTTTAAACATTTTATCTGAGATTTAAGTTTACATCTTTTAGCAATGAACATGGACGAATACTGCATAAATTTAATGAGATTCTCAGAAAACATCTTGATAGAATGACCGACATATTACAGGCCAGTTGAAAGAGCAACTATTATGAACTCAGCATCCCCGTTTAGACTTGAACTAACGCGATGAAGGGCGTGAAAAAAACAAAACGAAAGCTATAACCGCCCGATCATGTGTCGTCCCTTAGTTATACGTGTATATATAACTGTTAGGGGCTTCACGTGCTGTCAACAACAAATTTGTATAGCCTCGCATAAATGTTCAGATAAAACGAACGATAAATTTGAAGAATGGTTAACTTTGAGTATATCCATTACTTATTATATGATTATTTTATGAGTACATGCGTATGCTTTTTTTTTTTGCAGGTTCAATAACCCAGGCAAGTACTGTTTGTCTTGGAACAGGAGAGGATGGCGAGGTTTATGTCCCTTTGAAAAGTCTTCTTCCGATGGTAGAGCCGAATGACATCGTAATTGACGGTATGTGAATAGGAGATGTTATCGAAATGTGGAAAACAATACAAAAACAGTACAACCGGACATGTGTGTTGTTTAATCATTCAGTTTTCATAGCAATGTTATTAGTATGTATTTATTATTTGTTCTATAAAATAATGTATCGCCTTTAAAGCAAAGATTTTATTAGACAATTTCAGACCACTTCGCGTATGCGTATAACCCTGAAGAACTATACACAATACCTTCTATTTATGTTTGTTTTTCTTTTTCTATTTTTCTTTTTCGTGTGTCAGTTTTACGTTGGCCACAATCAAACTGCATTTGTAAAAAAATCATTGCATTATCGAAATAGGAGACTAAAATTTAATGACGTATGTTCAAATGCGTCATAATGTAAAATTCTTTTATATTTTGTGCAGTCCATATAAGTTTGCTGTTGTTTACTTAGTTGTTGTATTTTTCTTCTTCAGGCTGGGATATTTCTGGTCTTAACATGGCTGACGCTATGGAGCGAGCTAAGGTGTTTGACTACAACCTCCAGGCACAGTTACGTCCCCTGATGGAGCATATAAAGCCACGCCCCTCCATATATATCCCCGAATTCATAGCTGCCAATCAAGAAGACCGTGCCGACAACATTCTTAGCGGTACAAAGCAGGAAATGGTGAACAGGATTCGTCAAGACATCCGTGACTTTAAGCAATCGAGCGGTGTTGACAAAGTTATTATTCTATGGACGGCGAACACAGAACGTTATTCTGACGTCTCGTTAGAGTTAAACGGCACAGCGGACAATCTCTTGACTTCAATCAGGAACGACGTCAGTGAAATTTCGCCGTCAACTTTATTCGCTGTAGCTTCCATTCTTGAAGGGGTAAGTTTAATGTCACTGTCTAATAGGTTCAATAGTACTTAATTTTTGTTAATGTTTGTTAATGTCTTTTCGTAAATATATCCCGCTTTGTCTGGTTCTTGTTTTAGGTGTTAATGGCAGTGCACAGCATGCGGTTTGTGTTTGGTTTTGTGTGGATGTTTATGAAATTGTGATATAAACACGCAGTTCAAATAAAAATCTTTGCAATGTAAAAAGAATCCACTATGTCCTGTAATATATTATGCTATAATAAAACATCACAGTATCTAACGCTTTACTAAATAAAAAACTTGATTTTCTCTCAGGTAACTTACATTAATGGCTCACCACAAAACACGTTTGTTCCGGGCTGTATTGAACTGGCTGAAAGAAAGAAGGTTTTCATTAGCCGGCGATGACTTCAAGTCTGGCCAGACCAAGCTCAAATCTGTTCTCGTGGATTTCCTCGTCAACGCCGGGATCAAACCGAGGTCAGTGGTCAGCTACAATCACCTTGGTAACAACGATGGAAAGAATCTCAGTGCACCCCAGACATTCCGCTCTAAAGAGGTAATTTTCCGATGATTGACAATTTCCCAGAGGTTCTTTGGTTGAATCATAGTACATGTGTAGCATTTTTTGTTGGTTTTTATATGCCTCGAAGTGACGCAAATACGGTTACTTTGACGACATTCTGCTTTCAATGATTTGCAAGCCAAACTGACACATATCTAGGAATAGCTACCCGCGTCCCTGGGTCAGCTGAATGATCTACTTAATTTGGAATCCCGATTGCAATTAGAACCCCGAAAAAATCTTATTAAAGCGATGATTATCGTCTCTAGGATAAGCAATTTTACTTCTTGAAAAGCAAAACCATCGGCAATATGGTTAACTTCAATAAACATTTTAATTGTCCAATTTATATAGACCAGACAAAATATGAATTTTCACTTTTTTATCCTCCCAGATCTCAAAGAGCAGTGTTGTTGACGACATGGTTGAGTCCAACAACATTCTGTACCCTGATGGCCACGGTCCAGACCATTGTGTCGTCATCAAGTATGTGCCTCATGTTGGTGACAGCAAGAGGGCTATGGACGAGTACTCGTCCGAGATCATGATGGGAGGGACCAACACGCTCGTCATCCACAACACGTGTGAGGACTCTCTGCTCGCCTCCCCGCTCATCATCGACCTGGTAGTCCTCGCGGAGCTCTTCGAGCGTATCCAGTATCGTACTGAGGAGAGTGACACGTTTGAAAGTTTTAACGCCGTCCTGTCGGTCTTGAGCTACATGTGTAAGGCACCTTTGGTCCCTCGGGGTACGCCGGTTGTAAACTCACTCTACCGACAGAAAAGTTGTATTGAAAACATTCTCCGCGCATGCGTAGGACTTGCACCAATCAATCACATGCTCCTAGAGTGGAAGCATGCGCATATTGCGGAAGTGAAAATGGTGCCGAAGAAATCATCCGGGCATTCTCGGCACTCGTCTGATGAAGCAGATAAATAACGATTGTGATAGCTCATAGTTATTGTCAGGTCATACATCTGGAAAGTCACAGATGACATAGATTATTTATGTAAAATGAATTCAACTAGGACAAGCAGACATATTGTAGACGTAACATGGGTGTGATTAAATAAATTTTAATAAGCTTTATTTCTGCAAAGTCGGTACGAAAATCATTACAAGCTGTACCGATTGGTCGATATAAATCAATTATACCTTTGAATGCAACTTATTTGAAGTCAATATTTGTGAATTGTGACGAAAGCTTAGTTTGCTGTTATCATTTTTATATGATATTTTGCTGTCATTATCATGCCATATTTGACAAACATTTATCATCAAAATATTCATATATTTTCATCGCTATCTGTTTTGTATTTATAAAAAGCAACATTAGTTTAACATAAAATTTGTTTAACGTGAATAAGCTATAAACATTTATTTTGACATATTGTGTAAAAACAAATATACATGTATCTCCATACAATATAAGAATATTAATTGTGTAGTTAATTTCAGTTATTATAATATTTTACAAATTATGTATGTATAAAATAATTATGTAATATAAAAATGTAAGGACTCATTTTTAATGAACACATCATATTTAAAATTAAAAATGTGATAAAATTTACTTATCAAAACAAACGACTTTTCCCGTTTATTCTCTCCAAATTTTACTTGTTGATTCGTGTAAGTTACAGACTAAATGGCACATGGTATGTTAACTCTGTTTAGACTCACATATTATGAAATAATCTTAAATAAAATTAGGATATATATATATATACTGCGTAAGCAAGGAATAAAAGTCAGAACTTAAGAAAGGAAGCTGCATACCTATTAATTTGAGTCTTACTGGTCGGTAATACTACAAAAAATCATTCTAAGTAGTTAAATGATTGACGTATCAATGAATTTAAATACCATAGAAGAAGAAAATCATCAAATGCTTTCTCTTATGTGTTTCGCTGGTATCACTAGACCTACAATTTATCGTAAAATGCAGAACTAAATGAATAACAAACCTGTGAATTAACTGCTCGAGCGCGCAAGAACCCAAACCCAACCCTGACTCCACAGTATAACGGTAAATGTGACGCAACCAGCAAAGGGGGAAAGCGAACTGCACTCCAGTGGTAAACTTTGATTACTGTAATAGAGCCAAACGGTCTTGGGTTCTCACTTAACTACAAAAAGGTGGCGTTATTATTTCAGATAGGATGGTTTTAAGTGTCTCAAAAATAAACTTTCTTTCCGAAGCAGTAAACAGCTCAGTGCTCGAAGCACTTCTGTTCATAAAGGAATATTAAACGCACTATGTGTTAATACTCATTTCTATCAAGTAATAATCAAACTAAATTTGTAAGTTAAAACACCAACACTTTATTTGTAATAGTTTGTATAAAATGAATGTTAGTTTTGCAAAGGAAGGAATTAATTATTAAGCTAAATACTTGGGCTGGATGCGGAGCTCATGACATGCAATCGAAACCCCTCAACTGCGATAGCAACATTTTGACCTATTCCGTATTTTTTAAGTGAAAATGCCGATGTGCTCCGATTGCATTGACTGCGTTAGAACGTTAAGAATAAAACATTGCAAGTAGTTCTTCAGAACTTAGATGTATTACAACACTAGTGTCCGACAGACGACATCTGTAAACCGCCATCTTAATGTTATCTCTTGACAAAGCAAAACATCGAACATGTGCCATAGACACGTCGCCAATATGAACGTAATTGTGTCGGTGCTTTGTAACATAAGCTTGTTTAAAGCGACTTAAAAACAGTTGCGTAAAATTTTAATTTTGCTATTTTCTTCAGAAAAGCTAAATTTTATGCACAATAGGATATTTACTTAAACACCGGGACTTAAGAATATCAGTTGAGAAAATAAAATACTAATTCTGAATAACATATTCCACACATTTGATTATTTTATAGTATACAGCACAAACATGCACAATATTACACCCACATATCTGTAAGCCAACCAAACGTATTAGTTGGGGAAATTAAGAGCCGCGAAGTTTTTACAATAGTTATGGTTGTTTTAGCACACCGGTTATGTTTCACTGTACTACAGTTACAACTGCCGTCTTGAAATCACCTGACAATAGTAGAGATCATGTTTGTGTTCAACTATATCAATGTCAATGTAACAATGATAGACACGATTTAAATGTAAGAGAATCAAAATAATTTATTTTTAAAATGCAAACATTCCTTAGACGTTATTGTTAGAATAAAGCTATAATGGTATTCTAATCTTTAATCCAAGGTTTTCAAACATTAGCGATGAAAGCTAGTATCAACGGCATATAAAGTGTTTAAGTGAACGTGAGGCGGTGTGTTTCGACTTGGTTCATTGCTTCTTTGTCTCGGCTACACTATTACTGCCAGCCCAGACCTTCACACGCGGATATGTTGAACATGGCGTTATAAGAGTGCGTCAGATTTCTCAGGTAAAGTGGTCTTTACTTGAAATTCTTCTTTAAACAACTGTTGTTTTCAGATTTTTGAAAAGTGGATTTGACATGAGATTATATCTTTTATTTCACTTCATTAATATTCCCTTGATTTTGTTAGCTCATTTTTATTCATATATAGGCAATCTAACTAGAACAGTTTTCGTATTGTAACTGTCAACTGCAGTTAAAGACTCATCTTTACAGTGGAGGCGGCACTAGATTTGCGCGGGTAAATCACCTTCTTCAACAAAAACAACAACAACAACGACAACAACAACAACTGAAATACACATTATTTTTACACAATACATTTAAGTATTTCAGTGTGGATTCATGTTTATTCATCTATCGCCTGAACAAAGTCGATCTTAATAAATTATATTACAATAGTTTTTGAAAGAAGAACCGATACGAAATTTTATACCAACTTGATTCTACCCAATCTTTCTTCTCTTTTCTGTTTTTCAGAGTAAATGATCTCCAACAACACTTGTTAGACACTTTAGGGGATATTCATGTATTCCCGTCAGAAGACATTTATTCTGATCGCCGTCACAATCATCGTGAGCACTATCATATTTTCTTTGAACAGGGCTGCGACAAACAACCTATTTACAGAGGAGGCGACATTGCATTCATTTGTCAAAAAATTAAATCTGGAAGAATCTAGGTTGCCCAATGTCACCAGCAGCCAAAGGAGAAATTGTTCGAAGATTATTCCGTGCATTGTGTGGATGTTGTGGGAGCAAGGCTGGCAGGAGTCGCCACCATTGCAGGCTGTATGTCGAGAATCATGGATACTCCGGAATCCAAACTATGAGATAAGAGCCCTGAACTTAACAGAGGCGGAGCTTTGATAAACCGCTCAGAGTTGTACCCCGATAAAGCTTAGAATACCTGCAGTCGACAACACATGGCAGACATCATCAGGTATGAGCTCCTGGCAAGATATGGAGGAATCTGGGCGGACGCCTCTTGCCATTGTAATGAACCGCTTGATAATTGGATCGACACTGTTTTGGCTCCACAGAACTTCTTTGTTTTCGAAAGAAACGATAGTCGACTAAAAACAGAAATGCGCCCATGGATCTCAACTTGGTTTGTTGCATCATCGAAAGACTCACCTCAGCTGAAAGCATGGGTGAACGCAGTTCGAGACTTCTGGAGACAGACCCCATATCCAAACAAACGTTTTGGCTACTTTTGGCCAAATATTCTCTACGCGAAGATATATCGGGATAGTGCAGATTTCAGAACATACCACGAGAACATGTACCATATTGACGCCGATGGTCCACATTGCCTTGGCAGACTGGACAGGGTGCCCATTGTGTATAAACTTAAGGTTTGCGGATCAATAAAAGATAGGATTGTAGAAACGTTTCTTAATGGCACATATCATGTTTAATAATATGCTTTTACAAGCTTCATGCTGTAGATTATACATTTATTGCGTTGACTTTCCGTTATCGCTAAACACTTGAGTATGTATTTTTCGACTTAATTTGATCCGGTATGTAAGTTGTTTGGTTTTGTAGTTTTATTGCCGATGATGATACAGAATATGAATGGTGAATGTTAGCATTTGTTGTTTGTTATATTTGATAATACTCAGAGTTTCCTTATTATAACAGGAGGTCCAGTTAAAGGTGGTATCCAGCCGTTTTTCCTGCACAAAGTACAACTAACAAAACCTTACTCCTGATTGGCAGATTTGTGGATAATTTCTGCAAAAATTCATGCTTTGGTCTAAATTAAGACGATTTTCAAAGCTGCCTCAATTATTAGACAGTAAAGCTCGTGAAAAATTCGTTCTGCATTTTCATTTTTTTTCCAAATCTATTAAAGCACGATGGGGATTTCTGTCTACTATAGACCCCGACGTCAGAGTGAATTACGCGGATGATCATAAAATGTAATCTCAAAAGTTATCACGTGGTTTGTTTAGTTTTAAAGAAGCTTACTGTTCGGTATGGCTTAGAATGGAAATACATGCTTGTAGTCTCACATGTGGTGTTAGGCTCTGCTGTTCACACAGATGTAGAACATCAGTAAATAGCATTTCGTGGAACCTGTTCGGGTTACAATAATTTATAGGGATGTTTGAAAGAAACAAATTAAGTAACAACTGTTGTATGCCACATTTGCATGTCCAAGTTGTGAAAAGAAACTGTCCATGAATTATTATAATTATTATTTTTATTATTATTGTTGTTATTATTATTATTATTATTATTATTATTATTATTATTATTATTATTATTATTATTATTTATTCTTCTTCTTATCATTATGATAATTACATGTATTATTATTATTATTATTATTATTATTATTATTATTATTATTATTATTATTATTATTATTATTATTATTATTATTATTATTATTATTATTATTATTATTATATTTACATCCTAAGATAATAACGCCGTGCATGAGTATATGATAAACAGTGAGGGATCGGTTACAGAAAGATGACTGCATCACGCAAAAACGCCATCTGGCAACCGAAGAGTAAAAAGAGTTGTTGTAGACCGCAACCATACAAAAGAAACAACAATAAACAACAACAACAACATGCTTTGAGTTTCCTTTAGATACATGTGTAGACAACTATGACAACTGTCATTTGTAACTCTCCTTTAATATTTCCACGTACTGTTCCCAACACGTGTCTTCTAGCGACCGATACTTTACGAAAGGAAATAATCCCTATCCGATCCAGGTGCACGACTTTGTCTTTCCGGACATTAATGCATGGTATCTGTTCCCGGATGAGATGGGCGGACATCTTGGGTTGGACGTTGTCGAGTCAGAAGTCCCTTTTTGTTGCCAACCACCCGCGTGATACCTAATGAGACAGGAACATGTTTATTAGAGTAAACAATACAATCTATGCTTGTTCGGTAAGCATTCGCTGAGTGGTTGTTTATAATATAACATAATGAAATTTGAACAGTGGGATTAGAAACATATTTAAGGCTGACACTGAGCTCTTTTTGTGAGCATTGCTCACCATTACCAGATTCTGCATGGATTATATGTTAAGTGAGTGAGTCAGTGAACGACATTCAAGATATTGTTGTAATAAAATATCAATAAAATATCAACAAATGTCCAAATGATGCAAACAAAGTGATAATCAAATAAAGTCCAATATCTTGCATATCTTTTTGCTATTTCATTTACTGATATATAGAAAACTCCTTTAACGTTAAAATAGATTTAATTTTGATTGTTTCTCATAAGCAGATTTGATTCAATTTGATTTGTAAAACTCGCAATGAGAGTTTTTGAGAGACATTGTTTATGAATATTTTATGATTAAATGCTGAAATAAAGCATTAAATCGTCTTATCTAGTATCAAGACAGTTTTGAAACGGGCAATAAAAGGGAGATAAACCAGTATTATTGTACATGTTCAACGCTTCCTCCCCGAGTATCTAGACCCGGAAAAAGAAATTGGGTTCGATGTCAGCAGAGCGTACGATATATTTAAAATAAATATACGCAACAATACCATTAAGTACCACGAAGCATTTCCCCCCATACTTTTTATTCCGTATCTTCAAAGGTATATAATAGATGTCTTAATTAAATGACGGTTCATTTCAAATATGGTAAATTGTAATAAGTACTTTGGAATGTCAAAACTCTATGTGGCTCTGAATTTCTCCCTGCATAGTGTTTGTGTGCATTTACTTACAACACATACTCATTATGAACTGCTGGAAAATACCTTTTTATAATTTTACATTTTATATTCATAACCTGTGAGTTCCGATGCAAAACGTTTGTGAAAATAAGTATTTACTGAGTGTTCATACATTACCTTGGATAGTCATGAAGTCGGCAAAGTTCCACACCATCTCGCCGACAAAGAACTCCTTACGTAACACATCGAACCCTTTATGGTATTCCGTCAGAAAATCCACTTGGTACTCCTCGGTGAAAACAAAACTGGGTTCCTGACAGAAAAAAAAATCGAAAAAAAAAACACACATTATATTTCGTTTTGCTTGGTAATAATGTTAACAGATGATAAAAATTACAGATGTACAGTATCTATGCGCTTCTGACATTAAAATAATAATTAAAATAAAACTACTGGCATATATTTCACTGCTATTCACATCAATGTAATTTAGAAGTATAAAATATTAATAATGATTAGCAAAGTTAAACACTACAACGTTTGGAACTTTGGGCGATGTTCTTAATATAACACAGAGCCACTTACGATAGTCTGTGTTTTACATGGTCAATGTACTTGAAATCTGACCATAGACCGGAATCCATGCATTATGTTTGAATAACAGTATGACAATTAGTCCATAGACGTTGGTTAATATATAACGTGTTTTTAATTTATAAAGTAGTAAATAATTCACCCCTTTTTGTAAATAAGTAAATATGCATCTGCTGCTCCAATGCATGTGTTGACTGTCTTTTTACAAGCTTTTGATGCGTGTTGTTTGTTTTGTAAATGTCACTACCTGATGAAATCCGGCGACTGTGTCCGCGCCATACTCAGTAAGGATGACCGGAAGTTTGAAAGTGGAATGGTATCCGCGCATGTCCTCTATAAGCTGTAGTTGTATCACCTCTGTGTGCCCAACGTCCGAGTACCAAGCCATAATACTTGTTTACCATGACTATGTCGACGTACTGAAGCTGAAAGTGACGTCATATTAGAATTTTATAGTTGTTATAAGATAATAAGAAGCATCTATAAAAAGGTGTAGCGGCGTAAGTGATGATTTTACATGTATTAGCCAATTTTATTGCTATTTTTGCAGAAAATAAGCTTGCCAGAACCGAAACACTACATGCTTGTCACCTGCAAATGTACACTTACAATACTGCCTTGTGTGAATTGTCTACGAACTAGACATTTGACACATTGAATACCCATTAATGACCCAACCACTTTCCAATAAATGCTACCCTGGACATGAGGGTGTTTATATTTATATGTGTGTGTGTGCGTGCGTGCGTGCGTGCGTGGTGTGTGTGTGTGTGTGTGTGTGTGTGTGTGTGTGTGTGTGTGTGTGTGTGTGTTGGGGTCCGTGGCTTTGTATAAGGACTTTATAAGGTATATGGTGTTATCTGGGATTTCTACCAGCCAGAGTCACTTTGATATTCGTCTGGGCTGACTCGGCGTCAGCATTTGTAAGTACTGTAAAAAGTGACGATCGGCGGGTAAGGCCAAGATCCCAAATCTCCACACATCGATCAACGCTTAAATTTGCATGTCATTATTCTGTTCTGAGTTTTCATGTAAGTTAATCACACGAAAATGTAATTTGTTTTGTTGTTTTTTTTGTGATAAAAAACTTTCTATAGTAATATTCACCTATTTTTTATAAATTTCATTCCGCTTGAGAACGAATTCAGTGTAATTGGGAACTTTGTGAATATATAATTGGACCTTTACTTCAGGAATACACTTAATATTTTTGGCTTAATGTTTAAAGTCGTAGTATGTTCAATACTATGATAACATTAATTGGACATTTTGTTTACTACTTCCATGAAAGAAAAAGTCGCCTTTGATAATGCAGCATAATGGTTTTCTTATCAATAGTACGAGCACTCTTACCGCCACATCCTTATTGTACATCTGGTTGCAGACAAAAGACACAGGACGATGGGAATCCAGAGATTTTACGTGGTCGATAACAGCTCTGTGCAGAAAGAAAGCATTTTAACCTATTGTCAAACTTTCTGATTTCTTTTTAATCAGTATTTCGAATTTGTTTTGGTACAGCGAATGATAAATTTGATTTGTTTAACTGTTTAATAAGCATCATTTATAGGGAATAAATAAAAGACAGGTTGCCTATGTCGTCATCTATTGCACGTAGGTTTGCTAACTACTTACTTCTCTAAAGATTGTATGTTTGGGAACCATGTCGTTTATTTCATTTGTTTTATTTGCTTTTCCTAAAAAAACAACTGGAAACTATTGTCGTCAAATAAAGATGTACGTTCATCAAGACTACATACTGTTATTGTGTCAGGACAGTAATTTTAAAGCACGAAAGAAATACAATTGCACATTTCTTAGAATATACCCAATAAGTAATAGAATACGACTCATCTTCCCATTTAATGGATCAGATTCATTTGTAATTCTTTATTTTATTTAACTGTTATGATAACGTTTTCCCTTAGCAATGCAGATGGGAATATTCGACGCCCTCGGATTCGAAACTATTCCCAAATCACAAATGTTCATGCGAGAATGTCTTCCATCTGACATGCCGCTCTTCTTTTTTCCAACACAGATATTGTTAGTAATAATGATTTGCCTATATAGCGACCATTATGTTGTCATTGCGATATATAATCAATAAATACATTGTCTGCAGGCGCTTACTTAAAGTATGGCCCAGCTTTCGGTTTGTTAGTGGAGGGTTCGTTTGCCACCGACCAGATGATGACGGAAGGGCGGTTTTTATCGCGTTGATACATCTCGGACATCACAGACATGTGGTGCTGGAGTGATTGATTACTGAAGTTGTCCGCACCCGAGCTGTGGAACAAAGAGAAAACATCTTATGATCATAATGAAGTATCTACACATCACCTACAATTCGGACAAAACATTGCTTATAGATGGAATATGGTGCACAAGTGGTTTAACTTAGTTACTTGGTATTCTTCATCCACAAATGGGGGCGATAGTAGCGTAGTGGTTGAGCCGCCAAATTGTAACTCTCCTGACTGCTTAGCGTCTCTCTACGTGGGTTCTAGTCCTGTTCGGGGCGAAGGACTTAATGTGTGTAGGTCTTCGATGTATGTTTACGATCTGCAGTAAACCAGTGGTTCTATCCAGACATTTGTCTGGCGTCTTTCCCCACTAAAAATAGCTGGACGTTGCTATAGTGAACTGATCATAGTTGGTCGCCGAGTTGTATTAAAAAACAACAACAAACAACAAAATCAAAAACAATCATCAACAAACGATATGTGAATGTCATATTTATAGTGAAGATTGCGTCAGTGTAACTGCTAACCATGTACAAGAAATCATTGTAAACGTATGATGGTTACATCGGCCGATTTTTCTTGCGAATTTTCGATTTTTTAAAACTATGTAAATACTTCTTGCTACACGTCCGCAATGTCACATTTGGAAATAAATTAGTCAACTAGTCTTCAATTGCCGTGCAAGCATTAATAAACGTTAAACGGGGCAGCTTGAAATGATATGATGTGCCTACGTTGTACCTCAAATCAATATCTAATTCCTTGCTCCGTCTAGCCCGATCCTTCTGTTTCTGTATAAGTCTTGTCAAGTTTTTACAACGTTTGCTATGTCTTGTCTGACAATGCTCTCGTTCTAGCTGCTGAAGCTTCTTTAACCGTTCTGCCATTTTCTTATTTTTCATCTTATTAATGCGTGTCTTCCGCGCAGGGCTTTATCTTCTGGGTCTTGTAATGTTTCTTTGCTACCCGCATTGACCTTAAAAATAATTGTAGCAAAGTCTACTCCCTTTGTATTGCTGTTTTAATTTTGTTTACATTCTTTCGTCAGGTGATTATTTGAAAGAATTGGGTTTAATTAACTTTTGACAATATGTGCTATTAAACTTAAAGGTGGCATCTGACAATTTGACTAATTACTTTTTTAAATCTATAAATATGCACTATGTTGGTATCTGCTTGAAACGGATATCGACGTCAGAGCTGATTACCCGGATGATGATATAACCTGACCTGACAAATAAGCTTTCACGTGGTATTCTTAGTTGAAAAATAGCTATCACTGCAGTGTGGCACAGATAGGGATATAAGTATGCAGTGACAATCGGGATATATGCTTCACTGTCAATCAGCAGCATTTTGCCCGACCATTTACGGTAAAAATGAATTATTTGGTTCTGTGAGAAAATAATTATTTCAAACTGTCGGATACCACCTTTAAGTTCTAGCTCAACTTTAGGCTCTGTGCTTCGTTTCCACATGTGTAAATAATTGTCGACATTTAGGTCTTGCTACCCAATATGACGTGTCTGTAATAGGTGTGATGTTTTATAACAATCTTGCGGTTTTATATTGGAGGGAAGTTAAATAAACTTGCAAGTTGAATGTCTTTAGCTAATCGATCAGGCTAAAGAAAATAGTCTAAAGCCAAAACATACAGCTTCCGCAACCTACACAGCATCTTCACTCTATATTACTTAGTCTACAGTAATATGCCTATGTATATAGCTGTGAGAAAATAACGTCAGCATGAATTAGTTCATGCTTCATGCGTAGAGGTCCGCAAATAGACCTACTTGCCGATGCCGACCCCCGGACTTTCATCAATGACCACGAAGCCCTGTCGGTCCGCCTGATCCATGATCTCCTCGGCGTACGGATAGTGGGAGGTCCGGAAACAATTAACTCCCAACCATTTCATCATCTCAAAGTCACGGGCGATCAACGGGTAGTCTAGGCCTTTACCACGTATCTAGAATAAATTCAAGAAAACAAATCCACATATCGTAACCCCTGAGTTTGCAAAGTGCAAGTTTTGGCGGGTGAAATTCAACTAACTACATCATACAACCAACATTATATCTTGCATAGTTCGACTCTATATCAAAACCATATGACAATGTTTTGATTGGTTTATTGTTACATTGCACCTACACAGGTATGGTCATATTGCCAACTTCCAGCTAGTTATTGCTAGAGAAAGGCCCCTGACCTACGTCTGGGTATGGGTAGAACCATTGGCTCACCGCAGGTTAGCTGGAAAACCTTCCAACATGAAAGTTATCGACCCGACCTGAACTTGAACCCACGTGGTGAGGAGTTACAAGTCGGCGAACCTAACTTGTTCGGCCACGAGCGCCCAAAGCAAATGATAGCGTCTAAAGTTGACTATTTGCATACAAACAAGCAGGAAAATTATGTTTTTCCCAGTAGGCTTATGCGTAATACAGTGTTTACGATTTAAGCGACATAACGTACTTTCAAGCTTGAAGCCGTTTACAGCAATTATAGACTATTATCTGGCTAAACCGCGTTTTAACTAAACTGGACTCCTCCTTTTATTCTCACAATAAAGACAACCAAGTTCAGTTACATATCTGGAAACAAAAAGCAACATCACGGAAAATGATTATTAACTCTCCCCTACGTACCATGCAGTGAAACATTTGAGTTTTGAGTACGACCTTGACTTTTGGTCAAGCAATCCGGTTCTTCACGTGTACTCTGCTTTTCAACATAGACATGAATGTGCCAAGTAACTTCCTTCTATCATCGTGAAATAAGAGCAAGAAAAGCAAATGTTCAGCAAAATAACACCAATAAGCAAAGAGAACATATAACATATGCTGGCAATGTATCTATTTTTGGAAATGTACCTACATCTGAGTCCTCGTGTTTGGCGACCCCATGGCAGTAAAAGGGTTGGTCATTTATAAGGAGTTTTGTCTTGGTCACCGTCACAGTGCGGACACCGAAATGTTGACGGTACACATCTGGCTGGCCCCCACTGCTTGGATTCAATGTCACCTGGTAGTAGAAATGTAATATTTAGTCGTCCAGTTATATACATGTATCCCTGAAACCTAATCTGGAGTAGTTTATTTAAAAGAAATAATAATTTGATATTCTCTGATATCTATTAAAAATTCTCACAGAAGCACGATGGGACAGCAGCGTTTTAACGCTCTGATGCTACTGTTCTGTCACCGTAACATTAATTTAGACATTGGTCAAATCATTGATAGTTAAGCAAGGAAATTTCCTCGGCGAATGCTTCTCATGGACCCGTTGTCAGAATTAAAATATGACTTGTCTTTGTTTTGCAGTTCTGAAACCATATTGCTTATATTTGCCCACCATGTAAATTTTGTTAATATATAGTATCGAAATATTGAATATTCAAAACGTCTCCAAACTATGGCGAAACAAACTTAGGAATGTATGAAAATAAATGATATTAGCAAGCATTTATCAATGTTGGTAGCACTGGTTGACAAAATGATTAACAATTCACACTACCCCCGCTCCGAAACCAGAAATCTTGGATCCGCCACTGTAACTTAGAAGTAAAGAACAAATCTCTGTTAGGGAATTGATTCTGTGACAAAGAAAACCACGTATACTTTAGATCAGCTGGAAATCATTGAGAGGGGTTGACCACGTATGCAAATCAAAAACCTCGTAATGATAAACACCTAATACCTTTAAAGTATAGAGATATGCGGGTGACTCTGGTTTCATCGTATAAGGCCACCACAATTTCACTTCCGGGATAGGTCAATGTTCCTTCCATAGATTCACCCATGGCAACCACCTTACCCACGTTGTCAAGCACCTCTACCTTTACCATGGCGTCAGATTCATGACCGTCCGGGTAGATAACATATTTTACTAATCCTGGAAAGAAATAGTTTGTAGGAGCATTTACTTGCGTCATTGGCATTATGGCATCAAATGCGGGATTTGCATTTTCGTTTGTATATCCATGTTCCAAAATGGTTTGACAAACGAATGTGGTTATATTTCAAATTTACGTAATACACATGCAAGAAACCAAAATGTTACAACATGCAAGAATCAAAATGTTACAACACCCGACAGAGTTAAAGGATGTACGTAGACAGTGAGCAGCCGGAAGCATCATAATTAAAACCAAAGCGGTATTCCGAATGTGACGTCAGATGCAAAATGGTATACCGGATATGACGTCGGGTACAAAATGGTATACCGAATGAGTCGTTATATGCAAACTTCAGTATTTTTGCTTTTCGACCATATTTTATTAATTTCCAAAACTGTGATGACTACCACTCTTTCGGAGATAAGTAACCCGTCCAAACTTGTTTAATCCTCTGGCTACATTCCGTTGTAATGGCGTGTATAATTTCGATGATGTGTCTTTTAATACAGAATTCAGTGAGGTAGTTTAAACACGATTTACTTAGAACAAAATAAATATATGCTGAGATTTAGTTTTTACAAACATTAATTAGGGACTCATGCGCACTCGTCTGTTTTTGTAAACGGATCACGGTTTGCAAACTGGTCAATGATCTCAGGAAAGGATCCTTGGGATGAGGTAAGCTTAAAAATACTAAGCTTTTAAAGTAAATTTTGTCTGTTGACTGCTTAGGTCCTGTAGGGTCCCCTTATTGTGCCTATAAATCTAGTATTCACCGCGATAAAGTTGAATGAATATTGATTTACACCCACACCCACACACACACCACACTAAAATTGTCTGGATCCGTCCCTGAAATAACTTATTTTAGTCTACGACTTCCGTGTGACATTTTGTGCAAGACAGTAAAACTTTTGTTTTAAGATAACATTGTCGAAAACTTATAAGTGCCAGTTCTATGTTGTCATGTTATACCATTAGTTCCATCAATGTTTGTTGTTATGTCAATGTCTTCAATATATAGAGAGGGTGTGGTATACAGAGTCACGTGACGGTGTATCCCGGCATAGTTGAAGAAATCCATCTGTAGATTCTGTACGAAGTAGCCTGGCGGATATCTGGAAGAAAATAGCGGCTTGCATATAAATTGTGAAATGAAGCTAAATACAGTTCAACAAAAATACTCTGGTGCAATTAGTTATATATATATATATATATATTAAATACAAGCGCCACATTTTAGTGTTAACCATCTGATGGTAATGCCAAGGATGGAGTGTGTAAAGAGGCATGTAATATCTAACACATGAAAACAGAAGAAAAAGCAATGTTTTGAAAATGAACTCGGCTTGGCGATATAAACAGTTCAGAGCATTTGAATTTACTACTTACTGAATACTACCTTTCACAGTTTTTTTTTTACAAAAATGACAGACAGCTCTAATGAATACAACACCTCATATTGAAGACAATGCAATAAATAGGCTTGAATTGCACTCAGCTACTTTGTGATTGGGGTTTATCGGTTGGAAAACAGCTAAATTCACCTTTTTCGTCTGCCTTTATTTTGGGAACGCTTATATCATATTTTGAAAAAGATTTTTGTCTTTTGTATATCTTTTACACAAATTTACCAATTTTTACAAATCTAGTACAACCTGACTAAAGCACACGAGAAGCTACACTAGGATCTGACACCAACGTATTACGGGTCATCTTCTAGGTGACTTTTTATTATACATATATCTTTAGTCTGAAAAGAGCGACATTTATATGTTTAAGAGTTAAGAATTTTTTTAAACTATTTTTTTTTATTTTGCCAAAATTGTGCATACATATGCCCTTATAGGAAAAAATAGCTTTACTTGTCCGATTCTGCACAGTGTTCATTAAACTTGTTCTGATATAAAACGTTTATGGAAATTACAGAAACATAAATATCACAAATCCTATTTTCAAACTTTGAAACCAGACGTCACCTCTTGCTATCTGTTTGGTACTGTATGGTTCCAGGTGGAAGGGTAGTGGGTGTCAGGGTGTTGTTGACGGCCACGGTTATTCTATTTACCGCAGACTGCTGCAAAGAACCACTCACTTCCGCTTCAAAAGGAAGATGGCCACCCTCATGACGTTTTACTTCCTTGCCATTTATCCACTGTATTGAAGAAAAAAGCGATGGGCCTTTAATGTATCAGATTTATCATCTGTTAGTAGTACTTTCTTTTCTTACTTCGGTTTATGACAATGGATTTGAAAACTCTCACGCATTTATTTTTGTTACTAAATTCATATTCGCCAATTTTGCAATCGGAACACCTCGCCCTTTTGCTAGCGAATCTATCTTAGAAACGTCTGAGGTGTTCCGAAGTATTGCTTTGCTCTCATAAAGCCGTTTTTATAAAAGCTGAGGGAAGTACATTTTAGAGTTTGAACGTTTATCAGATATGAAAATACTTTATACTTACGACTATTGTATTATAATGCGCACTGTCAATGCGCAACACGATTCTATCACCATACCATTTCCGGTCTATATAGAATTCTCGATCGTACCACGCCCAGCCCACGAAGTCCCTTAATGATTTGTTGTTTGTGATGTCATTGTAGCTAGACGGCACCGGCATGGGAATGACGACTGTATTCTGCAAGTAAGAGGGTGTGGTGAAAGATTTGCTTTTTTTAAATTTAACAACTCGTATATATAGTATTCCTATTTTCCTATTAGATATATTTATTGTCACCGCGCATAAGGGCGGTATCTATATGTAATCGTTCCTAGAAAAGAAATCAAATTTGAGTTCTAATTTAGTATAAAATGTAGTTACATTATAGTCTATGACTTGAAATTGTTTAAGAACCATACTAGTATGCATATGTTTTAGTTGTGTAAATGGCATCTTACGACAATGTAATATGAACACGTCTAAGAAAAATTATGCTCTGTTCGGCTGTTCGGTTGTTTGTATTCGGATCTTTCTCTCCCCACCCCCTCGTAATCAAACCACAGACTGTTTGACGTATTTTTTCGTAGAATTGAAACATATTACGTCATCATTTCGTTTTATTACACGTTTGGTTGTATCGCTTTACATATAGACTATGCCTTTTTCAAATTAATTGTATTGTCACGTGACCGCCTGTCATTCAATGCCTGGCATAACGGCCACAGTACAACCAATCGCTCTGCAGGAATTCAATTCTTATGCTGCAAATAGTAAGCAGTATAGAATGTTAAATACATGGAACTATAAAGTTTTTGTCTCGATTACACATGTCTTCAAATATGTTGGTTTTATATTAGATAAGGCGATGTGTTGTTTGCTCATTGCTCCAAGTTGTAGGTAAGCTATTTCAGTATGACTCTTTCGCTATATACCGAAGATTAATGTAAATCCAGCCAATAGAATGTTGCTGTAAACTATACACATTACTCAACGTTGTTAGAAATTATATCATGTATAAATATACGTTCTTAATAGTTATATTTCACCCTAAGTCATTCAGTAATACGATAACAACAAAGTTACCCGAAACAACCCGCTTTATCTTTGATGTTCATATTTTTCTAATTGTGGCCATGGGGTATCTGTAGCTGTTGTATTTAATTTTGAATTTAATTGATAGCTTTTCAATTACGGATTTAAACTAATTAATTTATGAACAACACACACAATTCAACTATTGAATTGTCAATTGTAATCAGACATCACCATCATTATGTTGAAGCACTATTTTGTACGCTGGAGAAATTTTATGAAAGATATATTACTTCTCATATTTACAGAAACAAGTGCGTTTATTAATACGTAAAAATCAAGCTAAATGTTATTAACTGTGAGCACATTACCATAAGATATTTATGGTAAATTGCAAACAGTATTAGTTAACAATTAAAAAAGAGAAAATGTTGTTTAAATTACTTAAACTGGACCTTTATTCGACATTAGCTTGTTAAATAATAAAACGGTCCTATCTCTTAGTGGTAAACATTTTATTTGTAATCATTCAACTTTTCCATGAACTATTACGTAAATAGACGCACGCGACGATTAACTGGCCTGCTGATGGCTGGAATTCCCTATTTTCAGAATGAAAGAAATGGCTTAGTTATCTCCCTTATGGGAAGATATTTTCGTAAACGTAATATCAGAAGTATAATAAATTTTGTTTTTAATTTGCATATTTATTTTTTTTAGAAAAGCGCTCAACCCTTTTAATTATTCTTTTTTCAATCAATAAAATTCCATTTCATGCGCATGCTTCAGCCTTAGGTGTTTGCCAAAAGTTTAAAAATTGGAAAAAATCTTGTCTTCTGCAATAACTATATACCAAATACCTACCCACAAGGGAGGTAAGAGTGTAATTTTTAATTGTTAGAGTAAAGTCCCTTTAAATACGACAAATGGGATATCAAACGGATGCCCTTTTGTTAACCCAGTTACCATTTATAGTATTTTTTTCATATACAGGTTTTGTACGGCCTATATTGAGCTGAGATGTCAAAGATTTGTTAGGCATATGTTATGTAAGAAAAAAAGATACCATGTCTACTGAGGAAATCCCATCAATGTTTCTGCATTGCACTAGGCTTTATAATCGATTGTCACCACGTGACACTGCTATGACAAATATTATATGATTTACACGTTCCTGCAATTAAACGTTCAAACCATAAGCAAATGTGTACAAGAGCTGCTAGTGCTATATGGGTAGAGCTTCGGCTTAAGGTACAGGAGGCCATGGGTTCAAATCCGAGCCGCGACATACTTAAGTCCTATAATTCTAGTGGTATATTATCTGCGATTACGATCGAACATATTTAAGGCAAGTCTAAACCAGGGATCTCCTTAAACCGATGATACCAGTGCGATACCAGGCCCGGTCCACGACTGGTCAGTCCGGTGTGGGGTTAGTAGGACTGTTTGTGGTATTAGGTAAATGTGACTAGGTGTGGTAATCATGTCAGGTATTCATGACTTGCTATTCACAGTTAATACAGAATCAAATCTGCTTCAAATGAACACAGTATCCGAATTGGTGAAAGATTGTAGGTGGGACGAAAAAAACGAAACAGGCAAAAACAAAAGCAAACGACAACAAAGCAATTGTAGTTGAAAACAGTTCATTTTAAACTTAATATAAATGTCTGAACATATATCATATTATTTCTTCTGTTACGACATTTATTTTTAGACTAAATTATTTACAAAGTTAGTTTGAAGTGAATTAAACCATGTCTTAAGCATGCGCAAGATAAATTATGTTTTATAAATAGTGTTTACTCCAATGTAGTAATGCTGAATGCCTCGGCGATTTATGTTGACAGGGAAATACCCCAAAAGCTATGTCAAATCTTGTGGCATAACAAAATGTTTAAATCGTAAAGAACATAAAAACTCCATTAAAAAGGGAGAATGTATAGCAGCAATCGGTAAGTTTCATGGAACTTAGTGACGACATACGGCAAAATGTGCTTTTCTGCAAAAGCTTCTATTTAGGATACTTGAACAACTGTCGCTTAGGGAACTTTAAATAAAATCCTTCCGACAGAAATATGGGTACAAATCTTCGTGCTTATCGGTAAATTGTTTGTCGGCTACTCAACTGAAGGAGTGGGATATCTTGTAAAAAGATATACAGCTTGCCAGTATCTCTTATTGGGTATGTCGATAAGACATAAAATACAGCTTTAATCCTGTCGGTTACATACATGATAACGAGGAGCTTTAATATTCAAATGGCTTATTTGTTCGTCTGCTGAGGCAAAATACAGTTTCATTAGTCAAATGAGTGACAGCATATTGTGTTGTTGTTGTTTTTGTCCCCTTT
The DNA here is from genome assembly GCA_007844125.1 of Sinonovacula constricta. Classification (NCBI taxonomy): domain Eukaryota; kingdom Metazoa; phylum Mollusca; class Bivalvia; order Cardiida; family Solecurtidae; genus Sinonovacula; species Sinonovacula constricta. The sequence goes on along the minus strand of CM017571.1, from coordinate 35,880,933 downwards.
TTAACTGCAAAACCCTAACATTTTCGTGCTATGCATATAATCTCATGTTATTATTATTTATATATCGATTTGTTTTTCTATTTATTGCTCACCGGCTAGCACATATGTCCATGTTTCCGTAATGCTTTGCTTCTAAATGATTAGGTTTGAAAAGAAAACAACGTTTTGGAAGAACATTGTTATTCTTCTGTTTGTTCTATTTGAATATAGTATGACGTTGTGTTTTTGTCTCATCTCGCAATAAAAGTACAATAATGGCTAACGGGAATAATTACTGTTATCGTGGGTAGGGAATCATATATATACCCTTTGTCCCAAAACAAAACATTTTTTTTTGCACGCAACGTCAATACTAAAACCTAACTTAAAACAGTAAAAAATGCAAAGCAAAGGTCATCAATATTCCAATTCAGAAGACATAATTATAACCATTATTGAGATAAAGTTGAGAAATAATATTAATTAAATATTGAAAATTGACATTTTCCTTTCTGTTTATAGTGCTAGCTAATTGAAGATTGAAGAATGCCATGCAAATACGAAAATTCGATGAAAATATAAAAAAAAAATCCGCATTTATTATTTCGACAAGAAATAATTACAGTTATTCATAGAACTGCGAAAAGTATACAAATGTACTACAGACTCTACTTACTGCAGACAATGGCTGGCTGTACCATTTATCGTCAAATCCCTTCATCCGGGTAGCTGTGAAATCCGCAGCAAAGTTCCACATGCCGTCAAGCCGTCGGATAGCGCGACTTTCCGAATCCCGCGGATAGAGCATTCCGGCGAGTTTCCCAATGCAGCCTAACTGAGTTATTCCGATATAAAATATTACACAGAGAGCCACTCGGTACATATTCAAATGCGTCATTATCCCAGCCTAAACTTAGTCCAAAATTATAGATTTACTAGTTGAATTTACATCTATTTTTCACCCTTGTCCAATCTAAACTACGCGTACATTTTAAGTTTGTACCGCAAAGAACGGATCCGCTTAACCGACCATTCATGCATACAGTCGCATCATCTTTGAAGCACCCACGAAAGTAGATGTATGTATACACCTCGATTCTCGCTACGTACTTCGGTCTTTATACACCGTTAAGTAGGCCCCGAATATTTGCAGAAAGTTGAGATGTGAATAAGAAAAAACGCAGTAAAATAGTTTATATGGCGTCATTTAAAAATTGATTTGTATATACAAAATTAACAATAAAAGTTAAACACCAGTTTCCAGTTCAAGTCGGGGCCTTAAGAATCAATTAAGTACTGTAAGGTCCGCGCTGTTTCTAATAATAGCATTCACACCCTATTTGTATGAACTGCCTTTAGTTAACATCGTATTTAAAAAGGTTCATATCTTAATGTAACAACAAAGACACATACATGTAATTATAAAGGTAATTGGTGACAATAACTAGCGAAAGTAGACGTACATTTTATTGATTGTTACAGTTATGAATATGTCATATAATTTGGGATTGTTGTACGTTATCAAGTGGAATCAAGCCCAATATATACAGATTGTCTCTTTTCTTCACATTTCTCCATCATCATTTTTTTAATTGTTTTATTTCAAATATTGCTTTATCTGTGCTAATTATCTCTGCCATGTGTCAACAGACATTGGATTAAGGATTAAAGGTAGTGTCGATAGTTTGGACCCCATTTTTTTCTCTCTCTCTCTAACGTCCAAATAAATTACTGCTACATATAAAAATCCCGTTAAATGCTGCTTATAGATGTCCTACATCTAAGTGAAATGAGAAATATAACTCTCCACTTTTCATTACAAACATGTATTTCCAATCTAAGTCACTCTGCGCGGTTAACTATTTAAAACCAAACCAATAACGTGATCACTAACTTTTGAGATGGCTTCATATCATCATCCGGGTAATATGTTGTGACGTCACTTTATATTTTTAGCAAATATCATCATCGCGCTTATTTACAGATTTGGTTTGACTGGACATTTAGAGCGAATTTGTCATGATAACTATGGTTCAACAATTGAGCTAGTGTTCACAATCTTCTTTGATTAGACTACAGTATGAGTTTATGTACATATTCCTGGGGCGGATCTAGGATTTTTAGCGTGTGTGTGTGGGTGTTGGCGGGGATGGGTTTTGGGTCCTAGCCGTGCTAGGTGTGTCAGGGGACATGCTCCACCAGAAAACTTTTGAAACGTAGCAGCCAAAATAGAGCCATTTCATGCATTTCAGTAGCTCAAAGAAACTTTTTAGTGGTTCCAAACTGTCTGTATTCTCGGTGACAAAGATATAATCACATGTTTTCATGGGATGAGGGAACAGGTCACTAGGTACGAGAATTGTTATGAGTAGGCTATATGGGCATGCTCACACAGAAAAGAGGTGTTGATATCTAGAAGCCAAATAGTAGCCTACCATTTCCCGAATTTCAGATGCTTGACAGACTTCTAGAGAGAAAGTATGTTTTTTATTCAAACAAGTTCGATGCGTTTTTTTTGTTTCAAGACATTTTAGGCGTGCTAACTCGTCTTATATGTCACACTGGACACATATGACAATACTACTACATGTGCTATAAAGATGTGACACACCCTAAAGTGAGCGAATTGACAATTTCATTGGGGCGAGGTCTGTTAAGCCCCCCCCCCCCCCCCCCCCCCGCCGCTAAACCCTCCCATGGATTATGCTCAAATTTGCCTAAACTGGCATATGTAGTTACATGTCTTGGATATAGGCACACTGTCGGATACCACCTTTAAAGATTTGTCGGCCACCTTACCTGGGCTACTCCATCCACTCCTGGGATGTCTGTTTCTGAAAGTAAAAAAGCCCAAGTGTTCCGACCATGCAAACATCAATGGTGTCCAGTTTGATTGAAGAATGGGAAAATGACCGAAACCGGAAGTTTTTTGTCGTTTAGCTAAAAAGCAGCACAATGTTAGGAAATATAAACATGTAGAATTAAATAAACGTGGATATCAAACAATCTTTTTTTGCGGCGTCGTTTGTTGAAAGATTTTTCTAAACCACAGCGCTGCCATATGAAGTTCCGGCTGGACACTTCAAAGATAGGACACGCTTATCTGGGAGAAGTTGAGATAAAAGCTGACAGTATCTTTGCGCTCCTACTTAATCTGTCTTAACTCTGATTTTGTCTAAATTATCTACGTTATTGTTATAGAACGACCGAACATGAGACTAGGAAGTCACGTGATCACTTAACATTGTCCCGTCCCTTTTACTGATCATATGGGAAACGAGCCTATTTTACAACACGCTAAATATCACCACAGGCAGTTATAATCTAGCGTCGTTGGCTGATTATAAGGGAAATAATTGTGTATTTAATAAGCAAAAGGCCAAAGCAGTTGTCTACCTTATTTAAGTCTCCCAGTCGTAAAATGTTGGAATACTCCAAATTTTAAATAAATGCAAAGTTTACAAGTAAATGATTGCGATGCATAATCTAGTTTCGTTCGGCTTAATACAGTCTCAAAAACCACATACACTTTTGTGATGTTGTAGAACAGTCAATAAATACATATTTATACTTCTGCCATTACGAAGCGAAACAATTTAACGGTGTACACTGTACAGGCGTAGCCCTCTACGGTGACAACACACTTACAATAGCTAGTCTAGAACTGGATGGTCTAGGTCGGGATTATGTGACTGTGGAGGTATCTTGCCAAATGTTCACAAGCTTTCACTGTACAAGCAGAATCATATCAGATTGAATAGAACATCAATTTCGTAAATACAATGCGGTTTGTAAGACCAAAGACGAAACAAATGTATATTTTATTTATAAATCACAATGTCAGTATTGTTATAATTGTTACTCAGTTTAAGTCCGCAATTTCATACTGCTTAACGAGGAAACTTAATCATATTAATGCATTGCTTTCCTCTTCATGCATAATCGATATCGTCATCTTCATCATCATCATCATCATTAACAGCAGCAAAAACAACGATACAACATTTTAAACGAAAACAGCTAAAAACAACAACATTGTTATCATCAGCAGCAACTTCAGCCGCAGTATATTAATATCGTGTCAGCTTGGTTATTATAGTTATACAAGTAAAAATCAAACTACATGAATATGTTTCACATTTATAACTTCCGTGTCTAGTCATAAATAATGTAAATAAAAGGTTAAATAACGCACAATTTATTTCCTTAATAAAAGTATCAATATTAAATCATACAAACAAATGACAATATGAAATAGGATAGTGTGAACAAGTTTTTAGAAAAATCCTATCGGATAACACAATGTTTCTAGAACGTTTTATACCAATTAAGACGAATGAATCAAATGTAAGGTAGTCGTGTGTAAATGAGGCTCCTCAGTACATGTAAACTTGGTTTTGATCATAATACGGAGTAAACATGAACAAGTTAAACTCTTAATCATCATCATGATGAAACGTTTTTAAATACATGTACATCGTAGCGAATTATTATGACCATTAAAGCGTCGCCCTGCTTTTTTTTGGTGGAAGAAAACCCCTGACAAGTGTCTGGGTAGAACCACTGGCGCACTGCAGGTCAGCTGGGAGACGTTCCCACACGTTCCCCGCACGGGACTCGAGCCCACGCGGTGAGAGGATAAGCAGTCAGAAGACTTAAAAGTCGGAAACTCTATCACTATACCTCGGGTGTCCTGTAATTTCTTTTAGTAAACATATGTAAAAATGGCAATTCAGTGGCATTATCTTTCAAATACTGACCGATGCATGGTAATCGCTTTTTTAGTTGTGTTAATTGTATTTTCAGAATGCCAATAACATATTTGTATTTGAGGAACATGAATGACGTTAGTAAATAATATTCAAAAATGTAATTGCCATTTCAACAAAAATGCCAAAATAACGTTGAAAAGAGATTAAATGTCTAACCACAGTGGGGTTCGAACCAGCAGCACTAATGATATAGACTAGTCAAGTCAAATAAAACAAAGAAAAACAAATATACAAATAAAAAACGAACACTTAAGTTCAAATGCAAAATGGAATATAATTTGTCTCAGTAAATTACACACAAATTAATTGCATTGTTTGAAAACTAGATGAATGTTGTTCTTTAAAGGCTGTATCCGACAGTTTGGCTATATGGAATACATGTAACAATATCTTACCACTGCTTTAGGGTATTTGGGCATAATTTCTATATGGACTCTATACTTTAGTTTAAGCTAGGACAATTTTAAACATTATCTTAATTTCAAGTCAGTACAAATCGTTAAAACATCCAAAATGTTTATGATTCTTTCGATCTTTAAAAAAGCAGGACTGGGATTTCTGCCCAAAAATAGACATTGACGTCAGAACGGATGACTCGAATGGTGATCTAAAAATAAAAGTGGTCACGTGGTTTTCTAAGTCTAAAATTAGCTAACTGTGCAACGTGTCTCAGATGGAAAATACATTTCTGTAGTGGCGATTGTGGTGTTATACCTCACCTTTCATATAGGGTAGGACATCAATAACCTGATGTTGCGGGATCTGTTCAGATAGCAATAAATAATTTAGTTGTTTTATGAAAGAAAATGGGTAAAAAACTGTCGGTTATTACCTTAAAGACCACAAAGAGGCCCAAGTGGGTTTGCTAACTTTTATCACATCTGTCTGTTGTCTGTGCTCCCATACTGTCAATTATTTGTTAGCACACTTTAATAGATAAAAGACATTGAAATTGAACAATTGAACAATTTCAACGTTCTTTAGTCTAAATATATTTACTTTAGATTCGAATCAAAATTATCTTCCTATTTACACACTACACTGGCCTCTGTTTCCTTGATTGTCTCTATTGCACGTTAAACACATTATGACCAAACGCTGAACATTAATGCAACGTGAACACTTTGATTTTGTCTGACATCAGTGACGTCACAACAAATCTGTCGTCGGACGGACAATAACAGACGTTTATTGGCTGTGATATTCCATCCTTATCCGACAGGATGATTTGCTGCAAGGTTCCGTCGGGTAGGAGTTGGTGGATGTTGTTCGAATCCCGGCCGCAGACGTAAATGTTGCCGTCGGGGTCTGACGTCACGCCAAGAGGCCCAACCAGCGAACGGTTGCGATATTCCTGCATCCGTGTCCCTAACGAGGTTAAACAGAACAGATCATATGTTCCCCAGTCACTTACGTAAATAATGTCATTGATCACACGTACAAACCAAGGTGTGTGGAACGTTTTCCCTTCCACCGTATCAATAATGCGTTGTGGAACACCGTGCATGTCTAGCACTAGAACTTCCGACGACTCACGTGACCAGCACGTAACGTAAAGAAGTCCACGGTGATGAGAAACTCCCCAGCAGTGCTTCACGACGTTTAAAGAATTCTTCAGCATCAATCGCGGATTCGAATCGACAAATTGTAGCTGCTTCCTCTCTGGTAACGTCACAACCATGACGTCATCATCCACTAGTGTGACGTCCCAAGGCTGTGACGGTAAGGTCTGCACAGACGTGCACTTATACTTCCTATCGAACACTTTCAGTTTCTTGTTTGTGTTATCACATAGAACTAGATTGCCATTGGACATAAACTCACATCCGGTAATACTACACTTTTTCGTGTCGGATGTCCATCCATTTGATCGCACGGTCACTTCCCGTCCGGAGTACGCTTGTCTGTACCGGTAGGGTTTCTCACAGATACAAGACTGTGGGAAGTTGCAGCATCCGGTCTCATTTTTGCTGAGGCGCCACAAGTTTGCCGACTCCGCCATCACTTGCTGCAGCGCCGACAGCGGTTCAAAAGTAAAACTAACAGCACTGGAGTATTTGTGGATCTCATGTACGGTACTTTCATGCAATTTGACATACTTAGTAGCTTCCTGCATCCTACACACAACAGAAATACTATCCGAATCATCGTCCGCTTGCAAGTCATTGATACACTCCTCCGTTTTTTTAATTTCCGTCTCTATTTTTGATAAATTTCCCTCAATAATTGCTGCTTCTCTTTGGAATGCGATTTCCATTTCATGCAAAGCCTCTTTTTCAATTGTTTCAACCAGTTTAATAATTGTTGTCCTAAACATTGAAACAGAATCTGCAAACTCCGTTCTTGTCGCTTTCAGTTTTTCGATATTCTCTTCGTTTTCCGCTTTAATTCGTTCAAATCTCATTTTGATGTCATTTAAGTCTTTTGTGACGTCATTGCGCATGCTCAATTTGAGTTCCGGTGCCATTTCGGGAATGTATTTAACGTTTTCTGGACAATGAAAATTGTGGAGTTGAACACAGATCTTGCAGTAGATTTCGTTGTCCTTCAGGCAGATGTAGCATGGCTCCTCAGCGTGGGTCTTGCCACAAATGGGCAAGGAAATTTGCCGGTTCTTACCATTAGAATGTCCCTGTTCATCATTGTGACCTTTTTGTCGCAAGAAATCCGTATCTGAGTCACAATTTTTCACGCCAGTCGTTTTTTCTGTGTATATATTGATATCTAATATGTCCGGTAAAGAACATGATCGCCTTTTATAAGCGCTCAAGGACCGTTTACTAGGAAGCTTTGGCCTGCGTAGAATATCCAACGAAAATCTTGGCTTGGATCGGGGACTTTTCAGCTCCTGGTGCCTTAGAATACCCTCATCGGCAGATACTGGTTCGTCCCGAATGTCGGAACTAACGGAAATACCGCTGTCCGCCGTATTGGACGTCACAGACATTGTTCTGTCGTGGTCGGTATCCGAGAGATCCGAATGCTTGTCCTCGGGCTCGTTGGAAGGTTCAACAAACGCGTAATCACTGATCGCATCTACTGGCATATCACATGATTCAAATATCGCCACGTGGGTTTCAGAATGGATATCACAGTCAGATGGTATTCCAGTATCCATAACTTATATTGCTGTTATCACAGTGTAATTTCGTTTATAGGTATCTCTTTAACACGAACTATAACAACACATAACAGAAAGTAGGACGAACACACAAAGTAAACAGAAACACGTCAGATAAGCACGTTCATTCCAATTTAAACATTGTTAGTTCATGATGCGATGTCTTCGAATGCACATCAACAACATTCCGTTATCAGAATGAGTCGGTGGTCTATTTATAAAACATTCCACCAAGGCCTCATAATACTATTGTCGATTATCTGTTGGAAACAAAAGTTATAGTTCATATTTTTTATTCCGGCTATAGATTTCTTTTTAAGGTCTGGTTCTACGCAGTCAATGGATTTTTATTATTTTTAGACCGAAAGATGCAGCTGTAACATCAGCCATTTCCTCTTATTCAGCATAGTCCCATTTCCTGAAAGCAGAGTAAAATGGAATAAAATACAAATGTATAAAACATGTAGCTGAAAATAAAATACTCGCAATACACAGGGTGTATATAGATTTATCTATTTTTATGTCCACGCCTTTTTTGTATGTTTACCGAACGGATTTCTGGCTAAAAAAATGATTTACCTTTCAGACTTCTCAGATATTCTCTAGTGACTGTAAATAATGTTTCATACGAGTATAGGGGTAGTGATAGAAAATATCAGTTTTACTTAACAAAGTTACTTATGTTGTTTGTGGCCCTGTAAATATTATTGGTTTTAGTGAGTGGTTTTGTTGTTGTTTATTGATCGTGTTCTTTATGTAGAAGTGTTTGTTCTTGTAGATGGCGGTTTTGTTTGTTAATTGGGTTTATCGTCCCACCAAAAGTATTTCAGTTATCTAGAGACGGTGTCCACATGAAGCAGATATAGTGCTGCCTTCACTGTGTATAGCATGCCGTGAACACCTGGCATGATACCACACCCAGCCACATTATCCTGACACCGGGCCAACCAGTCGTGGAACAACCCTTATATTTGCTTGAGCTTTAGCAAGGGAGCTATACCACTACCATTTTTAACGACTTTGGTATGTCGCGGCCCGGGATAGAACACGGGGCCTCCCGTACCTGGAGCCGACGCTCTATCGATTGCGCCACCAGGTCCGGTGATGTCGGTTTTGCTGCTGCTGTTTATGTTTGTAATGTTGATGATTGTTCTTGTTGCTGATGATGGTGTTTCTGACCTTTGTGATGTTGATTTTATTGTTGGTTATGGTGTTTATTGATGATGATAATGATAATGTTGATCGCGGTTCTGTGGTTGATAATGTTGTTGGTGATGATGTTGATCATGTTGTTGAATATTGTTGTTGTTGGTGGTAGTATCGGTGCAAGTTAAGATGGTGAAAAATATCAAGCTTTTAAACTGTTGCCGTTTTGTATATCAACACTTTGATAAAACAGCAATCTTACGAGTGGAGCTGAACTTAAACCTCAGAACGAACGTTTATCCTCCGTTTGTTAATGACGTATTTTATTTTGCCACTAGAAAGTATCCATTCGTGATAAAATGACCAATAAAGCGTACCTTTAAAGCCCTCCATGCAGATTTATTACCAACACCTGCTATGAGGCTTGGACCCAATTATCGCCCAGCAAGCCAGAGAAATCTGGCGGTCTTGTATTGTTATATTGGGCACATGGTAAATTGGCACATTACTCACAACGTGTTGTGAAGAATAGATCCACAGGTACGTAAGTTTGGTTAAACTCTTCGTGTTTTAAGTATTAATTAAAACTGTAAATTGATTGATAGGGTACTGGCAATGAAACGGAGTAGAATAGGCAGACCAAATGATGCACACTCTCTAAATTAAAAGAAACTAGTTTGTGCATGATTGTTTAAATTAAGATTATTTATATTTTAAACAGGTAAATACACCTTTTTGGTGTAAGCAATTGATGTATCGGAAAACGAGGCTAAAATATATTAGTGACGTAATATTTCGGACGTTACCAGAATAGTGATCCTCGTAAATAATTATATTACGTGGAAAAACAATATGATGACAATTTATTTAACATCTTTCGCGAATGTGGCTTACATCTTGCTCAATGAGATTCTCTTGAATTTTGTATGGCGTGGAAAACTGCACACGGCTGTATGTCCTGAGATTCTTGTGATTTTATATACCTCTTCGTGAACGAGGATAAGATGTTTTAATATTATTTTATAAATAGAAAGTTGACGACCGTTTAAGGTTAAATGTTTAATTAAGTAATTTTAAATTGGGTATAAATTAATGCTACCATTGTTGCTGTTGTTGTTGGTGGTGGTGTTCGAATTGGTTTTGGTGTTTTTGATGAACGGGGTGGTGTGATTTTTGTTGCTGGTGGTGGTAATGCTGCTGTTAGTGGTATTTTTGTCGTTTATATTATGTCATTGTGAGAGGCTTTTATGGTATAGGTGGTGGTGGAGATGTTGTTGTTGTTTGCTTGTGATGTTAAGTTTGCTTTATTTGTTCTGTTTATCTTTATTTGTTTGTGTATTTGTTCTGAAAAAAAGTAATATGTTTACGGGAGCAACAATAACAACAGGCTTATTCGCCTTCTTTATATTGCCAACAGAATTAAGAAAAATGCTATAAAACATTATTTGTTCGCGTGTCTATACACAGTCTTACATGTGATAAATATCTCAAATGGTCGCACAATGGTTAAATATATCCTAATATAGTTAAAATGCATGTACATATAACAGTCTCAGCCTGTGTACAACGGGTTGTTGTTAAGTACATAAATCACATCGCCACTTACATTCAATCTTAACTTGATTTGGAATATACAACAATAAATCTTGCACGTACAAACACCTTCCGTTTTACAACGAAATCCAGGCAGACATACTTAAACACGTGTAAATACAGATCAGCCGGCTATAACAACACACCACAGCTGTCTGATCAGGATCTGCACTATTTAAGTCTCTATCAAAATGTCTGTGCATTTTGCATGACGATTTGGGCAGATGACTTGGTGTGAGTTACCCTGTTACTACTAAAGTAAAACATTAAAACAGCAAGTTTGAAACGAAGGCCCCAGGGCCTAAGTTATGTATATATGTATATATGTATAATATATATTATTATGCATTCCTGCTCATTGTAGTAAAGGAAAGCCCATTACATTACATTTGACAAAACTAAAAAATAATGTGAAATATCAAACCTCAAGTTTATATAAATTTTGCAACTACGGAAGGAATAAAATGTAAAATAAAGTAACAACATAAACGACAAATTGTCGGTATTCACTCATACTATTTAGAAGAACATAAATATGTCGTTATTAAAACTCATACACGCATGAAAGCTAAGAAATAAAGTACCTACCATAGTTCAACAATCCTCACATTTACACATTTTAGAGCACATTTATATGTTAATATTTATTAAAGCAAAGTGTGTTTACTTCTTGGCGTACAACAACCAACTAAACCATACATCTTTACCACAGCATGGTAGTGGCCTCAAATATGTACGATGTATGGAGGATACATCCCCAACCCATTCTTTCTTTTCGTCTGCATCTAAAGTACAGTATAGTGAGTGGGACATAGGTAATTGTTTTCTGTTGTTTATTAAAGGGAGCGATCTGTTGTCTCTCTCCATATTTCTAGTATACTGAAATATTTAAAAAAAATATTTTGAATATCTTACTTAATCGATGAGGAGATTGTGTTAATAAAATACTCATAATTAGTTGAATTAACTACATTTACATCTAAATTAATTGCACTTAGTTATGTTACGCCGATTAGTCATACACGCGACTTATAATTCTACTAATACAATTATAGTTGAGAGTATAATGTAGACAACTTCTTTTGAAAATATCTGCTTAATTCAAGTACATCAGTTAGTTTAATATCTGGCAAGTATACTTGGTCTTGCTTTTAGTTAAATAGCTGGCAAAGTATACTTGGTCTTGCTTTTAGTTAAATAGCTGGCAAAGTATACTTGGTCTTGCTTTTGGTTAAATAGCTGGCAAAGTATACTTGGTCTTGCTTTTAGTTAAATAGCTGACTAAGTATACTTGGTCTTGCTTTTGGTTAAATAGCTGGCAAAGTATACTTGGTCTTGCTTTTAGTTAAATAGCTGGCAAAGTATACTTGGTCTTGCTTTTAGTTAAATAGCTGGCAAAGTATACTTGGTCTTGCTTTTGGTTAAATAGCTGGCAAAGTATACTTGGTCTTGCTTTTAGTTAAATAGCTGGCAAAGTATACTTGGTCTTGCTTTTAGTTAAATAGCTGGCAAAGTATACTTGGTCTTGCTTTTAGTTAAATAGCTGGCAAAGTATACTTGGTCTTGCTTTTGGTTAAATAGCTGGCAAAGTATACTTGGTCTTGCAATATCAAGCTAATCTAAATGAAAGAAAAAGCTTACAATATGGTAGTACATTAACTAAATGATTCAAATAACAAAAATCTAAAATATATTAAAGTGTTCACATCAATAGTTGTTAATTAATGAAAGAGTTTCGCCCGCGTAAACCACGTATAATATTTTACTTATAAAAAGGGGGTTCGGTAGCTTTAATAACCACTTCACACATCACCCACTGAGTGCACATAACTTCAACAACTTTCACCGATCAGCATTAATGTAGTGTTTACAAGGCACTTAACGGGAAGGGTATTATCCGAAAATAGTAACACCACACTGTTATCCGAAATTGTTGTTTTCGGGCTTTCTTAGTCATTGCATTAGTATTAAGAATGTTGCGTACCCATTTTTCTAATAATGACAAAATAATTAGATGTATAACATAGGATCGTCCTCACTTCAAGAATATTTTTATACGTATCATACCGCCTTAGAATCGCATATAACATGCGTATTAAGGATTTCCGACTCTAATAGTGATGTCTCTGAATCAGGAAATGGTTATTATTTCTAGCAAGTATATGCTATAACTCACTTATTGGAAAAGTTTAAGTCAAATTTACTTACTGATAATTTTTTTATACATAACTGAAGTTTACTACCCTTGATCGCCAGATTGACCAAAAAAGTCCGACCACCATGCCAGACAAAAGTTAGTATGTTTTCCTTAAAAAATAAAATGAATAACAAAACATGTATCTGTGTGTTGGCTTTTAACAGTACATCACAAATAAATCAACAAAATATTTTTCAGACATAGAATATGTAGTTTAGAACAAGATAAATGTTGCAGATCGGCTTTGGATAAGAGGAAAAATGCACAAATGCTAAAAAACATATGTATTTTTTTTACTTATTTTACACTAAATAATACTGGTGCAACAAACTTTAAGTATATATAAATTAAACAGGAAACCTAATGAATAAAACAGTATAAAAATTAAGAACTTTTACCGCAATGTTATTGACTAAAATAAATTTGAAGTTCATCACCCCTCAAATTATTTTCAACTTAATGCTACTGGAAAAGGCCAATGAATTACAATTCTGTCATTGACAAGAATAAAATTAAAAAATGTACATATTTCTTTCTCAATCTGGCAGAAGGATACAGAAATAAGTGTCAAAGTGAAAACGTAGAAAGAAAAAAGTTGACCATTCGTGCCCATACCGGGATTCGAACCCATAACCCCCTGTTTTGAAGTATTTTAACCCTAACTTTGAGGCTCTTCAATTGGAGGTGCTACATTAGAGTCGGAAATCCTTAAATCCTTCGTTGAATGTTCGTCACACAATCTGGATTTCATTTTGAAATACTAATTTGCATTTGAGTTAAAATTTAAAATAACTTCATTGCAGAAAGGTCGTGGCCCGCAAAAAGCAAGGTTTTAAGTGAGTTTCAAGTGAGTAAGTCCTTCTTTACGAAAGCAAGCACGCCCGTCTTTAATATCAACAAATGTCGACAAGGTTTCCTAAACCTGACAGTGACCTAAGACGTATCGCTCTAAAAGTATAAAAGTAATTAATCAAGTTTTAACACTGGACCTGGTAGAACACTCTGTAAAATGTCGACTCCAGGCACGGGTTCGATCCAGGGCCGCGACATACCTAAGTTGTTTATAAAGGTAGTAGTATACTGTTTAGCCCATTTGCATTTGCCCTTGCAAATACATTGTATATGTATAGTTCCACGACTGGTCTGTCAGGTGTTATAATAATGGGTCTGGGTCATGCATGGCATTCACGGCATGCTCTACACAGTAAAGGTAGCACTATATCTGCTTCAAGTGAACACCGTTTCCAAATAACTGAACTACTAATATTAGTAGGACGATAAACCCAACAAACACACACAGGTTGTTAAGTTAATAGCTAAAATGAAATAAACTATTGTCGAGCCCAATAGTGTCGTTCTTCCAGGGTCAACACATGCTGTAATAATATGCAGGCGCCTCTAATTAGGTGCATTGTCAAATTAACAGCTATTTCTTGACAATTTTTTCATAACATTTCTTAATATAACTCATATGTATTGTAGGCTTCTAAATACATACACAGATAAAAAAAACACATACCATTCCATTTAAAACTCTTTGATCTGGATCCGCACTATCTCCATGCGAAATTCGTGTTTAGCTCATTTAAGACGAAAGGTAAAGGCATGTGGCGGTGTTTTTTATGTATCTGTTACTTATTTTATGTATCTCTCAATATGACGTCAAGGGAAATATATTTAAGTAAACAGACATGCCGGGCACAAAGAATGATGAGAAAAGCACGATATCCGCGGCACGTGGGCCAATAATTGAAATTGGCTTGCAGTCCGATCAAACAGCACTGGGCTAGTACAATCATTTTGTTATTGCAAAAGGAAATGGTAAAGCTTTATCTTTTCATATAAAACACATTATAAACTTCATGCCAGCAGACCTGTTACTAAGTTGAATTATATCAACTTTCGACCCAAGTCTTGGTGCGTCGGTTGAAATATAAAAACTTGTTAGCAAATTTAATGGACTTATCCAAACGAACTATTACTTTTGGATACTTTTTTTCCCAAAACAGATACACGCAGATAGCAGGCAAATAGCGCACTTGATTAGTTTGGTCACATATTTTAAGTTAATGTGTTTGTAAATGTGAATATAATATTCTCTGAATTTTACTTGCTTTAATTATCTTTTCAATGTCGACTGTCCTCATGTAATTAGTTTCGACAAGAGTATTCCATTTATTCTGTTTATAACTTTGAATGTTTGTCTAAAATATGTGCTTTGTTCTTCTGTCTAAAATGTTTTTAACTTTTTGTTTCTATAAATGCATTCTCCCTCATGTTAGATTGTAGAAAATTATTCTCATTTTGTAACTCTTCAGTCATTGGATGAATGAAAATATGTATATTTCTCCGATTATTTACATATTTGGAATAAATAAAGCGGCTTTTCATTACAGTCTTACAAGTATTAAAATATCAAAAATTCTCTTTGCTAACACTTGGGTATGAGTATATGCTATAGGCTATAATATGTCTAAATCCTTCTAAACACTGAAGGATACACTCACCTACGCCGTCGGTTTATTATATTTATCTCTGTCACAGGCTGAGAGTACTTTGGGCCAAGTTCGAGACTCATTAGGACAACAAAATTTACGTCCGGTAGGTTTCAAACCGGCTTCACAGTAAGCAGGGGCGGATCTAGATTTTTTGGTGGGGAAGGTAGGGGGTGGGTGGGGGCGGTATGAATCAAGGTCCATTCAACTTGATCGCAGTAACTACTAGATATATATACACACAGTTAGGGATCTTAACTTCGACCTAAGCAGTCAACAGACCAAAGTTACTTCAAAAGCTTAGTATGTTAATAAACTTACATGCATGTGTTTTTAAAACTTTACTCTTTTACCTGGTTGGTGTGTGTGTGTGTGTGTGGGGGGGGGGGGGGGTGCATCCCCCCATCCCTCCCCCGCCGGATCCATCCCCGACACTAAGTTTATTAAATATTAGTTTCTTTTTATCTACGGTGAATGTTTAGATCATTGACATATTTGATTAGATTTGCGTACTTATTTTCCCTGCGTAAAAATACCAAAACATTATTTCCTACTATCTCTACATTATTCAACTTATCTGACACTATCTAACATTTAAACGCAAAAGATCAACAATACACAAGAACCTCCACAAACAAAATAAACAACTTCATCGTTTGTGACGTCAAGACTATTAATATTTCATGACCATGAGCCTGTTGCAGTGATATATTTTTGAGAATAAAGAACGATAACTCTTAGTAGAAGGATTGATAAGATGCTGGTACATGCGTTTGATATCGGCAAACCTTCAGAAACAAACTTTAACACCAAATTCTTTTTCTTACATACACACCATATCCGTCTCTTAGTCAACCTTCTAACAAAGTACGTTGTTTGCAATGTGAAAAAAAAGAATCACTAAACATTTTGCTCGTACCGGGAAGTTTACTGCCTTGTGTATACATTGTTATCTTTTTAAGAAATTTAAGTGGAAACACTAATTGGTCACCATGACCGGGTCACGTCTAATTTAATGTTCCCATACATTTGTTTCTCACGATATAATTTCGTAAGCTGTTCAAGCGAAACTATTGCAACGTAAGTGGAAAAACTGACTAGCGAAATATGTTTGTTGGGATTATCTTCCCACCAACAGTATTTCAGTTATCTGGAGACGCTGTCCACTTGAAGCAGATATAGTGCTACCTTCACTGTGTATAGCATGCCGTGAACACCTGGCATGATACCACACCCAGTTACATTATCCTGACACCTGAACCAACCAGTCATGGAACTACTCTTCTATATGCTTGAGCGTTAGCAAGGGAGCTATATCACTACCATTTTTTACGACATTTGGCATGTCGTGGACCGGGTTCGAACCCGGTGGCGACGCTGTACCGATTGCGCCAGGTCTTTTCAGTGGCGAAATAATGTGACATGCTATTATCAAACGTTCATAAACAACAACAATAAAACAACAAACAAACTACTTGATTCTGTGTAAAACCGATCTTCTTTCGAGAAAGGTCTATTTGAGGACTGAGTTCTATGAAAAATGGGAATACTTATGAAACTCAATCATCAATGTGACTAATGTTAGTTATTTTTCCTTTGGGTTTGAATCTCACGACACACTTATATTGTTGAGTGTTATGTCCACTTACCATAATAGGTAAACATATCGCTCATATCCAAAACTAACTAAAGTATATAAGGGAAACTGTTACTAAAGCACGAATAAATTTATATACCTACGCCATAGCACAATAATTAATTTATTTCAATAGGTATTGCTAAAAGCGAAATCACGTTTATAAACTCAACGATTTTATTTCTCACGGTGTTTCATCTGCTCTAATCCATTGGTTTGTGGGTGTCAATTTGGCCTACCCAAACCTTAAAAGGCTTATTTGTAAAGGATTGAATAGATTTTATCATATTTCCTTTTTTACACACTTGGGGCTCTTATAGTGCCCGTATGGAGAAAATTATAATCAGACAAATATAAATCTAGCACTTCATAAACATGACAATGATAACGATGATAATGATGATGGTAATTATGATGATGATGATAATGACGATGATGGTGATGACACTGATGATGATAATGATAATGATGGCGACAACGATAATAATGACGATGCTGTTGTTGTTGACAATGATGATGATGATGACGATGATGAAACATAAAAAGAGTGTTGTTTTTTGGTGTGTTTTTTTTTTGTTTGTTTTGTTTTTGATCTTGTGTAAAAAATAAATCCTTAGATACGGTAACATTTTAAGATAAACCCTTCCTGTGATTTATATTAGATGCGTAGCCAGAAATGGGTATAATTTGAAAAGAATGTTTATGCTAAGAAAACATACATACTTTCATTGCAACGAAGAATTAAGTTCATTACATTACAACACATGGTGTGACGGGCGTGCAGGAATCACGCACCAGGGCGGTGTGGCTTTTCATAAGAGTCTTGTAATCTTGTTACTAATTAACACACTTCAAATCCAACGGAAGTTTAACTTCTTATAACCGCCGCAAATTATAAGATTATACATGCCACATATGGGTTGCAGATCTCTGTAAAAATGCCAAAATGAGTCATAGACATACTTCTGACTAAGTGTACATGTATTCAAGAGACTGTCTTAAGAGACCGGCTCTAGAGCCGAACTTTAAGGGGTCACGGCCTAGCGAGGCAGGGTCGCAGGTCTTAGTTGGAGACATGCTTTACTGAATGTAGCATAGATCTGTAAATTGAAAACTAATTAAAATGATTCAGCATCTAAACTATAGTGTTACGGTGTGAAAAATTAATACCATACTGCCATAACGACCACTCACTAGATGAAAAATGTTCGTTGTTAAGATGTGGTAAGGTATTCTCACATTTTTGGTTTTAGAGACACATGAAACATATTTATTGAGATAATACAATAGCATGTCTCTGCAAGACACAACACATATAATATTATGTTTCTGTGTGTTTTAATTGTATAATTAGCTGCAGGCATTCAAGCAAAAATAAAGAAATGAAGTGTTTAAGCAGCAATATAACATGATTTAAAATGTAAGCATTCTTATAAAAGACGACTTTGAAAACTTTCTGAATTGTATGACAGTACAAATTGTGAATAAACTTTGCAGCGTAGCTCAGATACGAAATGTATGTTTTAGATAAAACTATTTTAGATACGAAATAAATACAGTTATTATGAGGATGTTATGCTTTATTTTACATAGATGCAGGACATCATTAAACAGTATTTCGCCGGATCTTTTCGGGATTACAAGAAGTTATTATGTTGTTTGAAATAAGTGATCCAAACTCTCAGATACCACCTTTAACAAACAACAACTCGTTCGTTTTGTCCCTGCTTTTATCTGTGCCATACAGGATACGAAAGTCAACATCTAAAATACAGTCTTGTCAACCTTGGCCTGAATGATGACTGGTGTGCCGAGGCACGGGGTGGGGGTAGGGCTGGGGTGACTTTACGGTCGGGCGGCTGGGGATTTGTTGCACATATTTAGATCAGGAGACTAAACGGACTCAGATTTACATTTTTGTGTTTTTTTCAGGCCCTAATTATCAAATACTTTCAAAGTAAGCATGCTCAGACAATATAAATAGTTTAACCGCCGCAAATCTATGGACAGGCAATTACGTTGTTATTTTGTAATTTGCAGTAGACCTGTTAGTTAATGGCGCCGTTTGTAAGATTATAAAATATACTATAGGAATAATGTTTTCTTCATATTTCCGCATTTGTATGAAAGTTTTTATATGTTGGAATGACATAAAGTACCAGTGTTGTTTGCAAAAAGTCAAATACTTTATCTAGTAAAAAGTAGAACAAGGAACATATTGTATTTACCTTATGACCCTATTGATTTCCGCATTGCCATGGAGGAAATATTGAAAACCCGAGTTGTTTGTTTATTAAAGAACATTTTTATTGCCTGTTGATGATCTTGCTAAATTTGTTGACAGTTGGCTTGGGGCATGTCGGTTATCATGTTGCACTTGGTTAATCACCCACACTAATTTTGACTTACAATTGAGAAACCTCAGCAGCAAAAAGTGTACAGCCTGATAATAGAACACACGAATCGGTTCTGAAAGGTCCGTCAGTTTCTTAAAAGGCATTTTTGTAACTGTATCAAAGACATTTACACGAGAGTACATGTCTTAGTTTATATTATATCTTTCGTTTTCCATGTTATTTTTTACCTTATGCAACAAAGAAACCCGACGTACATTTTAAATACTTGAATAGATCTTGGCGAAGAAATAAAACAGCTCAATATGGATCTTTGTGTCTCTCGCTGTCTCTGTCTCTCTGTCTGTCTTTCTCCCTGTCTGTCTGTCTACTTGTCTGCCTGCCTGTCTGTCTTCTCTCTCTGTCTCTCTGTCTGTCTGTCTGTCTCTCTCTCTCTCTGTCTCTGTCTCTCTGTGTCTCTGTCTCTGTCTCTGTCTCTCTCTCTCCAATAATTTGCTAAAACAATCCGTTGCTATAATTGGACATCATATTTCCTTCTTTGAAGGTAATCTTAACCTTTTTGGTATCAAAAGAATGCCGAAACCATGAAGAATTAAAATAAAGCAAAAATGTTGAACACCTATTTACAATAATGGACTGATCCACATTTACCGGAAGTACATATTTGAGGGTTACAAACTGGCAATTTGACGGTATGTGCATACTATGAAGCAGACCCTTCTTACAAGTTGAAAAAGTTAACTTATTTCTGAGTTTTTCTGAGAGACAATAAATAACCTTTTCACCTATATATGGTTATGGGAGTCAATCACATCTTGGCTATGGTGCATTTTGGTTCCAAAGTTTCCCTCATTACTATAGACTACATGTATATAATAAACTTATTTAGTGGCTATGATGCGAACGATCCTTTTAAATAGTCTGTTGTTATATAAACGGAAGGGCAGGGTCACTGATGTAAGTGCAGGAAGATAATAAAACAAATGAACAAAAACAACAACAGATTTTACCCTAACATATCTCACATTCTGTATAATATGACTGTGTTATAGAGGCATATATCAAAAAGATTGTCTACATTTTTTATTTCATAAAAATCTATTCACGTTCATGTTTTTATTGACTTTGTAAATAAACGAAGCTGTTATATTTCAAAAGTATTCTGTTTTAGGCGAACGCTCTTCAATCTGCCTCTTTATTATCTAGTTCGCTTAAGGTAAAGAAAGTGTAATGCAAAATATACAGAATAAACACAACTGATGTGGTGTATCATTAATGTTGATGTATATGAAAATTTTTAAGAAAATTCTCCATCCAGGTTTTAAGTTTATGGTAGTTTTTCTTCTGGCATTTAATGTGTCTCTTTATTTAGAAATAAGAAAACTCCAAAATTATATTATATCCTCTTTAGGAGAAGTACTTTGCTATGGAGTACTGTTTGTTTCGAAACAAATTATAGCATTAGACAAACCAATCAAACATAGTACTTGATTGGTTTGACTCAAACTATAGTACACATGTTAATTAATTGTTTACAAATCCAACACGTTCAAGATGGGGTTTCTAAGCTATTTTGGTCGATGCCGCAAAATATAAAATAACATCACCACATGGTTTTGATTTTGTTTAGAATTTAAATATCCAGGTAATGAAATTGTAATCAAATTTATTGCCACTAATATAATTAAAATTCATTTACAAAATAAAATTAAAAACTTCATATGTTTCCTTTTTAATCTGGTAGAGTGAAGCAGAAATAATTGTCAAAATTATAAAGTAGAAAGAAAAAATAGTTGACCATGCGTTACCATACCGGGATTCCAATCGCTCAACCCCAAATTGGAACCATTTTAACACTAATTTTGTTAACCTTCAATGAGAAATGAAGCATTACATTCGCTCTATCTCAAACATTTACGCCAACTATTTCATCATACCCAATCGGCGACACGGGGTGCCCTTGTTATATGCAGTGCCATTGTCACACGGCATTCTTTAGGCGATTTTAATTTACATATAGTCGTGACTAAGCGTTGAAATAGTATCTTCTTCAGCAGTGGCTGACACAAGTTAGGCCTTATGTAAGTTATTATTTGTTTACCTTTACTGGTCCAGTGCGGCGGTAATTGAACCTCCAACACCGAGTTATCGTTCGTTTCTCTAACCTTTACCCCTGAAACACGCTCACGGACAAGTCTGTCAACGTTCGTGACGTAACAAAAATTAGGGGCTTTATTATGTTTTGTAAGCTTAGTGTTTATTGTACACTTGTTGTTTGAAATGAATGTTTTTGCCTTGGTCTGAGAACCTAAGATTCTTTTTCTTTTCGTATGTAAAAGGACTTCACTCTAACTATTAAAAAAATCTTACCTCTCTTGAGGGAAGGTATTTGGTATATTGTTATTGCAGAAAACTTAAGATTTAAACAATTGAAAAACACCCAAGATTGAAGCATGCACATACAATGGAATCTTATTGATTGAGATAAATTTTTATCAAAATATTTTTTTATCAATAAGTTTTCGAAAATGGGGGATTCTATAAACCCGAGTTTCGGAGAGGTAGGAAGTCAGACAAAAGCCACACAATTATTTACATTTGGCCTTACGTGGTATTTGGACAGATAATGAAGCGTGCGATCTTCAGCGTTGAAAAATGTACATGGCCTATACAATATTCATCGACTGTGACCAGACATTTACATATACCTGATCTCAGGTACATTATCACGAATTCAAGTTAAATAATTAAATCAACAATTACGAGATTAGCATTTAAAAGACAAAGGGTTTACCATCAAAAGTTGAGTAAACTTGCTTACTAAATAACGTCGGTTTGTGTTGTGGTTGATTTAACTATTGAGATACACTGCACAGACATGATTATGGCCATATTGGCTCAGCTTATCAAAGTGAAGGAAATCCCAGACAAATGTCTTAAATGTCTGAGTAGAACCCCCAGCGATTATGTTCTTATTTTGGACGGCCCGCACCACCTAAATTAATTTCTCTCGCCTCGAACGGTTGAGTGGCAAAGAAGACTGTTAAGATGCCCGAACAATATAAATAGAGTGTTGATCGCATCTCATTTTCAATGTTACAGAATGCTGAAACCTGAATACGTTAATCTTTACCAAAATGCAGCAAAAAATGAATAAATACAAGTGTTCAGATATTATCAACAAATTTTGTTTGCCACATCTACTATTTATCGTGACAAAAAAGATGGGAGATAAATAAGAGCAATTCAAGGTACGCACCCGAAGCGTTGTAACTAGAAGACACACATATCATTTCAGCTATCTTACTGATGTTTAGCTCTGTTAAGAATACTTATATAATTTCCTTAGTTAATTTCAGATTTACACGTATATGTGGTGTATAATTAATTATATGGTTTAAGGATAAGAGATTTATAATTTGCCCCTTCGATTCCTTTATGTTATGTAATTTTTATGCGTCAAGTTTTTATCTTCAAATTATGATGCTAATTAAAACTACAATTAAACTAGCATCACGCTACGTTAATGTGATTTCCTGAGTTTGTTACTATTTACATGTTTATCAAGTTAATGTATTTGACATATGTTGTACAGGTACCGTTTGCCAGTGTTGTAGAGTTAAAGATGGTATCCGACAATTCACTTGTATAAAGTACATCTGACAATATATTCAAGTCTGTTTGGGGGAATCAGGACATTTATTCTACATAAACACATACTGCAGTATATGCAAAGACTATTCTGAATACTATGTCAGTTATTAGACGATATTAATCATTAAAAGAATCGCTCTAAATGTCCATTTCGTCCAAGTCTATAAATAATGATACTATTTTTTTCTGCTAAAAATAGATATTGACGTCAAAGCAAATTACACGGATAATGATATAACGTGCTTTCGTAAGTAAGTGGTCACGTGGTTTTCTTAGTTAAAAAAGCCAACTGTGCAGCGTGGGAAATACATGTTTGTAATGAAGAGAGGAGTATTTTGCTTTCAAATTTCAATTTGCTGCATGTCATCAATAAGAAGCATTTCACGAGATCATTTCATGCAACAATAATTTATTTGGATGTAAGAGAGACAAAACGGGTCCAAACTGTCGGACACCATTTTTAATGCGAAAGCACTTTATTTCACACAAACATTCAATCGAACAGTCTTATTATCAATATCTCCCAGAAGTTAAAACAACCATTAAAGCAGATTTATCTTTGCAATGGCAAGGAAATAAAACGAAAATGTAATCAACAAGAAAGCAAGTGAGTGACTCCACGCTCGATGACGTATAGTAAAAAGTGTAAAAGTATGTAACCAGAATATATATTAACACGCTTCATACTCGATTATTTGATGTAATATTTACCAATAAAGCATTAAAAGTTATTGTGTGTATATATATAACTAATGTACTGACCTACACATGTTGTATCACACACTTAATGACATGCAGAACCTCAGATTTATCAATTTTCCAATCAACACTCCATATAACACCGGATTCCTAGTTATCAATATTACACACAACACCATCTGTTGTCCAAATAGGACTTGAACATGTTACAAGTACTGTAAGTGCGGCCAATCCTCCGTCGGTTGTGCCGTTGTTTAACTTCCGGTTGATAAAACGTTGTTTATTTCTAACAGTCTTAGTCAAAGTCCTGAAGTTTAATTGCAAGATATTTGCGGATATTCACGAATATACCTTGGTTAAATATGCACATAATTATCATGTAAATTCTTCAGGTATGCAGTGCCTTTAACCATCCGCCAGGGGTTTAACTAACAAAGAAACTGACGAAATGTCTCAAGATGTACGACAGTATATGTGTGACCATTGGGTTGAAGTCCACTCAAGCAGATTGTATTTTCAAACAAGTATAATCTGATTGTCTTATTATTCTGCACTAGTTTCTATTACTGGTCTGGGGGGTTACTAACATTTGCAATGTCTAAGATGACTATTATTCACATCTTCTCGGTATGCACGTCGCTTGTAATTCCGTGTATTATTTGTGTCCGTTTTCCACTTGGTTGCATGTGTGAATGTACTTCTTGTCTGCTTACCAATCCGCCAGTTCGCGTCAGTCCGTCAACCGACCGTTCGTTCGGCCGAGCGCACGTCCTTCCGTCTATCTTTCTGACTGTCCGTCTGTCTATATGTCTGTCTTTGTATGTCTGTCGTTCTGTCTGTCTCACACATAAACTGGTTTCTACACGCTACTGGAACCACATTCGATTGAGGAATAACCTTTCCTGACAAAAAAGTGACACTATTGCAACAACTGCAACAACCATATAACTGCTAATGGACGATGCTGCCCCGCTTTTTGGTTTTTCATATGTTATACATAGTTTCTGGACATAACTCATTTTAGAATACAAATTATTTCGCCGATAGCCTAGGCAGTAAATTTATAACAACATTTAAGTCAACAATGTGAATGATTTCCCTGCAGTGCGCTCGGCGTGTACTTGCTACAAGCAAATGATTTAATTAATACCATCCATTATGGTGTAGTTCACGCAGATACAGTACTTAAACCAGAGCTTTAAGTGGTAAAATTAACACAATTAGCCGCAAAGAGTACGCTTTAATGCGCCATCATCAGCTTTGGATGATAATCGTTACACATCAATAACATCAATGTTGTTTTTCACATCGCACCGACACAATTATGGTCATATTGGTGAAGTCCAGACCTATGTCTGGGTAGAACCACCGGCGCACCGTAGATTAGCTTGAAAACCTCCCCACACGAAAGTTCTCGCCCAAACGGGAATCGAACTGACGTGGTGAGTGTCTGAGGATTCTTTAGTGTGTTTGCAGTACAATACAACTCTACAAAACAAAACACGAATTATCATCGTTAAGAGTTTGTTATATATAATATATTGATTTTATGTGTGAATTATAATAAAAAATGTTGCAACTTTTAGTTTAAAAACTGCAAACTTACCTTCCACCATAACTTTGTTATCACAGTACACGTATTATTATAATCTTAGATGTACGTGACTAATATCAACACATCCCTATCACCATTCACAGTCGCAGGTTTCAATCCTTTTTAACAATACTCACATGTTTAAAAAAAAAAAAAACTTCCTTCTTTTGAAAAACACACAGGAAAACAACGACACAAATATTGTTCAAATGCATCATCCTCTGGCTAAAGCTGTTCTGTCGTTATTGTCCTTTATAAAACAGGACGTTAAAACATCGAGTCATAATTGACACACATTCACCAAACGGCACTTTACGCAGCGACAAAGAATCGAGCAGAAAGTCTGAGTCATAACCACCCGGTCTCACTGTCAGAATATCAGAACATTTCTTTTGTGTAAAATGCAAGCACTTGCAGTTGGGATGTTATTCATATTGGATTCTTGATGTTTTACAAGGGATGCAAAATATTGCCAAACGATAAATATTCGATACAATTTTCCTGTCTTTGAGCCAAATTTCTTTTTTATCGTCTGCTCAATATTTGTTTTAGCAGCTTCAATTTCGTTTATATGCTACTACAATTGTTCTTTTAAATTGATAAGCTTCATTGTTATACTTCCAAAACATATGTCTTATTTGTTTCAACTGGTCAATAAAGGAAATATGACTAATGCTATTTTTGCAAGGGATAGCCAATATAACAACGAAGCTAACTCTTTCACGCCTAACAAAACTGAAATCCCGCAGCAGTTATCTTTCTTGGAAGCATGCATAAATCTATAGATTATAAACTTTAAAAACTGTGAATTTATCTCGGTCTAATGTTGCTCCAAGAAATTCAATCAAATTAAGAATTAAGAGCATTTTTAAATTGAATATACCACCTCACTCACATTTATTGTTGGTTATTGTATTATTATTATTATTATTATTATTATTATTATTATTATTATTATTATTATTTCTATTATTATTATTATTTCTATTATTATTATTATTGTTATATTATTATTATTATTATTATTATTATTATTTCTATTATTATTATTATTATTATTATTATTATTTCTATTATTATTATTATTATTATTATTATTATTATTATTATTATTATTATTATTATTATTATTATTATCTCTATTATTTTATTATTATTATATTATTATTATTATTATTATTGTCATTATTATTATGATAATTATTATTTCTATTATTATCATTATTATTATTTATTTATTTATTTATTATTATTATTATTATTATTTTTATTATTATTATTATTATTATTATTATTATTATTATTATTATTATTATTATTATTATTATTATTATTATTATTATTATTATTATTATTATTATTATTATTATTATTTCTATTATTATTATTATAATTATTATTTCTTTTATTATTATTATCATTGTTATTATTATTATAATTATTATTATTATTATTAACATTATTATTATTATTATTATTATTATTATTACCCTCCTTTTCGTCCTCCTCCCTTTCTCGGACACAAAAATGTGCAGAAAGTAACCTTACACATCCTTACTTACACACGTATATTACCCGTGTAAATGTACGCAGTGTCATTGATAATAAATGCTACTGACAGACACTAGAGTGTATTCATTTAGGATCTACAACAGTATAGCAAAACATAAAGAAGTGGAAAACATGTTTTCAGGCAAAACGTATACACGTGCTTTTCAGTTTTACATAATGTGTCAGAATTGATGATATAAAAAAAGAATCTTCGGGTTTATGCTGCTCCAAATCCTTATAAAGTCAAACTAAGCTTGAAAGAAAATGAGACTTATTAAGTAGACACATTTCGTTTTTATTTGTTGTTTTTTGTTGTTGTTGTTGTTTTTTGTTGCTTTTTTCGAGCAATGAAGCCTTAAATTAAAGATAATCTTTGTAATTAACTAGCTTAGTGTAATGACATAACTATGTATTTTAAGTCGTGGTTTATAACTTAAAGACATCTAATTTGAAGCAATCACGCCTACATATCGACAATTCATTTATATTTATATATGGACATTATTCCACAATTCACTTTCGTAACGATGACAATCAACGGCCTTCTGATATTATAGACATTTCCAATACAACATAGCTTTAACATTCGTTATAACGCACGAATTGTAAGTAACTAAGAGTACACACATAATAAGGACGATTGTCATTTGAACATTTATCATTTATTGTTAACCGGGTCGTCAAATTCTCTGATTCATTCCCTCTCTCTATCACCATCCTTCATAACGTATTCTCTACTTTTCTTTCTCTTTCTGTCTCTCTTCCCATCGACCGTCTTTATTCTCCTTCTGTCTCTCTTGCTTAAATATGTAGATCTTTTTTTAAAATGTCGATCTGTTGTGCGTTCTAATGACTAGAAGAGTATTTCAAGATTGAATTAACGGTCTTGTTCACCCATACAGTTAACCGGAATAAAATAACCATAACATTTCAGTATATGTACTATTCACAAGCATCTCAACTGACCACCGAGGGCCACAGACTAAACTTGTGACTGAACAGGTTTATTATTACTATTACTATTATTATTATAACTATAGCCCAGGCTACATTCGGCCGCATACGTCAGTATGACGTCGGATTAAGCGTCGGTAAGGCGTGTAAAGAAAGGTTTTCATTCTGCAACGCACTTAGCTTATAAATATAAATGGGATAAAGATGAATAATTGTAAAATTGGTTATTAAATACAATTTTGTATGTTATTAGTTTTAATTGGCGTGTTTTGTTTTCCAAATATACGGTGCTATTGTTGACATCAGTCTATCTATGTACCTTGCGTATAAAGAACAGAAAATAGTTCTATAGCTTTTGCTTAATTATCCAAGTAGAATGAAGTGTTCAGACCAAAGCAAAATATCTTTTACTTTCAAAATTTCCCAGGTGTAAATTCAAATAAATCTCCAAAATACGAAAGACCGCTTATCTTTGTTACGTGAAGACTTATATCCATCATGCCTGCGAGCCTGTTGCAGGGGTATACATGAACGACTACAGACAATCCTTGGTAACACTTGAGACGCACACCATACTTTGTTCTCCAGTGATGTACAATATATAAATAATTATATAAGGAACCAACAAACAGAAGTGACACTTTGAAATCTGCTATTAAATGAAGCATCAGACACAAATAGCAAATCTCATGACTTTAACAGTTGACGTTTGCCTTAAACGAGATGTTTATCGACGTATCGTTTATTTAATGTTGTTGTTACGGATGATTATCTGATCGTTATCTGGACCTTTCGGCAACGTCCATCAAAAGAACAACGGACAATACATAACAGATCCTCATTAGTCGTCAGAAAACTGCTCATTGCCATCTCCTCCCAAAGGAAGCTATTTTAATGAAACTAAAATGCAAACACAGACTTTGCTAAGATAGAAATGATTCTGAGGTGTATCAAGATGGTATAATGGACGTGGAAGGATATACGAGTGCGATTCCCGGTCGTTGTTTGTAATTTACATGACTATATTGACGCATTAGATAACATCTACTAAGGTGGTTCTCTTTGATACACATTCAGGCCGAGCTTGAGTCAACATTTTTAGTAGGTCAAAGGTAAGGTTATACAATTAAACCGAACAATACACGTGATCGATAAAAACATAACCACATTGCAAGGACGTCATTTCTCTTTACCAATGTTAAATCAACTTGTTTACTACTGAAATCGCTTTGATTTAAAAGAAATGTTTATATTTTATGCAAAATTATAAAAAAAAAACGACACATTTGGGGACGTGGTTTTTATCAATCACGTAAAACTGCTATACGATTTTCACTGACAAAATGTACACCACACATGCTATTAGAAAGAGCTAGGACGTAGAAAGCATGTGATTCAAACAAGAAGATGAATATCCTGGGAATTAAACAGCCTCTTACACTGTCGATTTATTACACAAAAACTTTGACAGTAACGAACCATAACTCTGACTGGAAGTAGACTATGTGCTACTTTGTTAGTTTTTCTTGTTCTCTGCTACATCTGTATTTACAAGCTGCATTGCTAACATCGGTATACTCGGTTTCTTTTGTTAAACAATATTTCTCCAAAGCTGCGAATTTTATAAATGCCAGCTTCATTTTTTTATAATTGCAAACCACATATTATTGTTGCAAGCTACAATGTTAGAAAACTGAATACTCAGTTCTTTTCTCTGGAAAAGGCCTCAATGATCAGTTGTGATTTCCTGTTTTTTGCCAGCTACACTATCGTTCCCATAAAAGTGCATTCCATAAGAGACACAGCTCTCAAGAGCTGCACCAATTAAAACAAAATGATCTACTTTCTAGACATTTGGCATGTGCATTTTTAACTAGGGCGCATAATAAATAGCAAATCTCAGGAAGTGCACCCGTACATCTGCCAGCTAAAAGATCAAGATCTGCTTTAGATATTACTTAACCGTTTTAACTGTTTCTGTTATGAAAATTGTTATCTATGCAACAAACTATTTAGAATATATAAATACAAACATACACACCAACCGCAGTAGCTCAATTGGTAGAACGTCGGCTTGCCGATTGGGCGGTCGCGGGCTCAAACCTCAGCCGGGTCAAACCAAAGACTTTATAGTTGGTAGTAGTGGCTTCCCTCCTAACGCTCAGGGCTAAGGGGACAGCATTACGCCTGACTCATCGGTGTCAGTATAATGGACCGGCCGGGTTCAGTCCCTGTCTCCTCATAAGTGCCCATGTGCTATAATGATAGAAATGTCGCTGCGCAGTATCGACAATAACGCCGGCAAATCCGATCCCATCCCAAACATGTACATGTAAAGATTATTCGATACAAAAATGTGCAGTGCATTTTGTGACGACAATTGCCTCTGTATAGACATAAAAAATTAAAGTAATTGTTTATTAATACTTATTTCATAGGTATTAAATTCCAATTCATTGTTACTTAATACAATAGGTATAATTCGTAATAACAAATACCTTAAGTATAGATTGTAATGTTACCTCAAAATAGGACGTTGAAATCTTTGATGTTAGACCAAATATTGCACAATAGTTTGTGACAAATCCATCTGTAAGGGCGAGGCCCTGATATAATTGATATTTTAAACAGTGTATATTTAAGTACATACCTTTCCTTGCAGATTTCGGTTTAACTTTTGGGTTTCCAAAAGTCGGTGTATAAGTTAGATATGACAACAACCTTACGAACTTACCATTATCAGGCAGTCTTATGTACTTTGTCTCATTTCTTTCAAGATCTTAGCATAAATGTTCAAATTAAACAATGTCGTCCACCTTTGCCGTTTAGAAAATCCTCGCATACAGTATATCAGGTAAGGCGTCAAAGTGATCCAGAATGACACTTCCCGTCGAGAAAATGACATTAATTTCACTAAACAGCGTAAGACTAATGTCACTGTTGCTACTCGTCTTTTTATGCAGATAATTTCTTTCGTGTCATCATTAACAATGACATTATTTGACTGCATGCAGATATAGTTTGGAAGTCATGATTGTATTCACAGATTTCTTTAATAATTATACATCATCAGGAATAAAAGCAAGTATCTTCAAGATCCAACAGTAAACAGTCAAACAACTACAACTAGTGTCACCAACACTAAACAGTCGTACAACTACATGTATAACCATATTGTTCAACAGTAAATAATCGTACAACTACAACCATCGTGTCCAACAGTAAACAATCGTACAACTACAACCATTGTGTCCAACAGTAAACCGGCGTTCAAATACAACCATTGTGTCCAACAGTAAACAATCGTACAACTACAACCATCGTGTCCAACAGTAAACAATCGTACAACTACAACCATTGTGTCCAACAGTAAACCGTCGTTCAAATACAACCATTGTGTCCAACAGTACACCGTCGTTCAAATACAACCATTGTGTCCAACCGTAAACAATCGTACAACTACAACCATTGGCATTCTTGTATTTATGTGATAAGTATACCTAAGAAGACTAGAAAAAGGGGTAACGAGCGCATTATGGTGCACATCTACGATCATCCAATCGGCAGCCTACAGAAAGACGCGTATGTACAATGCCTGCCGACACACTTGGCGGTATGGTTTCGGAGGCCACAATGCTGACATACAACACGCAGCTGTATGATAACAAAAGGAACGTTAATACAGGTACTGAGGTGCTGCTATTTAAATATCAAAGTGCTTATCGGTAAAGTTACAATAAACTCCAAATCCAGCGTAGTAATTGCACTCTTTAAAACCGTGACATAGTTATGTTTAGTGAAACGTGGGGCAATGAACACAACAATTACAAAATTAATGCGAAAGTCGCCGTCGAGCTTCTGCTCAACCTTGGCCGGTACATCGTTGCTATGTAAAAGCGGTTTAAGCACCCAAGTCGGTCCATATTGCCGACTGACCGTTCCAAGGCGGTTACTGTCGGGTTTGCTCTTTTCGTTATATGACACATCACAAATTTGTTTCTACTTTTCGCTTGGCTTGCATGTGAAAAACCTTTGTTCTGTGCCTTTTCGGAGTTTGGTATATGTTGCAATGCTCATAGGACTTTGTCATATATTCTTATTAATGATAAACCGCCTAATAACAGCAAAACCATATTGTTATTAAACAGTTTTAGAATGCCGTCGCGGCGACGATAATGTTAGGTTTTACCCAGTTATCAGAGCTCAGATCAAATGAGCATAAACTACATGAAGGGACAGTGGTGGATAGTTATGTTCTATTAGAATTAAAATGATATCTGATGATACATTTGTTAAATCTGTGTATTGTATTATGTGGATTAAGTTAAATGGGCATCTAGTTGATAATGCTGATAATGAAGAAGTTATTTTCTTTTGTCTTTGTTATAATATTCCTTCTGATAGTAGTAAAGAAAATAATGCAGACTGTTCTGTTTGTTGATATTACATTATTTTTTAGACAACACATTTAAATCTTCAAAAAGAATTAGCATAGGCGATATAAATGCAATGATAGGTACTAGAAAAGATTATGCCGATCATGACCTACATACATCATATCTGTGAACATTGCACAGAATAGATCCAGACACGTTAATACTTAATACAATGGGAAATAATTTGTTAATTCCCTTGTAAACATACTAGTTTCCAACTATGAATGGACGAATATGTGAAGATATTAATTAAGAAAACATACATGCGTTTCCAACAATTTATTGTTATTTATGTTCTATGCAAATTTAAAATGATGAATACTTATACCCATTTCAGAATTGCTGAGCCGAATATCAATACGATCATTGTGCAATACATTTTTCACTTGACATAAAGAGTCAGCCTTCTGATACTGCAGATGAAACAGTTTCATAAGAGTTCTCAAACCAATATTATGATCACTGGAATAGCGGATATGTGTTCGCCATCATTAAGAGACCGCGTAATAACAGATCGGTTAGATAGTCTGGTTAATGAACGTTAAAATTGTCAAGCTGATCAAGCAATTGAGAAAAATAATCACATTTGTATAAAATTCTCAATGCTGTCTTTCAACCATTGCTTTAAAGACCACCTAAAACTGGCTCAATAAATATTTTTGTTAAAGGTTGTAAGATATATATTAAATAATCGACTTAACCGCATGGACGAAAAAATATAATTGTATTAAGCGACAAATTGTGATACAAGCTTATACAGCATGGAATAAACGTTAAAATGCTTAATGTTATAAAATCAATGTACGCTGGTGTACAGTCGAGAGTAAAATACATCAGCAAAATACGTGAACCGTATTCCTGCACGGTAGGGGGAGGGGGGGGGGTGTAGCTCAAGGCTTGTGTTTATCTTTTTTTTTATCTTTATGAAATATAAACAGTACTTTGTTAAGGGAAGACCTTCAAGGTTAATGTGTTTTTGTTTGATTGTTTTCTTTAATTCTTATTATTGTGTGCTGATTATTTTGCATCATTGCCAGAATCTCAAACGGACTTACTAGGGTTAAATATTCTGCGAGATCATTGTAACACATGAAAACTTGTTTTCACCGTTGACACTACGAAAGTGATGGGGTTTCTGGCAGGGGATACAATAAGAAGGGGTTTATGTTTTAAGTATGATGGGTTACAATTAGTTATTGTTACTCTCCTTTGTTGTGTTGTTATAATAGTTACTTCAGGTTTATCATTTAGAGGGGCACAGAATGCATTAGCTGGGCAAGGCTTAAACGCACAGTTTAACTTGAAATGATTATTGTATTAGTTTACAGACATTACATAAGCCATTATCTCCCCTCTGCTACATGGACTTAAATAAACATCACTCATCAATTTGCTTCTAAGGGAAAATATCAATTACAAAAACACTATAGATGTTTTTATGGCCATTTTATTAGATTTTTTAAAACACCAGAAAGCAGAACAAATATGCACACACTCAGATATCTTACATGATATGTTTGTGCTTTTTTAGTTTCATGAAATAAATTTTACGAGTGACTAATATTCTTTTGATAGTTGCAACCGTAAACCCGAATGTGCAAAACACGCACTATATTCATTGTTAAATTTTAAATCACATTCATTATTACTTTATTCATTTAAGTTTAACACACATAAAGTGGGTTCATATGTTGAAGAGATTGCTACCTTATGGCAACTAAATTTCAATCGATTTCTAGAAGCTTTTTAAATGCTTGCAATTTAGACCCCCTTCCCCATGAAGGGCTAGGTTAAAGCTCTATAAAACCAGTTTAAACATTCCATTCGGCCATTTTGCATGGCGGTAACTGATGGATTTGCTCTGTTTTGTATTGTGTCTCGTCACAAATGTGTTGCAATTTATATTTGACTTTTAACTGAATACCATTGCCCTTTGCCATTTCAAAATTTAACATGTCTTTTTAAATTTTGGTATATGTTTCAGTGATCATCGGACCTTGTCATGTTTTCTTATTAGTGAAACCATCCAGATTATTTGTGTTACTAAAACGCATTTATCTACATATCGCCAAGTTTAATTTAAACTTTAAGACATTTCGAATACCGTTTAACGGAAGTGTGATTTTAGAGCTCTGTAACACCGGTTTAAGCACCCTAGTCGGCCCCTGTTACAGTTTCAAGTCGGTAAGTATTGCCTTTGCTCTGTTTGTTTACTGATTCGTCATATATTTGTTCTTACTTTTAAATTTTGGCTTGCCTTTATCTCATGTCTTTTCAAATTTTGGTATATGTTGTAGTGATCATAGGACTTTGTCATATTTTTTATTTATATTTATTCTGGACTTTGATTAAGTTGTAAATAAAATTTATTTCTTACTAGGCACAGTATGTTTTAGATGTTTGATATGCCCTTCATCACTTTTTATGTTTAAACAAGCCCACACATCACAAGCATGTGACATTTTTTTTACCTAGATAAAAGGTATTCTAGTGTTTATTATTAATGATTTTTTATGAGTCAGACTTATCTGGCGTTTACCATACAATAAAGGTGAAGTCGCTTTGATACTTGAATTTTAGCTAAGAATGATGTTTTGTCTCTCTATTGGGCCATGTTAAAAAGTCTTGTTCACTTATTGTTTACTTTAAGCTTACGTTTTAAGAATAATATAACTAAACACACAGTTTAATTGGCAATTAAGTAAATGACATACATAACGAAAATAAATAAGACCCAGTCTAAGTTGAAAACAGCCTGTTCAAAACAAATCGACACTTTGCGTGATAATTGTACTTGTACAATTTTAGAAGAAAGAATAAACACATTCAAACTTGAAAGAGTCTTTGAAAGCAAGGATTTTCCACGCACTCTCTTTTTTATAGTTTTCCGATAGACTACTGAAGAACAAATAAAGATCTTTAATTAACAAAATGTTTTACATGATAAAGAGAAGTTGTCTTTAAAAGTTACTGAGTGCTGCACGCAACAAACCTTATCTTACACCCAATTCGTTTTTGCTCTCTTTAAGTGAATACACAAAACTTAGTTCATCTTGATAGTTGACACTAATCTTTTATGTTGATTTATCATCTGTAGAATAGTTTTTAAAGGTACCGATATGCTGTGTTATTCTCGTCGTTTGTTTTTTTTTAAATATCATTAATCGTTGATTACTGAGCAAGTGGATGTAGATTTTGCAAGGATGTTTATTTGTGACTAAATAATTCCTACTTCATGTATTTTAGTAAAGTTAAAATTCAAGCTTGACAAAACCGTTTAAGTTTATAGCAGCATTTGACCTTTATGTTTGTATTTTCTGGAAATCCCCTTCAAATGTACCAGTTTGGATAAACATGATTTGTTATAAATGTACGGTTAATCT
The DNA here is from genome assembly GCA_007844125.1 of Sinonovacula constricta. NCBI lineage: Eukaryota > Metazoa > Mollusca > Bivalvia > Cardiida > Solecurtidae > Sinonovacula > Sinonovacula constricta. Next base: position 35,845,369 of record CM017571.1, on the reverse strand, counting down.
GTCTCTTAACATTACCACATACCAACCACATACCAACCATATTACGTTAAAGGTTGTTGCATTAAAATAATCTTTGTATCATCTGTGGACAACATGGACTAAATTCAACTGATTCGCTTTCAATTAGGTGTCGTTAGAATTTTACGTTCATAATCGAATAGACATTTGTAATCTCTTATATTGGGAGTTACACAAATGTAGACGTTGTTTGTAATCTCTTATATTGGTAGTTACACAAATGTAGACGTTGTTTGTAATCTCTTATATTGGTATTTACACAAATGTAGACGTTGTTTGTAATCTCTTATATTGGTATTTACACAAATGTAGACGTTGTTTGTAATCTCTTAAATTGTTAGTTACACAAATGTAGACGTTGTTTGTAATCTCTTATATTGTTAGTTACACAAATGTAGACGTTGTTTGTAATCTCTTAAATTGTTAGTTACACAAATGTAGACGTTGTTTGTAATCTCTTAAATTGTTAGTTACACAAATGTAGACGTTGTTTGTAATCTCTTAAATTGTTAGTTACACAAATGTAGACGTTGTTTGTAATCTCTTATATTGGTAGATACACAAATGTAGACGTTGTTTGTAATCTCTAATATTGGTAGTTACACAAATGTAGAAGTTGTTTGTAATATCTAATATTGGTATTTACATGTACACAAATGTAGTCGTTGTTTGCAATCTCTAATATTGGTAGTTACACAAATGTAGAAGTTGTTTGTAATATCTAATATTGGTATTTACATGTACACAAATGTAGGCGTTGTTTGCAATCTCTTATATTGGTAGTTACACAAATGTAGAGGTTGTTTGTAATTTAAAGTTTGAATTTGTTTCTTAAATCCTTCAATGACTCAATGTAAATGAAGGTAAAATATAAGGATGCGTTTGTGCGAAAGACAGAAAATTTGGAGTTTTAGAAACAATTATTTTAACTCATATTTAAAAAATATATAAGTAAATGGACCTAATTGAGTTGTTTTGTTATATTTTTGCTTCCTAACCATTTTCTTCTCAGCACTGAATATTGTATTAAAATTAATATATGGAAAAGATCAAATTAATAACATTTAAAAATAAACAAAAATATATAATTAGTTCTCTGCATGTTAAAGTAATTGGTCGCTCGTACCTTCAGAAATTATGCATATTTGTTCGGAAGCGACAACGAGCGTAAATGAAAAAGAACATATTTAGCAGAGCTGCTATACTCACTACTGCTTTATTTCGTTTTATTGTTTGTATCAAATGCTATCTGCTCCTCAGAACAAACTTCGAAGCCATATATGTTACAACTTGACATTATAATTATAGTTATCTTTTTTATTGGAAGCTTTTTATGGTGTGTTGATTTACATCAAGAAATACTAAGTATAGACATTTCTGTAAATATAATTAACATGGGAGTTCGTTCTTACTGCTATTAGATGCCATACGTGATAAATGTAGATCTGCACAGTGTAGATATTCATCAACGACGTTAATTTGAAAGTTCCCTGCAAATTACAATGTACTTTATCTTATCTTATCTCATTTTATTTCCTGTTTACACAGATTAGATGCAAGATATTATACACAGGTGGTAAATATTAACAGAACACGCAGAAAGACAAAAAGTGAAAACATCAAGAAAATATATATGCAGAATAAACAAACACATGTTGACAATTGAAAAACTTAAATGACGAATGAAATCAGAGTTCAATTAAATGTAAGAAAAGAGTATGAAGGAATTGGGAAATGGGATGGGATGGGATGGGATTTGCCGCCATTTTTGCCAATTCAATATATATATATATATATATATAATGTGTTCGCCATTGTTTTTGATGTTTACTTGTTTTGTTGTTGTTGGTTGTTTTTTTGTTCAATTTTTGCTGGAGGTATTCTTGGCATTTAATGTTTCAGTTTTTCTTTATTACCAGAACAATCAGAAGACTGTTCTGTTTTGTTTCGTAGCGTGTTTTTTTCTCAAACTGTTCCATATGTAATACTCCATGGACTATACTTAGTATTTGTGCAATACTAGTGCATTAGTAATAAAGCTGTCAATATCAACATCAACTGCAGAGTTTATTATTAAAAAATATAGAAAGTGATATGACGTTTTATTGATATCTGTTAATGTCTATTTTGCAGAACGGATTTAAATCCAAAATTTAATATGAACCCTTTTCTTAAAAGTACAACATTTAATTACAATGTATATTACTACAACTATTTGCTAACGAATTGTCACAACTGGGGATTGTTTTTTTTTAATTTTCGCTATATGAAGCGAACAACTGCTCCGAGAAGGTCACTCTGTCCTAGGTATTGTTAATATCTTTTGCCAGACATCGAATATATATTTCTCTGTTAAACCCAATCATTGCCTCGCCGTATTAATTCGCCAACAATTGAAACCAGATTTACGGAATACGTTCTAACCTAATTTTAATAAGATTCGTGTACTGCTTATTATACACACATCCTATAAATTACTGTCTTAAGATAATTATGAAATATATAAAATATCAACGCACACCTGTTAATATTTGTTTTCCACTATGTTTATGTTTTCGTTAATTACTATTTTTATTTTATCTTCATTGCAATAAAATATTTGTACTTATACACACGTGTATTTATTTTTTGTCGTTTGATATTGACGATACAAAGATATAACTTATTATAACGTACATATCCAGAAACCGCTTTGCTGAGGGATATTCATGATAATGTACACCTGCAAAGAGAACGTGCACAAGTTATACAGCATGTTTCTTCTAATCTGGTAGCAGAATAGAAGTACATACATTTAAGTACATATAAACCTCCATCGTCTCGCCTCATATATACCTTTTGTTTACGTGAAGTTTAATCTTTATACTAATGTAATCAATAAAGAAGTATTTTATTCAAAAACCGGGTCTGAAGTAAATTTAATTACCGTTTGTATAAAACTGAACTTAAAAACAATATTTTATATTTGTTCATACGAGTGGTTGGGATCGTTAGTACTTTGTTCGCAGAGAAGACCAAATCTTGTCTACGGTCAAGCTGAAAATGTGCTGTTTAACTGTACAGTTGATCCCTTTACAATTCTACATGTAAATGTTGTCTTTCGCTCAACACTCCAGAATACTACATATCACTGTTACTTCCACTCATTCTCAACTTCTTTTAAGCACATTTCCCAATTTCAGCCGGCCGCAAGAGCTCAATTGGTAGATCGTCGGCTTGCGGATCGGGAGGTCGCGGGTTCAAACCCCGGCCGGGTCGAACCAAAGACTTTAAAGTTGGTAGTAGTGGCCTCCCTCCTAACGCTCGGGGCTAAGGGGTCAGCATTACGCCTGGCTCGTCGGTGTCAGTATAATGGACCGGCCGGGTTCAAACCCTGGTCACTTTATAAGTGCCCCTGTGCTATAATGATAGAAATGTCGCTGCACAGTATCGGTAAAAAATGCCGGCAAATCCGATCCCATCCCATCCCTTGCATATGCTTAGAAAACAGTGCATTTTTCTCAGACATTTGTTCGAAATGGTTTCAACGTATTGGTCTTCAAGGACTTTGTAAACATGTAAACCGTTCACAGTATACAGTGACTTGCAATGTCGCGTCTTGGTTATCGACTATGAATTTATCATAAAATAACACATCCTTATTTTGTGTTTATAGGAAACAAACTTTATTTTATTCTGAATAAGCTGAGCATATAATATTATAAACTGAGTCTAGATATACTTACAGAAAACACAGTTAAATCTAGCTAAATAGGTCTAACTACATTTTATCCCTGTAGGTATAAAGAATAACTTTTCTGCCTGATATGTTTTTTCAGAATATTCACTTTTTCGACCTCTTTTCCCAGATATTATCGAAAACATTTTCAGCGTTTTAATTAAAACAATTCCTATGACTTTTTAAAATAAAATATTTTTCACTGACATATTCATTGCACTTTCCGATGTGTAATGATTGGTCGTTGACATGCATTAGATTGATTCAAACGGAACGATTAATCTGCTACTTTTTACCTTTTATCAATGACAATATTTCCGACGGAAAGGTACGTCATGAAGTAAAGTTTGTCAAACATTGATTTTCTCGTACATACAAATGAGTGTCAAGTATTCTAATTTATTCGCACTGCTTAAAGTAATATCCGCCAGATGAAAGTTGCTTTGGCAGTTTTTATTATTAATAATAAACAAATAGCATAGATGAGATGTCTCTTTGCCTTGAAACCTTCCATCTGGGACAATCACTTTTGTTAAACTTGAATAAATGTACGACCATCAACTGCCTGTGAATTGTAGTGATAACTGAAATAAATCCTTAGATTAAATCAAGTAAAAGAAACACCGCTGCATTGCCACAATTAGGAGCATGGAATCAATCTTATGCCTTCTCCAAGGGAGAAAATACCAGGAAACTGCCCCGCCTGATTAGACAAAAATTAATGTGTATTAAACTAGCGATTTGTGACACTATAAAAGTACAAAAATATTAGACGAATAAGATCAAGTTTTTAATTAGTCTTAGTATAGATATTTGAACCTCAAACAGACAAGGTTAAGGATTAATTAGTCTTAATTTAGATATTTGAACCTCAGACAGACGAGGTTAAGGATTAATTAGTCTTAGTATAGATATTTGAACCTCAGACAGACGGGGTTAAGGATTAATTAGTCTTAATTTAAATATTTGAACCTCAGACAGACGGGGTTAAGGATTAATTAGTCTTAATTTAAATATTTGAACCTCAAACAGACAAGGTTAAGGATTAATTAGTCTTGATTTAAATATTTGAACATCAACAGACAGTAATGTGAACGTCTTAATTAGTATTTGACAGAACGGGGTTAAGGATTAATTAGTCTTAATTTAGATATTTGAACCTCAAACAGACAAGGTTAAGGATTAATTAGTCTTAATTTAGATATTTGAACCTCAGACAAACGGGGTTAAGGATTAATTAGTCTTAATTTAGATATTTGAACCTCAGACAGACAGGGGGTTAAGGATTAATTAGTCTTAATTTAGATATTCGAACATCAACAGACGAGGTTAAGGATTAATTAGTCTTAGTTTAGATATTTGAACCTCAGACAGACGGGGTTAAGGATTAATTAGTCTAACTATTAGATATTAGAACCTCAGACAGACGGGGTTAAGGATTAATTAGTCTTAATTTAGATATTTGAACCTCAAACAGACGAGGTTAAGGATTAATTAGTCTTAGTTAGATATTTGAACCTCAGACAGACGGGGTTAAGGATTAATTAGTCTAACTATAGGTATTTAGACCTCAGACAGACGGGGTTAAGGATTAATTAGTCTATATTTAGATATTTGTAAACCTCAACAGGACGAGGTTAAGGATTAATTAGTCTTAGTTTAGATATGTTGAACCGCAGACAGACGGGTTAAGGATTAATTAGTCTTCGTTTTAGATATTTAAACAGCAGACACGACGGGTTAAGGATTAATTAGTCTTAATTTAGATATTTGAACCTCAAACAAACGAGGTTAAGGATAATTAGTCTTAATTGAGATATTTGAACATCAAACAGACGGGTTAAGGATTATTAGTCTAATTTAGATATTTGAACCTCAAACAAACGAGGTTAAGGATTAATTAGTCTTAGTTTCAGATATTTGAACCTCAAACAGACGAGGTTAAGGATAAATTAGTCTTAGTATAGATATTTTGAACCCCATGACAGACGGGGTAAGGATTAATTAGTCTAGTTTAGATATTGAAACCCCAGACAGACGGGTTAGGATTAATTAGTCTTAATTTAGATATTTGAAGACCTCAAACAAACGAGGTTAAGGATTAATTAGTCTTAGTTTAGATATTTGAACCTCAAACAGACGACTGAATGGTTAAGGATTAATTAGTCTTAGTATAGATATGTTGAACCCCAGACAGACGGGGTTATGGAATAGTAGTAGATATTGAACCTCAAAGAGACGAGGTTTACGGATTAAATTAAGTCTTAGTTTAGATATTTGAACCTCAAAGAGACGAGGTTAAGGAATAATTAGTCTTAGTTTAGATATTTGAACCTCAAACAGACGGGGTTAAGGAATAATTAGTCTAAGTGTAGATATTGGAACCCCAGACAGACGGGTTATGGTTTAATTAGTCTAAGTATGGATATTAGAATCCAAGACAGGCGGATAATGGGTTAATTAGTCTAAATAGAGATATTTGAACCCCAGACAGACGGGTTATGGATTAATTAGTCTAAGTGTAGATATTGGAACCGCAGACAGACGGGTTATGGATTAATTAGTCTAAGTGTAGATACTGGAACCCCAGACAGACGGGTTATGGTTTAATTAGTCTAAGTATTGTTATTAGAATCCAAGACAGGCGGATTATGGGTTAATTAGTCTAAATAGAGATATTTGAACCGCAGACAGGCGGGTTATGGATTAGTTAGTCTAAATATGGATATTGGAAACGCAGACAGACGGGTTATGGATTAATTAGTCTAAGTGTAGATATTGGAACCCCAGACAGACGGGTTATGGTTTAATTAGTCTAAGTTTGGATATTAGAATCCAAGACAGGCGGATTATGGGTTAATTAGTCTAAATAGAGATATTTGAACCGCAGACAGGCGGGTTATGGATTAGTTAGTCTAAATATGGATATTGGAACCGCTGACAGACGAGTCATGGATTAATAAGCTTAAGTATGGACATTGGAAACGCAGACAGACGGGTTATGGATAAGTTAGTCTAAATATGGATATTGGAAACGCAGACAGACGGGTTATGGATTAATAAGCTTAAGTATGGATATTAGAACCCCAGACAGACGGGTTATGGATTAGTTAGTCTAAGAATGGATATTGGAAACGCAGACAGACGGGTTATGGGTTAATTAGTGTAAGTATGGATATTGGAAACGCAGACAGACGGGTTATGGATTAATTAGTGTAAGTATGGATATTGGAAACGCAGACAGACGGGTTATGGATTAATTAGTGTAAGTATGGATATTGGAAGCGCAGACAGACGGGTTATGGATTAATTAGTGTAAGTGTGGATATTGGAAACGCAGACAGACGGGTTATGCATTAATTAGTGTAAGTATGGATATTGGAAACGCAGACAGACGGGTTATGGATTAATTAGTGTAAGTATGGATATTGGAAACGCAGACAGACGGGTTATGGATTAATTAGTGTAAGTATGGATATTGGAAACGCAGACAGACGGGTTATGGATTAGTTAGTCTAAGTATGGATATTGGAAACGCAGACAGACGGGTTATGGATTAATTAGTGTAAGTATGGATATTGGAAACGCAGACAGACGGGTTATGGTTTAATTTGTGTAAGTGTGGATATTGGAAACGCAGACAGACGGGTTATGGATTAATTAGTGTAAGTGTGGATATTGGAAACGCAGACAGACGGGTTATGGATTAATTAGTGTAAGTGTGGATATTGGAAACGCAGACAGACGGGTTATGAAATAATTAGTCTAAGTATGGATATTGGAAACGCAGACAGACGGGTTATGGATTAATTAGTGTAAGTATGGATATTGGAACCGCAGACAGACGGGTTATGGATTAATAAGTGTAAGTGTAGATATTGGAACCCCAGACAGACGGGTTATGGTTTAATTAGTGTAAGTGTGGATATTGGAACCCCAGACAGACGGGTTATGGATTAATTAGTGTAAGTATGGATATTGGAAACGCAGACAGACGGGTTATGGATTAATTAGTGTAAGTGTGGATATTGGAACCCCAGACAGACGGGTTATGGTTTAATTAGTGTAAGTGTGGATATTGGAACCCCAGACAGACGTGTTATGGATTAATTAGTCTAAGTATGGATATTGGAAACGCAGACAGACGGGTTATGGATTAATTAGTGTAAGTATGGATATTGGAAACGCAGACAGACGGGTTATGGATTAATTAGTGTAAGTGTGGATATTGGAACCCCAGACAGACGGGTTATGGTTTAATTAGTGTAAGTGTGGATATTGGAACCCCAGACAGACGGGTTATGGATAAATTAGTGTAAGTGTGGATATTGGAACCCCAGACAGACGGGTTATGGATTAATTAGTCTAAATATAGATATTGGAAACGCAGACAGACGGGTTATGGATTAATAAGTGTAAGTATGGATATTGGAAACGCAGACAGACGGGTTATGGATTAATTAGTGTAAGTGTGGATATTGGAACCCCAGACAGACGGGTTATGGATTAATTAGTGTAAGTATGGATATTGGAAACGCAGACAGACGGGTTATGGATTAATTAGTGTAAGTGTGGATATTGGAACCCCAGACAGACGGGTTATGGTTTAATTAGTGTAAGTGTGGATATTGGAACCCCAGACAGACGGGTTATGGTTTAATTAGTGTAAGTGTGGATATTGGAACCCCAGACAGACGGGTTATGGATTAATTAGTGTAAGTGTGGATATTGGAACCCCAGACAGACGGGTTATGGATTAATTAGTCTAAGTATAGATAATGGAAACGCAGACAGACGGGTTATGGATTAATAAGTGTAAGTATGGATATTGGAAACGCAGACAGACGGGTTATGGATTAATTAGTGTAAGTGTGGATATTGGAACCCCAGACAGACGGGTTATGGTTTAATTAGTGTAAGTGTGGATATTGGAAACGCAGACAGACGGGTTATGGTTTAATTAGTCTAAGTATGGATGTTAGAACCCAAGACGGGCGAGTTATGGGTTAATTAGTGTAAGTATGGATATTGGAAACGCAGACAGACGGGTTATGGATTAATTAGTGTAAGTATGGATATTGGAACCCCAGACAGACGGGTTATGGTTTAATTAGTGTAAGTATGGATATTGGAACCCCAGACAGACGGGTTATGGATTAATTAGTCTAAGTATGAATATTGGAACCACAGACAGACGGGTTATGGATTAATTAGTGTAAGTGTGGATATTGGAACCCCAGACAGACGGGTTATGGATTAATTAGTCTAAGTATGGATATTGGAACCCCAGACAGACGGGTTATGGATTAATTAGTGTAAGTGTGGATATTGGAACCCCAGACAGACGGGTTATGGTTTAATTAGTCTAAGTATGGATATTAGAACCCAAGACGGGCGGGTTATGGGTTAATTAGTCTTAGTATAGATATTTGAACCTCAGACAGACGAGGTTAAGGATTAATTGGTCTTAATTTAGATATTTGAACCTCAAACAGACAAGGTTAAGGAATAATTAGTCTTAATTTAGATATTTGAACCTCAGACAGACGGGGTTAAGGATTAATGAGTCTTAGTTTAGATATTTGAACCTCAGACAGACGAGGTTAAGGATTAATTGGTCTTAATTTAGATATTTGAACCTCAAACAGACAAGCTTAAGGATTAATTAGTCTTAATTTAAATATTTGAACCTCAAACAGACAAGGTTAAGGATTAATTAGTCTAACTATAGGTATTAGAACCTCAGACAGACGGGGTTAAGGATTAATTAGTCTTAATTTAGATATTTGAACCTCAAACAGACGAGGTTAAGGATTAATTAGTCTTAGTTTAGATATTTGAACCTCAGACAGACGGGGTTAAGGATTAATTAGTCTAACTATAGGTATTAGAACCTCAGACAGACGGGGTTAAGGATTAATTAGTCTTAATTTAGATATTTGAACCTCAAACTGACGAGGTTAAGGATTAATTAGTCTTAGTTTAGATATTTGAACCGCAGACAGACGGGTTAAGGATTAATTAGTCTTAATTTAGATATTTGAACCTGAAACAGACGAGGTTAAGGATTAATTAGTCTTAGTTTAGATATTTGAACCTCAGACAGACGAGGTTAAGGATTAATTAGTCTTAATTTAGATATTTGAACCTCAGACAGACGAGGTTAAGGATTAATTAGTCTTAATTTAGATATTTGAACCTCAGACAGACGGGGTTAAGGATTAATGAGTCTTAGTTTAGATATTTGAACCTCAGACAGACAAGGTTAAGGATTAATTGGTCTTAATTTAGATATTTGAACCTCAAACAGACAAGGTTAAGGATTAATTAGTCTTAGTTTAGATATTTGAACCTCAAACAGACGGGGTTAAGGATTAATTAGTCTTAGTTTAGATATTTAAACCTCAAACAGACGAGGTTAAGGATTAATTAGTCTTAGTTTAGATATTTGAACCGCAGACAGACGAGGTTAAGGATTAATTAGTCTTAATTTAGATATTTGAACCTCAAACAGACGAGGTTAAGGATTAATTAGTCTTAGTTTAGATATTTGAACCTCAGACAGACGAGGTTAAGGATTAATTAGTCTTAGTTTAGATATTTGAACCTCAGACAGACGAGGTTAAGGATTAATTAGTCTTAGTTTAGATATTTGAACCTCAAACAGACAAGGTCAAGGATTAATTAGTCTTAGTTTAGATATTTGAACCTCAAACAGACGGGGTTAAGGATTAATTAGTCTTAGTTTAGATATTTGAACCTCAAACAGACGAGGTTATGGAATAATTAGTCTTAGTTTAGATATTTGAACCTCAAACAGACGAGGTTAAGGATTAATTAGTCTTAGTTTAGATATTTAAACCTCAAACAGACGAGGTTAAGGATTAATTAGTCTTAATTTAGATATTTGAACCTCAAACAGACGGGTTAAGGATTAATTAGTCTTAGTTTAGATATTTGAACCCCAGACAGACGGGTTAAGGATTAATTAGTCTTAGTTTAGATATTTGAACCGCAGACAGACGAGGTTAAGGATTAATTAGTCTTAATTTAGATATTTGAACCTCAAACAGACGAGGTTAAGGATTAATTAGTCTTAGTTTAGATATTTGAACCTCAGACAGACGAGGTTAAGGATTAATTAGTCTTAGTTTAGATATTTGAACCTCAGACAGACGAGGTTAAGGATTAATTAGTCTTAGTTTAGATATTTGAACCTCAAACAGACAAGGTCAAGGATTAATTAGTCTTAGTTTAGATATTTGAACCTCAAACAGACAAGGTTAAGGATTAATTAGTCTTAATTTAAATATTTGAACCTCAAACAGACAAGGTTAAGGATTAATTAGTCTTAATTTAGATATTTGAACCTCAGACAGACGGGGTTAAGGATTAATTAGTCTTAATTTAGATATTTGAACCTCAGACAGAGGGGGTTAAGGATTAATTAGTCTTAATTTAGATATTCGAACCTCAAACAGACGAGGTTAAGGATTAATTAGTCTTAGTTTAGATATTTGAACCTCAGACAGACGGGGTTAAGGATTAATTAGTCTAACTATAGGTATTAGAACCTCAGACAGACGGGGTTAAGGATTAATTAGTCTTAATTTAGATATTTGAACCTCAAACAGACGAGGTTAAGGATTAATTAGTCTTAGTTTAGATATTTGAACCTCAGACAGACGGGGTTAAGGATTAATTAGTCTAACTATAGGTATTAGAACCTCAGACAGACGGGGTTAAGAATTAATTAGTCTTAATTTAGATATTTGAACCTCAAACTGACGAGGTTAAGGATTAATTAGTCTTAGTTTAGATATTTGAACCGCAGACAGACGGGTTAAGGATTAATTAGTCTTAATTTAGATATTTGAACCTCAAACAGACGAGGTTAAGGATTAATTAGTCTTAGTTTAGATATTTGAACCTCAGACAGACGAGGTTAAGGATTAATTAGTCTTAATTTAGATATTTGAACCTCAGACAGACGGGGTTAAGGATTAATGAGTCTTAGTTTAGATATTTGAACCTCAGACAGACGAGGTTAAGGATTAATTGGTCTTAATTTAGATATTTGAACCTCAAACAGACAAGGTTAAGGATTAATTAGTCTTAATTTAAATATTTGAACCTCAAACAGACAAGGTTAAGGATTAATTAGTCTTAGTTTAGATATTTGAACCTCAAACAGACGGGGTTAAGGATTAATTAGTCTTAGTTTAGATATTTAAACCTCAAACAGACGAGGTTAAGGATTAATTAGTCTTAGTTTAGATATTTGAACCGCAGACAGACGAGGTTAAGGATTAATTAGTCTTAATTTAGATATTTGAACCTCAAACAGACGAGGTTAAGGATTAATTAGTCTTAGTTTAGATATTTGAACCTCAGACAGACGAGGTTAAGGATTAATTAGTCTTAGTTTAGATATTTGAACCTCAGACAGACGAGGTTAAGGATTAATTAGTCTTAGTTTAGATATTTGAACCTCAAACAGACAAGGTCAAGGATTAATTAGTCTTAGTTTAGATATTTGAACCTCAAACAGACGGGGTTAAGGATTAATTAGTCTTAGTTTAGATATTTGAACCTCAAACAGACGAGGTTATGGAATAATTAGTCTTAGTTTAGATATTTGAACCTCAAACAGACGAGGTTAAGGATTAATTAGTCTTAGTTTAGATATTTAAACCTCAAACAGACGAGGTTAAGGATTAATTAGTCTTAATTTAGATATTTGAACCTCAAACAGACGGGTTAAGGATTAATTAGTCTTAGTTTAGATATTTGAACCCCAGACAGACGGGTTATGGATTAATTAGTCTTAGTTTAGATATTTGAACCTCAAACAGACGAGGTTAAGGATTAATTAGTCTTAGTTTAGATATTTGAACCTCAAACAGACGGGGTTAAGGATTAATTAGTCTTAGTTTAGATATTTGAACCTCAAACAGACGAGGTTAAGGATTAATTAGTCTTAGTTTAGATATTTGAACCGCAGACAGACGAGGTTAAGGATTAATTAGTCTTAATTTAGATATTTGAACCTCAAACAGACGAGGTTATGGAATAATTAGTCTTAGTTTAGATATTTGAACCTCAGACAGACGGGGTTAAGGATTAATTAGTCTTAGTTTAGATATTTGAACCTCAAACAGACGGGGTTAAGGATTAATTAGTCTTAGTTTAGATATTTGAACCTCAAACAGACGAGGTTATGGAATAATTAGTCTTAGTTTAGATATTTGAACCTCAGACAGACGGGGTTAAGGATTAATTAGTCTTAATTTAGATATTTGAACCTCAGACAGAGGGGGTTAAGGATTAATTAGTCTTAATTTAGATATTCGAACCTCAAACAGACGAGGTTAAGGATTAATTAGTCTTAGTTTAGATATTTGAACCTCAGACAGACGGGGTTAAGGATTAATTAGTCTAACTATAGGTATTAGAACCTCAGACAGACGGGGTTAAGGATTAATTAGTCTTAATTTAGATATTTGAACCTCAAACAGACGAGGTTAAGGATTAATTAGTCTTAGTTTAGATATTTGAACCTCAGACAGACGGGGTTAAGGATTAATTAGTCTAACTATAGGTATTAGAACCTCAGACAGACGGGGTTAAGGATTAATTAGTCTTAATTTAGATATTTGAACCTCAAACTGACGAGGTTAAGGATTAATTAGTCTTAGTTTAGATATTTGAACCTCAAACAGACGAGGTTAAGGATTAATTAGTCTTAGTTTAGATATTTGAACCTCAGACAGACGGGTTAAGGATTAATTAGTCTTAATTTAGATATTTGAACCTCAAACAGACGGGTTAAGGATTAATTAGTCTTAGTTTAGATATTTGAACCCCAGACAGACGGGTTATGGATTAATTAGTCTTAGTTTAGATATTTGAACCTCAAACAGACGAGGTTAAGGATTAATTAGTCTTAGTTTAGATATTTGAACCTCAAACAGACGGGGTTAAGGATTAATTAGTCTTAGTTTAGATATTTAAACCTCAAACAGACGAGGTTAAGGATTAATTAGTCTTAGTTTAGATATTTGAACCGCAGACAGACGAGGTTAAGGATTAATTAGTCTTAATTTAGAATTTGAACCTCAAACAGACGAGGTTAAGGATTTAATTCGTCTTAGTTTAGATATTTGAACCTCAGACAGACGAGGTTAAGGATTAATTAGTCTTAGTTTAGATATTTGAACCTCAGACAGACGAGGTTAAGGATTAATAGTCTTAGTTTAGATATTTGAACCTCAACAGACAAGGTCAAGGATTAATTAGTCTTAGTTTAGATATTGAACCTCAAACAGACGGGGTTAAGGAATTAATTAGTCTAGTTTAGATATTTGAACCTCAAACAGACGAGGTTATGGAATAATTAGTCTTAGTTTGATATTTGAACCTCAAACAGACGAGGTTAAGGATTAATTAGTCTTAGTTAGATATTTAAATTTGAACCTCAAACAGGACAAGGTTATGGAATAATTAGTCTTAGTTTAGATATTTGAACCTCAGACAGACGGGGTTAAGTATTAATTAGTCTTAGTTTAGATATTTGAACCTCAGACAGACGGGGTTAAGGATTAATTAGTCTTAGTTTAGATATTTGAACCTCAGACAGACGGGGTTAAGGATTAATTAGTCTTAGTTTAGATATTTGAACCTCAGACAGACGGGGTTAAGGATTAATTAGTCTTAGTTTAGATATTTGAACCTCAGACAGACGGGGTTAAGGATTAATTAGTCTTAGTATAGATATTTGAACCTCAGACAGACGAGGTTAAGGATTAATTGGTCTTAATTTAGATATTTGAACCTCAAACAGACAAGGTTAAGGATTAATTAGTCTTAATTTAGATATTTGAACCTCAAACAGACAAGGTTAAGGATTAATTAGTCTTAATTTAAATATTTGAACCTCAAACAGACAAGGTTAAGGATTAATTAGTCTTAATTTAGATATTTGAACCTCAGACAGAGGGGGTTAAGGATTAATTAGTCTTAATTTAGATATTCGAACCTCAAACAGACGAGGTTAAGGATTAATTAGTCTTAGTTTAGATATTTGAACCTCAGACAGACGGGGTTAAGGATTAATTAGTCTAACTATAGGTATTAGAACCTCAGACAGACGGGGTTAAGGATTAATTAGTCTTAATTTAGATATTTGAACCTCAAACAGACGAGGTTAAGGATTAATTAGTCTTAGTTTAGATATTTGAACCTCAGACAGACGGGGTTAAGGATTAATTAGTCTAACTATAGGTATTAGAACCTCAGACAGACGGGGTTAAGGATTAATTAGTCTTAATTTAGATATTTGAACCTCAAACTGACGAGGTTAAGGATTAATTAGTCTTAGTTTAGATATTTGAACCGCAGACAGACGGGTTAAGGATTAATTAGTCTTAATTTAGATATTTGAACCTCAAACAGACGAGGTTAAGGATTAATTAGTCTTAGTTTAGATATTTGAACCTCAGACAGACGAGGTTAAGGATTAATTAGTCTTAATTTAGATATTTGAACCTCAAACAGACGAGGTTAAGTATTAATTAGTCTTAATTTAGATATTTGAACCCCAGACAGACGGGTTATGGATTAATTAGTCTTAGTTTAGATATTTGAACCTCAAACAGACGGGGTTAAGGATTAATTAGTCTTAGTTTAGATATTTGAACCTCAGACAGACGGGTTAAGGATTAATTAGTCTTAATTTAGATATTTGAACCTCAAACAGACGGGTTAATGATTAATTAGTCTTAGTTTAGATATTTGAACCCCAGACAGACGGGTTATGGATTAATTAGTCTTAGTTTAGATATTTGAACCTCAAACAGACGAGGTTAAGGATTAATTAGTCTTAGTTTAGATATTTGAACCTCAAACAGACGGGGTTAAGGATTAATTAGTCTTAGTTTAGATATTTGAACCTCAAACAGACGAGGTTAAGGATTAATTAGTCTTAGTTTAGATATTTGAACCGCAGACAGACGAGGTTAAGGATTAATTAGTCTTAATTTAGATATTTGAACCTCAAACAGACGAGGTTATGGAATAATTAGTCTTAGTTTAGATATTTGAACCTCAGACAGACGGGGTTAAGGATTAATTAGTCTTAATTTAGATATTTGAACCTCAGACAGAGGGGGTTAAGGATTAATTAGTCTTAATTTAGATATTCGAACCTCAAACAGACGAGGTTAAGGATTAATTAGTCTTAGTTTAGATATTTGAACCTCAGACAGACGGGGTTAAGGATTAATTAGTCTAACTATAGGTATTAGAACCTCAGACAGACGGGGTTAAGGATTAATTAGTCTTAATTTAGATATTTGAACCTCAAACAGAGGAGGTTAAGGATTAATTAGTCTTAGTTTAGATATTTGAACCTCAGACAGACGGGGTTAAGATTAATTAGTCTTAATTTAGATATTTGAACCTCAACAGACGAGGTTAAGGATTAATTAGTCTTAGTTTAGATATTTGAACCTCAGACAGACGAGGTTAAGGATTAATTAGTCTTAATTTAGATATTTTGAACCTCAAACAGACGAGGTTAAGGATTAATTAGTCTTAATTTAGATATTTGAACCCCAGACAGACGGGTATGGATTAATTAGTCTTAGTTTAGATATTTGAACCTCAAACAGACGAGGTTAAGGTATTAATTAGTCTTAGTTAGATATTTGAACCTCAGACAGACGGGTTAAGGATTAATTAGTCTTAATTTAGATATTTGAACCTCAAACAGACGGGTTAAGGATTGTAATTAGTCTTAGTTTAGATATTTGAACCCCAGACAGACGGGTTATGGATTAATTAGTCTTTAGTTTAGATATTTTGAACCTGAAACAGACGAGGTTACGGATTAATTAGTCTAGTTTAGATATTTGAACCTCAAACAGACGGGGTTAAGGGATTAATTAGTCTTAGTTTAGATATTTAAACCTCAAACAGACGAGGTTAAGGATTAATTAGTCTTAGTTTAGATATTTGAACCGCAGACAGACGAGGTTAAGGATTAATTAGTCTTAATTTAGATATTTGAACCTCAAACAGACGAGGTTAAGGATTAATTAGTCTTAGTTTAGATATTTGAACCTCAGACAGACGAGGTTAAGGATTAATTAGTCTTAGTTTAGATATTTGAACCTCAGACAGACGAGGTTAAGGATTAATTAGTCTTAGTTTAGATATTTGAACCTCAAACAGACAAGGTCAAGGATTAATTAGTCTTAGTTTAGATATTTGAACCTCAAACAGACGGGGTTAAGGATTAATTAGTCTTAGTTTAGATATTTGAACCTCAAACAGACGAGGTTATGGAATAATTAGTCTTAGTTTAGATATTTGAACCTCAAACAGACGAGGTTAAGGATTAATTAGTCTTAGTTTAGATATTTAAACCTCAAACAGACGAGGTTAAGGATTAATTAGTCTTAGTTTAGATATTTGAACCTCAAACAGACGAGGTTATGGAATAATTAGTCTTAGTTTAGATATTTGAACCTCAAACAGACAAGGTTAAGGATTAATTAGTCTTAGTTTAGATATTTGAACCTCAGACAGACGGGGTTAAGGATTAATTAGTCTTAGTTTAGATATTTGAACCTCAGACAGACGGGGTTAAGGATTAATTAGTCTTAGTTTAGATATTTGAACCTCAGACAGACGGGGTTAAGGATTAATTAGTCTTAGTTTAGATATTTGAACCTCAGACAGACGGGTTAAGGATGAATTAGTCTTAGTTTAGATATTTGAACCTCAGACAGACGGGGTTAAGGATTAATTAGTCTTAGTATAGATATTTGAACCTCAGACAGACGAGGTTAAGGATTAATTGGTCTTAATTTAGATATTTGAACCTCAAACAGACAAGGTTAAGGATTAATTAGTCTTAATTTAGATATTTGAACCTCAGACAGACGGGGTTAAGGATTAATGAGTCTTAGTTTAGATATTTGAACCCCAGACAGACGGGTTAAGGATTAATTGTCTTAATTTAGATATTTGAACCTCAAACAAGGTTAAGGATTAATTAGTCTTAATTTAGATATTTGAACCTCAAACAGACGGGTTAAGGATTAATTAGTCTTAATTTAGATATTTGAACCTCAGACAGACAGGGTTAAGGATTAATGTCTTAATTTAGATATTCGAACCTCAAACAGACAGGTTAAGGATTAATTAGTCTTAATTTAGATATTTGAACCTCAACAGACGGGGTTAAGGATTAATTAGTCTAACTATAGGTATTTGAACCTCAGACAGGGGTTAAGGATTAATTAGTCTTAATTTATATTTGAACCTCAAACAGACGAGGTTAAGGATTAATTAGTCTTAGTTTAGATATTTGAACCTCAGACAGACGGGGTTAAGGATTAATTAGTCTAACTATAGTATTAGAACCTCAGACAGACGGGGTTAAGGATTAATTAGTCTTAATTTAGATATTTGAACCTCAAACAGACGAGGTTAAGGATTAATTAGTCTTAGTTTAGATATTTGAACCTCAGGCAGACGGGGTTAAGGATTAATTAGTCTAACTATAGGTATTTAGAACCTCAGACAGACGGGGTTAAGGATTAATTAGTCTTAATTTAGATATTTGAACCTCAACTGACGAGGTTAAGGATTAATTAGTCTTAGTTAGATATTTGAACCGCAGACAGACGGGTTAAGGATTAATTAGTCTTAATTTAGATATTTGAACCTCAAACAGACGAGGTTAAGGATTAATTAGTCTTAGTTTAGATATTTGAACCTCAGACAGACGAGGTTAAGGATTAATTAGTCTTATTTAGATATTTGAACCTCAAACAGACGAGGTTAAGTATTAATTAGTCTTAATTTAGATATTTGAACCCCAGACAGACGGGTTATGGATTAATAGTCTTAGTTTAGATATTTGAACCCTCAAACAGACGAGGTTAAGGATTAATTAGTCTTAGTTTAGATATTGAACCTCAACAGCGGGTTAGGTTTAGCTTAATATTTGAACCTCAAACAGACTAGGTTAGTTTAGAGATGAACCCAGACAGGGGTTATGATTAAGTTTAGTTAGATATTGAACCTCAAAAACGAGGTAAGGATTAATAGTCTAGTTTAGATATTTGAACCTCAAACAGACGAGGTTAAGGATTAATTAGTCTTAGTTTAGATATTTGAACCTCAACAGACGAGGTTAAGGATATTAGTCTTAGTTTAGCTATTTGAACCGCAGACAGACGAGGTTAAGGATAATTAGTCTTAATTTAGATATTTGAACCTCAAACAGACGAGGTTAAGGATTAATTAGTCTTAATTTAGATATTTGAACCCCAGACAGACGGGTTATGGATTAATTAGTCTTAGTTTAGATATTTGAACCTCAAACTGACGAGGTTAAGGATTAATTAGTCTTAGTTTAGATATTTGAACCGCAGACAGACGATTCGCTTTCAATTAGTTGTCGTTAGAATTTTAAGTGCATAATCGAATAGACATTTGTAATCTCTTATATTGGTAGTTACACAAATGTAGACGTTGTTTGTAATCTCTTATATTGGTAGTTACACAAATGTAGACGTTGTTTGTAATCTCTTATATTGGTATTTACACAAATGTAGACTTTGTTTGTAATCTCTTATATTGGTATTTACACAAATGTAGACGTTGTTTGTAATCTCTTAAATTGTTAGTTACACAAATGTAGACGTTGTTTGTAATCTCTTATATTGGTAGTTACACAAATGTAGACGTTGTTTGTAATCTCTAATATTGGTAGTTACACAAATGTAGAAGTTGTTTGTAATATCTAATATTGGTATTTACATGTACACAAATGTAGACGTTGTTTGCAATCTCTTATATTGGTAGTTACACAAATGTAGAGGTTGTTTGTAATTTAAAGTTTGAATTTGTTTCTTAAATCCTTCAATGACTCAATGTAAATGAAGGTAAAATATAAGGATGCGTTTGTGCGAAAGACAGAAAATTTGGAGTTTTAGAAACAATTATTTTAACTCATATTTAAAAAAATATATAAGTAAATGGACCTAATTGAGTTGTTTTGTTATATTTTTGCTTCCTAACCATTTTCTTCTCAGCACTGAATATTGTATTAAAACTAATATATGGAAAAGATCAAATTAATAACATTTAAAAATAAACAAAAATATATAATTAGTTCTCTGCATGTTAAAGTAATTGGTCGCTCGTACCTTCAGAAATTATGCATATTTGTTCGGAAGCGACAACGAGCGTAAATGAAAAAGAACATATTTAGCAGAGCTGCTATACTCACTACTGCTTTATTTCGTTTTATTGTTTGTATCAAATGCTATCTGCTCTTAAGAACAAACTTCGAAGCCATATATGTTACAACTTGACATTATAATTATAGTTATCTTTTTTAATGGAAGCTTTTTATGGTGTGTTGATTTACATCAAGAAATACTAAGTATAGACATTTCTGTAAATATAATTAACATGGGAGTTCGTTCTTACTGCTATTAGATGCCATACGTGATAAATGTAGATCTGCACAGTGCAGATATTCATCAACGACGTTAATTTGAAAGTTCACTGCAAATTACAATGTACTTTATCTTATCTTATCTCATTTTATTTCCTCTTTACACAGATTAGATGCAAGATATTATACAAAGGTGGTAAATATTAACAGAACACGCAGAAAGACAAAAAGTGAAAACATCAAGAAAATATATATGCAGAATAAACAAACACATGTTTACAATTGAAAAACTTAAATGACGAATGAAATCAGAGTTCAATTAAATGTAAGATAAGAGTATGAAGGAATTGGGAAATGGGATGGGATGGGATGGGATTTGCCGCCATTTTTGCCAATTCAATATATATATATATATATATATATATATATATATATATATATATATATATATATATATATATATATATATATATATATATATATATATATATATATATATATATATATATATATATATATATATATAATGTGTTCGCCATTGTTTTTGATGTTTACTTGTTTTGTTGTTGTTGGTGTTTTTTTTGTTCAATTTTTGCTGGAGGTATTCTTGGCATTTAATGTTTCAGTTTTTCTTTATTACCAGAACAATCAGAAGACTGTTCTGTTTTGTTTCGTAGCGTGTTTTTTCTCAAACTGTTCCATATGTAATACTCCATGGACTATACTTAGTATTTGTGCAATACATTGTATTAGTGCATTAGTAATAAAGCTGTCAATATCAACATCAACTGCAGAGGTTATTATTAAAAAAAATATAGAAAGTGATATGACGTTTTATTGATATCTGTTAATGTCTATTTTGCAGAACGGATTTAAATCCAAAATTTAATATGAACCCTTTTCTTAAAAGTACAACATTTAATTACAATGTATATTACTACAACTATTTGCTAACGAATTGTCACAACTGGGGATTGTTTTTTTTTAATTTTCGCTATATGAAGCGAACAACTGCTCCGAGAAGGTCACTCTGTCCTAGGTATTGTTAATATCTTTTGCCAGATATCAAATATATATTTCTCCGTTAAACGCAATCATTGCCTCGCCGTATTAATTCGCCAACAATTGAAACCAGATTTACGGAATACGTTCTAACCTAATTTTAATAAGATTCGTGTACTGCTTATTATACACACATCCTATAAATTACTGTCTTAAGATAATTATGAAATATATAAAATATCAACGCACACCTGTTAATATTTGTTTTTCACTATGTTTATGTTTTCGTTAATTACTATTTTTATTTTATCTTCATTGCAAAAAAATATGTGTACTTATACATACATGTATTTATTTTTGTCCTTTGATATTGACGATACAAAGATATAACTAATTATAACGCACATATCCAGAAACCGCTTTGCTGAGATAAATTTATGATAATTTACACCTGCAAAGAGAACGTGCACAAGTTATACAGCATGTTTCTTCTAATCTGGTAGCAGAATAGAAGTACGTACATTTAAATACATATAAATCTCCATCGTCTCGCCTCATATATACCTTTTGTTTACGTGAAGTCTAATCTGTATACTGAGGTAATCAATAAAGAAGTATTTTGTTCAATAACCTGGTCTGAAATAAATTTAATTTCCGTTTGTATAAAACTTGACTTTTAAAAACAATATTTTATATTTGTTCATACGAGTGGTTTGGATCGTTGTACTTTGTTCGCAGAGAAGACTAAATCTTGTCTACGGTCAAGCTGAAAATGTGCTGGTTAACTGTACAGTTGGTATCTTTACAATTCTACATGTAAATGTACATGTAAATCAACACTCTAGAATATTACATATCACTGTTACTTCCACTCATTCTCAACTTCTTTTAAGCACATTTCCCAATTTCAGTCGGTCGCAATAGCTCAATTGGTAGATCGTTGGCTTGCGGGTCGGGAGGTCGCGGGTTAAAACCCCGGCCGGGTCGAACCAAAGACTTTAAAGTTGCCTCTGGGCACCTCATAAGTGCCCCTGTGCTATAATGATAGAAATGTCGCTGCACAGTATCGGTAAAAAATGCCGGCGAATCCGATCCCATCCCATACCTTGCATATGGTTAGAAAACAGTGCATTTTTCTCATACATTTGTTCGAATGGTTTCAACGTCTTGGTCTCCAAGGACTTTGTAACCTTGTTAACCGTTCACAGTATACAATGACTTGCAATGTCGCGTCTTGGTTATCGACTATGAATTTATAATAAAATAACACATCCTTATTTTGTGTTTATAGGAAACAAACTTTATTTTATTCTCAATAAACTGAGTATGTAATATTATAATCTGAGTCTAAATATACTTACAGAAAACACAGTTAAATCTAGCTAAATAGGTGTAACTACATTTTATCCCTGTAGGTATAAAAGAATAACTTTTCTGCCTGATATGTTTTTTTTTCTCAGAATATTCACTTTTTCGACCTCTTTTCCCAGATATTATCGAAAACATTTTCAGCGTTTTAATTAAAATAATTCCTATGACTTTTTAAAATAAAATATTTTTCACTGACATATTCATTGCACTTTCCGATGTGTAATGATTTGTCGTTGACATGCATTAGATTGATTCAAACGAAACAATTAATCTGCTACTTTTTACCTTTTATCAATGACAATATTTCCGACGGAAAGGTACGTCATGTAGTAAAGTTTGTCTAACAATGATTTTCTCGTACATACAAATGAGTGTCAGGTATTCTAATTTATTCGCACTGCTTAAAGTAATATCCGCCAGATGAAAGTTGCTTTGGCAGTTTTTATTATTAATAATAAACAAATAGCATAGATGAGCTGTCTCTTTGCCTTGAAACCTTCCATCTGGGACAATCACTTTTGTTAAACTTGAATAAATGTACGACCATCAACTGCCTATGAATTGTAGTGATAACTGAAATAAATCCTTAGATTAAATCAAGTAACAGAAACACCGCTGCATTGCCACAATTAGGAGCATGGAATCAATCTTATGCCTTCTCCAATTGGGAAAATACCAGGAAACTGCCCCGCCTGATTAGACAAAAATTAATGTGCATTAAACTAGCGACTTGTGACACTATAAAAGTACAAAAATATTAGACAAACAAGATCAAGTTTTTAATTAGTCTTAGTATAGATATTTGAACCTCAGACAGACGGGTTAAGGATTAATTAGTCTTAGTATAGATATTTGAACCTCAGACAGACGGGTTAAGGATTAATTAGTCTTAGTATAGATATTTGAACCTCAGACAGACGGGGTTATGGATTAATTAGTCTAAGTATGGATATTGGAACCTCAGACAGACGGGTAAAGGATTAATAAGTCTAAGTATGGATATTGGAACCCCAGACAGACGGCATATGATTTAATTAGTCTAAGTATGGATATTAGAACCCAAGACAGGCGGGTTATGGGTTAATTAGTCTAAATAGAGATATTTGAACCGCAGACAGGCGGGTTATGGATTAGTTAGTCTAAGTATGGATATTGGAACCGCAGACAGACGGGTTATGGATTAATTAGTCTAAATAGAGATATTTGAACCGCAGACAGACGGGTCATGTATTAATTAGTTTAAGTATGGATATTGGAACCGCAGACAGGCGAGTTATGGATTAATTAGTTTAAGTATGGATATTGGAACCGAAGACAGACGGGTCATGGATTAATAAGCTAAAGTATGGATATTGGAACCGCTGACAGACGGGTCATGGATTAATAAGCTTAAGTATGGATATTGGAACCGCAGACAGACGGGTCATGGATTAATTAGTTTAAGTATGGATATTGGAACCGCAGACAGGCGAGTTATGGATTAATTAGTTTAAGTATGGATATTGGAACCGCTGACAGACGGGTTATGGATTAATAAGCTTAAGTATGGATATTGGAACCGCAGACAGACGGGTTATGGATTAATAAGTTTAAGTATGGATATTGGAACCGCAGACAGGCGAGTTATGGATTAATTAGTCTAAGTATGGATATTGGAACCGCTGACAGACGGGTCATGGATTAATAAGCTTAAGTATGGATATTGGAACCGCTGACAGACGGGTTATGGATTAATTAGTTTAAGTATGGATATTGGAACCCCAGACAGGCGAGTTATGGATTAATTAGTTTAAGAATGGATATTGGAACCGCTGACAGACGGGTCATGAATTAATAAGCTTAAGTATGGATATTGGAACCGCAGACAGACGGGTCATGGATTAATAAGTTTAAGTATGGATATTGGAACCGCAGACAGACGGGCCATGGATTAACAAGCTTAAGTATGGATATTGGAACCGCAGACAGACGGGTTATGGATTAATTAGTTTAAGTATGGATATTGGAACCGCAGACAAACGGGTTATGGATTAATTAGTCTAAGTATGGATATTGGAACCCCAGACAGGCGAGTTATGGATTAATTAGTTTAAGTATGGATATTGGAACCGCTGACAGACGGGTCATGGATTAATAAGCTTAAGTATGGATATTGGAACCGCAGACAGACGGGGTATGGATTAATTAGTCTAAGTATGGATATTGGAACCCCAGACAGGCGAGTTATGGATTTATTAGTTTAAGTATGGATATTGGAACCGCTGACAGACGGGTCATGGATTAATAAGCTTAAGTATGGATATTGGAACGTCAGACAGGCGAGTTATGGATTAATAAGTTTAAGTATGGATATTGGAACCGCTGACAGACGGGTCATGGATTATTAAGCTTAAGTATGGATATTGGAACCGCTGACAGACGGGTCATGGATTAATAAGTCTAAGTATGGATATTGGAACCGCTGACAGACGGGTCATGGATTAATAAGCTTAAGTATGGATATTGGAACCGCTGACAGACGGGTTATGGATTAATTAGTCTAAGTATGGATATTGGAACCCCAGACAGGCGAGTTATGGATTAATTAGTTTAAGTATGGATATTGGAACCGCTGACAGACGGGTCATGAATTAATAAGCTTAAGTATGGATATTGGAACCGCTGACAGACGGGTTATGGATTAATTAGTCTAAGTATGGATATTGGAACCGCTGACAGACGGGTCATGGATTAATTAGTCTAAGTATGGATATTGGAACCGCTGACAGACGGGTTATGGATTAATAAGCTTAAGTATGGATATTGGAACCGCTGACAGACGGGTCATGGATTAATAAGCTTAAGTATGGATATTGGAACCGCTGACAGACGGGTCATGGATTAATTAGTCTAAGTATAGATATTGGAACCGCTGACAGACGGGTTATGGATTAATTAGGCTAACTATGGATATTGGAACCCCAGACAGGCGAGTTATGGATTAATTAGTTTAAGTATGGATATTGGAACCGCTGACAGACGGGTCATTGATTAATAAGCTTAAGTATGGATATTGGAACCGCTGACAGACGGGTCATGGATTTATAAGCTTAAGTATGGATATTGGAACCGCTGACAGACGGGTCATGGATTAATAAGTTTAAGTATGGATATTGGAACCGCTGACAGACGGGTCATGGATTAATAAGTTTAAGTATGGATATTGGAACCGCAGACAGACGGGTCATGGATTAATAAGTTTAAGTATGGATATTGGAACCGCAGACAGGCGAGTTATGGATTAATAAGTCTAAGTATGGATATTGGAACCGCTGACAGACGGGTCATGGATTAATAAGCTTAAGTATGGATATTGGAACCGCTGACAGACGGGTCATGGATTAATAAGTTTAAGTATGGATATTGGAACCGCTGACAGACGGGTCATGGATTAATAAGTTTAAGTATGGATACTGGAACCGCTGACAGGCGGGTCATGGATTAATAAGCTTAAGTATGGATATTGGAACCGCAGACAGACGGGTTATGGATTAATTAGTCTAAGTATGGGTATTCGAACCCCAGACAGGCGAGTTATGGATTAATTAGTCTAAGTATGGCTATAAAAAGCATAGACAGACGGGTTATGGATTATTTAGTTAAAGTATGGATATGAGGGCCCCAGACAGACGGGTTATGGATTAATTAGTCTAAGTATGGATATAAGAACCTCAGACAGACGGGTTATGGATTATTTAGTTAAAGTATGGATATTGGAACCACAGACAACCGGGTTATGGATTAATTAGTCTAAGTATGAATATTGGAACCGCAGACAGACGGGTTATGGATTAATTAGTCTAAGTATGGATATAAGAACCTCAGACAGACGGGTTATGGATTAATTAGTCTAAGTATGAATATAAGAACCTCAGACAGACGGGTTATGGATTATTTAGTTAAAGTATGGATATTGGAACCGCTGACAGACGGGTCATGGATTAATAAGCTTAAGTATGGATATTGGAACCGCTGACAGACGGGTTATGGATTAATTAGTTTAAGTATGGATATTGGAACCCCAGACAGGCGAGTTATGGATTAATTAGTTTAAGAATGGATATTGGAACCGCTGACAGACGGGTCATGAATTAATAAGCTTAAGTATGGATATTGGAACCGCAGACAGACGGGTCATGGATTAATAAGTTTAAGTATGGATATTGGAACCGCAGACAGACGGGTCATGGATTAACAAGCTTAAGTATGGATATTGGAACCGCAGACAGACGGGTTATGGATTAATTAGTTTAAGTATGGATATTGGAACCGCAGACAAACGGGTTATGGATTAATTAGTCTAAGTATGGATATTGGAACCCCAGACAGGCGAGTTATGGATTAATTAGTTTAAGTATGGATATTGGAACCGCTGACAGACGGGTCATGGATTAATAAGCTTAAGTATGGATATTGGAACCGCAGACAGACGGGTTATGGATTAATTAGTCTAAGTATGGATATTGGAACCCCAGACAGGCGAGTTATGCATTTATTAGTTTAAGTATGGATATTGGAACCGCTGACAGACGGGTCATGGATTAATAAGCTTAAGTATGGATATTGGAACGTCAGACAGGCGAGTTATGGATTAATAAGTTTAAGTATGGATATTGGAACCGCTGACAGACGGGTCATGGATTAATAAGCTTAAGTATGGATATTGGAACCGCTGACAGACGGGTCATGGATTAATAAGTCTAAGTATGGATATTGGAACCGCTGACAGACGGGTCATGGATTAATAAGCTTAAGTATGGATATTGGAACCGCTGACAGACGGGTTATGGATTAATTAGTCTAAGTATGGATATTGGAACCCCAGACAGGCGAGTTATGGATTAATTAGTTTAAGTATGGATATTGGAACCGCTGACAGACGGGTCATGAATTAATAAGCTTAAGTATGGATATTGGAACCGCTGACAGACGGGTCATGGATTAATTAGTCTAAGTATAGATATTGGAACCGCTGACAGACGGGTTATGGATTATTTAGGCTAACTATGGATATTGGAACCCCAGACAGGCGAGTTATGGATTAATTAGTTTAAGTATGGATATTGGAACCGCTGACAGACGGGTCATTGATTAATAAGCTTAAGTATGGATATTGGAACCGCTGACAGACGGGTCATGGATTTATAAGCTTAAGTATGGATATTGGAACCGCTGACAGACGGGTCATGGATAAATAAGTTTAAGTATGGATATTGGAACCGCTGACAGACGGGTCATGGATTAATAAGTTTAAGTATGGATATTGGAACCGCAGACAGACGGGTCATGGATTAATAAGTTTAAGTATGGATATTGGAACCGCAGACAGGCGAGTTATGGATTAATAAGTCTAAGTATGGATATTGGAACCGCTGACAGACGGGTCATGGATTAATAAGCTTAAGTATGGATATTGGAACCGCTGACAGACGGGTCATGGATTAATAAGTTTAAGTATGGATATTGGAACCGCTGACAGACGGGTCATGGATTAATAAGTTTAAGTATGGATACTGGAACCGCTGACAGGCGGGTCATGGATTAATAAGCTTAAGTATGGATATTGGAACCGCAGACAGACGGGTTATGGATTAATTAGTCTAAGTATGGGTATTCGAACCCCAGACAGGCGAGTTATGGATTAATTAGTCTAAGTATGGCTATAAAAAGCATAGACAGACGGGTTATGGATTATTTAGTTAAAGTATGGATATGAGGGCCCCAGACAGACGGGTTATGGATTAATTAGTCTAAGTATGGATATAAGAACCTCAGACAGACGGGTTATGGATTATTTAGTTAAAGTATGGATATTGGAACCACAGACAACCGGGTTATGGATTAATTAGTCTAAGTATGAATATTGGAACCGCAGACAGACGGGTTATGGATTAATTAGTCTAAGTATGGATATAAGAACCTCAGACAGACGGGTTATGGATTAATTAGTCTAAGTATGAATATAAGAACCTCAGACAGACGGGTTATGGATTATTTAGTTAAAGTATGGATATTGGATCCGCAGACAGGCGGGTTTTGTATTATTTAGTTTAAGTATGGATATTGGAACCGCAGACAGGCGGGATATCGATTAATTAGTCTAAGTATGAATATTGGAACTGCAGACAGACGGGTTATGGATTAATTAGTCTAAGTATAATATTGGAACCGCAGACAGGCGGGTTATGGATTAATTAGTCTAAGTATAATATTGGAACCGCAGACAGGCGGGTTATGGATTAATAAGTCTAAGTATGGCTATAAAAAGCCTAGACAGACAGGGTTATGGATTAATTAGTCTAAGCATGGTTATAAGAACCCTAGACAGGTGGGTTATGGATTAACTAGTCTAAGTATGAATATTGGAACCGCAGACAGACGGGTTATGGATTAATAAGTCTAAGTATGGCTATAAAAAGCCTAGACAGACGGGGTTATGGATTAATTAGTCTAAGCATGGTTATAAGAACCCTAGACAGGCGGGTTATTGATTAATTAGTCTAAGTATGGATATGAGTGCCCCAGACAGACGGGTTAAGGATTAATTAGTGCAAGTATGAGTATAACAACCCCAGACAGACGGGTTATGGATTAGTTAGTCTAAATATGGATATGAGGGCCCCAGACAGACGGCTTATGGATTAATTAGTCTAAGTATGAATATTGGAACCGCAGACAGACGGGGTTATGGACTAATTAGTCTAAGTGTGGATATTGGAACCGCAGACAGACGGGTTATGGATTAGTTAGTCTAAGTATGGTTATAAGAACCCTAGACAGACGGGTTATTGATTAATTAGTCTAAGTATGGATATAAGAACCTCAGACAGACGGGTTATGGATAAATAAATTTGCATATGGATATTGGAACCGCAATATACGTATGGCTATAAAAGCCCAGACAGACGGGGTTAAGGATTAATTAGTCTAAGTATGGATATTAGAACCGCAGACAGACGGGTTAAGGACAAATTAGTCTAAGCATGGGTATTAGAACTCCAGACAGGCGGGTTATGGATTAATAAGTTTAAGTATGGGTATAAGAACCCCATACAGACGGGTTATGGATTTGTTAGTGTAAGTATGGATATGAGGGCCCCAAGCAGACGGCTTATGGATTAATTAGTCTAAGTATGGATATTGGAACCGCAGACAGACGGGTTATGGATTAATTAGTCTAAGTATGGGTATTAGAACCCCAGACAGGCGAGTTATGGATTAATTAGTCTACGTATAGATATATGAACCTCAGACAAACGGGTAAAGGATTAATAAGTCTAAGTATTGCAGACAGACAAGTTAAGGACAAATTAGTCTAAGTATAGATATTAGGGCCAAGACAGACGGGTTAAGGATTAATTCGTCTAAGTATGGGTATTAGAACCCCAGACAGACGGGTTATGGATTAATAAGTTTAAGTATTGCAGACAGACGAGTTAAGGACAAATTAGTCTAAGTATAGATATTAGGGCCAAGACAGACGGATTAAGGATTAATTCGTCTAAGTATGGATATTGGAACCGCAGACAACCGGGTTATGGATTAATTAGTCTAAGTATGGGTATGAGGGCCCCAGACAAACGGGTTATGGATTAATTAGACTAAGTATGGGTATAAGAACCCCAGACAGACTGGTTAATGATTAATTAATCTAAGTATGGGCATTAGAACCGCAGGAATACAGGTTATGGAATAATAAACATATTTGGTAAAATATATACTAATAATCAGTTTCGTAGCAATCCAAGCAACACCAAAAAAACAACAACACATGGTTTGATCACATGTGCTATGACGCACGCAAACAGTTTAACAGCGCAAGAAACATATTTTTAAGGAATAAATCGGACAGTTATGCGAGATGTGAACACCTTAGAACAAAATACAATTACTTAAAATTCTGGGGGAAAAATAAAATCGCAATATAAAAACGATCACAAATACCAACAACCATCAAAGGTAAAATAGATTTACCTAACCATTTTAAATCTTTATATAGCTCGAAAGAGACCGACGATGTTCACCAACAATTACTCAATGATGACACCAAAGACGATGAAGACCTCGACGCAGAAATCACTTACACTGAACTAAAAGATGCCATATATTCCCAAAATAACAATAAAGTTGTTGAATTGATCAAATACATGCGGAAATATACAAATACGCTTTTAATGAATTGTCGCCATTTCTTTTGCACCTGTCTAATAGACTACTCTTTAAGGGAGAGTACCCAAAAAATTTTGGTTAAAGGATTATCTCCCCCTTTTTTAAAAAGGCGGTGACAATGAGGATCCTAAAAAAACTTTAGGGGAATTACTCTTACAAATATCATTGCAAAAATATATTCTCAAATTATATTAAATAGATTAACGAAATGGAGTATTAAGTATAATAAAATAATTGAAAAACAGTTTGGTTTCCAAAAAGGTAAATCACCAATTGATTGCATTTTTTTCTTACATTCAATAATCGTAAACCCCCTATCAAATAAAAAGAAATATACTGTGCCTTTGTGGACTTTGAGAAATGTTACGATAAAATAAACCGTAGCTACCTCTTTCATAAACTCTTCAAGAATAACGTTAGCTCTAAGTTCGTCACATCGATAAAAAGTATGCACAGCGCTGTAAAGGCATGTCTTAGATGCAATTCGAAACTAACCGATGTTTTCGAATCAAATATTGGACTAAAACAAGGCGATCAATGCTCCAGTTTACTATATCTTTTCTTATCAATGATATTTTATCAAGTTTCAATCAAAATATAGATGTTCTATTTACCAGTAATCAGCAAAAGTTATTTATATTATTGTTTGCGGATGGCGCTGCCCTTTTTGCTCACACACCACAAGCTCTCCAGTCCCTATTAAATGACTTAGAGCGGTACTGCGATACTTGGAACTTGACAGTTAATACTAAAAAGACAAAAATAATGATTTTTGAAAACGGAAGACAAACAAAATATGATTTTATACTAAACAACAACATATAAGATGCAGTTACAAATTTTAAATACCTCGGAGTTACCTTATTTAAAAATGGCAAATGGACCAGACATACATAATCTGTTTATAGTATTTAACCAAGTTGAAATGTCAACTAAAGATAAATGTGTATTATTTGATAGTTTGGTAGCATCAATACCTAACTATGGAGTTGAAGTGTTTTGTTATTTTAATTGTAAAAAGATTGAACAAATACATTGTAAATTTTGGCTTTAGGCCTTATGTGTTAAGAAAACTACACATCTTCGTGGACTATACAGAGAAACCGGCAGATATCCTATGATTATAAGAAGGAAAATGGTGCTCCTTAAATATTGGTTTAAAATTATACAAGGAGAAAATAACTTAATAATAATGTAATGTACAGTATGACGTAGCATTCGCGTAACTGATAGAAAGAAAGGGGATCATGCTAGAAAGTTCATTTGTTTATTTTTAACTGGGTTTCGAGAATGTTCTGGGTTTCGTGAATGTTCTAGAAATTCTTTGGGTATATATAAGGGCGTGTTTGCCGATTTAAAGGGCGTTTGGATAAACGTTTGGACATAGAGTTTGGACATATTGTTTGGAAATACTTGCAGCTTCTATATTAAATCTTTCTGTGTTGGAACTAACGTGGACTTACTATATTCTACAGTGATATAAATATTAAAGTGTTGAATTTGGAATTATATCATTTTCATTCGTGTTTTGTTAAACCTTTGGATTATTTCAACTGTGCTTATCTACAAGGACATCCTACCAAAAAATCTTTAGGATTATTCGATGTTTGATTATTAATTGCACGATTAAAGGGACTCCTAAAAAGGGACAAACTGTAAGCTTCCATTTATTTTGCTTTCTGAAATTTTGTCTCATTTATTTGTTATTGTTTTATTAAGCCATAAATTTAATTGTTTATTTTAAATAAAACATTATTGTACTAGTTTGTTGCTGGCTTATTCTTTCTGTTACACCATTTCGTCGTTAAGTAAACGTGATATTTTATAAATAAACTTATATAGCGACACCGGTCGTAACAATGAAAAAATACGTATAATCTTCTACGCAGCGACGCTGATAATAATAAACACAATAATGGTTTGAATTGGGCTTCAAGTGTTAAACATTTATTGCAAGAACTAGGAATGACAGATATATGGATTAACCAAAACAACATAAACAGAAGACATATCCTTATAATAAAACAAAAACTTATTGATCGATTTGCAATAATTTTCTAAGTCATAGTACGGAGATTAGAACTTAAGACTATATCAGACTGTATCGAGACAGACGAGGTCAAGATTTAGTGTTAGCATCAATATTAAGACCTCAGACAGAATAGGTCAAGATTTAGTGTATGCAGCAATATAAGGACCTCAGACAGACTAGGTCAAGATTTAGTGTATGCATCAATATAAGGACGTCGGACAGACTAGGCCAAGATTTAGTGTATGCATCAATATAAGGACGTCGGACAGACTAGGTCAAGATTTAGTGTATGCATCAATATAAGGACCTCGGACAGACTAGGTCAAGATTTAGTGTATGCATCAATATAAGGACCTTAGACAGACTAGGCCAAGATTTAGTGCATGCATCAATATAAGGACCTTAGACAGACTAGGTCAAGATTTAGTGTATGCATCAATATAAGGACCTCGGACAGACTAGGTCAAGATTTAGTGTTAGCATCAATATAAGGACCTTAGACAGACTAGGCCAAGATTTAGTGCATGCATCAATATATGAACCGCAGACAGACTATGTCAAGATTTAGTGTATGCATCAATATAAGGACCTCGGACAGACTAGGTCAAGATTTAGTGTATGCATCAATATAAGAAGCCCAGACAAACTAGGTATTAGACTTGTAGACAGACTGGGTCTAGAATGAATAAGTCTAAGTATGGATATTGAGTTGTTTCATATCTTAATTTGAACTTAAATATTGAGAAAATATCTGTCTTTAGCGCAGTGTTTTGTGCTCCAGTGTTAAAATACCATTGTAAAATGTCGGAAGGCAAACTTGTCTTCTGTTTTTTATAGTATTGATTTTAGATTTACAAAATACAAGCATACAGAAATTACATTTTAGTCTATGTTTAAGCTACGACATCCACAGCAACCATTACAACAATAATCCAATATGAGAATTTTAACACCCCAAATAAGAGACAAGTCACCCAATCTTACATTCAAATGATAATGTACTAAAACCGTACTAAAAGCAATGAAAACAACCAACCTCTGTCTTGTTGAAAGATAATGACAATTATGACTATAAGATGAAGGAAATAAAGTGTCAAGTGTCAATGAAAAGTTATGAAGCCGTTAGTATTAAACGCATCACATGGCAAGGTCTAATTATGAACATGTCACTTTTGTCATGCATAATATTGCGTTATCACGCATTATCTCACTACTAATTAACCTTCCAACATATGTTTGTTTTTTGTAGTTTCATAGTTTTCAGTATGTTAAGGAAATACAAAACTGCGCAAGAGACAACTCGGTATTGCTCTGTTAACTTTATATACAAACTGAATGCTTTTTTTAAATATTTTAACCGTCTGCACTGATGAAAGCCGACAATAAGCAGCCGTTTGCACGCACCATGTTAATAGTAATGACAAGAGAGCATTGATGGCAAGCATCAAACGTCGCCGTCGAGGTCCTGTTTAACAACAAACCGACCAAGAAACAGCAACACATTAATGTTATGAAAATATTTCAATGCCATCAAATGTTCAAGTCTTAAAATTGTATGCAGTAACGAATTGCCTTTGGACGTATGGAAAAATGTTCGAATACAAACAACAGAAAAGTACATAACATTTGACTAGTACATAGCACATCGTAGTAACAAATGTAATTTAAATTTAACAAATCCTACATACAAATGTAGAACGTCAACAGTTTCAAATGACAGTCATTGATGGAACAAGATTTTAAATAACAATATAATTTAATATTGATATTTACCAAAGTTGAATAATAACAGAATTTCAATGCATGAAAGCGCCGCACTTTACTTGTTTATAAGAACAACATGGCGGCATCCACGTATTTTCCAGGAATAATTACATATAGACGACGCGCACGTGCGCGGCGACAATAATGGTTTAGCGATGTTGTTATTGTTTTGATAATAAAATGATGATGTGGACAATTTTTACTAACGCGAGTCGCTTAGATACCCATCCGGGAACCTTGGGTCATCATTTGTAAGTTAACTAAAAGTGAGATAAGACAGCTATGCCGAATAAAGTATACGGTCAATATGAGACAGCTTACTGTAATCACATGCGTAGCAAGGCAAGAAAAGCAGCAAACATAACAGATATAGTCAAAATAACTGTTAATACAATAAACATTTAAATTTATATATGAACAAGCGATGTATGGTTCAGAATCAACAGATTTAAACTTATCAGGACTGTAGAAACAATGAAAGCAATGGCGTCTAGTTGTGATGTTATTTGGCAAAGGAACACTGACGTCGTTTAACAACAAAGACGTTAAACTAAAAACTACGAAGAAAATACTACGAAGAAAAAACAGGCAAAAGAATAAGAATATATGACAAAGTCCTACGAGCTTTGCAACATATACCAACATTTGAAAAGGCATTCATATGCAAGCCGAAAGTAAAAGTAAGAAATCCATCTAATCAAGACAAAAGAAAACAACAGTAAAATAAAATTTAAGTAAGATAAAAAATATAAGTATGTAGATTCTATAGAAACAGCTTAAATGGTCGATAATTTATTTGCAAATGAGATGTCATAAAGGCAGAGCAGCTCCAAAACCCGGCCGAGTCAAACCAAAGACTTTTAAGTTGGTAGTAGTGGCTTCCCTCGGGGCTAAGGCATTACGCCTGACTCGTCGGTGTCAGTATAATGGTCCGTACGGGTTCAGTACCTGGGCACCTTGTAAGTGCCCCTGTGCTATAACGATAGAAATGTCGCTGCACAGTATCGTCAAAAATGCCGGCAAATCCCAATCCCAATCCCAGATCAGCTCCAGAAGATAAACCCAATGGGAAAGTGCACAAGTGACTGCTCAAGTTGGCCCATTTACGACACGACTGGAGAGATCTGAGAAAATAAGTTCGAGCAGCGACCTTCCAAAAACTATGGTTAAATGTGACACCTTTGAATGAGTATCAATGATTTGTCAGTGCGTGATTTAAAAGCAATGAAAATTCTTGTCCTAAAGGCGCTATCCGACAGTTTGCCTTTATTAAATACACGCAACAATATATCTTAACAAAGCTTTAGGGAGTTTGGGTATAGTTTGGATATAAACTCGTACTTAAGGTTTAGGCGTTTTTAACACTACCTATACTGTTAGACGTTACAAATCGATATAGAACCACTCTAAATGCCCATTCTTTCTGCAGCTATAAATAAGCACGATATTGATCTCTGGTAAAAATAGTTATCGACGTCAGAGAGGATTACCCGGATGACAAAATAAATAAAAGTAAGTTATCATGTGGCTTTCTTAGTTTAAAAATAGCCAACTCTGCAGCTTAGCTCGGATAGGAAATACCTATCTGCAATGACGAGTATGGCTAAATGCTTTAGTGTTCACACAGATCAAGGCCACCATAAACATCATTTTACAAGAACTGTTCAGGTAGTAATGACGTATATTGTTATTTGAGGAAATTGTTTGTTCAAACTGTTGGATACCACCTTTTATGCGTCACACCGAAGGATTACAGGATTGAAATTTTAGAATAGTCGTCAAATCTTTTTTGAAAAGTTCATTTTAATTAAATTGCAATATGGCTTGAGCTCTGAGTCAATAACTAACGATTTCAGAAATTATGACTTCAATTAAATAGGAAGTCCGCAGAACTACCAACACAATTGATTCCAACGCGGTTAATAAGTGCTGTTTCACATATATGTAAATATATGCTAACAACAGGAATTCTGCTAATTTGTAATGCATCCCCCAAAACATGACAGTCATTTCCGGTCAGGTCTGCAAATCATTAATTTTAAAAGGTAAAATGTAAATAGTTTTGTGCAAATCGATCCACATGTCCACATTATCCACATGAACATGGACAGGTGCTGCATCTATTTATACGTCTTCTCTAGTAAGTTCTTGACTCAACTATTTGATTTCTTTTAACAATCAAGAGTTTTGTGTAGTTCTTCTATTTGAAATAATACTTATCCCGTCAACTCTATTAGAAATAATACTTATCCCCTCAACTCTATTAGAAATAATACGTATCCCCTCAACCAAGTAAGTACAATGTTGACAATATTTTTAATTATGTCACTTTCTTTTTAATGATGTCAAAGCTAAGTACTTAGAATAAGTAATCACGTGGACAATTTTGATTTAAATAGGCTTGATTTCTTTTTACTGCTCGTATTTAAGAAACCCTTCAAGAAGTCTGAGGTTAAAGCTCCCTTAAACCGGTTTAAACACACTAGTTTGCCCTTTTGATGACTGACTGTTTCAAGGCGGATAACTATGTGTTTTCTCTAATAGACATATGATGTCTTATCACAGGTTTGACGTAACTTTTTACTGGCATGTGGACACTTTCGTCCTGTGCCTTTTAAAATTTTAATAATTGTATTAGTACTCATTGGGCGGTTTCGTATTTTCTTAATACATATTTTTAAGCTCCTTCCATTGTTCAGATGTGCTTGAAGCATAGGTAGAGTATTTTCTCTTTTGGCAATTCTGAAATAACGCATGCGATTGTTCAAAACGAATAACATAGAATACAAAAAAAACTTTGTAAATATCAGTTAAGAAGAGTGCATTTAATACATTTTTATTGATGAACAAAAGATCAAAAATGAATAAAAGAACCAACACATTTACTTTGAATAAATAGGCTGACATTGGATCATAAACTTCGAATAGCTATTTTTGGTTTTATAGTAAGTTAAAGAGAGTAGCCAGTAAAATCGTTCATTTTGAACAGTGTTGAGCAAATGGAAAATAAAATATATTTTATATGCATAAATGAACTGGGCACAACAGACTGTTTCAATTGCTATTAAGAGACTGCATTAACTTTTTCATCGCTTCCTCTCACGATAGCAATTAAATAAATAACCATAGTGTTTAATCGTCAATATTTCGATTTATCAAAAGATCGACATTTAACAATACCAACGTATACTGCATTTATTGTTGAAAAATTCTTCGGCTTGATATCTGTTCGGCATAGCTAAGGTGAAATATATATTTAAACATGTATAATATTTCTTGTGTTCATTTTAATTTTGATTTAATGTCAATCAGAGTGATGATTTAAATCTAAGAACTCTGTATTAGCGCGAATCCCTATCGATAACACATTCCTATCATTAAAATTTCGATAAGACCATTATTCCAAAGTAAATTTGTCTCAATAGCTTTCTTTTCTCCTTGTTTAAACTTAACATAAGAAGTGACTAATAAAAGAAACAAGTTTAATAGAAATTATTACATTCATACGAATATTGAAACCTACCAAATTCATCTGTTGAATTAATGAAAACCGGCGTACAGGAGCTGATACTGACCAGCTTGTTAGTGGCAGCCGATGGGCAACTACACCAAACAATAGATCTACTAACAACAAATATTGTTTGTCTTATGCTGAACTTGACATAATTCTGTTTCTTTAGAGTCCTCTAGACATATGTGATACTTTGTTAAGGGAACGACGTATGACAATATTCTGACCGAATTAAGAAATTTCCAAGTACAATTAAATAACGATTATAATCTCTCAGGTGTACGTTATAAGTACAATAAGTTGATCTCAAATTATCAAAGAGGTCGTTCTGAAGATGTAATATATAGATTTATCAAGCGGCGTGTATGTGCAAATAACAAGGAAAGCACCGTAATCGCCTCATCGTCAGTTGCTTAGTTAAATGATTGTTTTTGCATATTAGAACCTTGGAAGTCTGCTTTGAACGTCTTACAATGTCAATAGCTGTTTTTAAATTAAGAATTATTAATATTTGTCTTAATGTAAGATCGTGTATAATAATTATGTTTGTATATATGTATACATATAACTTGGCACATTTATTCTACTATATCTTCCTGTTTCGCATAATAGCGTCATCTAACAAGAATATGCAAACATATATAACATTTGATTGTGTAATTATAAATATGTGAACTACGTTTATATGCAATAGTTTTAATAAATAACATTCCTTAATTTTCTTAATTCATAGAGATATTGCTTGATAATTATACTGCAGGGTTCCTTACTAACACGCTTATATATGTATTTGCCTTAACAATATTTTTTTATCTAGTTAACCTTAAGTTTTGCTTAATACCTTTGAATGTCATGTAGTAAAGGTACTTGTTTCTTAAATTGATTTGCTCTATAGTTATTTCGTTTGGACACCCTATCTTATCAAAGCTTAGTTGAGCCATTGTGTTATCTCGTGAATTACACAAATTAAACAACGACTTCAGTGATACATCTGATCTTATAATGGTCCTAATACTGTATCTAACGAGTATTAACCCTCGTCGACTTATAGTGCTAAACAATACAATTCTTATGGTTGTAACAGAGACAAATAAAATATAAAGTACAGGTTTTCAATTCTGCCTTGAATCACAGCCACGACAGACACTGATTTGTTACATGTAAAAACACAATGAAAAAGATTTAGAGCATGGTCTTAAGGGATTTCCTTCCTTTACTACTTGGAAACTCTCACACCTGAGCTTATCAACAATATAATCTCTTTTTACTACGCGTGAGGTTTTATACTGTTGAAGTAAGTTGAGCCTTAATGAGTCATTTTCAAGGTTGCGTAAATTAATTAATGCTTAACTTAAATCGGGCGAAAGGAGTAGTTCATTTAATCACAGAGCATTAGGTGCTGAGTTATATTTTCTGTCGTGTTCGAAGTCTGCAAATGACATTTCGTTGATAAGTGCTTTGGAAAGTTATAATTATTGAATATCTTCTTCTCTTCTTTAAGCAGAATAGAATTTTAATAGCATATAAATATTAAAACAATAGTCAATCGGGAGAATCTTAATTTGTTTCAGAGTATTTTCGACGTGAACAAATGTTTAAACACAAATCAATACACAATTATTTCAGCATTAAATATGTTATATGAAGTCTATGTATTTTACAACACCAAATATATGTTATACTAACAGCTCTGTGTTTATAGATTTTATTAATGTTTTCTGACTCTGCGTTTCTTCTTGTTTTCAGCTAGGAAATAAAATCTCACGTAATGGTTAGACGGCTATCTACATTTATATGTGAGAAATGCAGGTCCAAAATTGATGTGTGGGTATTTTTTTCTAACAATCTTGATAAACTAAATGTTATGTCTAACGTGTCGGTTGCACTTAACATGACGACTGATAATGTTTTAAAATAGATTTCACAATGGGAATAATGCGTTCAGTAACAGCTTCTACATAAAACCAGCAACGTTTCCTTTTTAAGTTAACACTGTCCTTGATATTCGGATTATATTTGTTTTGTTAAAGTCCAAAGGAAGTTAAATGTCAATGTTCTGAAGTTGTTTAGGGCTTAAGCTTGATGTTGTTATTGTACTTAACACGAAGTACGCCTAGGTCAATGACCTTTGTTAGATTTACCATTCACACTAGTTACTAATTGCTATTTCAATTATGAGATATTAATGTGCTCAATAGTTAATTACCTCCTCGTTAGATAATGTCTTTAAGAAAAAAAGCAATAATGAAAATAATAAATATGAACATAATAATTGAGTCGTTAGAGTTTATGCTTCATTATACAATTTGTAATTATTGTACAATCTTCCCAAGTAATTCGCCATATTGTATACCATACAGTATAGAGGAAATTACATTAATGCTAAAAAGATTAGACTGTTAAAAGTTGTTTAATAACCTAACAATCTTAATGATCATTTTGACCATGCTATGTTGTTTATTTAAGTGAACATGCAGTGACAAGTAACGGTTTACAAATAGAGAACGTTTCCGCGGAACCTATTTATGAATATGTGTTGGGTTTTTACAAGGGTTCGATTACTTTTCAGTTGTACATACTTAACATACATGAATGTTTGACAACCAATTATATATTAGCATACACTTTACCGCATTTTTAAGCCTAATCAACTTTTGATGTCATAGACAAATTAAATAGCTTGCTTAGTTGCAGTAAGTTGCATTAAGAAGCAACACCTCATCCATTTCGATAACAATCCATTTATGTATACTTCTACCTGTTAACCTTCTTTAATTGAAACTTCTAAAACGGCTTATG
Organism: Sinonovacula constricta; assembly: GCA_007844125.1. Lineage (NCBI taxonomy): Eukaryota > Metazoa > Mollusca > Bivalvia > Cardiida > Solecurtidae > Sinonovacula > Sinonovacula constricta. Next base: position 35,804,469 of record CM017571.1, on the reverse strand, counting down.
TGTTGAATAACTGAACTTGAGTCCGTTGATTTCAGTAAATACATGACATGTATTCGTCAAAAAAGACTCATAACTGTTGAGTTTGCTGTATGTACGTTAATTGTTTAATTAATTACTATTGCAGTAGACAAAATAATAATAATATGTAATCGGAATACCATTCCGTATAGCATATTCAAAAAGTGTCTCCTTTAAGACAACGCGACACCACTTACAATGGCTTTCGTTTATGTTATCGACGGTCAGAATCAATCATAGTAGCAAGCCACATAATCATCTCTTATGAATTATATTAATTATATTATAAACAAATGTTTACTGAATTTATTATCATTTATTTTATTCAGATTTGGATTGTTCGCAGTGAAAAAGTCTAAATATTAATATGATATAATAGTTTTATCCAATATATTTAATGGTAATTTAAAGTCAAGCAGCACATACCAAATAATTACATTAAATCATATGTATAGATAAATATTTCATAAATATCTTTAGTTATGTTACATTGTCCCCATATGCACAGATTTTGGTTTTAACTAGTTGTTTCGAGTTTTTAAATGATTACGTTTTACGTTTTGTTTCTAGAGGCAAATATTTTGTCTTGGTCTTTTATTTAATGTTTGGAATATTGCAGATTTTACTCCATTACGAAGAATGTTTGTGTGTTTTGGGTTTACTTGACATTACCTTTACTCTTACCTCTTGCATTTAATAAAGCTTACTAATTGTCATTTAATGTATGAACTACAGAAGACCATAGCATTTCAATCCACGTATAAAACTATATTTTCCTTTTGTTTCCCTTTGAAACCCGTCTAAATGCTCATACGGTAATTAGTTAATACGCTAGTCATGGACACCAACCATGTATATAATATATCATCAAATGACACCCTTTCTAAGGTAAATATCTTTATTAATTACTTAGAAGCGTCCACACTTGATATATATGACTAGCTAATTCCTCTTACTGACAACAAGCGACTTGTGATATTATTGAACATGACAGAGATCAGAGACGACAAAGTCAAGTTTGCAGTGTTGTCGTCCAATGGGTAAATTGGTAAAGATAAATAATAACGATTCCTAGTATTTTTAAGCGTTAAGGATGTCTTATATATTCTTCCATATAAATTGGTGTCTTAAAAGTTCAAGTTCAAGCTGTTGTTAATGTGAATTATTATCCAGAGTCACAAGCCAATGCGGAAAAACAGCAGAATGACTTGTCACTTGTTTAAACACTTTTATTCTGAATATAACAGCAATTTAAATAACACAGGGGAGTTCCAACAACTTATTATAATAGATAGTCCATTACAAATATCTATGACGTGTCTTCTAGAATCAAGGAATTCCTTCTATAACATACAGTCACAACAGCCTAATATAGCAAGTCTGCTATAAGAAGCCAAATGATTAAGCAATAAATTAGGCAAATTATTTATCTTATCATTATTTGGGCTTCCTTCGATATGGCCCTACATGCTTCTTTATGATGTACTGACAGATATATCACCAGACAGGTTCAAGCGGGTGACTAGAGCAAGCTAAATGCACAGCACACTGAGCACAGCTGAATGACTCTTAGATTTTGCATAATTAACCCCAGACTCAGCCAGCGGTCATCATAAAATATTTGTTAAACATCTGGACAGTTAGTGCTTAATCCAAGTTTAATCACCTTAGGAAATATCATCATCTGGTCAAAATATTACAAATAACGGAGCATTATATTGAAGTATAAATAGAATATTAAATCAACATTTAATGACTGTCATTTTGATATCTAATACTTATTTCACATGTGCCAGATTATTGAAATACAATTTTATAATGCAAAACGAGGAAAGATACAACAATACTTGTGATGCAATACATAATTAAAAGATAGCATCATAATAGATGCAAAAATGAAAACTTTAAACACCATTCTTAATAATCGATTTTATTGATCTGAATTTGGGGTTTTCTTTTTTTTTTTCTAAATAGATCATGTTTAGTAATTTTAATCTCTTTTTTTTGTCTTTTACAATCGCCCTTTATGGACTTTTGACCCGAGAACGTTAGCGAATACACCCACATTCTCCACGTCCAGATTTCATTGAGAACAATAAATTTAGGTGCCGCACTCCGGTTTCAGTATACTATATTTTTTCGAAAAAAAAAGCCTGTATAACTTATATTGCTGAGACCATAGAATGGTTTAAAACAAAATATAAAGCAAAACCCGACACCATTAAATAGGTTTTTAAGATGTTACATATGTAGAAAAAAATGCTAAGTTATTATAATTAACCATAAAACAAAAGTGTACTAGCAGAAAATGTCCATGTGCAGCAGCCTCTCATCACACAAATAAGTATTGTTCAGATAGCATTTTTCTCGTAGTCTATTTTAGTATATTATTGTTTATTTTCAAAGAAATTTTAAATGTTTCAGACACACAACATAAATATAAAATTAAAACATAAAATAGGACACCTTTTACCGAATTAGGACCCGTACTGATCAGGTTTCGAAAGTTCGCAAAACAAACTTTCCCCATGAGCAAACTTCAGTGAGCATTCCCTAATATAGGCGTCGCGCTCCAGCGCGTCGCCAAAGAGGGCGAGGACGTTGTGTTTGTGGTCGTGTGATAAGCAAACTGCAGTGTACGGTTTTATCGGGAATACTAATAAGAGTCACTTTTTAAGATGACCGTAGTCGCTGACAATGCATGCACACTTTTAGGTACGTCAAAGGTGTGAAAAGACAAGCACTCTGAAAAGTGAGAAGGTATATGGAAAGGATAACGTAAAAGCTTTTAAAGTGTTGTTACTTTTTTTTCTTGTAACAAGAAAGTACAAAAACTGTGATTGCCCTCTTAATTAAAAACGCTAGTAGGCTTGAAACTAAAAATGTCATAAGTGTGACCAAGACTGACTACATTTTATGATGTCCGTTATATCAGTAAATGTTTTAAATATCTTTTACTGATACCATACAGCTAATTTACCAAACGAAAGTAGTAAATCCCCTTTACCATGTCAAAAGATACATCTAAACTAATTTTAATTCTTGTTATGTCAGTGGTTGAATATCTTGCAGCTAACGAAATGTAAAATTAACTGATGACATTTCAACTTATTATTTATCGATTCCAAATGGATGTTTATTCCATTTGGCTGATACAGAGTTGAATGTTACACGTTAAATTAAATGGTTGCTTATATCTAGCCATGCCTTTATAGATGAGGCGTACTGTGTCAAAAGCTACAATGTACGCTAATAAAAACTTTTAATAGATCAATGTAACCTTAATGGGTTTCCTAGAACGGCGACCCTTATATTTATAATTGGTTTTGGAAATGATCATGGGGTGACGTCACAGCTTTGAGGAGCGATATTATTTTAAACGGTTATATTTATGCTATTTCAGCAGTAAAATGACCAGGTAGTTATATATCTGTAATGGTTTTTTGTTTCTTTTGTTTCAAATAATAACAACCTCTTAAGCTAAAAACAATAAACGTAAGAACTGTGACAAAAATCACAATTAAAACCTTTCTTATGTCATTTGTTGATTCTTATTGTTATATTACATGACTGCACTATTTGTATGAAAGGGAAGACTGCACTCATTATCACAGACTTATAAAGGAACATTTTAATATGTGTGTGAAATTTCTTCGTCATTCAAGTTTTGTTAGGATTTAAACTGTTTAGTCATACTTTTATGGTTACTTTGTATACAGTGCCTGTGCACTTAATACAGAAATGGTCTGACGATTCGCGATTGTTATACAAGATAATTATTCCCACGCATCTTGTACTGTAGTTGATTTTTTACAATTCGTTTTGAATTTCCAGACACTCATGTGACCTCGGTGACCTCGGTCAAACGCACACGGAACTGCTGTTAAATGGTGCTAATGTAAAGTGTGCCACGTATGAATTTACAGATAGATATCTAGTTCAATTTGATTCCGACTGAAATTGATGTGCTATTAATAACAGAAAGATGCATTTGATATGGTTTAACATATGTCTACATTTAATGACCAGAAATAACGACTTAAATACGCCCTGGATCAAAACATACAAAGTAAGGTAACATATATACGAAACTATATCTGTACAAATTGTAATGACCGAAAATTACCAACAAAGACAGTCATAGACCAACAATGCGGGAAATTTTCTTAAGTATTCAAGTGTAAATTATCGTGTATTTTTATTACGAACGTGTGGAGAGTTCCATAACAAATAATATATATAATACAAAATGCCTACTACATATCAGTTAAGAAACGTGAACTTAAAACAGTTATTCTCTTGATGAACAGAATATCACACATGCAGAAATAAACCACTTTTATTTAAATAAATATGTTGAAATCTGCGAAAGATTTGAGATGCCTCTTGTTTTCTTATTTTTTCTCCGTGTTTAAACTGTACTTAAGATGTGACTGAAAAATACAAGTTCGATATAATTTATTACACTCATGAGAATAGTATAAGTACTGATATTTAGTTGTTGCATTGTTGAAAACCGAGCTTAAGGGGCAGATTATAACCCAGCTTATTTGTGGAAGCCAAGGGGCATGTACATCAAACAAAATATTCATTAGGTCTATTGACAACAACTATTGTTTGTCATAATATCACGCATTTTGTCTAATGCTGAACTTGACATATGACGATTTTTCTGTTTCGTTAGAGTCCTTTATACATATGTGATATTTGTAGAGAAAACGATAAAAATGTATTCAGAGCGAATCAAGGAATTCCTCAGTAAAACTTTATATCGGTTATAATCACAGAAATATAATCTATTATAGCATATTAATATTGAAAACAAAAGTCAATCTAAATAATCTGTAATTAATTTCTAAACGGAGTATCTTCGACCTAAGCAAATGTTTAAACATAAGCCAATACAAAGTCATTCCAGGATTATATATAGTACCTGACAGTCTATGTAGTGTATATCCCCAATTACATGTAATAATAAGATTATTGCTCTAAGGGACAGTATGAAATGTTTATTCTTATATTCAGATAGAAACTAAAATGTCATTACTTTAATAGTTTCAAATACTACCTTTTGATTTCTTTCTCTGGCAGAAAAGTATGTCCATTCGTTTAATGTGAATATTCTTAATGTACCAGTCCGGATATTCTATTATAATTAATTGATGGTTGATCTGAAATAGCAAATAATAATGTGTATAAACAGTTAATATCTGTTAGGCGCTGGGCTCTGTGCTTGATATTACAATTTACACGAAATGTATCTTTTTAAAGTTTAGAATCCAAAGGTAAATGTAATCAAATATTAACGTTTCTGATTATAGAATGATTACAAAATGTAATCTTCATTTCTAAGTCTTGTTGCTCTTTTTGTCTTTTGTTTGACTCAGCACAGATTTGTTCTTACTTTTACATTTGGATTGCATGTGAATACAGTGAGTCCTGTGCTTTGTCAAATATTGGTATATTTTGCAATGCTCATATGGCTTTGTCATATATTCTTATTCCGAGTCTAAATATATACAAAACAATGTACAAAGAATTACTTTTTCTAATAAAGAAGAATAATAAATAATTACTACCTCGTTAGGAAATAATTATATTAATAGCTTAATGACTAAATTTTAATGGCAAAATTTATCAATAAATTATCGAATGTATATGGACAAAGGCACGTTGAGTCACACATGAGTCTGTTAATCAGTTGCTTATTTATACAGTTTGCAATTATTATACCATTTTCCCATACCTGTAAGCCCTCACAGTGTATGTCATTCAGGATGGGTGTGGATGTGGGTGGGGGTAATGCACACAATTACGCATAAAACAATACGTTCAAAACAATGTTCGTAAACTAATATTCATAATGGTACAGTGACGACTAACATTTACAAATAGGAAACTTTTCTGTAGAACCTATTTATTTATTGGGTGTTTATAAGGAGTCGACGTTTTAGTTATACAGGCTTGACATGCATGGATGTTTCATCAGCTATTATATAATAATAACAAAACATTATTTTGTTACTTTACAACATTTAAAATCATAAACAATATTTCATATCTTAAAATGACATATTCGCATACATTAGAAAGGAACGTGTAATCGCAACCGGCAGCATTTTATCTAACTTGTCGTTCGACTGTCATTATCAAGCAAATTTTGTATACAGATAACAATCTCTTCTGATTTCGAAAGAATTGGCATTCCTAACATAAAATTGTATAGATAAAATTAATATACCACCAAACTTCTGAACTTTTCATTAAAAACAACAGCATTGACTTGTTCCTTCTTGTTAAAAATACCATTCTGTATACGTCAGCACTCACTTACATCAATTCAGTCATGTTACCGTGTCCCCAATTGAACGGTTATTGATTTCAGCTAAGTATTATGAGTTTGACTCATTGTCTTTATACGAACTCTGAAAGAAAATTTGTTTCTGTCGTTCATTTTATATTTCGAATAGTGCAGATTTTGTGAAGTTTTTTGTTTTGTTTTTTATTTATTAGAAAGTTTAAGTTTCAACGTTACTCTTATCTATCGCATTAAATGAAACTTTGATATTGTTACTTATATCAGCAACATAAGACACGAATAAAAAGTATATATCGTATATATAGTTGGGGAAAAAGTGAGAGTGTGAAATGGCATCGTCGTAAGGAAATTATCTTGATAATTAATAACTTGAAAAAATCCACGCTTGTTCCGACTCGCGAAATCCTCTAATCACGGGATTTGTGAGATTAATGACGTAAGCTGAGAGAGATAAGAGGGACAAGATCAAGTTGTCAGTGTAATCGTCTTATTGGGCAATATAATTATTTATCACATAACCTACCGCGCGAGCGTGAGGTTATACTCATGTGTTATTTTTGGTAACACACTAGTTATCGTATGTGACGTCATGAAGTATATGTAGTGTTTATGCCATTTCCTGATCACATTGTTGTCGGCGTTTTTAGCATTTTGTCAAACAATTTCATTTCAATTAATAAATATCAACATTAAAGGCATGTTATAAACGAATGTTCCCTTTTTATGGAAATTGGTCGAGTAAAGAGTGGAACAATCTTTGTGCGGATTCTCACAAACCGAATTACAAATTCAAGGCCGACTGTTCATACTTTAAAAAGATTATGCGTTGTAAACAAAAACAGCTGATATTTTGGTTATGTGAAAAATAGAATCTAATATTCGTGTTCATTAGATACTGAAAATATTTAACTCGTTGTCTTAAATGATACGAGCCTCGTTTCGTATCGTTTCATCCAACTCGTTTAATATGTTCAGTATCTCATAAACACTGATATCAGATCCTCTGTTGAATTGTTCAACATTTAAACTCCGCAAACTTTGTAAAAGAATGATATCTTTTCACAACAATTTCCATTAATTGAAACATTTAAAGTGAAAACAGTGTTTCTGAATATAAGAGCATAGTTCCTTTAACTAATCGGCTTTGTTTACCCTCTCAAATTTAACATTTATAACATTTTTTCTCGATGCTTCCGTATTTTAATATATTTCCTGTAACAAATTCGATTATTTTATACTATAAAATGTAACGTAATTAAATTAAAAACACTGTAAAATAAATTTAGTTTAAAAATAACTGTTTATATTCTTAAAAAATGCTTATTTATCAGAATAATTAACGCAACCTGAACTTCGTTAAATTTAGGAAACAGGGCGTCTTAAAACATCAGTCTATTGAATTCAAATGAATTATTGATTTGAATTATGAGATTTCATGTTAATCATAGAGTTCAAATGCCTGGAAAATTACATAACCATGCCAGTCATTATGTTTTGTTTAAGAATATTCTTAAGTGTATCATGGTATTATTTAGGCAAATTATATTTTTGGTCGACTACCATATTAACACACGTTTATATACAATAATGAACACGGCTTAAAATTATACCTATATGCGTGTACTAAAACATCAAGTATAACAGTATTAATTAAAGTTGGTTTAAGTCTCGTGGTGTAATAAGGATATCAGTTAATATTGGCAAAACGAGTGAAAAGTGTCATCAGTTTTTTTTTCTACTGTTGTTGTCCCATTCATAATAATAATAAAACCATATTGTCATCATTCATTCACAAGTGTTTATAATAGTAAGTCTTGTTCGGCTTGCACTTTGTAGGGCTATGCATATTGTTGCTCTGATGTCAAATGTCATCTTAAAGACAATTATTTAAAAGTAATAAAAGTCAAAAAAGAGGCACAATGAATGCATCGAATGGTTTGGAAAATTGGGTTGGGCTTGATGAACGTATTTGCAATATATTTGTAAAGAAGGAATGCATTGATGCAAAACAACAAAGGCGACTCAAATAAGGAAAACAGAACATTTTGACATATTTAAAAAAAAAATGAATAAATGTATAATAGACTTTATGTTTATTTTAACTGCATAAATGAAAATGTAAATACATGTACAGGTGGGAAGCATTACAAAGGAAAGACGATGTTATTACGTACATTTAATGGTCAGTATTTTTGATAGCCTTAATGTAGAAGTAATCCAAAATATCTCATTTTCTGCCATGTGTAATGAAACTTACAAAGAAAAATCACCTATTACAGATAGTTTACCTGCGTGAAAAGGGTTGAGAATCGTCGCAAAAATGCACTTACTTTCTTCACTTGCTTATTTCAGTGAGCATTCAATATTATAGATGACGGTCAACCGCTACAGTTTAATCTTTTAATTCTTACAACAGATTCCAGATTTATATTAGGTGTTACATTTGAAGGGATTGGTCTTGGACAGTACACGCAAGCTACTATCATAATGTATATGTAAACAAAGAAAGTCATGACAAAATAAATATTGACTATACAAATTTGGCATTGGTGAGGCTTTAACTAACACGATTTTCTTATCTTATTGAGAGAGATAATCTTGGAAGAACGATTTTACATTGTACTGACTCAATATATATTATTCTGTTTAAACACCATCAAAGTCCTCGGGTAAATAGGTAATCTAATAAATAATATCTAATAAAATCATATAAGGCATTCTTAATTTAACCCACAGAATTATTCCCCCCCCCCCCCAGTGCCTAATGTTTTTAATGATATTTTTTTATCAAATTCATATAACTGCTTAACACTTATATCTGCAAATGAACATGCCCTTTGTCACTCGAATTCATCTTGAGCAAATCATTAACTCGACATTTAACGTGTATGTATGACCTATTTCTATTGCAGGTTAACTTGACCTCATCTTCTGCCTGTAAAGCAATGTATCCTAACGATCGAAAAATGCCATTAAACAGCGACGGTGTGGGCGATGTTGGTGTTTTTGTCTCGGTGCGTTGAATAAGTATTTAGTGTTATCTGGAATTTCTATCAATAACAATTGCTTTGATACTTGCTGACATTGCTTCAGCTTTTGTAAGTAGGTCAGATGTAAGGACAGACAGCTGAATTATACGTATTTAATTGTAACTTCGTCACCAGTTAAGATCTGTTACATTTTATATAATAGGGAAGTAAATAAAATGTGCTTTTGTGAATAATCATGAATAATGACAACCTTTTATAATTTCCATGATCACTAAATGTAATTAATGTCTTCTTAGCGTACGGATAATTTACCGACGAAAATAGTAAATCCTCATTACAATGTCAAATAAAACATCAAAACTAGCTTTTATATGCACAGTAACTTCTAGATACCGACATGCTAAAATTAACCGATTGCATAACAACTTTTAGATGACACAGACTAGGTCTAAATCCAAAGTATATATAAATAGAATCTATGTAATAGACTAGTGCAACCTTATTTAATATCATATTGTGTATCGAATGTTGTTTCCGAGAAAGAACATACTTAGAAGCTATTTATGTTATAAGATGGGAAAAACACTTAATTTGTAATGATTATCTGCCGCGATTGGAAGCTTTTATGGTGTATTGATTTGCATCACGAAAGAGGGTAGATATATTCATTAACGACGTTAATGCGAAAGATTCCTGAAAATAACAATGTTCTTGATAAAATGACACTTTTCTCAAACTGACCTCAGAAAAGTTTTATTGGATCATTTGACCTTATCTGTATTCAGATTGCAATGATCTAATATAAACATATATAAAAATTGTTTTTAAACTACAATTATATACAAACAGTAATTATATTTATTTCAGATCAGGTTATTAAATATAACACTTCTTATTGATTACATTACCATTCAGTTTAATGATAAGCTACATGTAAATATTAGGTACACATTAGGCGAGATAATTGGAGATTTATATGTACTTTAAGGTACGTACTTAAATTATTCTACCTTAAGAAGAAACATACTAAAGAATTTGTGTACGTTGTCTATGCAAGTGTAAATAATCATAAATATCCCTCAGCAAAGCGGTTTCTGGATATGTACGTTATAATTAGTTATACCTTTGTATCGTCAATATCAAAGGACAAAAATAAAAAGCTAGAAGTACAAAGATTTTAATGCTTTGAACATAAAAAAGAAAACAGCAAATAACGTTAACACAAACGCGGTGAAAACATAGATTTACTTATGTTATTGTGTGCTTGGTTCAAGCACCCCTGTCGGCCCTTTTGCCGATTGACCGTTCCAATGCTTTTTCTTTATGTGTGTTATGTCTCGTACTGTTTTTTGTCACATTTATATTAACCTTGTTTGTCTGTGAAATTTTGATCGGACCTTTTCTTATTTATCTATTGATATATTATATACTTCAAAATTATCTTCAGGCGGTAATCATTTGCTTCATAAAGTGGAAATGAAAAATAATCTCCATTTGTAGCAATTCCTTATGAAGTGATTGCAGAAATATAATATAATGATGTACTTTCACGAATGACGTTAAGTTTAAAAATGTTTGAGTTGAATAGGTCAATCAGAAAAACAAAAAGAAAAACCAACAGTTTCCGCCTAGGAACGGTCAGTCGGCAAAAGGACCGACTTGAAACCGTTATATATTGACTTATATCAGTAATACTGCATACAAGCTGTATATCAACCTTTTTTAATATGTTCTGTTAATTAAAATTAAAATCTTTATTCTTGCGCTTGCGAAATACATAGTATGATCCATTTAGTATTAAATATTTAACTGTTTTGAAAAAAAAAACCACTTTGAAACGATGCATAATGTATTCCAATTGTTGGGGTTACAAAGAAAAACGTGGACATTTAATATCAGGGATAACTCTAGCAACAGAAACAATGACGAACACAAGACGAACTTATTTGATGTATTTGCTTTAGTCCTCTATATTTAAATCTATATATTCCTTATATCTTACCTAATTGTCCGCTCTGCTTATTTCTGGAGTTTTAATGTGATTTTAAGCTCACCGTAGCACAATTAAAGTGTCATGCAAACATACAGACACTTAGCTAAATACATAATAAAGGTATTGTAGATTGAAGTCTGTGACTTGAGCAATTATTTCTTAAGAATGGTTTATGAATACTTGCCTTAATCCACATGCACAATACAAATTCTACCTGTACTAACGAACCCAACAATAATAGTTAATTATTAAAATAAAATCAACCATAAGAAAAGTTGTTTTTTAAATACTATAGGAGGACATACAATATTATCGTTATCGTATAAAAGGTTTTGCACTTAAATAGAAAACAGTATTTTTTCCATACACATTTCTTCGATTTTCTTCAACGTCTTGATCTTTGGAGAATTCGCATGCATTTAGACAGTTAACGTATACAATGACATGTTACAATGTCGCGACTAGGTTATAAACTGTGAATATATAATACAATAAATAAACACATACTTATTTTATGTTAAAAGGAAATTTTATTAGCTTAACTGCTGTCTGAGATGTTACTTTTTGCCATTATTTCCTTAAGATTATGCTCTTTTTCTATCACTTTTCGCAGAAATTTTCAACAAATATATTCTGCGTTTCATTTAAAATATTCCGAATTTTTAATTTATCATGAATTTCACGTACACATTTACTGCACTTTTTGATGTTTAATGTTAACTCTTTGAAATACCTTAAATTGATTCAAAAGAATGTACTGTCTTGCCTCCTACCTTTTAGTTATCAGAAGTTTTCAGAAGGAAAGATACGTCACGAAATAACGTTTGTTCCAGCTTACATTAATTAACTCCTAATTACAAACCAGTGCAGTTTTTTAAAAACAATTGTGCTGCTTCAAGTAATGTCCACCAGATAAAAGTTCCTTCGAAACGTTTGTTATCAATAATTATTATATATCAGTATATAGCATAGATGAGCTGTCTCTTTACATTAAAACCTTCCATCTGGGACAATCACTTTAGTTTAATACTACTATTTGTACCATAAACTGACAAAATCCTTAGATCCTTATATTTTGACTGCGATTATATAACAGCAGCACCATTCACTTTTCAGTTGTGTTAGCATGGACTACATCTGATGCCTTCTCCAAGGGAGACTCTACTTGAGAACTTTAACACCTGAAACTAGTTACCATTGGCACTATAAAGTTACTAAGAACCTAGGACAAACAAGTATACGTATTAGAATGTCAAACAGACTAGTTCAAATAAGTTCTGTCAAATACGTCTAGACATGGATAAAAGAACATCAAACGTGGTCAAAAGGTAATAAAGCAGACAAACGTAAAGCTAAGTATGTATATAAAAACCTACGACAGACAAGATCAAGAGTAAATCTGCCTAAGTATGGCTATTAGAACCTAAGACAGACGAGGTCAAGTGTAGATTAGTCTAAATATGAATATTAGAACCTACGACAGACGAGGTCAGGTGTAAGATAGTCTAAGGTTGGATATTAGTATCTACGACAGACGAGGTCAAGAGTAGATTTGTCTAAGTATTGATATTAAGGCATATGACAGACGAGGTCAATTGTCAAAACAAGAAGCTCAGACAGACGAGGTCAAATCTTATCAAATAAAACATTACATTAACATTATTAGACACAGGTTATGTAACCTCATATTATTTTTCATGATAATGTACAAATGAATATTACGTATTAAAGAAAATATTTCCTTTGTCTTATTAGAAAAATAATAGCACCTCTATTACTATCAGCTGAAGTCTTTAAAGTTTCAAGCGTTAATGAACAGTTATGAGCCCGTTATTAGTAAACGCATCATATTGCAAGGTCTTATTACAGCATTTTCTTACCATTAATTATATTTTCAATGTATGTTTATTAAAGTAGTTGTATAATATTCAACTTGCTATTTGTTCGGCGTAGAAAAAGGTAAAATATCATATTAATATCTTTTTGTAATTTATAACACTTCTTTTTCTTTTCTGGTGTTCAAATTACTAGAAAACCTTCGCAGTCGCCATACTGACAGTTACTTATATTTTGACCTAGTAGGAATTTTGAAAGTCTGCTATAAATTTCTTACAATGCCAGAACCAGCTGTATTTACGTAATAAGGATTCATTTTTGAAACAATAATAAATATTATTCATTTTTTTTCAGATAGTTTCTGTAGCATGTAGTATTGTTATCAAATATGGTTATACCGAACAAAAATGAGATTTTACATAGATTCTATAATAAATAACATGTCTGTTCTTTGTTTCTCAGTTTGCCTTTTTAACGGACATAGTAATTTAAGTCATTTCGTTTGGACACCCTACCTTATCAAAGCTTATTTGAACTTCGGCGACTTATAGCGATAAATAATACAATTCATTTTCACAAGAACGAACTAAATGTGTATAAATCTTCGGTAGCGACCTATTAGGTAGCGACACTGATTTAATGCATGAAAAATTACAATTAAAAGGATTTATTTTCATTCCTTTATTACTGGGAAACTTCCACGCCTGACCTTATCTACAGTGTCTTCTGTTTTAAATACGTGTGAGTTTTCACACTATGGAAGCAAAGTGTCCCTTAATGAGTCATGATCAAGGTTGGTTACACTAGTTTTTTTTTGTGAAATGTAAAAACTGATAATGTGTAAAATAAGTTCTTATAATAGTAAATCGGGTGAAGGAAATGAATAATTAATTTATATTGACAAGCATTAACTGCTGATATACATTCAGTGATTGTTTTCAAAGTATACAGAATTCATTTGTATTCACCATGCTGAGAGATAAGTGGTAGTGTGAAGCTTTCTAATAAAAAAGATTCTTACGTCTTCCAACTATATATACATATAAAACAAAGACACATAATGATTGTTAACAGAGATGTAATAGGTAATTACTACCTCGTTAGAAAATAATTACATTAGTTACTATGTTATCAATGAATAAAGTATCATGTGTAAATGAACAAAAGTTGAGTGCAATATTTTGCTTCTTATTAATTAAAATGAAGTAAGAATGTCTAAACATGAACGAGACACCGGAGTCATTAGAGCTTTTGCCTTATTATGCAGTTTGTAACTGTTAGACCATCTTCAAACGTGTGAGAAAAATAATGAGGTCTTAAAACACCATCTACCATTTACTGAAATAATGCCAAAACAAAGAGTGTTTTCCAATTATAAATTATCGTCTTTCTCGTCTTTTCACCGTTGTATTGGGCTTTCCGATTACTAAGTTGTCTGTCATTGAGTACTCTCTGAATGCGCATGCGCACTCGGTCTGATAAAAACTTCCGGGGCATAAGTGGAAATTTTATCACCGTGTATAACATAAACATCGAGTGACGTGGAAAATTTATTAAAGAAAGAAACAAAACCAAAATGGAAATCACCGAAATATTGCTGCACATGTAAAGGTGTTTATTGCGGGAAGGTGGTCAAAAACAGAACTGTTTCATTGCATCGGTTTCCCAAAACAAACGACTACGGCGCATTTAGATTCAACGATGTCGGACATTAATGAGAAGTTTTAAGCAGATCATATGTACTTTATAAAAACTATAGAATTCAGCTGCCGCCTTGAGTTTATGTTAAAAACGATATAGTTATAGATATCCTTTTTATAAACTACTGGGAATGTTTCAATGTTTTCAGACCAATCTGATCTTCGCCCTGTTCACACTTCGCTCTTGCCTTATTAACGACGCTTCGCCCAGAGTGAATTACACTCTGCCCTTGCTCAATATCATGTCGCCTTCTAATAGAAGTTTATGAGCTACACTTTACCCGAAAATCTAAATGTTTCAAAAGTTAAAAATGTACGCTTGTTAATTTATATCTTATTATTTTCATGGTTTTCACCTTTTTTTGTTTATTTCGTCTTCATATACTGAAAATTATATTATGAGCATTGTTGAGCCTTATTAGCAAAATCTACTTTTTCTTATTTTAAGTTTGTCGTAACCAAGGAAGAAATCTTGACCTGAATAATAAAATACACGAATGGTAACTATTTTGGTTTAAATGCAATGTTACTTCATATCAAAATGTGTTAAAATAAACAAGTTATAATCTAGATAATCAAATAAAATTCATGCAAATACTGGAATATTATATATTTATTTTAAATGACTATAATAAATGTGATTGCTTATATAATCTATAAAAAAGAAAAGAATTGAAGCGTATGTGAAGTTTATTAATTTTATATTTTAATGAATCTCCGCTGTTACGAGGTTGTTACTGGCGTAGGTTTTTGGTTGCCCATGATTTAGTAAGGTTTTCACACTCATGGCAATTTGGAGTATGTAGTTATTTCATAAATTCACAACAATGCAACAAAAGTGTGATCTTTAATTGATGTTTGCCTCTCGTAATTATTGTGATGATAACACACACGCTATTCTTGGTTGATAATTAGTCATTTGATAATGATCATTTATAAGATCGTTAACAGTGTTATTTAACTGAACAACTACATAACATTCTCTATTACATTGGAATAATGAATGTGCTATTCCTTTAAAATAATGTAAGTGTTCCCCTGATTGTGATTTTTAAATGGTGGTCAAACAGATCTTACTTTAATTAAATTAATTAATTTAATTTTCTATGATATCGCTCTCTAGACGCGATATAAAATTGTGTTTTCTCTGATATTAATATTTTAAGCGTAATATTAAAACTCCGTTGCAAGAAACAATAAGTCTGTTTCATGACTTAAGTATTATTTCCAATGTTTTTCAAGTATATTTATACTTTAACTTTTAAAAGTAATTTAACAGTTTAAGTACTGTTCTCATTTATGAATAATGTTAAGAAAAAGGGCGAAGTGTGAACAAACCGTCAAACGGTGAATGTCGTCTCCTCAATTAGGAGTGGTGAAGTGCGAAAAGGACGAAGAGTTACTAATTCATGTCCAGGGAGGTGAAATTCTGGAAAAAAGAATAAATCATTCAGAGCCCTCTTCGTCTTCTCTAGTTGGCCTCTCATTTTTAAATTATATTTGTAAGTAATAGCTAGCCTGTGAGCGCCGATAATTCGCTTGATAAGCGCATTCAATCTTGTTACTTGTTCAAATCTGTTAGTTTGAAATGGTCCAATTCTTTGTTGTTTACACGCGTTGCGTTGATTTCTTTATCATTTTCCGCCATTCCGATAGTAGCCTCTTTTTGAAATCAAGGGAAGTAACCGAGTTATCGGAAAACCCAGTAGTTTGCGAGCATTATAAATGAAGGATATCTTTGTTAATTAAATTATATAGTCTATATATATAATATTGAAAGATTTAGTTTCAGTCGGTCTTCTTTGCCGATTGACCGTTCCAATGTGGTAATTGATGGATTGTTTAAAAATTGACTCTTCACAGATTTGATCTTACTTTTTCATTTAGCTTGCATGTGAATACCTTTGTCCTTTGCCTTTTCAAATTTTGTTATATGTTGCAATACTCATGGGACTTATTTTTCATTTATATAATCGAAATTAAATTAAAAACAAGGTAAATTATATTTATTCTCAGATTTTAAAGATGTTAAGTACATATTTAGTAATCTTCAAACAAAAAGATGCTTATTTATCTGAATAAATAACATAAGTTGATACATGTTAGTAGGTTTATTGAAGCAAAAAAAAGAATAACTTAAAACACCCGTCTAAAAAATATATTAATTTTATTGATTTTAAAATTTGGATTTAATGTTTCTTTGAGTACATCAATTTGTTTGAAAATTGCATAAAGGCTACCAAGATATGCCAATGTTTTGTATGATTAATGAATATTTTCTAATGTATCAATCACATTATCATTACATAAATTATATTCTTGTTTGATCGTCCTATTAACTTGTCAATATACTAGTACGAAAATAGTAAACACACGCCTCAATAATAATGATTATAAAGTAACGTTTATGTTATGACTAACAAGACTTATATTTTATGCTATACTTAAATACATGATAGTAATGCATTTTTACCAACACTTTCTTAGAAAAGTTTACTATGTGCACTTGCACGGATGTTTGTGAAGCTTTACGCTTTCTTTTAGACAATATTTACATAAAATGCGGTGACACTTTATTTAGACAAGTAATTGGTATCCCTATGGGAACCAACTGTGCACCATTAATTGAAGATTTGTTTTATACTGCTTTGAACGTGATTTCATGTTAACTTTATCCCTTTCGAACCAAAGCCACATTACAGAGGCTTTTAATTTAACGTCACGCTAGCTTGACGATATTCTAACTATAGATAATCCTTTCTTTTCTCAAATGATCCATCTGATTTACCCTCCAGAACTTACCCTTAATAAAGCAAATAACTGACATTTAAATGCAGCATTTCTAGACATTGAGATCAATATTTCCAATGACAGCGTCTCTAATAAAATCTATGACAAGAGAGATTAATTCAACTTTAGTATTGTGAATTATCCATACCTTGATGGTGATTCACCTCGTGCTACCTCCTATGGTATTTACATATCACAACTTACAAGGTTTGCACGAGTTTGTACTAAAGTAGAAGATTTCAATGCTAGAAACCTGTTTTTTTCTTCTAAACTGTTACAGCAAGGCTTTCGTTTTCATAAATTAAGAAAGGCGTTTTCAAAATTCTTTCATCGCAATGGCTTTATAGCTTCTAAGTATAATAGCAGTATGAAAACACTTATGCAGAAAGGCATAAGCCATCCTTCATTTTATGGAAATGTTTTATACAAGTTAAAGAAGATCAAGGGTCTCAATAACTTTTCTGACCACTTTACAAAACTTATCAGAAAATGTATTGCAGACGGTTACAACCCGGGAATCCTTCGATGTACTGCATTGCTTGCAATTGACCCTTTTAATGTCAAGAACTTGCATTGCTTTTAAATTACACGATGACCGGACAGGTCGTTGAGACTATATGAAAACAGTGACTTAAAGCCATAATTGGACAGTCACTGTTGGATTTCTTGTCTCTTCATCTCTCCAGTCGTGCCCTATATAGGTGGGACAACTTGAGCAGTCTCCATACCCTTAACGTGAGATTGCACAGTAGGTATAACATCGGGATTTTTGTACCTTTATCATATATAATATGTCAACTGCGGATAGATCCTCGGCGTTTATGATATGTTTTTTAAACGTATTAACTCTAAACAATACTACGTTTTATTTTGTTGATTTTCTAAAATTCTATTATTTCTTCCGTATTATTTACATTTCACTTTTGACACTTTTGGCATATGACGTCATGGCATTTATGACGTCATTATATGGTTCTTATAATATATCAGCGCATGTACTGCTTTATTTTATTTTAAACTACTCTCTCATTTGGAATTTTTTGGTTGCCGAGGCTTTTATCTACTGTACATACTGTACATATGTTGTTTTATTACTAGTTATTTTGTATGTACATATGTTCATTATATCTGTTTTAACTCCCGATGCAGGTGCTTACTGTTTGTTTGATAGAAAAACCTTCAAGAAGTGCGAGGTTGGAGCGCTCCACAAACCAGGTTTAAGCACCCCAGTTGGCCCTTTTGCCGACTGACCGTTCCAAGGCGGTAACTGATGTTTTTTTCTTTTTGTGTGTTATGTCTCGTCTCTGTGTTTTTTGTCACATTTACATTTACCTTGTTTGCCTTTGTCTACAGGTAGATAAAAATTTGAATATCTGTGAAAATTTTGATAGGACCTTTTCTTATTTACCTATTGAACACGACTTTATAAGAAGAATAAATTAAATAGACGTTTAATAACTCACGTTATTTAAATAAGATATCGGTAGATAAATATAACAGAACAGAACAGATTTTGTAAATAGAAGCTTTTATATCATAATACGTCTTTAGTATCATAGCATTAATAAGTTTTGTCAATTTATATGATATAAGCGGCAGCTGGAAACGTATTATGAGCATGTCACGTTGAAACCCATATTCACAATAATATTGATATGAAGCAGTGATTTAATCTTTTTAATATAAAATATATCCCTAATGATATAGTCATGTGTATATGAATACATTTTGAGGAGCGGAAAAAATCCAGTGGTAGGACGCACGACAACGGATCATAGGGTAAACTGTAAAGTCTGCTGAACGAGCAGTAGCTTGACAGTAGACTATCACTCGGTATTACCTACATACATATTGCATGACCACGTTTATATAGAATATATCTATTACTATACTATACTGAGTGTATGCAATATACCTATAAGGATACAATGCTGTTTTTATTTAATATACCATATTGATATATTGATGTTTATATGAAACATACGTGAAATGATATAATCATGTTTATAACCAGCGTGCAAATAAAAAGTTCATATAGGTATTTTGTTCTCCTCATTTCATGATTTCTGATACAAAGAAGCATAGTGTTTTCAATCATTTCATAAAAACTCAATTGGTTTTACTCTCCACGTGTATCATGTAAACAATAATCTGTCTCGATGTTCGTCAGATTTAAGACACTTAACAATACATGACAATCGCCTCAATGTCTCTTTCTTGTATAATTTCTCAACAGTGCCTACACAGTCGTTCATTACCAGGAACATTATTATGTCAACCTACTTCAATTGTGAATCTGTGGTCAGAACATCTGAATTTTGTTAAGTACCTTTTATAAGCATGTGTTATATCAAGTGACAAATATCTTTCTGGGTTAAGTTTTTTATTCACTATTCCTATCACACCCTGATGAGTTATTCATTTCAAGGAAGGGCAGTATAACAAAGACGTTGTTAAAAGGATGTCACAAAATAATCTAAATTTTCTATATTTTAAGACGAAACCAAACCCGTATTTGAAAGCATACCTTTAACAATACTTGTTCAGTTTTTTCGACCTAAATAGTTTTGTGTTTTTCTTTTCATCATAATATGTCAGTTTGGGATATCTTTTGGATGACATATTTAGCAGTTTACCTCAATATTTTATACATTTCAAGCAATATTCTGTATAAATAGGGAAGGCAGTCTAATGCCATACAATCGTTAACTGTGCTGTTAAAATCCGAGATAGATTTGAAAAGTTGAGTTTAAATTTTCTGAACAGTTTGTGAAAATGTTTCCCCCAACTCTTAAGCTCTGTACGCCAATATTAGTTTTACCATGGAATCAAACAGTTTACAATATTCTTCGACATGAAGATTTAGGAACGTAAAAATTTACGTATGGCAAAATGGTCTTTCTAGCCTGTGCATTTAGTTTTGCTTTTGCTTCATTCCACGCTTGGGTTTAAAGATCAATCCCATATATTTATATTCCGACATTAACAATCACTGGGCTACCTCTATAGTACCATATCTCATAAATAAATAGGAATATTTCCGTTTTCTTGTTAGTAACTAAAATACCGCCTTTTTCACAAAAGCGCTTTTAATTTGTCAGAATGTTCGATTTGTCTTGACAATAAAATGTCAGCATTCATGTCATTAAATAAGTCTGTGCTTTATGTGGCACGACAACAATTTGGTTGTGCATAAAATCGCTATGTTGATAAATGTTCACTTACAGACAAGCATATAAAGGTTCGACCAAAATATGAACATAGGAAGACGCACTGCAAATATTTGTACATTTACATGTTTGCATGAAATTTACGGTCACTGTTTACGGACATTTGCCCTTTGGGATCAGGGTTAAAAAGATTTCCCAACACAACTTTCTATTCGTGAAGATTTCAGTGAGCATTCAAATATATAGGCGTTGTGTGTCTCTAAATGCCATATTTTCTAGATTTATATTTAAAATTACATTTGATGGGTTTTGGACAGTGCACGCATGCTACGCTTTATCGTACGCTTAAAGAAAGTCATCTTTGTCTTTGAAAAGATAAAGCAAAAAGGAAATACATTTTATTTGAGGCGTTAATGAGTCTTTCATAAACACGCTTTAATGATCGTGTTTTATAAAGTTAGCTTGTGAGTACCAAGGCACCACAAGAGTTTACATAATTTGACGCTAATAAAATTAAAAAATTATTTTTTCAAATTTTACATACGCTTAATATCTTTTTAACAATTTCTTGTTATTAATCACATTTAACAGCCAACATAAACCGACAAATGTACATCACAATGTCACTCAAAATACAATCTTGAAAACCTGGTTTGCTTACTTAACAGATGACAAGTGGGTGAATTCTTACCTTTTATACACAGGTCAACTTGGCTCCCAACATCTGAAGCGGTTTGCTATAGGTTTTGATTACTTTCGGTGAAACTAAACAGTGAGGGCAAAGACGATTTCCTTGTGGTCTTGGTGTGTTTAATAGGCAAATTACGGTATATTATGTTATCTAAAATTTCTACAAATGAGAGTCGCTTTGTCATTCCTTTGTGCTGACCATGCGTCAGCATTTGTAGTACGCCAAAGGTGAGATTAGGCAGGTTCGATGAGAAGTGACCGGTACATGTAAAGAAAACTTAACAGCTTTTTGAAAGAGTTTGTTACTGGTTTCGTGTACAAAGGAAGTCTAATTGCCGCTATAAATAATAATTAGTCAGCTTGAAACTTAAGCTGTCAGAAATGCGAACAGGACCACATTTTGCTATGTCAATTATATTTAAATGGTCTAAATGTCTTTTTAACGTACATTTCATTTACTTTACAAAAGTAGTAAATCCTCATTACAGTCAAAAGAAACATTGATACGGAAACTACTTTTAATATATCTATGTTTGACTAACTTAGGATAAGGATAGGTAAAATAACAAATGACATAATGGGTGATTCCCCTGCGTCTTATAAACATTAAACTAATGATAGTTTACACCATCTTATATAGGTCATAAGCATGTAGAACTAAAATGATTAATCTGATCAATAGAAATTCCATCGGCCATACTTTTTGCGAATTAATGAAGTTTTACAGAACACAGCCAAATACTAAATTAGCTACTAATTCTTTAGAATTGGCTTGTAATCTATTAATATTGTAGGCATATTATTATAATATTGCTATATAAGTATGTCAATAACATTATTAAAGTAGAAAAAACATAATCGAAACTTTACAGTTTAGAGAAAACATATTGGTCCAAGCTGTCGACTACCACATTTAAACAGTATTAACAAATGACAATCAGCTCGTTCGCTGGAAGTATATGCTGAGATTGAATCCGTTGCTTGTTTATATTTTCTGTTCAATTTAAATAATGTATGACAAATAAGCATCGAGTTAACAGTAGTTGTTAATGATGCATTTAGGCTAAGAACATAAGTTTTTAAAAGTCATTAATTATGTTAATTTTAAATATTATGTAAAATATCCATGCGTTATTATTTCTTCAATAAACATAGAAGATTGTTAAAAGAAAAAAAGGGCTTGCATAGATTTCATGCTGTGGAAGTCTTGAACAATGTTTCGAAGACAGTATGTGGCATAAATATCAGAATATAATTTTGATTAAATCACTATTTTATTATATTTAAAATGTATTCTTCATATAATTGATGGTCTTTATTGCCAAAAAAAAACTTTTAAGTATTCGATTTTAAAAAGAGACAGCATAAATAAATGACATTTGTCTGGGAATATAATATATATCAACATATATCAGCAAGGTTCTAAATATAAAATGAGCATCACAAACATAAGATTATATTCTGCATAACCCCGTCAAAAACGATTATGCTATAAATACCTTTGATCAGATCAGGTGTTGTATGGATAAAATTTTACTTTAATGACATTTATGTTTTATAACGTACGTCCCTCCTGGTCGTTTCATTTTATTTTGCTGTCTGTAACAAGAATAAATCACAGCAGAATGGAATCAGTCCGTATATTGTTATATAGTAAAGCCTCTGCAAACGACAATGGCAACAACCCCTTGACAGCAGCATTTGATCCCCTGATAAATTATTTTATATGCTTTTTCATTTCTTCGAGAAAAAGTTAACTCCATGATAAATTTATGAAGTAATACATTCTTATTTAAATACCACAAGAGTAATGTTGAAATATAATAATGTTTTATAGGGTTTATTATCTCGGCATCAGTCACTGAACTCTGCAAAGTTCATCTCTTAGCAGTCATAGATGTCTGTGCCTCCACCAGTATGAAACACAATTAAACTCAAAGAAATCTCAAAATAACAGGAGAACCAGTTATTCGATTGAGCCGACTTATGTCACGTGACAAAACGTCCACAAAATAGCAGTATACAGGCTCACAATTCAGCGTCATTACAGCTTTTATCTAAGACAAACTAGCAGTTTAACTAACGTGAAGAAATACTAGCCATGAGCGTATACACAAATGATTCAATAAAAACTTTCCGTCACATTTACCGACTTGACGATTCTTCGAAATAAACAGAAGTGTGATCAGAATGGAAATCAGACACACACGCTCATATTTTATCAGTGATTATGACAAAATCAAAGAAAGTCTATTTCTTTTTCTGATAAGTATTCTTAGGTTGTTTTTTTCTTTGAATGTGTGCTATAAAATATAAACAACTGAAATGGATAAAATCACGTATAATTATAAAATGACCTCATTCAAAAATGACAGAAGTCACTTGCAACAAAAACTCAATTCGTTATTTATACCATTATATGAAAAATATAGATATTTCTGCTTTAAGATCAATGCATGGTACTAACAGTGATGTATACCCATTTAGGACTCATTTAAATATCTGTAACTGTATTGTTTACTTCATCCGCTACACCCGCTACAATCAGTATATGTAGATTCCCGTCTGTTCAAGGAAATATTCAACCTTAAAACAAGATTCATCAAGTTCTTCAAGTTCCAGGGAAAAAAATCTGGAAATTAAGCGCGGTATTAACATGTATGTAGCATCTGCTGAACAGATGTTTGCGGCGTTCAAACATTTCATTTTATTTACATTCAAGTATTTTTAAATTGTACTATACAGTTGTATAATTGTCGCGACAGGTATGTATATGTGCCAATCCGCTATTTGTGTTAAAATATATCACAACCGACATATGTATGGCCATGCTAGCGATGTCCAGCCTTTTGAGTGGAGGAAGATCCCAATATAATGTGTGACTAGAACCAAAGTCGTGCCGTAGATCAGCCTAACAAAGTACACAACATTAGATTCACGACCAGATGGCGACTTGAACCCAGTGTATTCAGAGGACTTACCAGTCTGCGACTCTACCTTAAAACGCTATACCCCATAAGGCAAAATAAAAAGTGCGCCTGCACAAAGCACTATTTTTTTTTAGGGGCTGCAATCCATTAATTTTAGCCGATTAGATTTTACTATCTGCGCTCACACCTTCCTTCATTTTCCTTTTTCGTCTTTCATCACTCCCATATTGATTCGGTAGAGTTCCGTAAAATCTTTTTGCGGTTGTTAATGCACTTGCCTGACTTTGAACACATCCTGATTTTCTTGGTCGTAACCAAACATGATGCTTTTAGTAATAAGCTTATCGTGTAATATATTGTTTGTTGTTCCTGACTTGCACCAATCGCTTACTGAGGTCACGCCGATTTTAATTTAATTGCTCCTTGAAATCTTTATGGCTATGTTGTGGAGAATAGTCGTTTAGCGCATGCTTTGAACTATTTAAAATGGAGTCGGTGTCCTTGATTTGTGTAAACTTGCCTGTTGTTGTGCACTTTATATGGTCTTTTCAAAAGATGTGCCCACTTAATTTCCGCATTTTTCTGTTTCGGCATAGTTTCACATTGAAATAATTTCCGTTTCGTTTCATGGTTCATTTATACATCCATCGATGCCGACAATGTTCAAGTTCTTTCTTGTTAAATGATCCTCTAGTTGTTCCGAATTCTTACCATAATTATCTTTTTTTCATTTTTAAGAATTCATTCTTTGTTTTCAACGAATTAAACCACAAACTTATCTCATCCATTTTGTTGTTCATATGAGTTATATATAGCCTAGAACGCATTTCGCGAAGATAGTATAATATATTTGCAATGTCGCATGGTTTAGATTCGTGCTCAATGGACTTGTTGAGTTCCTGCTAGTTTAGTAAGTCGTCGGTATGGCTAAGGATCTTTATTTAGGAAATGTCTGAGTTTGGGTCTGGACTGACTTCTATGGTGGAATGAAGGTGGAGGCGATGGGATAAAACAGCCAGAGCCAATGACCATTGTGGCTCGTGCTCTTACTTGATTTCTTTATGCTTTCACACTCAACACCATTGTAGGTCCAGGATAGAGCTGGTCATTTTCATACACAATAACAAGCAGAGTCAAAATGCAAGACAAAGCCACAGACATGTGCTGTCGTCTAAGTCCTCACTAAAGGAACATGTAACGTGGTTCGACACTTCAATGATGCATACAATGTACCTGTCAGAGCACAGTAAATACCTTTTGTTATACTTTTATACCACAGAAACGGTTCAGCTAAAGGTTACATACGAAGCTGTCTTCCTTACGATTTTATAAGAAAATATAACAAGGTCCTATGAGTATTGCAAGGTATTTAAAATTTAAGACAAAGGTTTTCACATGCCAGTTAATTGTAAAAGTTACAACAAAATCGTGAAGAGACGTTATATAAAAATAGAAGAAACCAAAACCATGGAACGATCAGTCGGAAAAAAGGGCCGGCAGGCGTGCTTAAACCAGCTTTACAGACGTATGACCTAGCATTTTTAGAAGCTTCTCAAATGCAAGCAGTGAAAATAAAGTGGATCTATTTGAATGAAACTAAAACGGATCTATTTGAAACAAAATTGTCCAACCAATGACGCATTCTTATAGCAAAATTTTGACGTGATTATAATAAATTAGTGAATAGAAAATAATATCCACAATGTATTTGGTAAAGATGGATAAGGCTAAGTACGGACAGGACTACACAAAACTCATTATTGTAAAAGAAATTAAAATTTAAATTGATGACAAATTGATCTGAGAAAAAGTGTAAATTGTTGAAGCATCATGTTATTGTATAGATGGAATTGATGTACCAAAGTCCATTGCACGTCAAAAGAAAATACACGCAAAAATCTCGTCTCCACAGGGCACCGGAACAATATGTAGTTTTACCTTATTTGATGATTTGATTTCATTTGATGTGAAACAAAAGTGTTACATATTTGAAACTACTCGTCATTACAAAACAATTAAATGTTTACATACATATATCAAACAAATTTTAGTTGAATGCGAATGTATTGAATTTGCGTACTTAATTAACTACTACTAATATAAAACAGTTATCCACTAAAATCTGCAAGAAAACAATATTTTTAAGTGGGTCAATCTATATTGGTTCTCGAGCTTTAACTCATGCTTATGTCCACGACATTGAAAGCGAAATGTATAGGTAAATAATAGAAGATTCATACAACACAAAATAGGTACACCGGTAAATATCGTCTGGAAAACTTTTACTTCCTTTTCCGAAAGCGATTGCTGTACTTTCAACAACAACAAAAAAAAACGTTTTCGATACAGCAAGAGGTACACCAGTGTCTACCGGGTTTTAATATTGTTGCTGCATATGGTAAACAAACAGCTTAGCGACATGTTCGTTACTTACAACATGCATTTTTGTTCGAATGTGTGTTAAAATCAATTATTAAAATGAGAACATTTAATAAAATGCACTAAAGGCAATGCTAATAGAAAAAAGCTTTGCGTTAGGTGATTTTACTTAATGTGTCGAGTTAGAAGTTTTGTCCTGTCTGAAGTAAAGGATATGTGAATAATTCTTATATGTAATTGAAAATATGGATATTGTGCCTTATATTGAGATATATATATATCTCATTCCCATGAAATGATTATGCCATACTGAGGCCTAATAACTTGTTTATACGAGAAGATAACATAAAAGAGTATTTGCAGTGTAAACATGTATAGAATTATTCTTTTGAAATACTGACCAGAATTCAACAGAAGTAAAGTTTTACTATCAAACGGCTTAGAAACTTGTTATGTACAACATCATGAAGACTGTTGCAAAAACCAACAACAACGCGAGTACCAGACTCAAGACGTGACTAAAAGAGAGTACTTTCCTACTCTTAGATAAGAAAAAATTACAAAGTCCAAAACTAGTGCAACATATATTAACATTTGAACATTCATTAAAATCGATCGGTTTTCTTTTCATTGCTTGCATTTGAGAAACCCATCAGGAAGTGCGAGGATAGAACTCTGTAAAACCGGTTAAAGCACCACTGTCGGTGCATTTTGCTGACTGTTACATGGTGGTAACTGTCGGGTTTAGTCTTTTTGTTCGGATTTGTTCTAGTATTTAAATTTGGCTTGCATGTGAATACCTTGGTGATGTGCCCTTTTCAAATTTTTGTACATGTTGCTATGCTTATAGGACTTTCTCGTGTATATTTTTTTCTGACTAAGATAACCTTTTCAAACTGACAAATGCAATATAGGTATATTTACTCGGAATTTGTATTTATATTATACAAAGTGCAGGTGTATAACATTGCTTGAATGGACTGCTTTCTGGAATATTTAAACTTATTGAAAAGTATGTATATTTACATTTACGAAAAAATGTATATCAAATATGACAATGAAAAAAATTGTTTTCTGTGGTACAAATGCGATACTGAATATAACTTACAGAACTTTTGTAAGTTATTAAAATTTGTTAGCAATTTTCCTGCAAAACACTGCAAGATAATGCCATAGTACAAATAGTGTTTTTTTTATCAGTTCATCAATAAGAATATGTCAGACAAAGTCCTATGAGTATTGCAACATATACAAAAATTGAAAAGACACAGGACCAAGGTATCCACGTGCACGCCAAATGTAAATGTGAGAACAAATAAACAAAACATGAGACACATAGAACGGTATATAATTGAATAAAAAACTACTGTTCATCGTCAAAAAATAAAATCGTAAGACAATAAAAATGATTAGGAGATAGGGTTCCTTTTAATGACTACACTTCTAGGAAACAATGTTAGTTTCGAAAGTTAATACAACAGGTGTTTAGTTTTCACACTGACTGTTTTTGCGTCAAAATGTTTGACCTGTTTTTGATAATAGCAATGTTTGATGGGTATTGTAGGCTATGTAATACGTTAGAATACATTTAAATGTACTATAATCTACTATTGCTGGCATGTTACACGCATCATGTTCCCACTCAATCTGCTAATAACAATTGCATTAAGCTATCTGCTAGAGTAAGTACATTTCTCAAAAAGAGTATTTATTTGCATCAATGGTTTGTAGGTTTATAGTTTATGTTGTAGTTTAAAATGTCGTATATTTTATTATAATGCAGTTAAACAGTTTTAACAACTTATCAGGGACATTTTATACTTTATGAAAAACGTGATAAGACGAAGGGAAAGGTAATTTTGGCTATTGAATATTAATCGATTGAAGGGTCAGTTTTTTAATACATTGTGATAGGCTATAAACATTTACTGACATATGTCACTTAGAAGAAAAAAACTGATGGAAAGAGTGAAAGAAATAAAAATGTGTTAGAGATCATTGAAATCATAAGTCCATTTGATCCCAAAGTGCGCTTGGCTTCAAGTACGTTGAACCCTTAAGTTCGTTGGATTTTAAGCATAGCATTAACCTCAAAGTATGTTGAACCCAAAACGCGTTCCAGTCATATCGCTTTTATTAGAATGTGAGTTATACACAAGGGACAACTTCAATAACATAGCATCGAACTAAGCTTCTTCCTTGTTCCCCGTAACGTCATCGGTAGAACGATTAATTATACTAGTGAAAGTTTGTTTAGAAATATGTGTTACTATATTGAAATTACATACAAAATGAGGATATTTAATAACGATTTGACAAAAATGAATTTCAGTTCTCACCAAAAGACAAAAAAAAAACGGAAAAAAATGACAAATAACAATTCAGGTATATTCCTATTGGTTAATATATAACATTTATATTTCACGTTTTAGTACGGGAAGCAATCATTAAGCGATAAAAGAAAATATTAAATTTACCTTGGTCAGCCATCCATTTAAAAACACAGTTTATTGATCCATTGTAGTTCTTCAAACTTGAGCTAGTGTAAAAACAGAAATATCAAATTATTATAACAGTCTCTCGATTTGTAAGCGCATTTCTAATTGAAGCTCTTCACTTACACACTAACAGGATCATGTGATTATGCATGACGCTCTCCAATTCTGAAGGGAAAATATGTTTGGGTTGACTTTTGTACCCACCCGTAAAAATGTTACGCCCCGGGGACGTTTACTAGAAACTTTGCGGTATATGATATTATCTAGAATTTCTGCCTATGCTAGTCGCTCTGATATTCATCTGAGTTGTCCTTGTGCCAACATTTGTTAAGTAGGACAAAAAGGAGGTTAAACAGCTACGCCGAAAACCGATCTGGGACAATTAATGCTAGGGTGAAAAGGGTGTCGCATTTTAAGGTAGGGAAATAGTTTATGTTTCGGTCGCTATCATTATGTCTCACTCTTGTAAGAGAGACTTTTAGGTAACACAATCCATTATAGCAAAAGGCACAGTGCTTGTTGCGAACATTCTACTCACGATCTGACGTTAGAATAAAAAAGTTGATTATATCTTAAGTATGAAGATTTATTTTAGATGGTTAAAACAATTGTTTACAAAGCGTTGCATGAAGTTTTGCACCAGGAAGTGTAAAACCAGTTTAAGCACATAGTTCGGTCCATATTGCCAAGACGGTAACTGATGGTTTTTCTTTTTGTATGTTATGTCTCATCTCTGTGTTTTTGTCACATTTACATTTACCTTTACAAATTCATCAATATTTTAAACTATTAGTGTAAAGACAGTTAAACTATGAACATTAGGAAGAAAAAAGCACACAGTGCGCCATGACATAGCGTGCACAGTAAACCATTTAAAATTGATGGTATTGTTTACGAAAAATCTGTGAAAAATGGCTTTCTAAAATCACATACAATATTTTTATCGGAAATGCATTGATCTTCTCTGTTTATGTTCTTTGTAAGACAAACTTCTGTTTTAATTACTGACAGAGCATTGCAGAAGTGCTACAAGCAGTTCAATTTGAGATAACGGCAATCAAAGAACTGCAATCATCTTGGGAGAACATCAAACGGAAGTAAACTGATATGCCGATAAAACGAAGCCTATGTACTAATTTCGAATGTTAATTTCTTGGTTGCATGTTTCAGTTATATTTGTTCTAGGATAAAAACCAAACACGTGGGATAAATAAATATTTTTACACGAATGCGTTTTTATATTGATATATACATTGACAAATTGGATGTGCGTACTGCATACATTTCAGCGGGATATACATCCATCCATCGATCCCTACCTACCTACCTACCTACCTGCATATATGCATACATGCATACATGGTCCTTGGTCCTGTGCCGTTTCAATTTTTTATATGTTGAAATGCTCATTGAACTTTGTCATATTTCCTCTACAGAGCATTTAAAGGATTGCAAGAAATAATCTAATTAGTACATATTTCAACATTGTTAGGATACGTGAAGCTCTTTAATATACTATTTATATGTCGGTAACGATGTTTGATCGATGGAGCCTTATTATGGCAAATAGAAGTAGCGAGGCGTCTGGGTCTATAACAAAAAGTCAAAGGAGCAAAGCTTTTCTCTGAAATATTTTTAAAATGATAAAATATTAAATTTGAAAGAGTATAGTTTATAAATTATATTTACATGGCTATGGACAGGTATTTTATGCCAATACGTGAGCGGTTTTGTAATAACCATTTCAGGAAAGAAGATTTCTGCTCTGTATTTATTCTAATACAAGGTTTAAAATATGACGCTCGTGAAACATACTGCGACCATAGCACAGACACCCGAGTAACGAAATGTTCTTGTTGTTTTTTTTTTAATTTCCTGCTTGATTGTGGCTTTTTAAAGTGTTGAGAGTCGTAGTTGAAATATGCTGGGTTGATAGCCTAGAAAACCGTAGATTGAAATTGCAATGTTTTCTTCCGGGTGTGTGTCTTTTTTTCAAATAACCAAATTAGTCATTGTTATCAGAAAAGGTCACGCAAAGTGCTGTTCATTGCTGTCCTAAATCAGTCTGAACAGTCAAGCACAAATCACCAATTGTAGCAAACATATATTTCCTGTTCCAAAACTCACTTCAGATATAGCTGTTTTAACCTTAGCAAACATCGTGATTATACTTTTGA
This sequence comes from Sinonovacula constricta, assembly GCA_007844125.1. Taxonomy (NCBI): domain Eukaryota; kingdom Metazoa; phylum Mollusca; class Bivalvia; order Cardiida; family Solecurtidae; genus Sinonovacula; species Sinonovacula constricta. The sequence continues at coordinate 35,772,979 of CM017571.1, read as the reverse complement.
GATCACGTTAGATCGTCATCCGGGTAATCCGCCCTGACATCGATACCTATTTTAAGCAGATCCTACTGTCGAGCTGTTTATACTCTTGGTAAGAAATTCAGAATGCTTTTGTGTTGTTATTTTTTTGCGCTTTGTTCTATCTTACAAGTTAGTCGGTGTCCAAAATAGTGTTTCTTAAGAGTAAAGTATGGGTTTATACAAAGATATGCCCGAATTTCCCAAAAGCAGTGGTTAGATATTGTTTTGTATTTGATATAGGCAAACTGTCGGATAATTACATTTGCGTGTAAATAAAGTTTCTTTACAAGACCAGGTTCTCAGGACACTACATTTTGCTTAATATTATATTTTATGTACATAGTAGAAACATTTTACCGACTAGATACATTATTCCGAAGTCAGCCTTATGTGGCAATTAATGTTAGCCCAGACCACCATCATATTGCAGCAGAAAACATAATAGAAGATGAGATGGACACCCCATTAACCAATGAATGGACATACACTTGTCCTTGGAACAAGTACACCATGACGATGCCTCTCGACAACTCTCAAATATTTGGTATAAGTCTGTATTGTTTTTCTGATAGATTTGTTTCTTGAAGCAATATCGTTATTGATAGAACCGCATGATTCAAGACAACTGGAAGAAAGGTGCGTGGAAACGGTCCTTTTATTCGTACCATTCTTGGTTAAAGTACCCCATATTATTTTATCTATTGCCGACTGACTGACTCAAGATACATATCCATTTCTATATTTGTGCAATGTCTAGCTTCGGTGTGTGATAATCGTTTTATATATTATAACGTTATTACACGATTATTGTTTTCAGGACAAGAAAGTGTTAATGTAAGCATATGATATGATATTAGATATGAGGTTAAATAAAAACGTATATATTATTTTATTGTAACTTCTGACTGGCGTCTTCACGTAGATACAGTAGAAAGAAATCTGCAGCTACAAGAAAATTTAATCAACTATACTTTGACAATTTAAGGTTCTGGACCTGTAATGGTGACCTTCCAAAATCCTTATAATGATACTGTTTCTTGAATCTATACTATAAAACACATCGTATGTTGAATTTTTAAGGAAGTTAACCGTTTGTAACTCAAGTTATGTGCATTTTTATAAAGTGACCCTTGATTTTCAAAAACACCGTAAATTGTGCTTGGACAAAAAGTGAAAAAGTACTATTTTTTAAAATTCTACTGTTCTATATTCAAATTTTAACCAATTTTCCTGTTACACAATCATGTCATGATAAATCAGAACAATAAGATTACACTTTGGACAAATACTTTTAAAAATAGAGAGATTTGCATACATGTACCCCCAAACAAAAATCCGAGTTTTTTGGGTGTGTTTAAAAATTTACTCTATCTATAAAAGCAAATATCTCAAATTTGAAGCTAGTTAGACACATACAACTAGTTTTAAAATTTTCTGCAATATAAACTGCCCATAATATGAGAGTTTAAAGGCATATTACCGTTCCTAATAAAATTTATAAGAATTTGTAAATGTTACTATAATTAAACTGCAAGAGAATTTGTAGCGAAAAATAACGTCAAAATGGTCAATTACAGATTATACTTCTTTATACAAAAAATCACCTACAGTTGGTATTGGAGATGGATATATGTATGTAAAACTCTGCATTATCACATGAAAACCTTCTCTTTACTGATTTTGGCTGGCTTGAGGGAAATATTTAAAATTAACCACTTTACACGTTTTTCGTAAAAAATTCTTTAGGAATAACTGAGTCAAGCACTCTTTTGGTATAAGTGACACGTGGTTGTCCCTGACAGTTTTGACCATTTACATGACTTTGTTGTCGGTAAACCACTATTTTTACCAGGCGCGTTTCTGCCATTACGCACTTAACGCACGTGCGTAACTTCCGTTCGAAAAATCGAAAATCTGAAAGTACCAAAAACACTATGAAAGTCGATGCCTACACCGGGTTTGGAATGATATATCTTATTTCCGTAGTTTCTATGATATAAAATCTTATTACCACACCATTAAAGTTGAAAAGATTTTGAAATGATTAAACTTACACACGTCAGGATTTTAGTCGTTCATATTTTTCCTCGCATGTCTGCATTTTACCTCTTATTCATTAGAAAAGAACCGAATATAATCAAAAGAATTACTACAAAGGTTATTTCTCTTGTAATTGTGCTTAACTTCAAAAACGGCACAGATACGCGCCTGATTTTTACAATATCGCGATCACGATGTTGAGCTCCCGGTTCCGCCATTTTGGAGAAATGGGTAACCCAATGACGTCATGGAAAATCCCTATCACGTGGTGAAAAATTACTAAAAATAGCAAATACGAAACTTGACGACGAATGCTATTCAAATTAAACCGGATTATACTGAGTGCCGATGTTTACCGAAGTTAGTTACAGGTCCAGAACCTTAAACACAAATGCATACTAATGGGTAAATACTAATCAATGATAATAATAGTAGATCCTAGTAACAAAACAACAGATAAGAACAATGAAGATATGTGATTTTGACTAACTCAAGCTTATATGTTGTCAACATACAATAACACCTCTTTTTATATATTATTATAAATAATTTGTTTTGTAACACGATGACTTATAACATTTAAAGAATATCTTATTGCTTGCAGGTACAAAATAAAAAGGTTTACCAGATGCAATCCGTCGTAATACAAATTCACTAAAACTATTACTTGTATGGTTACTTTAACTAACTTGTCTGACATGATTATATAAAGCGGGTCAATAAAATAATCAATTAATTACTATATTATTGCTTAAGGTCTACTAAGAAAATGCGCTCTATTGTAGATATCTAAAGGCATGTGGTTATAACGATGCAGTCATGCTTCTGGCATTTTATTACAACCTTCAAAATAGAAATGTGGCGTGGATATCGATGTCTGTATAATAAGTGTATAAACTTAATAACACAAAATGTATATTTATAAATAAAAAATAATCGTTAATGAATGTTGTTGTGATTTTATTAAATGTTAAAGTGTAATAATCGATTTTATCCAATAGCTTAACTTGTAATATGGCATTATTGTTGCCGCTTCATATTTAAACGTTTATCTAGAATGTACATTTTATGGGATCTTGTCTTATTCCCGCACTGCTGTCCCAACACCCACCATTTAGATTCGCTCGTGCAAAGTCACTAAATGCGAGCGTAGCCTTAGTTCATTCAATAATGCATACAATGTACCTTTCAGAGCACTGTAAATACCTTTTGTAATACTCTTATACCACAGGAACGGTTCAGCAACAGGTTATATACGAAGCTGCCGTCCTAACGATTTTATAAGAAAATATGACAAAAACATAGAATACAAGGAAATCATTTATGAGGAGAAATTCTGTGTAATATTTTGTACATTGTATCACATATTAAGTTTATTGCATTTCTTTAATTTAGAAAGACAATCGTATACTCGGCAAAGGAAAGAAACGTCTTGAAGCGTTGATGTTTTGTTTGCTGCCAGTAAAAAATTCAGTCGTGTAGTGATCGGTCCAAGAGGTAGTTCCCCCAATAATATACCATTTACTCTGTTTATGTGATGAAATAAGTTATTGTTGTATAAACATGTAACTTTCAGAAAAAAATATTTAAAAATTTGATGAATTGTGGATTACAGGAACACTAGGAGGACCATTGTTCATCGTTCATCGTCTAAAATTACTTTGTGAAGATTATACATTGCATATTTTTCATCTGGTCTTCATCTAATTGTGTAAGAATGGTTATTTAGATAAAATCACGGACGATTTCCGATTTCAATCATTTTTGATAAGGAATTTTATATACAAAATTGACTTGATTGGCATTCATATATTCTCATAATAAAAGAAAAAGTTCTTTCTACGCATTCTTAGATTTGGTTCTGCAAATGTCAACTGTTTACAGCAGCTTAGCTCACTGAAAAGCCAGCTCCTCTTTTGATAAAGTTCTCACAGATTAAAGCTTGTTGCGATATGATAAATTCGCCCTTAATATCCTGCAAAACCGAGACATACATTTTGAAGGAGTGAACTATCCAGAGCATTCGTGTTTTATTTCAAACCGGACACAAGACGCCGGTGATACATAATTATCTAGCAAAGGTCCGATTAACAGTGTCATAGCGACTATTTATTCGAAGATAGTATTATGTACGTGCTTATTTGAAACCGAAATCAAGTTGACTACGGTATTTATTTCCGTATGAGATTAAAGGAAAACATACGCATATGTAATCTAGTCAGACTATTGTTGTCATGGTTTTTACATTCCCATCTTATTGCTGAATCAACATGTTTATATTCTAAGATGTGTTGCTTATGGTGAGTTATTAATTATAAAACGTTATAAGTAAATATATGATTAGTGAGCCTTTAACAACTTTTTTCCCGACTAATATACATTTTTGATAATGATTCAGTCTTTCTTGTCTACGCTGATAAGTCGCCTATCTTCCGTGTGTCTTATTGAATGATTCACAGCTCCTCGATCGTCTGTAAGACCACGCATCGTGTTTATCAATATGTGCTAACGCCAACGGTGTGCCGTGGGATTTGTTCTAATGACACATTCTCAGATAACTTTTTTTTAATTTGGTAGCGTCACTTATCCATCGTTGCATATAAAATAGAATTGCTGCATCATATAATAGAAGAATCCAAAATGCGTCCAGTACCAATATACACAGGCTCGCTAAATGTTTATGTGACAAAAAAGCCAAGATAAGACAACCATGTTGTTTCACAATAAATCTGTAATTGATTTGGACCGGCAAAAGGAGTGGCAGGGGTGTTAAACGGTTAACAGTGGTATAATCTCGTACTCTCTAATATTCTTATAATATGTATCATAGGGCAAACATGGTAAGGAACAAGATCTAAGTGAACAAGTCTACGCTTGACTGTATACTTGGCGCCAAGTAATAGCATCATATAATAAAAGTAATTGCGTCCTTTTGAAACATAATATCTCCACTAATATCTCCAACGAGTTGTGTTGAGTTTGTTAAAAGGGCTACGCGATAAACTAATTTTTCGACGAAATAATATAGAATACGTATAATTTAATATTTTTAACAGCCACCCATCTCGAAAGAATTTCTACAGCACCATTAGACAAATTCACTTTGGGCACATGTGGTTAAAGGGGGAAACTATTTACTTTGGATTGAAATAAACAGTTCATATTGTTGGAATAAAAATACGATAAAGGGAGTGTTTTACATTCGCCACACTGCACAAGTAAATCTGTTGTGATCATTTTACGTAAATGTGGCAAGCTCCTTTCGGTAGTTCAACTCAGTTTTGAACGGAAACTATCAAGTTACATGTAAACATGACAACAACACAATAACATACAAAACCCCAACAGTTACCGCTTAAATCGGTCATTCGGCACAAGGACCAACTAAAGCACAATGTTGTAACGATTACTTCAGTAGAAACTTAAACTTCTCGAATAACAGCGTATTAAAGCTGTTTATTCAATGTCAAGACATTTTGTCTTTTAAATTTACTACTTTACTATTGCACCAGTCCTAAGGAAACTGTTGCACTTGATCGTAGAATTGAAAACTCATATATATTATTGAAAAATATTCATTCTTACAAACATTCATTCTTGCCATATTTAATACTATGATAATATCCAGCACTCGTCATATGTTGATTGCTCTAAATATGGTATTTTTCCTTACTTATTAGGTTTCCTTTTTACCATCAAGCCAACAGTCTGTCTCTCTTTCAGTGCATTGATTGCATTTAGAAAATGAACAACAGTCAGCAGATATTGTCAGCTATGGTGGTAATTCTAGCTTCAAATTCTCCTGGATGGTCTATACTCTCGTTACATAACTATTCGCATGTGCAAAGCTAACAAAGCCCAAGAGACATTCTCTTTCAGTGACTTGTAAGGGAATCACAATTCTGCTGCTAAATATCCATGCATACATTACATCTCCTGGTATGGCATTTCACTGTAAGCTTATTAAGAACAACTTAATGTCGTCATATAAGTAGTTTTAGGTTAGCATATATATATATGAGTGTACGTTTGATGTGTGTGTGTGTGTGTGTGTGTGTGTGTGTGTGTGTGTGTGTGTGTGTGTGTGTGTGTGTGTGTGTGTGTGTGTGTGTGTGTGTGTGTGTGTGTGTGTGTGTGTGTGTGTGTGTGTGTGTGTGTGTGTGTGTGTGTGTGTGTGTGTGTGTGTGTGTGTGTGTGTGTGTGTGTGTGTGTGTGTGTGTGTGTGTGTGTGTGTGTGTGTGTGTGTGTGTGTCTGTGTCTGTGTGTCTGTGTGTCTGTGTCTGTGTCTAAATGACATGTATGAACCTTCATTTTACCATATGACCAAAAAGTAACACAATGGCAGTAAATTCACACTCAAGGAAAGATCAAATGAAGTTAAGAATATACATGTTCTTCCGCAATGTTTATTTTACAGTTGTAAAGGAAATATTAAAATATGTACTTGGGTATATTTTAAAGTATTTTAGTGAGAATATAATCTGTTGATTATAAAAGTGAAAATAAAATCCACTATTAGCCCATGTACTTTTATGTTCTAGGCTTACACTTTTTAAAATTAAACCAAATTAAATAAATCAAAATGTGTTAATAATATGGAAAATAAACTCGGTGACCCATCTGCAAATTTTAGGGAGCCTTTAACAATATAAGCCTTGCGCTCCAGCGTTTCGCATATAAACCTTTAAATAAATGCTGAAAAAGCTCATGGACTAAAACGGTAAAACTAGGACATCTGGTTTATGTTGCTGTAATACTAAACTCGATAGTTAACAACGGTTATATAATTGGTCTAATCAAAATAGTAACGAACATATGGGAAGAGACAGGCTTTTGCAGATACTATAAAATAAATGTATTGAATGAGTGACCAAAAATAATAAAGTCCTTGCAACTTTTCTGAAATCTCGCATCATTGGAACGGAAATTGAATTGTCATTGTCCTCACAAACTATCGCTAAATTCAAGATTTTCAAACAGAAGCGTGTCGAGTGGAAGTTTATGGCGTAATGTCCATGTCAGTTGCTCGTGCTTACATTCTTATCGGCCACTAAATTTTAAATTTCGAAATGTGTTGTGTGTCAAAAAAAATCCCATGGATGTAATGTTAATTTCATAATAAGAATATCACTTTTAATGTCACAAGTAATCGGCTGGGTACTATGGTAACACCTAACCAACATTTTGTTCGCTTTCTGATTACCAAACTATATCTTTCTTTTCTTTCAACCAACGCACAGCCTGTAATAACGTGTGTATTGAAAGTTTCTGCATCACAGATCATTATGTCAGCAAACAAACCGATTGGCACTTGTTACCTTGAATTTGAGACATAGTGATGTGACGTGTCATTCCTACATTGTCAGAACAGAATTGCTATGCACTCTGATAATGACAATGTTTATAAAGATATGAAAAGATTTTATCAGAATTACTTCGGATATTAAAATTAAAACTATCGCTAGACAAAGGCACAATAACGTTAATGCCAAAGTCACAAAGACATTTAGACAAAACACAGCTAGAAGGAAATACAACAGTTAACGTCAGCACCTTGGCAAGGTCAGCCCGCAAAAGGACTAGCTGGGGAGCTAAATCCTGGTTTGTGGAGCGCCCCAAACTCCAACTTCCCGAAGGTTCTTTTCACAGATAAACAGTGTTCATAAGAATATCCCAACAAGTAACAATAAGCATTGACATCTGTTATCAACGTCACGATACATTCATCCTTTAATTTTAAAGTAACTCCCTTGTATATTGCTTGCAGGTTGTACAGAGGACGAAGTCCAATCAGGACTGTGTAAAGACAATATCCGATCATTACCGCAGAATATTCTAATTAAGGTACATAATATTCTAATTAAGGTACATAATATTCTAATTAAGGTACAAAATATTCTAATTAAGGCACAGTTATTCTTCATTTGAAATTTTGAATTTGACATTGACTTCGATTTGCTTGGCTCTGCTTTAAACAAGAAGATCTCGGCCATGCTACTAACATTAGGACGTATATTTGTGATTTTACAAATAGAGTGCTACATTTGTCTTTCTTTTTGGTGATATATTTCCATTTCATTTTGGTGTTGATTTACACAGAATGCTTAAAAATAAAAGTTCTAAATGAAAATGATTTGTATTTTGTCGAGTGACACATTCTAGTACTTACAGCAAGAGAAACTCTTGAATTAAGGTTTCGTATTCTCGTATTGAATAATTAAGAGTGAAGCAACGTTTTCATTTATTTTCAAATAAAGAAACTAAACAATACAATAAGTAAAACAGAATGTTAATGGCAAAGGATTTAGAACCTACGTTTGTTGCTTAGCTACTTTTTGCCGGAACAACTTTTTGCTCCTCTTTCATAATTTGTTTTTCTAGATTATTACAGTTTCTTCTATTACCTTTATCTTTGACATATTGCGGTGCATAAATTCTTTGCAAAAAATAATAAATAACGATAATTCAAAAATGACAATCAGGTAAAATCTTTCTCATTAATTTTCATTATCGTGTACATTTGCATATGCAGACGAGTCATTTTTTTTAATTTTGCCAAGCAAAGATGAACAAGAGAAGAGATCATTGTTACCTAACAAGGACGCTTCCGTTTGTCTTCTTTTTCAAAAAAAAACAAGTTCATTTCTTTTTTTCTAAATAATGCTTAGTCTAACCATTTTTTGCACAAAAGTCACCATCAAAAATATTTTTTACAAGTACATTTCTTCACTGACACGTAAATTCATTTTAAATCACCAAATAAACCATCCGTTTTTTTTTAATAATTCACAAATGTGTAGTTGGGTTTGTACACATTTCCTCCATAAAGCAGCTGATGCAAATCGATGCTGGATCCTTCTATTCACCTAAGATACGGTAAGATAAGATAAGACAGGACAATATTATTGTGAGTAGGTTGAGCCTACGTGCTAAATTTAGCTAATCACCAACATATTTCAGAGCTTATATGAATGTGTTTTAATATCAAGTAAATGGGCTTATCGTTGGGGAAAAACGAGCTTGTTACAGAGCTGTAAATGTTTATGTTAGTCTGCTTAGCTGTAAGGATGGTGTTCATGTTATTTTCTAGTTTTTATCGCAAACGAAGCTTCCCTAAAACGATACAATTAGTCGGAATATAAGTACTTGGCTAAGAAGACAAAACCTTTGTGCAACATTTGTTGCAGTTGTTTCACATAAGATATTAATTCTTGAATAGGCCAGTAATATGAAGGCAGCAAATCTAATCAAACATTTTTTCATACTTAGTTCGTAACGCTTACATCAAAATTCCGAATTTAAACTGTTACCAAAACAGATTAAAGACATAGTCATTTAAAATTCCAAGTTGCATTTCATGGCCTAGTGTTTAGGGATAGAAAGGTAAAGCTGATACATGTATATGACGAAAAGACATTAATAGTTAAGCAATTTTGTTTAACTACGTTTGAATTTGTTAAATCTTGGCAAATAGATGTTATTTATATTGATAACGACAATTAAATCTGGGTATATTGCCTTAAACCTGGTCTCATATCAGTAACTGTAAACTGTTTAAAAATTCTATTAGTTTTCTGTAAATATTAAAAAAATCAATACTAGACATTGAAATACCTGTAAGAGAGACACTAAACTTACATTTTAATAAGAAACTCTGTTCATGTTCATAAACATATTGCATGGTTATAACTTTATTAAAGCATTGTTACTATGCAGTTTTCAAAAATGAAGAAATGTATTTTAATTTTGGTATACAATTATCTTTAAATTGCAGTCTGTAAAGATGTTATGTTGTTGTTTTTTTAATTTATAGGTTTATGAATAAAGCCCTGTGAATTTATTATGTATTGATGTTACATTGCTGTCCTATTGTTGTTCCAAGTTTGGCTCTTAATATTGCATATGTTTGATTATTATGTCAATTGGACTAGACCTTATATAAGAAGATAGATTGGACTTTTTCTTATTGATACACAAGAAGTGCTAGAAATGTTGTGTAAGGATTCTGTATGTAAGGCGTAAAATGTGTAAAATGTGTTGTTTGTCAGATAGGAAAAGTTTCCGCTTATTAAAGAGACAATGAATTTTAGTTTGTTTATCTTCTTTGGTAAATTATTAATCTTGATGTTTGTTCTTGTTACAGCTGACTACTTTGTTGAGAGGTGTATATTATCAACAAAGCATAATGGTCCATGGTTCGAATCTGGTATTAGTTATTTTAAGTAAAAATACTTCTTATCAAAACGTCAACAAAAGAAATGAAACAAAACGAAAGAAAAAAATGAAAAAAATAACATAATACTAAAATACTAAAACATATTATGGTTTAATTGAAGTAAGTTTGTAAACTCTAGAAAATTGCATTAAAACGTCTCTCTCTTCCGTCTTGACTTTTTAAAATCATGTTTTAACACATTGTACAGTACTCTTACAACTCGTCCAGCTCTCCTAAAATGAATGGTGGAAAAGTTTAAACTGTTATTCCTGCATACTCCACAAAAATCTTAACATTGCCGATATTTACAAAACAGGCTCGAAACTTTACGGAATAATTAATGACTTTCACTTTAATAGTTTTCGACAATAATAAATGTTGGTGGAACATGCAATTGCAAGCAAACGTTATTGTTACGCAGAAAGTTATTTTTGCAGAAATGTATGCTATCTACTTTTTTATAACTATATTTAGAAGATATTACGTAAATGACAACCGATAAAACCGTGTGTCGTATTATAAGATTGTTATAATCAAAGCCTATCAAAGGTATTCATCTACTCTTGGGACGGCCTTAACCGACAAATCTGAGTCATGTCAATCGTTTGATAATTAATTCCGGACAAAATTACACACGGAAATATAATAGTATGTCGAGGTAATAACAAGTTAACTCCTCACGTTCTAAGTAGGCAACTAATATAATGTTCACAAACAGCTAATGTTGAAATTTTTTTAGAGTGACTTTCTTTTTACTGGTTATTTAGGTTTTGTAGCTATAATGAACTTCCTCATTACAAATTGTATGACCCGTTAAATTTACGCTCAAAGGCTAATAATAAATGGTGCACTACATTTTATGTAAATCAGTTAAATTATCAGCCAGTTTTTCGTTGCTGACAGAAGCGCTTTTGTACAGGATGACAAAGGTATCAGTGAAGGTATGCATTTGAAATTGGAACGTCAGCTGATGTGAAACAAATCTCTTGGACATAGTGGATTAGTATTTGATGCGTTTAAGTTAATACATCATTCAATATCTACACGCATGCAAACGTTTGTGTGTTGAAGAAACAACTGCATAGTTTTCCTGTTCCGTTATCTTCATTCAATAAAATGTACCTATTTAGAAACCACAAATGAATAAAACAGCCACATATATTTCCCAAGAAAGTTATTTATCAGCTTAGCCTAATTAAATAAACATTTTATCCTTGAAGTGGTTGTCAAGAAAAACGGAGCACATTTGCGTTTTAAAACCTGTGAGTCGTGAAATGAAATTGCATTTCCGACCTTTAATTATATGGCGATGTCAAAGAAAGTGCAGTGTTTTAGGTAAAACGACTTTAATTTCATTTTAAAATCACTCATAAATACAACATTTGAATACAAACAATAACAAATGGACGGCATCTTTTGATAACTACAAACGGCATATTTTTATAACTACAAATACAAAAACCTTCAAAGAACTTCATTGAAGTATATCTACAAAATGTATTAATGCGCCAGTATATTGGTTTTATTTGGATATGCTTAAATATACAGAAGATTGTCAAAAGGCACATCATTAAGTTATTGAATATAATTCAAGTAAAACATGGGAAATTACCATCGTCCTATAGTCGAAATATCTACTATTAATTCGTCTCATAATAAATTACTCCTTAAATTTTGGTTGAAAATAATATACTTTTACTAAGATGTATTAAATGAAAGCTCACTGAATAATGTCAAAACAGTTCAATTGTTTTCAGCAACAATCTCGAAAAAAACATATAATTATACATAAACCCTTTAATAAACGATAAAGAAATGTGATTTCTATTAAAAATAATACTGTTAGCTAGAAAATGTCTCCCATATTTACAAACATTTCATTGTAATCAAATTAAGTAACAAGAAAACAGACACGTAATAATGTCCGCCAGTCATCAGTATATCGCCTTGATATAGTCTTATGTTAACGCAGGCATAGACAGTGGGAAAAGGGCTTTTGCCAACGTTAACGAAAATGATAATATTTACAAATGTATATGTCAAAAACCTTTATATACAGTGGCCACTGGCTCGAATCCCTTCAGTGTAATATTTTTTCTACGTGAACTTCTTTTCATTCTATTCCATAGCTCCTTTTCAATTAGATAAATTATGTAATTATATCTCAAAAGATACGTTTTCTCTAAAATAGCAAGTGGACAATGTTACTCAGAGAACATTATCGTTATTACACGTTCATTGGTCGCGGCCCTGTGAAGAAAAGCTTTAAGATGACAAAAAGGTCATTAAATCCAGCAGAGGTAAGACACACATTCGAAAGACGTATGCACCTATGGTTTTCCAAACAAGAAACTACTCATTTAATACTTATTAATATTACAAAATTGCTGTATTAGCTTTGTGGCATATTATACATGTATTCTAAACCAGTAAGAAGATGGTCTGCTTGTTTCCCTAAAGTATTTAACGCCTGAAACAACGAGTTTTTTCAGCCTTTCGAAATCTTTTCCCCGGTAGATTAACACCTTTTATCAGGCTGATGATTCTCCCGCATTCCTTTTATTACTGCTCTTTGGATTAGGGGCCCCTTGATCTTCTTGTGAAACCACACTGCTTGCTTCTTTTATTGGTGCAATGGAATTCACGTGTGTCTGGGTAAACAAATTTTCCCCTGTCTTTTGCTTCAATCTGAGAACCTTCCGAAGATTGGCCCTGAAACGTGTCGCAGACGAAGATGCAACATATAGCCAGAAATTAATCGCAAAGTTTAACTGGTAGAAAAAGAAAAAGAAGGCGCGGGTCCATTTAAGTTTGATTTTGGTTATCATAAAGTCGGTGAAAGCAGGATCGCCTGGAGCCGCTACCATCGTGGCATTCCAGATAAGTTCAGTGGTCTGGACGATACCCAGAGGAAGGACCAGTATAACGTATGTACTGGATACAACCAGAAGCAAGGTTGTTGCCTTCTCGTCCGACTTGGACATTGACGCTGTTGTCATTTGCGATCGCTTTTGTCTGTTCTTTCGAATCTCAAACATAATTAGCGAGTTCAGAAGTACAATAAGTATTGTGGGCAGCCAAGTATTAAGAGCAACGTAGACGTAGATGATCTCTTTGAAGATCTTACGGCGGGTTTTGCAGGCCTTGTAGCCGAATACTGAGTCTCCCTCGAAACCAGAAACGGCAATTTTATGGAAGGAGACGAAGGTAACTATAATAGAAACCGTGATTAAGGTTACGACTGTTTTCCTTGGAGACCATGTTCTTGCCTTCAATGGGAATTTGATCATAAGGAATCTTTCTACGGTGAATGAGACGATGACCCAAACAGACAAAAGGTTGAACAGCTCCACGATGACGCCATGGAAAGTACACAACGACTCGCTGGCTTGAAAGTTTTTATTTGCAGCCAGACTATTCCCGCGAATAATGCCAATCATAAAATTAAAGCAAAGGCAACATATGTCGTAGGCAGCTAGACATGCCAAATATAGATTCGATGTGGTTTTCCGCATGTGTTTTTGCATTAATACGATGAAGGATAGACCATTGCAGATGACGCCGGCTATGATGATAACAGAGGTTCCGTATGACAGAAGCCATCTGACGATCTTCACAAGAGGATAAATCTCTACCCAGTAGCTTCGTAGTTCGCATGGCCAAGCCAGAGCATCGTCTTCTGTGACATTCTTACCCACCAGTTCTTCAACAACATCGTAAGTGTAGGGACAGGCAGAACCACTGACAAACACCGTCATCTGAAAAACACACACAATGATACAAACTATATTTAGATATATATGGATTTTGCTGTTAAAACATCTGTTGTAGCCTAAAATGTTATTGTAAAACAAATATTTGTGTATTCGTAAATGCGATAGATGGGTTATAAAATGTCCTCCTATCGAATTAGGGCTATTTCAGGCTATAGCTGCAAATTCATGGATGTTTGTCAAAGTCGGTCTAAGACGACAACACACTAACAAAGCTAACGCAAACTAAGTAGCTTATGTAAGTTGTATGTCACCTCGCTGCAGATTACATGGACATATTTTACATATTATTATCGTTCAAGTAAAAATTTAAGTCATAAATATATTTTAATGATGGACTTGCTGAAGACATGGTATTAACGAACACTATGATTTTATCCGAGTTTACGAAAAAAAAAGAAATGCAACTATCATAAAACCTCTGCTGGCATCTACGACTCACAATATTTTAAACATATTAGGACCGTAGGTTCCAGTCCCCCTGGGGGCAACAGATTATTATATTTACATTTTTTCTCTTCTTGCAATAAAATGCAAAATAATAATACGTTACTTAATATTATAATGTTTGAAAGTACGTCTATTTTATTAGCATTAAAGCGGCTTGGTCACAGTTTTGTATTGGTACATCAAACAGAACTACAGGTTCCGAACTTCAAATTTATTAATCAAATTGCGTCACAATCCAATCGAACCAATAATATATTGTTTATGACTAACATTTACAAATGCCATAAATCGACACATCTGCAGTCTGGATATGTACTGTGTTACTGGGCTGACATTGCAAACAACAGTTCTAAATCGTTGCAAACGCATTTTCTCTGCCTTAAGACAACACATAGTTTAAATACCATGACTTTAACTACATAAGCTTAATTAATTTGTTTGTCATTTATGTTAATGTAATTATGTTGAATTAGCATCGAGAAAATGGTGTCCGTATCTGTTTCAGATTCATCTTTGTTTCGTTGCGGGTATCTATATTTTGAATGTTTGTTTTGTTAAAATTTCTAAGATAATTTATTTCGTTGTTGTTTTATTTTATATATATGGCCGCCAAATAAGAACACAAAATTGAGAACGTATAATTGATTACTTGAGACAAAAGTGTAGTTTTAAAGCCTGTATTTTTAAGGTTATGTCGCACACTAGCTAATGGATATACATATTTAAAAATGATCAAAATTCAACCCTCAAGATTCGTAAGTGTTTAGATTAAGCAGTCTCAAGTATTACAAAATAAACTGCAATAGTTTTATTCCGAATATACACATGGCCTATAAGTGTATGCATACATATGCTCTTGAGAATACTATAAACTCATCGTTATGCATAAACTTACATGTACGCACTAAGCAGAGCCCAAGAGACCATATCTTCTCATGACTCACAAGCATTACCGCCTTCTGAATAGCGATAAGTATACTAAATCGCAAGATATGGCCGTGCTCTTAAAGGTTAATGATATTGGAACTTTATGAGGCAATAAGAGCAGCAATTAGTTGAACCTATACTTGGATTAATACTAGCCTCATGAAAATGATCAGCTTTTAAGATATAACAATATAGGCCAGATAATATATAGTTTGGAAGTTACGAAGTTTATTCAATTTGAGCCAGAAGGTCGTTCGTCCCATGCGGCAGTACATAATAACATACACATACACAGTACAAAACATGTACATATACATTACATAAGAAATATAATAAAGAAAAATCTCAATTTGCTTATTTAAAAAGCGCTCAACCTTTTTATTTCATAATCCTTTTTAAATCCTTTTCTCAATCAACAAGATTCCCTTTTATACGCAGTCTTTTTCAAAAGTTTAAAAAGTGGTAAAAGGTTTCAGAAGTAAATATATACCAAATACCTACCCACAAGGGAGGTCATAACATTCATAACATTCATAACTTCAAGATCATGTTGTTACAAAAAACAACAACAAAAAAAAACATTAACGTTACCTGCTAATCTTGTTAAGATCTGTATAAACAGAACTCGTAGCTTCTCAATTTTTTGTCATTAAGTCATTTTTTCTATCTGTTTTCAATGTTTCCCAAATTAGTTAAAGCTTGTTGCGTGCTCGTTTTTTTGTGTTTTTTTTTGGTATGCCTTGGTAGTTTGCCTTTGCAAAATTGTGTTAATTATAAGAACAGAGCTGTTTTATAAAAACAATTGTTACTTGAAACAAAGCAGTTAAACCATTACACTTATAACAGGAAAATAAGATTATATACATAAATCATATAAAAATTAACACAACATTTGAAATACCATTAGACAAATGCGCATAAAGAAACCGTAAAAGTCACAAAAATACAGAGACGTAACATTACAACAACAACAACAACAACACAGTTACTGCCTTGGAACGGTCAGTCGGCAAAAAGACCGACTGGGGTGCTTAAACCTGGTTTGCGTTCCAACATGACAATTCCTGAAGGTTTTTCTCACATACAAACATAGTAAATAAAGATTGCCTGAAAAAAGTATAAATAAAACCTAGCAATAAACACCTGCCTCGGAAGTTTAAGCCTCATCAAAATACTATTTAAAAACAATGTAACAGTGACTACAATGAACTTTCAACATTTGTAACTATACGATAAAAATGCAGTGACGTTATGTCATCATTGAAATGTACACTTGAAAAATGAAAAACATGAAAAAATTAATTTTAGAAAACAATTCCAACCAATAAAAAAGGAGTATTTTGAGCGATTACATGTACTGAGCTCTAAACGTAATTACAATAGAGATATCCCTAAATGGCATGTTTAACAGTGTAGTTAAAATGAAATCCCGAAGTAATACCTAATGTGCAGTCTCACGTAACGTATTTAGTTGCGAGAAATGAAAGATCTTGACTGAAAATAGGGTAAATTGCAAGTAAATGTAGAAGAAAGAAAGAACTTTTGGATTGCAACCTTCAGCAATAGGTTACCTGATAAATTTTATAATGTGGTCAGAAAAGTTACTCCGACCTTTCATTTTTTAATCTTCTATAAAAGAAAACACTTTCATAAAATTAAAGATGGCTGATGTCCTGCTATATAGGTGTTTTACACTGCTATTATATTCTGATGCAAAAAAATCATTACGGTAAAATTGATTTTTTTTAAAAACGGTCCTTAAATTGTGGACTCTTGAGCCATTTTATAACTGCTTTGTGATAATAAAAGCCAAAGTCAGGCAAGTATTAATAATAGATGATACCATTCTACCTAGCAAGGATATTTCTGTGTCTGTGGCTGTGTGAACAAAGGAAGCGGTTTTGTAATATTCTGTACAATGGTAGTCTATAATTGATTGAATTAGGAGTACTTTGATCTTTGATTGTTACAAATGTAAAATTCAATACTTAAGAACATACAACAGCACGTGTACCTTAAATTTCTTCTACACGAAAATATGACAAGACTAGAGCTGCTAATATTTAGTCTGGATTTTTGATGGTGTCATGTTTGTTTGTCCTGGATACTGTTTATAAACAATATTCTAGTTTGGACTGCGCATCGATTTCCCGCATGGATTATCAGCAAAACATTAAAAAAATGTTAATTATCTTTCTTTGACCGTTTGATGTATAACTGGATTGCTTAATTCATTATAAATAAAATAACTCTCAAACAACGTATATTTAAAAATTTAAACATTGATGTTATTTTTTCTTTTACTCGTTGATATTTAAGGTAGATTTCTGATTTGCAAAGAACAATATTGGTTATTTTTATATTCCAGAAAATTTCTAACGTACCAACAGTTCCATCACTAAACATTTGCTGCGTGTAGGTCCCTTTTGATGGGAACTTTAATTAAAAAATATTTTTACAACATATATTGAGATTAGATGTTAACCTAGAAGTTATATTAAATCAATTATCATGTAAACAAATACATTTATTCATTAATCAAATTTAATCAGTAACTAAAACATTCATCAATAATGTCAATAATTGCCTTAGGATCAGTCTTATACATAAGGGAATGTCACTAACTGTTTTGGTATCAGTCTTACACATTCGATAATGTCAATAATTGTTTTAGTATCAGTCTTACAATTATGGGAATGTCAAACATTGTTTCAGTATCAGCCTTACACACACGGGAATGTCAATAATTGTTATGGTATCAGTCTTACAAATACGGGAATGTCAAACATTGTGTTAGTACCAGTCTTACACATACGGGAATGTCAATAATTGTTTTAGTATAAGTCTTACACATACGGGAATGCAGTTACACAATAGTACTGTCTCATACACTTAAATCGCTTAATGGCGTTATCATTAACGAGTGGATTGTATTAGCTTTGTTAAGTTTAATATCGTGGCCCAATGGCTATTCTACATACTGATGTATCAAAGACAATCTAAGGTCAATTATTAGAGACACATACAAACTGGGTATACTGACACGGATCCTAAGTTTTACGAATACTATATTTTTCAAGATTTATAACTGGTCTAAAAGTAGAACTTGAAATACATCTGGGAAATAGAAAGGACATATCGGTAATATAATATATTACCGATATAACTAAAACACATATATATATATATATATATATATATATATATATATATATATATATATATATATATATATATATATATATATATATATATATATATATATATATATATATATATATATATATATATATATTAGGGTGGTCCTTATTTTGCGACTTTTGATTTTTTAGTTTCTTACCCTCTAATTGTGTTCCATTATGTAAAAAAAACATATCTGGCCAAATTTAAGCAGAATTAAACAATATTTAGAGGTAGCTCAATGACATTGAAATTTTAGGTTTTCTTGTTTTTAGTTGAAAAATCAGGATATTATTATGTGAAGCTTCAGTGGCTTAGATTTTGTTTATATTACAAACATGTGAAGCTTCAGTGGCTTAGATTTTGTTTATATTACAAACTGCTTGCAGCATTGACATTTCCTACAACTTGAATAACACACATTGTTATTATTTAATGATGGTTTGATGACAGACAATGAGAGAGATCAAGTTACGAACACCACCAGTTCCAGTGGTGACTCATAACAGAATAGCAACAGAACACTGAAAGCAAAGATCATACATGAGTTATCTTTAGTAAGCTTTCAGTATAAAAACATTTATCAATGTGAACAAATTAAAAATGATTTAAAATTATGGCACAATGATGCTTTGTTAATGATCAGGAAAGGAATGTGGATTCTAAACTGATGCTTACCAAGCAAGTATAATGTAATTGTCAAACTAAGGTTGAGAAAGTGTTTGAAGAGTGGAAACATTTAAAGAAAACGAAGGTTGAACCGATTCACCAACTCAACTTGCAAAAGAGGCAGACTTTGTTTCCAAGCTTGATGATCTTTTTGATGGTGCTCATGCCAACGCTCTTACCAGTCCATCAGTATAACAAGAAGATGAGGATTTTTTGCTAGCCCAGCGTGAAAAAGGAAGAAGAGGATCAATGGTCTGAGTATATCAAGCGCTAGCTGATAAGGAGAAAAGAGAAACACAAAGAAAGAAAAATAGGAATGTCGACAAGAAGACGCAAAAGGGAAGATAGCCAGCAAGCAAGTTGTTCAACAGCTGAGCTTATTTCTTCAAGATTTGATACAACAGATACCAGCTCAGCAGAAGACTGTGACAAATTGGATGAAAAAAGGCTACAATGGTCATTTCCGAAACAGCAAAAAGCTTGGGCCAAAATGCTGTGAACTTGCTATTAACAGATCCACAATAAGAAGAAACAGATCGAAATTTCGACAAAAGAGAACTGCAGAAATAAAGGAGAAAAAAAATCAGAGTTATGTTCCTCTTTTAGTTCACTGTGATGGAAAGCTTACAAAAGATTTGACTGGAAAGGATAAGGTTGACCGCCTCCTAGTGTTAGTGACAGGAAAAAATGTTTCACAACTACTGACAGTTGCTTAGCTTGAATCTGGGACTGGTGCAGCCCAGGCTGTTGCTGTATTTGAGGCAATTGAAGACTGGGAAATTGGCAACAGGGTTCAAGGCATGTGTTTCGACACCACTAGCTCCAACAATGGTAGACTTGCTGTTCTTCTAGAACAAAAGCTTGGGAAAGAGCTTTTGTCGCTGGCTTGTAGGCATCACGTTATGGAACTTATCATAGGAGCAGTGTTCCAAGTGTGCATGGGGAGCTCATCTTTGTCGGAAGTTCCTCTTTTCAAACGCTTCCAGGAACACTGGACGTCTTTTGACACAAACAAGTGTGAACCAGGCATTGCAAATTCTGATGTGGCAAGTCTTGTGGAAGACATACGACAAAGCACCATACATTATGCTAGCACGTATCTTGAACAGAAGCTGCCAAGGGGCGACTATAAAGAATTCCTGAAACTTGTGATCGTGTTTCTTGGTTCAGCTCCTGCACGTGGAGTGTCATTCCTGTCACCATGCACCATGCACGTTGGATGTCCAAGGTTATATACATTCTCAAAACCTGGAAGTAAAGGCTCAGTTCAAGCTTACCCCTGCAGAAGAACGAGGATTGCTTGACGTGTGTGTGTTTGTAGTTCGTCTCTACTTGAAAGCGTGGTTCTCATCACCTCAGGCAGTATGTGCACCTTTTAATGACTCACAATTATTGAAGTCACTTCTTGGGTACAAATCAATTCATGAAAACATCTCGAAGGCAACAGCACTGAAATTATCCAACCACTTATGGTACCTGTCTCCAGAACTTGTCGGCCTGGTGTTTTTTTATTGTGATGTCAGCTCCGCAACAAAACGAAGTATAATTGAGGCGTTAAAAATGGACGGTGACCAAGATGACCAACATGACCATGCCAAGAAAGTATCAGTTGATCTTAAATCACTCCCAGGCAACAACCTACAGGACTTTGTTACACCAAAGTCTATGAAACTGTTTCAAATGATGGATATTCCGCATGACTTTCTCAATATTGACCCAGATGCGTGGCATGATAGAGACGATTACAAACAAGCAAGAGAAGCACTGGAGTCTCTAAGACTTGTATAGGATCAAGCTAAGCGTGGTGTTGCTCTGATTCGGGAGTATAGTGGACTGTTAACCAAAAATGAAACTCAACTGCAGTTCCTACTGCAAGTCGTTGAGGAACACCGGAGATTATATCCGGATAGCAGGAAACAAACACTAATGTGCCCTAAAACTTTTGATGGAAACTTTCAGACTAAAGTATTGTAAACTGTTTGAACAAAAAGTGATGTACAGTTGAAAATAAATCATATATATCAAATATAGATATTTTGTTGATTTTTTTTACTATTTTTCTGAATTTCAAGGTCATTGAGCTACCTCTAAATATCAAAATATATTGTTTAAACTTTCCACAAAGTGTTTTCTCATCAAATGGAACACATTTGAGGGGTAAGACTTTAAAATATATTGATTTTTGAAAAATCGCCATTTTAAGAGCCACCCTAATATATATATATATATATATATATATATATATATATATATATATATATATATATATATATATATATATATATATATATATATATATATATATATATATATATATACCGATGCAGTTTTGTTTACTTATAAAGGTTTGTAGCACGGTAAACTGGATGAAGCACAACATGTCGGCTGACCTTTGCAAAAAAAATTTCTTTGATTTTTTTCTGTCAGTGTGCATTGTCTTGACTAAGTGGTTGTTACTTTTACATTTAATTTACATTCTGTACCGTTGTTCAGTGATAGTTTTCATATGTGATATATTTGCGGATTATCACAGGATATTTGTATATGTTCGTTTTGTGTAATCAAGTAAATATACAAAATGGCAATACAAATAAACGCTTAGAGGTACTTGAATACTGAATCATAATCATTTTGACAGACAAGTAAGGTTAAATATGTAATAAAATACATTATGTATTTCCTATTGTTTGAATGATATTGTTGTGACTAGACTGAACTTCCTCAAGACAAATTATATCCTACGTTAAATTTACCTTTTAATTTCAAGGGCAACTGCACAATGCAAATTGAAATCTATACAGTATAGCTTTATAAGCATTGCTTAAGCTTGTCAGTTATCAGCTAGCTCTTCTCATCTGATTAATGAGCTCCTGGAACAAGACAGCACGCGCTTGTAGACAATTATTGTAAATATCGGATTTTGTTTGAAACAGAATGTGAGGTTTGAATTTTTCTGCAGAAAACATTAGTTAAAAAATAATATTTTCTTTGAGCGTTTTCTGCTGATAACAGTGGTTTTAAGTATATATGGATATCGAAAAGATCTGCAAGAGCGTCACTTACACGATGTTTCTATTTATATTCTTATCTTAATTGTAAGTGCCTTCAGCACAGTATAATGTAGAAATATAGAATTATGTTTAATTATATATGTCATGTATTATCTATGAATAAGATGGTAATATAAAACAATCTAGAATATATCATTTACTGATATATTTTAGATTTTAGTTTTTTTGTAATACTTAAAAACTATTTTAGAATTACAAGACTTTAATGTTAAACAATACAATCTCAACGAACAAACAGGCATTTTTCCTGGGTTTGTTGTTTGGGTTTAGGATCATTATTTTTGTTCAAATGAATGCAGTTAGCAAACTCGCTAAGAAATACTAGACGGAGCCAAAAGAATATTAAGTCGGATAAAAATATTAGTTAAATCGACATAAACAATAAATATGAAACTAAAATATAAATTAGTATTTTATATCCCAGTCTATGCATTCAGTACTAATGCAGGGATTGTATTTCCTTAAACCTCTCAAAAAGCTTCTATGAACTTATGATTCATTACATGATGATGGTTACAAAGATGTGTAATGGCAACATTTATTTGTCTAGTGTGGCAGACACGGGAGATGTTAGACGCTATTATTTTGGTCAAACTTATGTAGCATATTCTTCTTGTACTTTTTGGTATTTTGGGTTTTACTGCACACCAACACTTGATATACGATGAATTTTAATGTCAATTAACTATCAATAGGTTAAAAATACGTAAGTAGAAATATATACAGCTATACGGTTAAAATAAGGTAAATTAAAATTGAAAACAAAATAATAAACATTTTCAAAACGTTATAATTTATTAAGAATACTAATCTCGTCTACGAAGCAAACAAGTTTAGAACCATCCACTGTCCTAAATAGTTTGTGTATGTTATTGACATTGAAGTACTTTAACCGAATATGGTTTTATGTCAATACAACATAATTAATAAATGGTCAGTGGTCCTGGCAGTTAACACACTCAGATTGAACTTCTCTTTTGAAAAAATATGAGCGAGTTCTTCTGTGAAGAATTTAAAGTGTTCAGCAAGACAATATGGAACCTGCACTATTTAATTTTCGACAATGACACACTTTAGACATGTTAAGGTCTTATATTATCAAACGCACGTAACTTGTGAAAGTGAATAGTTGTTATTGTACTAGTTAGCTAATCGTTTACGAAAACATGCACATATGCACGCGTGCTAGTTGTATGGTCAATATATAGCTAACCAATTGTATCATTTAAATTCGCTCAGTGCATATGCCATTCTTGGTGACTCGAGTTACTAATTGCGTTATGTTTAATGCACCTGTGCTGTTTTTAATTGCGTGTACAAGTGTGTCATGATGACTATATAATGATAATGAAACAGACGTTGAGATTTACACTATATATAATTAGAAATGTGATACGTCGATAGTACTGCACAATGATTATTTTATCGCGATAGGTTACTTCCTGTTATAATTTCATTTAAAACAGTACTTTGTTATGTATGCACGAGTCATGGTTTGTCGATCATTAAATATTTCACTTAAATGACTGAATAACATAAATTGAAATTCAGAGCAAAGGTAAAAGTAAGGTTGTACACATATTTATTTAACTGCATTTGTTTCTTTTGTTGTTGCTGATTTTGTTTTATTTAAGTAAATGTATTGTTTTGCAAACAAGTAAATAAAATTCAATAGAAGTCTCACACAAGTTGACAACAATATAGTTAGCTTACTAAATGGGACACACACACACACACACACACACACACACACACAAACAAACACACACACACACACACAAACAAACACAATATCTATATCTATATCTCTATATATATCGAATCATATAACGTTTCCGACGTAAGCTTTTGTAATGAGGATAATGCCAGATGTATTAGACAAGTGGTGTGTAGCTAATGGTAACAGTTTCTGATTAAATCGTGACATTAGCTGATCATTTATTTCTAAAATCTATGAGGTTCCTAATAGAATTCAGTTCTATTTTCGTCGTTCAGCATTTTCTATTTTCATAAACCTTGTCACACACCTTTTTTTTTTTCAAGTTTACATTGTGTGGTGAGCAAATCATTTAATGACTTATTTCCTCATAAAAATTAAACTAGTTTGTATATCGAGTTACTCCATTCTACTACATCATGTTTCGTTAAACATTAAAATTCGGTTCTCTTAACACTATCCAAATTTAAAACAGATGCACCCCACGTTTTTTATCAAAATGTATTTGTCATATTTTACTGCTAACAAAGTTAAAACAACTTTGCACAGAGCTTGAATGAAAGATTCAGAAAATAAAAGCAGATTTTCAAAGATTAAATATGAACATATTTTCATACTGTTGTTGTTTCGTTCAAGCATGCTGGCTTTTTCTAAGCTTATCACCATTTATAAAATGTCTTAATGTTGCATTGATCTTAAATATGTGGATTTGAGTTTTTACCATAAAAAAACGACCAATAAATATACTACAAAATAAAATGTTGCTCCGATAAACTGTAATCGATTTTATAGGCTTACATACACCATATATAGCATAGTATATATATATATATATTGATAAATATGTTCGAGATAAATATACTCGACATTAATATATTCAAGATAAATATCTTCGAGATAAGTATAATCGAGATAAATATATTTTACATTAATATAATCGAGATCTTTGGCTACATCTTTCTAGGACAATCTAAAGCTATCTGTCATTCCCTAATAAATCTTTAACAAGTGTTTTGAATACGCTAATATTAATATAAATTGTTTTCAACAAAAGGGGGTGATACTGAGCGAGTATTTTACTTTAAAGAAGCCGTTGATACAAAGTAATAATTTCAAAACCAGCTAGAAACTGCCTATTTAGGGCTGGTCCATTATCACGGTGATCCAACAAAGTGCTTTTAACTATTTGAGTGCATATTGCTTGCCTTATGAAAACAGAGATAAGAGCAAGTAATACACGATACTCAATGGAAATCATTATCTCGATGCGTGACATGTTTATATATAGATTTATTATGATACGTTTATAACAAATGGCCCAGTTTTGCTGTAAATTCTAAAAAAAATAGAACAAACATTTTATGTATTTTGTTGTTGTTGTTTTGTTTTAGTTCATTGTTTCTATTTTTCCAAAGATGCATTGCATAATAATACAATAATTACAAAATTAGCAATTTCGTAATAAGTGTATTACAAACAGTTTAATGGCAATTGCAAATGACGACTTTCGATATATATAAAACTTTAGTTTTGGCATTCAAATGTACCATTAAGAAGGAAATAATGAATGTTTGTAAGTGAAGTTAACATACGCAACACTTTCTTAAAATGGTACAATCCAGTTTATTGTCAATAAATAATTTTGATTAAGATTGCAGGTTATATGTTTGAATTAACGTTAATGTAAATGCTAACTATACTTGTCAGGCACAATATTTCTATAAAACGGTTAACTTACCTTATTTGAAGTAAAGTAAAGTAGTTCCGCACTTGTACACAACTCCACCTTCAATGTTGCAGCAGACGACAATTGTCAGGCACCAAAAGATGCGGGAATCCCGTGTTGGTCGCCTTATATTGGCATTCAGTAGACTACGTTTCCATAGCAGTAATTCTAATCCAATACGTACGTATCGGTAGTCATAATACGGCAGCCTGTTGGACGGTTAATCCGGGTAAGTTGGAATTGCATAAATAACCTATTACTTAACTATTTAATTTTAATTAAAAGTTAAATCAACCAAAATATCTCACAATGCACCATTGCTTCTGCTAAAAGAGAGACAACTTTTATAATTTATAATTTTACAGACCACTGGGAGAACCTTTAAATTTAACCAAAATGGGTTAAATTGAAACCGGTTAAATTAACAAAACCCTTTCTACAGTAGGTAACCAGCAATTTAACCAAGACGAATTTGTAAGCCAAACTTGAACTACTGGTTACAATTTAACCATTGTTTATACAATTGGTCCAACGCTGCTAAATAAGTCCGGCAATGTAAAAACTGTAACGGTAATTGCAAATTATAGAGTCCCTAACTTATAGATGTGCATGTATTGATATGATATGGCAGACGCTGTTTGAGTCATTTATACAAGATGACTCACGATTCTGAATAGGAAATTTTATATATTTTACAATATAATAAAAATATGACAGCAACAAATTAAAACAATACTTTTTGTTATTTTCACATTTTTTGTTACTCCTTTCTGCATACCACCAATTTTTAGGTTAACCTGAAAATTTACGTTCAGAAAAAGTCTAAAACTCAAACCCAAATCGTTGGCAAGCGGTCGTCGTGTTTTATGATAAAACGATTGACAACACAGTATATCCAGTTTTAATTAAGATAACAATTAAAGATAACAGTCGTGGTCACTTTGTATGTATAACGTTAATGACGTCACACGAATTCTTTATAGATTGTGTTCAAACGTGTTGTTTCATCTGGATAAAAGCGCCAATCATTCACCTTTTTAATTTTCACTTTTTTCAATAGAGCAAGTTCATTATGATTGTTCCGAGGCACTTTCTTGTCGTTTTTACCCGTTATATTGCGAGCAGTTTCCAGAGTATATGTTTGTAAATGGGACTTAAAAATTCATCGTCATCAGAATAATATATACATGTTTACGTATATTTATGTAACATGGCATGCCGATAAAATGGTCAATAAAATTTAATTGCTTTGATGTCGTGAAGTCAAATTAAATTTGGAAATCGTGCAAAAATAGAAAATAAAGACCAAACATAAGCTTCATTGTTTCTTTGAATCAGTTTGAAAAGCCATGTGCTCCTCAAGCAATTTGAAAGGTACTGTCCTGCAAAGGGTCTTCATTATTTGTTTTGGTCTTAATATTTACAAAACGACAAGACAAATGTTCGTGTATGAAAGAAGTGAAAAAATGTAATTACTTGTAACAAAAGTGACATTTTGACTAGCGAATCAAATCGCTACTAAGGAAGTATGAAATTTGTCAAGTTTTCCAGGAATCAGTACTGTAATTCTGGTAAAACAAGCCTTAAGCTCGATTGTCTGGGTAAATTGCAATTTAACAAATTGGCGGGCTAATCTTTCAGCAATTCTTCTATTAAATTACTTGTTTTCCCATAAATTGTAAAACATCGACGTGACAATTCTTGACTTTGTCTTTTTTCACTCTGTTTATTATATCTCTTGGTTATATCGCTACTCTCAGAAGAAAAAAGTAAAAATCACGGAATGTATGACGATGATTTTCCTGTTACTAGGAAGCCATAAATATTGTGTCACGTTGTATAATAATCACCACGATACTACGGTAATTTTCTGCCAACATGAACTTATAATACAGATTGCCGTCCTGGCTTACAATCTGCGTAGTATCGCATACCTGTGGAATTAATCCTTATATCATGTCATGTGTAAATCACCTATATTCAATTAACAACCATCTAATTAGTTGATATTAATTATGTATAGGTAACAAACTGTACTGATACAGACTAAATAGCAATTCCGAGCAGTTCCAAGCGGAAGCTGGATAATCTTAATCTACACTATTTCCTAAGCTCGTGCAATTCGTACTAAGCAGACTAAGAGTAAAACCTTCTGCTGACGTAATCATTGCAAGCGGATTTACTATGATTCCGTTGCTACGCAATATGGCACCCATTATGTGTTTTAATGTCAATTGTATCACCATGCGGTGTTTGTCATCGTCTCAACGCATACAATAAGATATAATTCGGTCAGGTTTGAGCGCATAATGCACGTGATGCGACTAACTTTAAGGATGCTTCGTCATCGTCACGTTTGATAAATTTAACCCTGATAGTACTACATTCTGATAACAATTCAATGATAAGTTAAAGAACTGTTGCCATGTACATGCGATACGCAAATTGTAAAATACTCGGCAAAAGTGTGCCGATCGTAATCAGTAAGCTCCCAACTAGAGCAGAATACTTTAGTTCTGAACTACTGGCCTAAGCCTGCTCATTTCTGGGGTGGCAGGAAGTAGTAGGCTACAAATCTTTATTTCCTCCCGTTCTTTTTATTACCAATATATTGAGACAGAAAACATGTAATCGTACAGACAGATAGATAAAGGGAGACATGAGGCAGAGACAAGGAGCCAGGGACAATGAGACAGAGAGACAGAGGCAGCGAGAACAGGCCGAGGTGGGCGGGACATAGAGAGAGGGGTGGGCGAGAGTGATCAGAAATAATGAAAACATGAGCATGCAAAGAACAACATGAAGTAGAATACGAAATTTTAAAAAAAAAATAAAAAGCAGTGTTAGCATAATTTTCTTTAAGCAACGATCGCATAGATGAATGCCTTGGCCCCCAATTAATATGAAATTGAACTGTGGCATGGTTT
This sequence comes from Sinonovacula constricta, assembly GCA_007844125.1. NCBI lineage: Eukaryota > Metazoa > Mollusca > Bivalvia > Cardiida > Solecurtidae > Sinonovacula > Sinonovacula constricta. The sequence goes on along the minus strand of CM017571.1, from coordinate 35,744,266 downwards.
AATATATTTTATTATACCTCGTGGGAATTTGTTTTATAAGATGACCATATGCAATGTACATACCATTCGATGATACGTTGTGTCCCATGCGACATTATCGCGTGCGGCTAAAAATAAAACACTGTCTTTGTTTTCTAATCAAGTGCGTAATGCATTCCGTATGTGCCATTGAGGCTTTTGGTGTTGTTTTTTCTTACCATTGAATGAACTGTTTATAGTTGATTTTATTGTAATGTTCGGCATGATGTTACTTGTCTCAGGTGAACATTCCGTTCTATTACCCTCTGTGGGATGTGATATTAATATAGAGTAATAAACCGGCAAGGTTTTTTTTTTTCTAAAGGGGCGTTTAAAGCAGTTAGCGGTAATGGAATATCAAAATATTATAATAAGGTGACTCAAATTAATATAACATAAGAGACATAGCCACTGTCTTTGAATGACTGGAATTAAGTTGGTTACTTGATCAATTGAAATACCAAAACACTAAACATGTTTTTGCTGACTCAACAAACAACTTGTCAATCCCCAAAACATCATAATTAATCATTATAGAAATATTTTATAAAATATATGATGACAATATTGAGTTGTTTCATTTAACAATACAACAACTACAATCGCATTCATGTTTTGTTAATTTGGCAGAATAATTGAAGAGGAAAGCAAAAAAATATGGTGGCATATTCTCGCCACCATTTAATTATCTGTTTTCATGAGGAAAGTATGTGACCTTTACGTTAGTAATCCGGTGTCGTGAAAGTACATGATGTTTTTACAATACCTAATATTATCTTAACAGAATTTTAGGGCGTATTAGTGCTTTATGTTGCACATCTTATTTACTTTCAAGGTATCTCAAACTTTTTTCCTGCAATCTGTTACTATAACAAAAATTATCCGTGTAACCAAATTAAAAGGTTTTCACGATACCACTTATCCAAAATTAGATTTCATATTTTGATACCCTCGGTCTTTATCATTTTCGTCAACTAGCTTGTAACACAAGAGCGGGATCGGACAATGAATGTCATCACCATAGCTAGATTAAGATAAGTGGTACAGTGAGAAGTAAACTGGTAAGTGTTGGCGAAAGAATGACAGTAACGTGCACAGTTTCCAGGTATAATATTTACTTGACATCGTGACAAATAAATAAAGTTTCGTGAGACCCGATAACAAGCTTATTCTGACAACTACCGGCCGCGATAGCTCTGGCCATATGTCCTGGTTCTCTTTTCTTTTCTTTTCTTTTCGTTTTCTTTGGATTTCAGTTAGATTCCTAAATTGCACTTTCATTACTCTCTTCTTGTTTTTTTCTTACTTTTTACATACAGTATTAATCTTTTTAGTTTGCTGAGTACTTCACTTTTTTACTTATATCTTAAATGTAATGTCAGTCTATTGCCACATCATACACTATTGTGCTGGGAGAGAAACACGATAAGCTTTAAATTTCGTTTCAATCCGCTTTCGTTTGCATTGTATACTCTATGTTAAATCATGTAAACTATTTGAAATAAAATATTTTTAAACTAATAGCTCATGTGGTAGAGCGTCGGCTTGCGGATCGGGAGGTCGTTGGTTCAAAACCCGGCCGGGTCCAACCAAAGACTTTAAAGTTGGTAGTAGTGGCTTCCCTCCTAACGCTCGGGGCTAAGTGGACAGCATTACACCTGACTTGTCGGTGTCAGTATAATGGACCTGCCGGGTTCAGTCCCTGGGCACATTATAAGTGCCCCTGGGCTATAATGATAGAAAATGTCGTTGCACAGTATCGGCAAAAATGCTGGCAAATCCAAATCCCTATCCTGGCAACGTGATAAAATGTCTAGAAAACTTTTCCATGTGGCAAAAATATGCCACCATAAAAAGTAAAATAAAAATCTTAACACAAGTCCTCAATTTATAGAATGTGCACGTTTGTTTGCTTTTGTACATGTTTTAATATGAAGTCAGATGATAAAAACAAGACAACGCCTAGAATTGAGTCAAACAATCACCTGTGTTAACTATATATATTCTTGATTCTATCGTAAATATGAGCTGTTGAACATTTTATATTTGTCCGATTTTCATGTGTTGGTTATGTCAAAAAAGTATGAATTTGCTAATTTTTTTTAATGTCATGCTTAGTTGTACGAGACAGACATTAAATTAAATTTTAATCTTAAAAGATTCGTTATTGTATGTAGTTCACCAGGTACCCATTAGTGCAGCTAGATAGCTTATATTATTTAATGTTGTGATGTTATGTTATATTATATTGTATTATATTATATTATACTGTATTATGTTATTTTATGTTATGTTATGCTATGCTGTTATGTTTTGTTTTGTTATGCTGTGCTGTGCTGTGCTGTGCTGTGCTGTGCTATGCTATGCTATGCTATGCTATGCTATGCTATACTATACTATACTATACTATACTATACTATACTATACTATACTATACTATACTATACTATACTATACTATACTATACTATACTATACTATATCATACTATATCATATCATATGGTAAGGTGGATGTTGGTGGAAGATGACAACGACTTTATGTTGTCAATGACAGTTGGTTGTACGCGCCATTACGTTATTTATCTGTTTACATCATAATCTGCACTTTTTGTTCAATACTGTATGTTTTATCAATAGGTCAAGTTACTTTTGGGTGAACTATTAAGTTAATTACAGATAAGCGTGTTATTGGTTATTAACGAATGTATTATATGTGACCGTATCAGATGGACCCAATGTCAGTTCGATGCAAGGAGGCGCCTAGAGGATTATCACACCACGAGTATAAGTAATTAACTACCTTGTCATAAAATAGATAAGGTCCTTATCCCAAACAAATAGGATTGTGACCTCATGTTTATCGCAAAACATGATTAATTAATTTTTCACCTGATATGCTCCAACGCTTATGCTGTAGATAAATACAGCAGATCCACAGCATGAAGGTTAAGATTTTCACGATTCGCAGCCAAGTAGCCTCTGTTCACTAACAATGTACAGCGTCTCGAAGAATTCTTGGAGATATTGAGCAGCAAACAACAATTCAGTTATGCGTTATTACAAAATGTGCAGTATACGATAATACATTGTTACCATTATAACAAAATGTTTAATATACAAATATGCAATATTACATGATGCACATTATACAAAATGTACAATTGCACTTATGCATTACTGCAAAATGTACAACATGTAGCTATGCATTATTACAAAAATGTAGAGGATATAATTATGTATTATAACAAATTATACAGGATCCAATTAGGTATCATTACAAAATCTACAGGCTCGGTTGTGCATTATTACAAAATTTACATAGTTCGAATATGCATTATTACAAAAAATACACTACTCATTCTACCTTATCCTAAATGTACAATGTAATAGCTAAATTTATTACTAAAACGTTTGATTTGGATCTTTATTGGGACACATGTTATGGTAGGTAGGGATTAGCGGTCAAAGTTCGTACACGGAAGGTTTGGTTTACACAAAAACAGCTCAGATCATTGTTTCTTCCAAACGATCCGGGGTTATTAATAATAAGCATCATTATTTTGTTAATGAATATGCATAGTACTAGAAATATTACAGCTTAGATTTAAAAAGCGCCCAAACAGACAAAATATGTATCTGTAATACTATAATAATCCACCAACCGGCGATATGTGCTCGACCACATTCGCTTTACTAAAATATGAAGGTGCCTGGCAGGATGTGCAATTTTAACATTCTGTATAGCTTCCCGAGTCAATGTATGAACATCCATAAGAAAATGTCGAATAGTGCAAGTTTGGCTTCACAATAAAAGGATATATTACAAAATTCAACCAACATTCATTATGAGTCTGATTTGAGCAGAAAAGTTGTTATGTTTCATATGTTTAGCTTCATCGCAGTGTGCGAATTAAAGACATATTTACATTATTAATGGTACTATATCGAATATTGCAAGATGTGCAAATTTGGCAAACAGTTGTTTATATTTTGCATTTTTGTCATATTAACATGACATGAGATCTTCGAAAATTAATGAATGACAGTTATTAGATAAATTAAAGTTAAACTTCGCCCGCGTTTTACGAGTATTTTCGTAAAGGTTGAAGAGAACAAACTACGAAAATTGTGAAAACAGATGCAAGTAGAAATTACACTAGTGTCTCAGTCACAATTCAGGATAAACCAGTGTTCCAGACTGTGTCTGTTCTTTATAGGACAGTGTTTTACAAAAATATACTTGTTTTGTACATATTTATGTTCCCCGTCTACTATATTTGTATATGTATAGAGGCATGGTACACCAATAGTGCATTGACAATTAGAACGTAGCTTGACAAGCAATAGTCAGCAATAATAGAAATCTAGAGCAATAACACATAAAGTCAGCCTTTATTATAACATCTTTACATATGTTTCTATTTTATATTGCCATAGACATTCAAGTTGTTAATATTTTCCTTTTGACATTTGATAACCCCCGAGGCGAAGGTTTATTTAATAGAACCTCGACCAGTTGATTTTACAAAGGGTATTTAAAGTTTGCTGTCATCTACATTATCAAATTGTTGGGAAACAGATAATGTTTCAGTTTGTTCTTTTGACTTTTTATCTCACAAAGGTCACACTAGCTTACGTTACTTTCAATATAATAAAATGAATATCATAATTGTCCTGGTGACAGTAGATAATATCGACCTTTGAGCTAGAATATTTTCCTTGGATGGAACTAGGGTAATATTTCAGTTCTCGGGTTGACATTATTTACTATCACCCTGACAGTCAAGTATTCTTATACATATAAACCTCCATACCTTTATCACTAAAATAATTCGCGCCTTTCCGTCCACAGTTGTTGAAGGTGGTATACCACCTTATATAAAAATGTATAAATATCTTATCCCTGTTTGGTAGACTTTGATGATTCTTTTTACCATACTTCGTACTTTGGAACATGTAAAAGTGTTTCTAAATACGGCTTTAATTGTTGGTACAAATCGTGAAATAAATGTTGTGTCCATATATGTAAATAAGCAAATCTATTAATAAGCACTGTTGATTTCTGCTATAAATTGTTATCAGCCCAAGAGCGGATAACCCAGATTATGTTTATCGGGACCTCAAAAGTGGTCACGTGTTTCATTGATGTTGTTGTTTAGTTTTAAAATAGAAAACTGTGCAGCATGGCTAAGATAGGAAGATCATGTTTGAAATATAGAGTAGATCGTGCTGCTGCACGCTTCACATGGATCCATGGAATCAATACAGTCTTTTACATGATCTTTTCATGTAAAAATAATATATTTTGCTTGGGAGCCAAAAGGTTTGATCCAAATTGCCGGATCTCACCTTCCAGTCAACACAGAAAGATAAACATAATATCTCAGAATGTTTTATTCTTAAAGCAATAATGTATTGTGTTTTATTTCCACTACGAATAGGAATAATTATATAGTGTAAAGTAATACTTTAATCACTATAAACGTATATAACTATACTTTCTTAGTAAAATATTTCTATATTTAGTAGGACCAATATATGGAGACATATGTTAGATTATTCTATCTATATGTTAAATCTTTAAACATACCAAAAAAGCAATTATATTCTCCAAGTGCAAAACAAACTTAAGTAAATATAGACTATTTTTTATAATTATTTTACACATAAGTTTGTCATTTGATTGTGATTTGTCCTTAACTTGTTTATACCAAGACACTCTAACCTATAATATAATGTAAAAACCTGAAGAAAATATGCGATAGCCTTCTGAAAGCTTGTCACTAATTACCAGTCTACAAACATTAACTGCACAAAATTATATCAATATACAATGATTTGTTTTTAAATATAAGAACCATACTATACGTATTGATATGATCGAAATGGAAAAAAAATGTATATACACGTTGGAAAAATCCATTTACATAAGGTTTGTCTCATTATATTATGTTATTTTTAACCCTCTGCCGTGACCATCAATTACCAGAAGAAAAGCAGGAATGGCAAAAGCATATTCGCTGTCACACTGGTGATAATTAAAGGATCATGACCGATTGTTTGATAAACGTCGAATATTCCTTTTATTATCTTGTTATTTATGATACGAGGATATTTTCACCAGTTACATATCGTATTTCAAAAGTTATATGGGGTCGATTATTAATACACAATCATGATTACCAGTGGTAATTTTAGTTAGATCAATTATATGACCTTGGAGCTAAATCCAAATCATCACAGATACATATACTTTATTTTTATGCTCATAAATAGCAAACATCTGTAATTTGTTGTCAAATTTTGCGATGCTGCAAATGAACGTTATAAAAATAAAATAACAGCCTCTTTTAATTTGTTTGATAAGCATTGTCAAACGAACTCATTCAAAGTGCTTGCACAGTGTATTCATATAATGTGTATAATTATTTTCATTAAATTTTCTAAATAAATAATGTAAAAGATTATTGATTGTCTATTAGTCACTCTCTTGTAGAATTCTAGTTTAGAATAGTCCATGTTCCATACTGCGTTATCTTGACAACTTCCTTGCTTATTTAAAAGTGTAAACTTGAAATTAAAGAGACACAAGTTATGATAATAGAAGATGTAATAAAATATAACGTTGTTTTTAATAAAAGAAAAACGGTTCTAGAAAAAGTCGGCCATATTAAACCATAGGGCTGTACTCTCGATAACTGTCCAGTTTACAAATAAGACAATTTGTTGACGCTTAAGCCCCAAAACGTTGTTTAAAATTACCATTTGACCTTGTAATATAATCTTTTTAAAGTACCATTTCACCAATTTTGACATATGCGTGTGAAATCTGAGGTTACAAAAGTGTCGATGCATGTAATATTGGAAGATTTCAATTTGATTTCCTCATACAAGAGTTGAACTAGGAAAAAGTAGGCCACTTTAAATGTTGTATTCTGAATTGGTATTTATCCCTTAACAGAAACAAATATAATGATTTCTGTTGGGTGCAAGCAAATCTCTGGAAACCAAAATAATCTTTCTTTTCAGGTATGATTTCAAGCGTAACTTACCACATTTAGCTCAAAGCGGCTTAGCTTCATATTGCGTATTTTCAATGATATTCTGTTCTTTCCGAATAATTGTAAATAACTTAAGATAAAATTATAAGGTGGTAATAACTGATCAATTAAGACACTTATAGAACGCTTTCTTTGTTACAGAACGAACACAAAGGAAACAGATATCCAGTATATAAAGGTGATATCCAACTAGACCCACATCTTACGTGTCATAAGATTCGGTTCATTTTATGAAAAGTTAGAGCTTTTAATAATTGTTTCCAACTGAATGTGTAAGATGGAACCAAAATAAATCATAGAGTATGTCATCTTTGTCAATGCCGCAACGATCTGTCCTCCATCTAGCGTATGAATTCGAATGTCTCTTGACACGCCCGTATTATGTCGTGCAGTACATCTACAAAAAGTACAATTTATATTAAAATCTGGCACGTGATTCGTATTTCGATTCATTACTTGAGGGGTTTTGTACTTTCATTTATTAGTATTAGCAAATTGAGCTAATAAAGTATTCTCTCTTTTATTGTCATATATTCATTGTTCGCAATAAGCAATTCCTACTCAATATGACAACGAAGATTTATATGAACCAGCAAATATTAAAACCAATATGGATAGTATTTGCGCATGTGTGTGTTTTTGTTTTTGTGTGTGTGTTGTTATTTTTTTATTAAAATAAAATGTTACTGGTAGAATCAGTACAAAAGGTGCACCATAAGTATGCAATGGGAAGTATATAACAGGAGAAACAGATCTATAAAATACAATGGGAAGTATATAACAGGAGAAACAGAGCTAAAAAATACAATGGGAAGTATATAACAGGAGAAACAGAGCTATAAAATACAATGGGAAGTATATAACAGAAGAAACAGATCTATAAAATACAATGGGAAGTATATAACAGGAGAAACAGAGCTAAAAAATACATTGGGAAGTAGATAACAGGAGAAACAGGGCTATAAAATACAATGGGAAGTATATAACAGGAGAAACAGATCTATAAAATACAATGGAAGGTATATAACAGAAGAAACAGAGCTATAAAATACAATGGGAAGTATATAACAGGAGAAACAGAGCTAAAAAATACAATGGGAAGTATATAACAGGAGAAACAGAGCTATAAAATACAATGGAAGGTATATAACAGAAGAAACAGAGCTATAAAATACAATGGGAAGTATATAACAGGAGAAACAGAGCTAAAAAATACAATGGGAAGTATATAACAGGAGAAACAGAGCTATAAAATACATGGAGAAACAGAGCTATAAAATGCAATGGGAAGTATATAACAGAAGAAACAGAGCTATAAAATACAATGGGAAGTATATAACAGGAGAAACAGAGCTATAAAATGCAATGGGAAGTATATAACAGAAGAAACAGAGCTATAAAATGCAATGGGAAGTATATAACAGGAGAAACAGAGCTATAAAATGCAATGGGAAGTATATAACAGGAGAAACAGAGCTATAAAATGCAATGGGAAGTATATAACAGGAGAAACAGAGCTATAAAATGCAATGGGAAGTATATAACAGAAGAAACAGAGCTATAAAATGCAATGGGAAGTATATAACAGGAGAAACAGAGCTATAAAATGCAATGGGAAGTATATAACAGGAGAAACAGAGCTATAAAATGCAATGGGAAGTATATAACAGGAGAAACAGAGCTATAAAATGCAATGGGAAGTATATAACAGGAGAAACAGAGCTATAAAATGCAATGGGAAGTATATAACAGGAGAAACAGAGCTATAAAATGCAATGGGAAGTATATAACAGAAGAAACAGAGCTATAAAATGCAATGGGAAGTATATAACAGGAGAAACAGAGCTATAAAATGCAATGGGAAGTATATAACAGGAGAAACAGAGCTATAAAATGCAATGGGAAGTATATAACAGGAGAAACAGAGCTATAAAATGCAATGGGAAGTATATAACAGGAGAAACAGAGCTATAAAATGCAATGGGAAGTATATAACTGGAGAAACAGAGCTATAAAATGCAATGGGAAGTATATAACAGAAGAAACAGAGCTATAAAATACAATGGGAAGTATATAACTGGAGAAACAGAGCTATAAAATGCAATGGGAAGTATATAACAGGAGAAACAGAGCTATAAAATACAATGGGAAGTATATAACAGGAGATACAGAGCTATAAAATGCAATGGGAAGTATATCACAGAAGAAACAGAGCTATAAAACACAATGGGAAGTATATAACAGGAGAAACAGATCTATAAAATACAATGGGAAGTATATAACAGGAGAAACAGATCTATAAAATACAATGGGAAGTATATAACAGGAGAAACAGATCTATAAAATACAATGGGAAGTATATAACAGGAGAAACAGATCTATAAAATACAATGGGAAGTATATAACAGGAGAAACAGAGCTATAAAATACAATGGGAAGTATATAACAGGAGAAACAGATCTATAAAATACAATGGGAAGTATATAACAGGAGAAACAGAGCTATAGAATGCAATGGGAAGTATATAACAGAAGAAACAGATCTGTAAAATGTCAATGTTGTTTTATTGTAGTAGGACAGTCATAAAACAATAAAGCATGATTTGTAACAATAATCTTTCGCAATGTACATACAGGTATTAAACAATTAATGATCAAAATGTCTTATATTCTAAAAACCAATTGGTTTGTGAGTTGGCGTAATCAAATACTATTTTGTAGTCTATTGATTTACTATTATTGATTTGACACAACGCACTGCTCAATTAAAGCTGTACATTATTGTCAATTAAAATCTTTTTACTATGTAAAATTAAAACGGGGATCACAAACGAACCAATACGCAACTTCAAAGTCGCGAGCCCTCTAGCGTCGAAGGCTTTTAAGTAACGTCAAACGTCATCTGCTGGTCACATGTTTGGCTGATTAAAATTGTGTCAAGTAACTGTGAAATTCAATTGTGTAACGTAATAAGCAATGAAGGCGTCATGCCAAAATAAAGTCACGGGTTTTGGCCTCTCTACCGAAAGAAATCAAATGATATTAATTTACCCTGCCGTCAGTGCAGATAAGTTACTATGGAGTACCCATTGTACATGTATATTATGAGGCTGTAACCTCAATATCGCAAACGAAAAAGACGTCAATTGTGGAATTGACTCTGTTAATCTCGGAAAAAGGCACAACTTGATTTTTTGCTATACAATACAAATAAAAGTAGTCAATTTACATTTACGCGTTTTGTTGTGTTAACATTATTTCTGTAAGATCCATACAACATATGTTTATAAAAAGTGTCAAAAAAAGCGAATCATGTGACCAAATAATAAAACCAGAGAATCGTTTTCAGGTATGGCATTTTTTTTTCTCCCAAAATGAGAGAGTCTCAATCAAAATGGCGTCTCTTGTTGCAAACACCATTTCCCCATTGGCACAGCTTGCCTAAAAACCGGCCTCTCCGGTCAAAATACCACCTTACAAATGAAAACAATCCAGTGGTAGGTAACAGCAAAATGACGTCTTGAGGTATCACACAAGTGTTTCACCACTTTTTATTCGCAACGCTTCTTCCCTCGTCCACTAGACAGTGTCTGGCGCATCGTTCTTGTATGAACTCATTCCACTTTGTACTGAAATACACAATCAAGTAAAACACACAATCAAGTAAAACACACAGAAATAGAAGTACAATTATTACATCCATATCAAGACGTCAATCCCATTCCAACAGATGGCATTCATGAACATAACAAGAAAGACGGGGGTGTTGTTTTTTAATACATTGCACCGACAGTTATGGTCATAATGGCGACGTCCAGCTAATTATTGGCGGAGAAGGCCCCAGACTTACGTCTGGGTAGAACCATTGACGCACCGCAGTTTGGCTGCAAAACCTCTCCACATGAAAGTTCTCGCCCCGACCGGGACTCGAACCTACGCGGTGAGGGGTTTCAAATCAGCGACTCTAACCGCTCGGTAACGAGCGCCCCTAACAAAAAGGAGTTCGGATGTGAAACAAGATGACAATCCTTGAAACACACTCTGTCGATTATTTATATAAACATTTGACAGTAACGAACCATAACTCTGGTGAGAATTAAAGTGTTTGCTACTTTGTTTTATTTGTTCTCTGCATCATCTGTATTTAAAAGCTGCATTGCTATCAACGGTATACTCGGTTTCTTTTGTTGAACAATATTTCGCCACACAGCTGCGAATTCCTATACCTGTCAGCTTTTTTAAACTGCAAGTTATGTATTATTGTTGCAAGCTACAATGTTAAAAGGGATTACTCCATTCTTTTCTCTGAAAAAAGGGTCTCACAGAACAGCTGCTGTTTTTGCCAGCTACACTATTGTCCCTATTAAAAATGCATTCCACAAGAGCGGCGCCAGAGGAGCTGTTTTGTTTTTGAAATACATTCCAGCGACCATTTATGATCATTAAAGCAACGTCCAGCTTTTTGATGGAGGAAGACCCATAAAAGACCCCAGACTCCAAAGACCCCACAAGTCTTCCCCCCCCCACCCCCTCAAGAAGCTGACAACATACAAATCATAAATATGATGCTAATGTTGTGGCCTTCTGAGGTCTTCTTGCATTGTATTACATTCTTCATTGCATTACATGTACTTTCCTGGGTTTTATTGGATGGTCGATTGGAAGGTTATCATGACATTTACTAGCCAGAGTAATGAATTGAAATACAGAGATTAAAGGGAATGAAGGCAATATCAATGACCTATAGCTTCAAATTCAATATCAACATTTGTTAACTTTCTTACTTTTTTTCTTTTCTTTTTCTGCAAACGGAATAAAAGTTGTCAATAGCTGCCTTATTATGTTCTTTAAATAACTTTGTCTTCACTATTGGCTAAATTTATTAAATCTAATATATACCCCTATTAAGATTAGAATAGCAATTAAAATACATTTATCTATATAAGTCTTACTCTAACAACATTTATTTATAACCTGTTAGCTTATACCATAATATCCGAAGTAACTTCAAAAACATTTTTAAACCTTGCAAATTATTTGTTATGCTTATACCATCGAAAGAGCTATAACATGCCACATGTTGTTCATGATAACTGACAACCCAAGACAAATAAGACATGTCAAACTGTTAAAGATGGTGTCCGACAGTTTTGACTAAGTTTCTTTTTCCTATCATACAGCCAAAGAAAGAACTGTTTTCTGAAAAGATCCCGCGAAATGTTACTTATTGATGCCCTGCATCCATGTACATTGTAAAGCACCACACCCCACGTATTATTACAAAATTATATTTCCTATCCGAGCCACGCTGCAGTTAGCTTTTTTTTAATTAAGAAAGCAAATGACCACATGTTTTAGATCGCGTTACATGATCATCCGGGTAATCAGATCTGACATCGATATCTATATTTATCTGAAAACCCATATCGTACTTATTTATAGATTTGAAAATGATGAACATTAAAAGCGATATCCTTCACGATGTGTGTCTGAAAATTGAGAAAGTGACACTCATGCGTTATTTTTGATAACTCACTAGTTAGTTATCGTAGTGTGACATCATTGTCATAGTGTGACGTCATTAAGTATGTGTGGTGTATATGCAATTTCCCGATCACTTTGTTGTCGCAGTTTTATGCATTTTGTTGGACAATTTCATTTTAATTAATAAATAGATAACATTTTAGTCATGTTATAAACGAATCTTTCCCTTTGTGTGGAAAATGGTTGAGTAAAGACTGGAACTATCTTTTGTGCGGATTCTTCCAAACCGAATTACACATGTCAAGGCCAACCGTTCATACTATAAAAAGATTATGCATTGTAAACAAAAACAGCTGGTGTTTTGGTTATGTGATAAATAGAATCTTATATTCGTAGTCATTAGGTACTGAAAATATTTAACTCCTTGTCAGTACCTACTGACCACTCATATCAGATCCTCTATTTCCCCAATACTGGGGCAAGATATTGTCACGTGCATGAGATATAGACAAACTGCCGAATATCACCTTTAAGAGATGACCAATGAGGGCTGTTCCATGCAGACAGAAGCAATTTGAGACATATTTAAACATTTAATATTGCATTCTGCTATACGGATCACAGAACAATGTTAATGTAAAAAAAAAGTTCCTCCGAAAAAGAACATGTACACGTAAGCGTAAGCATCCGAGACGTATATTTATATCAAAGTTTGTTCAATTTTAAATTAAGACATAACATACGTAGTAGAAGTAGTTGATATTGTTGTTGTTGTAGTGGTGGTGGTGGTGGTGGTGGTGGTAGTATAGTAGTAGTAGCAGCTGTTACTGTTGTTGCTGTTGTGTTAGAAATAGTAGAAGTAGTAGTTGTAGTAGTGGTAGTAGCAGAAGAAGTACTATATATTGTTATCATCATCATAATCTAAATTAGAATCATCATCATATGCACCTTTTTCAAGACCCAGTGAGAGTCTTCCACACTTTTATCTATGATCTGTCGGATTCGCTCCGGGTCGGTCTCATCAGAGTGGGATCGGAAGCCCTGATTAGGAAAAAACAAAAACAAATCGTTGATAGTAATGTTAGATTAGCTAGATCTCGAAAGTTCTGCGCGGGTGCTTGCATCTAATTCTTCTAACTTTTGACATGAAGATAAAACTTTACTCTGTGGCATAATGACAATTTGACATATTGTATGAAACAATAAACTACAAAGTAAACATGCTTATATACAGTTAACATGCTGTGACAATCTAGTTGATTTACTGAACCGGTAACCTTGACCTGAATATATATGACTAGAGAGACACGGTAAACCCCTGTAACAGACAGAAATACAGGCAGAGTGCGGGGTGGCAGATGAGAGCGAGCGATTGTGCTGGAGAGAGAGAGAGAGCGGGCGAGAGAAAGAGAGAACGAAAGAGGGAAAGAGAGAAAAAGCTAGAGAAATAGAAATAAAGAGAGAAAGAGATAATGGGGCAAGAGACAAAAAGGTAGAGAACGAGAGAGAGAGGGGAGAGTGAGATGGGAGAGAGAGAGAGAGAGACAGAGAGAGAGGACGAGAAACGGAGGGAAAGAGAGATGGGCGAGAAAGAGAAAAAAGGAGAGAACGAGAGATAGCGACATCACTGAACAGGAGTACTAAATAGACTCTGTTTTATTGTTATATACGTTTTACGCAGACATAAAGCTGAATGGAGAGTGTTGCTGCAGATGAATGAAAGAAGGAGGGATACATGCTTAGCCTACCTGTCTGACATAATGCTTGTAGTGCGACTGGCTCGGTTGAGGTAGCCGTTTTATACATCTCAGAAGGTACCGATACAGCTGAACAGGCGTGTTAATGTTGGATGACATGTGTTTGAAATTTTGTAACAAATATATGTCCTTCAAAGTCGCAGTGTTTACATTTTTGACCTAGCAAGGGAGATAATCAGCCGGCTTACAAACCAATCGTAACAACTCGGCCATTTCCGTAACTTTCGGTCTATTTTTGAAGAAATCGCCGAGGGGTCCCGATTGGCTTACAAACGGTGTATCGTTACAAATCTACCCGATAATATTAGACGGCGCTCTATTGAAAATAATCTAGAATTCTTTACACAGTGATTAAAACAAATGCTTCCCTCTGTGACTAGTTAAGTGTACATGTATTTATATGACTGTGTACAGACGTGTTAAAGGTTAGACATTTTCAATGTTGAAACACTAGTTGGATCTACACAGGCAGCATAAACATGGGTCGTAGGATTGGAATTGTCGGTTACGGTCACTTAGGTAAAGTACAACCGTATTTAAGTCTCTTAATTGGAATGTGGTTAAATATTTAACTGGATTCCTTTTTTATTGTCCTGCTTTTCTGTTTAACATTGGCATCCTGTATTACTCCATCGTGTATTCTTTTGTATTGTTGTAGATCTACTACTTCTACTACCACCACCTCAGTACTAATACTACTTTGCCACTGCTACTACTACTACTACTACTACTACTACTACTACTACTTCTACTACTACTACTTCTACTACTACTACTACTACTACTACTACTACTACTACTACTACTACTTCTACTACTACTACTACTACTACTGTGCCACTGCGACTGCTACTACTACCACCACCACCACCACCACTACTACTACTACTACAAATAAGCCCTACTTCTTCTACTGTGCCACTGTCACTACTTCTGCAAATACCACCACTACTACTACTATCACCACCATTACTACTATTGATACTTTTACTACTACTGCAAATACTACTACAACAACTACTACTACAACAACTACTGTTACTGCTCTGCCACTACCAGTACTTCTACCACTACTACTACTACTACCACCACCACCACCACCACTGGTACTTCTTCTACTACCACCACCACTAGTACTTCTACTTCTACCACCACCACCACCACCACTACTACTACTACTACTACTACTACTACTACTACTACTACTACTACTACTACCACTAATTCTACTACCACTACTAGTACTTCTACCACTACTACTACTACTACTACTACTACTACTACTACTACTACTACTACTACTACTACCACTAACTCTACTATCACCACTAGTACTTCTACTATTATTCTACTAAAGTAGATCCACGACTGACCAGTCTGGTGCCAGGATAATGTGACCGGATGTGATATCATGGCAGGTGTTCCAGACAATTCTGCTACCATCCCTACTGCTCAGAACTGCACCTACAACTATCTCTGTCATAACTGGTATTAACAACTCTACCTCTGACGTCTACTACTGAATCCATATTTGCGACTTTGCTTAGCGGGCGGTTTCGCGGGTGGTTTCGCGGATTACTAAAAGTGTCGGTCGTTCTCGCCCCATACCGATTAAGTCACACCCTAAAGAGTCTAGACTGCTGTATTTTGTTATGCGAAGCGAGTCATTCATAAATCCATGTTTCATGTATTTCCACATTACAAAAAAACAATCAGTTGAACGGCTAGTTTAAACAGTCCTAACATGTAAATGTTGTCAAGTGTGCCATGGCATAACTAATGCTTCAAAGTTTGCGTCGACACATCGACACAGGTAAGCACGTTTCAAATGGAGCAAATCGTCCTTTTTTCGGGCAAATGCTGGGATAAATATGCGAAAACGACGTTCTTTCTTTAAAAAAACAACAACAACAACAACAACAAAATGATAATGTAAGTGAAATAACAAGAAATTCACCGCTGTTTGGCGAATGTTTCTTTCTTTTTTGTTTAAGAAAAGAACCACGTATTTGTGCAGCAAGAACAAAAGCTAATTTAAAAGAAAGAATATCTGCTAATGGATTTCTTCATATTCATCGACAGGTTTTGTAAACTTATTACACAAGGTCCTGCAAAATAGTATCTATTGATGTCCTAGATGTGTGTGAACAGTGAAGACAAAATCCCACTCGTCATTGCAAAAAGGCATTTCCTTTCTGAGCCACGCTGCTGAGATAGCTTTTTTAAACTAAGAAAACCACGTGACAACTTACTTTTGAGATAGCTTTATATCGTCATCCGAGGAGTCCTCAAATGACGTCGGTATCTGTTTTTAACAGAGATCACTATCGTGCTTATTTATAGATTTGGAAAGAATGAACAGTTAGTGCGATTTGTTTCGCATTTTATAGTGTCTTACAATATATGTAGTGTAAAGTCGTCTTTACTCAGACAAAGTCTGTGTTTATATCGAAAGTATGCATACATTTCCAAACCAGTTGAAAAATATTGCTATATGCATTTGATAAATTGTCTTGTAACACCTTTAATATGCACATGCAAAGACCATATGTGTACAGATACGTTTCAGTTAAGAGTTCGTTCCTGTGAATTCTTGCCCTGTGGGTTGTTGTTATAGTTGCTGCTTTT
This sequence comes from Sinonovacula constricta, assembly GCA_007844125.1. Taxonomy (NCBI): domain Eukaryota; kingdom Metazoa; phylum Mollusca; class Bivalvia; order Cardiida; family Solecurtidae; genus Sinonovacula; species Sinonovacula constricta. The sequence goes on along the minus strand of CM017571.1, from coordinate 35,727,318 downwards.
GTTTCTGCTGCTACATTTGCTTTAAAAGATGTTCATTATGGTGTTGACAATACGCCAATGTCATTTATAATAGATTTAAATCTATAAAAAGGGCGCCAGTGGCTCAGCGGTAGAGTCGCCGACTTATCATCGGACTGCCTAGCCTCTCACCGTGTGAGTTCGAGTCCCGTTCGGGGCGAAAGACTTAATGTTGGAAAGTCTTCTAGCCGACCTGCGGTGGTTAGCTGGATATCGCTATTATAATCGTAATTGGTCGCTGCGATTTATTTAAAACAAATTCTATAAAAACTACATTACAAGACTTCTGTTGCAGGCAAGTACCTTGTTGATCAGGTATTGTCACGCGACGATGTCGAGCTGGCGTTCGTGTGGAATCGGACAAAGTCGGCACTTGACGGAAACGTGGACCAACAATACATTCTTGCCGATCTGACCGACTTCAAAACCAGGTATTTTGCCTATTCGTTTAATTATAAGCGATGATAATATAAATACACGTATGCGAGAGGCACAGTCTCCGGACGACAGGAATTACACTTATGTGTAAAATAAGACAATAATTATTAATGCGCAGTGAAATTTGGTGAAAAGTCAACATATCTTTATTTTGTTATATGGGCACCACTGTCTAACTGTAAATGCCAGCTTGCATGGTTTTGGTTATAAAAGTGTGTTAATCGTATCCCAAATCAATAACCTTTAACCTACCTTGCCACTGTCTGAAATCTCACCTCTTATTTTTGGTTTACTACTTATGTACTGGAACGGATATCGGTGGACTGTGACTTTTGATTGTAAAACAGTTCGCAAGTTAGAGTTTTCCATTCCAGGAACGCAGATTTGATCGTTGAAGTAGCTCACCCCAGCATAACACGTGACTTCGGCCCACAGTTTCTTGCGTCAGCTGACTATATGGTAGTGTTTCCAACAGATTTGTTTCTTTTGCGTGCCCATATATGCAGATATTGTAGACATGAATTGCCATATTGTTTGTGAGATCTTCTGCAAACAGAAAGAAACACAAGTGGCATAAATACTATATAAGATGGCTGACATCAACATCACGTTTTTTAAGTATTGTATTTTACATCAGACGCATTATATGTGCCAGTTTTGTCTGCAGAATCCATACTCGTTTGGTAACATATCATGAATTACATAAAGTTACGTAAAATATCATTGGTTGAAATAAGATGGCATTATCAAGATAATTAATAAGTTTGTATCTTATGGCCATTTAAACTAGAGACCAAGTAATATGTAGAGAAAATACGAAAATGATATGAAACAAAAAGACAAACTTACAAAACCATATGCCATACCAAATAGATACCAATACAACTAGAAACCACAAGAATGTTTTTGATATGTTGACATTTATTTGGTGCGCAAAGATTAGCAACATCTGTATCATACGTAACATAGTTGAATCGTATAAAACATAAATTGGTAACAAGATATGCCACATGGCCGTACAATTTCTCAACATACCGAACGTCTTCATAAATTAACGTTAATCACATACATGTGTCATTTGCCCAGTGCATACATGTACAAAAAGGGCATCAAATAAGGCAAGCTGCATATTCTTTTAACTACTTGAATACCTATGTTAAATAAAAAAAAAAATGTGTTCAAATGCGGTAATGACGTGATGCTAAAAACGTTAAAATGGTATTTATTGTTGGTTATTTTCGCCTAAATGGGGTCAATACTGCCGTCATGAAAATTGCTGTAACTATGGCATTTTTTCGAATTATTTGAAAATATAACTTAAATCAGGAATAATTTTAGTTTAAAAAAAATCCAATATCGTCCAGGTACCTCATTTGGACCCAAAACCACAGATCGCGTCATATTTTCTAACTCACTAACTCATCATCATCATTATTATTACTATAATTATTATTATTATTATTATTATTATTATTATTATTATTATTATTATTATTATTATTATTATTATTATTATATAGAGAAAGAATGGTGCTTAACCAACTCTCCTATCAACTGTTTCTTTAACGAGAAGAACTTTAAACACCAGGTCTTTGTTTTAACAAATAGTTCATTTCTATGTTTAACTACTGCCTATTTTATATCAAAGATACCAACAGTAAGTTGTCGATAACATATGCACTGAACATACGCATCTTTTATCTACATTGTGATTGTAAAGACTAGGTATGATCAGTTGTAGCCGATACCGTGCTAAACTCGCTGAAGCATTAACTTTAAAAAGCGTTTCCTCTGCACATGTACTCAAATGCCAACAGATACCTATACGAATACTGAAATAAAAATGTCATCTAGTTATTGGTTTACGACTTGATTGATTTTTTAATATATATATATTGATAATTGTGTCTTTCCCTTCAAATTTGGTTTAACTTACATACATGTATTTCAATATTAGATATCGGCAATAATAGCCATAAATTAAAAGCATCTTTAAGTATACCACTGTTTTATTAAATTAGACTGTGCTATTTATTAAGATTGGCTCTCCGACTGCAATGGCGGACGCAGACATCGAGCAGAGGCTAAGCGCCGCAGCCAATCAGAACGGACTTTATGTTCCTGCTGGTGCATTATGGGGCGGCGAAGATATCCGGAGAATGGCAGACAAGGGCACGCTGCAGGTCAGTTTTGATTAAATATGGCAAATTTTAATTATATTATTACTGTTTGTCAATATGGTATAAAAACAATGGTGATTGTTGAACACATCTTAGCAACAACAAAAAATTGGTCCACAAGACAAAGTTTTGTCAAAGTAGCCTTGTCATACTGTTTCAAAGATCTAAGTTTTTCTAAATAACACCGACCAGGAATGAAATTCCGTCTTATAAAGGCTTTTTATGTTGTTTTTATTTGTGTCACCGTCTTTATAGGTTACTTAGTTACATTAAGCGATAAAATAAATTCAATTAAACTCGAGTATTAAAGCACTAAGTATTTCTCTTTTTCTTCAATTAATTAGTGTATAAAGTATGACTGGGGAACACTAAAAACAATACAATAAATGTAAGACACCGTAGCCTATTTTGACATCAGCTTTTGGTAACAAAGTAAAGTATCTCATTAATTTTATAAAAGAAAGATAAAAAATACACTTTCAAAATATACATATTATATGGCAGTATATGTTTCTACAAAAAATGTCAATTTGGCGTCAGGTGTTTTAACATTTATGGCGAAGTTAAAACTCACACTGCAGACTTGTTTAGTGCATACATTTTATACCAGTGTGCTTTTGTCTCAAATGTCGAGATCAGTGTTAGTCGCATATGGACAAGTAGATGACATTTAGCGTATAGTTTTGGTTGTAGATACTTTTCTTCTAACGATAAGACTTGCATCTTTAGTCCTGTCGCTAAGTATTGTTTCCGCGACCCTCTAGACTTCCATTCACGGGTACCAAAATGATCTTTAGGTTAAGTTTATTTGTTAATATATTGCCGATTCTGATTTAGACAACCTGACAAACATTTTGGTACCAATGACAACAGTCTAGAGGGCGGTGCACGGTTACAATATCATGGTAACTGCCATGTTACATGGGATTTTCTTCCAGGCCCTGAAAGTCACCATGTCCAAACCACCTGATTCCTTTCGGCTGGAGGAACCGTTGAAAAGCAAGAACGCTGAGGTGAAAACAGAGGCAACGATCCTGTTTGATGGTGAGTTGTGTTAAATCTCCGTTAGTAACATTGTAACATTGAAAAATAAACCTCTTATACAAATAGCCATAAAGAGACCGAGGTATTCGAATTTAGTCAAGTTAAAGGGATAGTCGCTGACTTGTAACTCCTCAGCCCCTCACCCCGTTGGTTCGAGTCCCTTTCGAGCAAAGATAGAGTGAAGTGACTTGTACATTTCCCTTGGCAAGGTATTCCAGCTGACCTGCGGAGCGCCAGTGGTTATAGCCAGATAATAGGCGGGGTTCTCACCCACCAATAATTAGCTGCACGTCGCCAATATGGCCATAATTGTGTCGGTACGATGTAAAAAAAAATAACAAAAAAAAACAAGAAACAAACAAAATAATAATTAAGAAGGGTGTTCCTATAGCATCAGTCTGTATGGTGAAATGATCAAGTGCTCGGCCCCAGGTTCGCATCCTGCATGTCGGTTTTGTTATATTTTTTGTTAAATTTTAGAAAAATAATGATTTTGTAAACAATATTTAAGTATTCCGTTTATTTACATAAGTAAAAATTGGGTTGTCATTGCGTGAATTTTGGTAATTGTAACAGTGTGACGTCGCACGTTATCTTTTAATTAATAAGCCTGATTAATTAGTGCTCGGCGTGCTAATACTAATACGTTCCTTGCACCATTCGGATGAACCTATCTATGTGTTTTAATTGTGTTAAAATAAACACATTCATCTACTTACCAAAATACTGAATTCTTTTTGTGAATGTAATTTGTAAATTGGCAAGTCTTTTCAAGTTAGACCTTCTATAACTTTCCTTGACAAGGCTCAGGATAGGTTCGGAAAACAAAATGTGCACAGTTTTGATGTCAAATTAATTTTAAAAGTCACTACATGAAGTTTAAAGTATTGAATACTATACTATTTTGTCTTTCACAGTCATGCTACAACCTATTGTTCTGTTACATACAGAAATTGTTGATGAACAATTGTTTGGTTGAGACATTCAACTAGCGAGTTAGACTTGAATAATAACTAATGCTATATTTTTATAGGCTGTCTTTAAATCACAATCCGTCAACAACACAGACATGATAAACCAGAAATACATATTTTTATACCCAAGTAATATGATTCAAAGTCACACACAAATCATTTCTGTAATTTCTGTAGAAGCATACCAACTTGACATGAACTTACATCTTTGTGTCCTTTTTATCTGAAACTTGTCAATTAAAACTTTTGTCGCCATCGTTACTTCATTTGTCCATACGTTAATGACTATTTGATATCATGACTGTTCTAAATAATAACTACAACAAATAATCAACTTTGTTAAAGTCCAATGTAACGGTCACAATGGTGATATATAAGCACTTAAAACCAGCCTTGCTAGGGGTTAACTCTTTAGCAACGCGGTTTAAGCGGTTTCCAATAACGGTTACTGTGGCTGGTGCTTGGATGGGTGACTATTAGAGAGCGCCAGTCTACGTTACACTGTCTGTACTCAGTACGACTGCACTACAGATTATCAAAACGGTTGTGACGATTTATGACCATCTACTTATCTTTTTATAGATAGCTTACACGAGCTTTTACAAAATATGTTTCCGTTTTTATTGTGATAATAAGTAAATAAGTAAATTGTCTATTATGTTTACTTCTGTGTTACAGGTCCTGTACGGGCCCTGTGTCCACTCGCTCCTAACAACGTCAATACAATGGCTGCAGCGGCCGTGGCTGCACACAACCTCGGCTTTGATAAAGTTCAAGGATGCATTATATCCGATCCCAGGTAAATGGACGATCAACCAATTAACATATCAATCAATATTTGTCTTAAAAATTAAATTCGTACTTATCTATAAAAATGTCCTTCATTGAGTTTTTGTCATTATCATCTTTAGTAGGCAATGTCTGCATAAGGATAAAGAAATAAAATCTCCTTTTCGGATAGATGCTGTACACTAAACGTTTTGAAGTTGAAATGTCAATGTCACTTTTTAGTGTTAATTTTCAAATTTAGTACACTTTAGATTTGTACAGAGAACAATTTCCCTTCAAACAACAAGTGAATTTATACAAAAACACTCATTGATCATAGATGCGTCTGCACAGATAGCGTTTTAAATGTATATCAAAGGTCAAGGTCTAACATCAAGGACAGACGTTATGCATTCGAGGTACATATTTAGAAAGATCAAGGATGTGCGACATCCAATGCGCCGAAGAAGACGCCAAGGCTGAGAATCGGGCTGTCTGCTTCTTTGCTTAATTCCCAGTTTGGCGGGGACTTGTTTCAAGAAAATAATCGAGCGTACCGAAGTTAACACTGCTCGATTATTTTCTTGAAACAAGTTCCCGCAAAATAGCTGCGAATTCCTTCATATCCTGCAATATTATCGATGTCTTTATGATTGTAAGTTGCTTTGTTACCCCTGGTATACTTTGATTTTCTTGATTGAAACATTTCTCACAAGGAAACTAATGAATGGAAATGAAACTTCAATCAAAGCTTGTAAGTGTCGTCATTACGATGTACACTGACCATGTTGTTGAGTATCGCTAACGAGTTTAAACTAGAAGAGAAAATAGGATTGGCGCTCCGTGTTTGAATGCACATAAAATATCCGTTGTTGAATAATAATACTGCATACTTTGCTAACTTTATAAATATCCTGTCTTGTAATATACCAGTATCTAATTTCTTGGTACCAAGAAAAACAACTTTCAACAAGTTTGATATACATTTATTCGTAAATGCTAGAAAGGAGTTGATACACTATACACTTATATAAGGAAATTACCAAACATTTATTACTATACCATTACAGCGCGTATCTCAATTTGACTGCTGTTCCTCCTGAAATACTTTATTAACATGTTACATAAATATATTGTATAAATAAGAGCCTTATATAATATGGATGGTAACAAAACTATTCGTATATGCAACATTATTGTGTATCAATGTGTATTTTAGTTAATTTGCTAATAACGTGAATTCTAAAATTATTGTATATTATATATTATACGTAATTCTATTATATTGCTGTAGTTTGACGAGCTGGCACGTGGTGCAGGTTGACGTGTGGGGACCAGGTGATATTGCGGCTGACACCGCCTTCCACTGCCGCACAGTGCGCCGTAACCCCGCCCAGTCAGGGGCCGTCACGGGGTCTGCAACATACGGGTCCTTCCTCTCAAGCATGCTGGGTAGGTTGTGCAGTTGTGATATAGGAAATAAAAATAACAATCTTATTATTTTTAAAAATCATAGAAAAGTACTTTTCTTTCCTAAAGTAAGGAATAACTGCTTACATGTCTCCATTGCTTATGAAATTTATATTTTGAGAAAAAATTAAGGAACTTGTAATTTTCTATTTCAATTTTAATGTAAGATTTTCAATAAAAATATGTTTATTTATTTTAATTATTGAAATGTCATTACAATGTCAACGTAGTTTTTATATCTGCACCTCAAAGATGCCGGTTAATGGAACTCGTAGCCAAGCCTTTAGGCTTAATTTGCATTTACTTGCTTATAATATTTACAATACTTCCAAATGACAAGCTATAAGTTAAAGTCTCATAACGGAGAAGTATGTATTGTTGTCGGTTTATATGCCGCGGTATTTGTCTGAATATGATATAAACTTGTTTGTATGAAGAAGTTTAGATTCCGTAAGGAGTAAACATAATTTTATTTCGTTTAACAGCAGATAGTGTCTTCTATGCCATGTTACCTGAACACTTATATTGATGAAATTGGTGAAAGGCAAAAGTTGGCAACATGTGCTTCTTTTGTGAATGTTGTTCCATGTAACTGTTTGTATATTGTTTAGTGCTTATGTTTTTGCCTGCGTCACAATAAATTCTCTTTGTCATCACATTAAATAATGTATTCAGTTACATTTTGCAAACAGTACAGTAAAAAATGCTGAAAAATGGAGTTTAGTTTTGTTAAGAACGGGATAGGATAGGATTGGATTTGCCGACATTATTGAAGATAATGTGCAGCGACATTTCTATCATTATAGCACAGGGGCACTTATGAGGTGCCCAGGGTCTGAATCCGGCCGGTCCATTATACTGACACCGACGAGTCTGGCGGAATGCTGTCCCCGTAGCCCCGAGCGTTAGGAGGGAAGCCACTACTACCAACTTTAAAGTTTTTGGTTTGACCTCATTTAATCTAGGAAATTTCTTAGGATTATTTCCAAATTTAAGGAAATTTCTTTAGTCAGCTTAAGTCAAAAAATAGCTAAGATTCTTTATGAATACGACCCCATTGATCTGGCTTCATGAACGCGCCATTAACTGCAGTATTCACATAGCTTTTTCTGACCGGCCGAAAGAAAAGGGAGACAATGAGAACCGTATCAGCGTATCAGCTGTCGGATATTATTTCTTTCTTCATTATGTTATGTGGGTTTTTTCCAGCTGCCAAAGGGAAAGGAGCAGGTGTGCATCTTTGCTAAACAGACGTTCATGCATACAACCAGTCGTATATCTTCAGGTATTTCTTCCATCAGAATTGCAGTCGTGTATTCCCACCATACGGCATCATTTCCGGAAGCATTCGTCGCCGAGACTATATTGTACCGATGCTATGATTTTCTTAATAGTTTCTTTCGTGTACATTTTGTGTTATATGTTTAAGAAACGTTTTATTACGACCCCACCCTCTTGTTTTTTTAAGGAAAGAAACGCTATAAAGAATGTATTGTTGTTTGCTATTTATTTATACATGTAAAGTTAATTTGGTGAAAATAATTAATGCTGAAATGTTACGAAACTTCAAATTACATATTAAAGGGAATAATAACTGTAATTCAAGCCAAGTGATAATAGAACATGTTCATATATTGTCTTTAATGGGTACTTCCTGTATCATAGAAGCCATAAGTATAGTAGCATGATCGTCAAGAATTACCATTTTCTTGCCAAACACAAGCGTTAAATGCTCAAATTTTATTTGTTATATACACGTGTGCCATTGATTTCCGTACGTACATGTCAGAATTGTGGGTACCTGCTTATTTAATTTCTCATGGTAGAAAAAACATATATGTTAGAAAGCACCAGTTTTCAACGTTAGCTTGCATTGTTGTTGTTTTACTGTTGTTGTTGTTGTTGCCTTTTATAAAAGGAGTGGTATTTGTGCATTCCACCTAATATAACTAAACATGGCTTACATGGCGTTTGTACCACGACAAGACGCTGATTCCAATGTATTATTTGAATGTGTATTATTTTAGATTATGTTTTCTTATGACTTGCACTGCCTGTGAACAACGACCATCTGAGTTGATGAATGTGTATGAATAAAGACAATAACAGAAACATCGTTGAAGCTCTTGCCTCTCATTTTTCGACTCGCTCAGGTGGTCGGAACAACCATGTGATATTCTAAATGTCTACCTAGATACAGTGAGAATTCGCTCTATAAATCAGTGTAAATTACTTTACGTTTTTAACAAAAATATGTAGGCAAAGATTTAAAACTTGCTTTAAGTTCCAATGATCGAGGAATAACGAATAAATAAAAAAGATATTTATATTTATTTTTATACACAAACCTGCAGTGAGCCGAATTACAAACCGAGACAATAATAGCAAGTTGAAATGTTGTAACCAGTCGATGAAGTCATTAAATCCAAAGATAAATGAACAATTGTTGATTTATCTATAAAAATACAAAATCTAAAGCGTTAAAATATTTTTAAGAAATTTCGAACATAACGTGGTTCTAACGCCGTTAAATAACTTAATTCGTTCAAGAAATCTCGTTAATATTTAAAAGCCAGACCTTGCTTCAGTTACACCAGTTTAACTCGTGCATATTTTAGTTTGTTGTTTAAAACTGAATCAAGAATAAAATGTGTATCCGCCCTCGCAGATTTGTTTAAGTCTTGTTAAGATAAAGGAAGTTAGCGGTATACGTGCATTGATGGCATCTTTGTGAATGGTTGTCAGCTATAACTAATCCCAGCCTAATGGTGTAGATCTTGATCACCCAGCCCTCTCTATGGGCTGTTTGATCAGCCTAATGGTGCAGATCTTGATCACCCAGCCCTCACTATGGGCTGTTTGATCAGCCTAATGGTGTATATCTTGATCACCCAGCCCTCACTATGGGCTGTTTGATCAGCCTAATGGTGCAGATCTTGATCACACAGCCCTCACTATGGACTGTTTGATCAGCCTAATGGTGCAGATCTTGATCACCCAGCCCTCACTATGGACTGTTTGATCAGCCTAATGGTGCAGATCTTGATCACCCAGCCCTCACTATGGACTGTTTGATCAGCCTAATGGTGTAGTTCTTGATCACCCGGCCCTCACTATGGACTGTTTGATCAGCCTAATGGTGCAGATCTTGATCACCCAGCCCTCACTATGGGCTGTTTGATCAGCCTAATGGTGCAGATCTTGATCACCCAGCCCTCACTATGGGCTGTTTGATCAGCCTAATGGTGCAGATCTTGATCACCCAGCCCTCACTATGGACTGTTTGATCAGCCTAATGGTATAGATCTTGATCACCCAGCCCTCACTATGGACTGTTTGATCAGCCTAATGGTGTAGTTCTTGATCACCCGGCCCTCACTATGGACTGTTTGATCAGCCTAATGGTGTATATCTTGATCACCCGGCCCTCTCTATGGACTGTTTGATCAGCCTAATGGTGTAGATCTTGATCACCCGGCCCTAACTATGGGCTGTTTGATCAGCCTAATGGTGTAGATCTTGATCACCCGGCCCTCACTATGGACTGTTTGATCAGCCTAATGGTGTAGATCTTGATCACCCGGCCCTCACTATGGACTGTTTGATCAGCCTAATGGTGTAGATCTTGATCACCCGGCCCTCACTATGGACTGTTTGATCAGCCTAATGGTGTAGATCTTGATCACCCGGCCCTCACTATGGACTGTTTGATCAGCCTAATGGTGTAGATCTTGATCACCCAGCCCTCACTATGGGCTGTTTGATCAGCCTAATGGTGTAGATCTTGATCACCCGGCCCTCACTATGGACTGTTTGATCAGCCTAATGGTGTAGATCTTGATCACCCGGCCCTCACTATGGACTGTTTGATCAGCCTAATGGTGTAGATCTTGATCACCCAGCCCTCACTATGGACTGTTTGATCAGCCTAATGGTGTAGATCTTGATCACCCAGCCCTAACTATGGGCTGTTTGATCAGCCTAATGGTGTAGATCTTGATCACCCGGCCCTCACTATGGACTGTTTGATCAGCCTAATGGTGTAGATCTTGATCACCCAGCCCTCACTATGGGCTGTTTGATCAGCCTAATGGTGTAGATCTTGATCACCCGGCCCTCACTATGGGCTGTTTGATCAGCCTAATGGTGTAGATCTTGATCACCCGGCCCTCACTATGGACTGTTTAATCAGCCTAATGGTGTAGATCTTGATCACCCAGCCCTCACTATGGACTGTTTGATCAGCCTAATGGTGTAGATCTTGATCACCCGGCCCTCACTATGGACTGTTTGATCAGCCTAATGGTGTAGATCTTGATCACCCAGCCCTCACTATGGACTGTTTGATCAGCCTAATGGTGTAGATCTTGATCACCCGGCCCTCACTATGGACTGTTTGATCAGCCTAATGGTGTAGATCTTGATCACCCGGCCCTCACTATGGACTGTTTAATCAGCCTAATGGTGTTGATCTTGATCACCCAGCCCTCACTATGGGCTGTGGACTGTTTGATCAGCCTAATGGTGTAGATCTTGATCACCCAGCCCTCACTATGGACTGTTTGATCAGCCTACTGGTGTAGATCTTGATCACCCGGCCCTCACTATGGACTGTTTGATCAGCCTAATGGTGTAGTTCTTGATCACCCAGCCCTCACTATGGGCTGTTTGATCAGCCTAATGGTGTATATCTTGATCACCCAGCCCTCACTATGGACTGTTTGATCAGCCTAATGGTGTAGATCTTGATCACCCAGCCCTCACTATGGACTGTTTGATCAGCCTAATGGTGTAGATCTTGATCACCCGGCCCTCACTATGGACTGTTTGATCAGCCTAATGGTGTAGTTCTTGATCACCCAGCCCTCACTATGGACTGTTTGATCAGCCTAATGGTGTAGATCTTGATCACCCAGCCCTCACTATGGACTGTTTGATCAGCCTAATGGTGTAGTTCTTGATCACCCAGCCCTCACTATGGGCTGTTTGATCAGCCTAATGGTGTAGATCTTGATCACCTAGCCCTCACTATGGACTGTTTGATCAGCCTAATGGTGTAGATCTTGATCACCCAGCCCTCACTTTGGGCTGTTTGATCAGCCTAATGGTTTAGATCTTGATCACCCAGCCCTCGCTATGGACTGTTTGATCAGCCTAATGGTGTAGATCTTGATCACCCGGCCCTCACTATGGACTGTTTGATCAGCCTAATGGTGTAGTTCTTGATCACCCAGCCCTCACTATGGACTGTTTGATCAGCCTAATGGTGTAGATCTTGATCACCCAGCCCTCACTATGGACTGTTTGATCAGCCTAATGGTGTAGATCTTGATCACCCAGCCCTCACTATGGACTGTTTGATCAGCCTAATGGTGTAGATCTTGATCACCTAGCCCTCACTATGGACTGTTTGATCAGCCTAATGGTGTAGATCTTGATCACCCGGCCCTCACTATGGACTGTTTGATCAGCCTAATGGTGTAGTTCTTGATCACCCAGCCCTCACTATGGGCTGTTTGATCAGCCTAATGGTGTATATCTTGATCACCCAGCCCTCACTATGGGCTGTTTGATCAGCCTAATGGTGTAGATCTTGATCACCCGGCCCTCACTATGGACTGTTTGATCAGCCTAATGGTGCAGATCTTGATCACCCAGCCCTCACTATGGGCTGTTTGATCAGCCTAATGGTGTATATCTTGATCACCCGGCCCTCACTATGGACTGTTTGATCAGCCTAATGGTGTAGATCTTGATCACCCGGCCCTCACTACGGGCTGTTTGATCAGCCTAATGGTGTATATCTTGATCACCCGGCCCTCACTATGGACTGTTTGATCAGCCTAATGGTGTAGATCTTGATCACCCGGCCCTCACTATGGGCTGTTTGATCAGCCTAATGGTGTATATCTTGATCACCCGGCCCTCACTATGGACTGTTTGATCAGCCTAATGGTGTATATCTTGATCACCCGGCCCTCACTATGGACTGTTTGATCAGCCTAATGGTGTAGATCTTGATCACCCAGCCCTCACTATGGCTGTTTGATCAGCCTATGGTGTAGATCTTGATCACCCAGCCCTCACTATGGCTGTTTGATCAGCCTAATGGTGTAGATCTTGATCACCCGGCCCTCACTATGGACTGTTTGATCAGCCTAATGGTGTATCTTGATCACCCAGCCCTCACTATGGTGTTTGATCAGCCTAATGTGTAGATCTTGATCACCCAGCCCTCACTATGGACTGTTTGATCAGCCTAATGGTGTAGATCTTGATCACCCAGCCCTCACTATGGACTGTTTGATCAGCCTAATGGTGTAGATCTTGATCACCCAGCCCTCACTATGGACTGTTTGATCAGCCTAATGGTGTAGATCTTGATCACCCAGCCCTCACTATGGACTGTTTGATCAGCCTAATGGTGTAGATCTTGATCACCCAGCCCTCACTATGGACTGTTTGATCAGCCTAATGGTGTAGATCTTGATCACCCGGCCTCATGGACTGTTTGATCAGCCTAATGGTATAGATCTTGATCACCCAGCCCTCACTATGGACTGTTTGATCAGCCTAATGGTGTAGATCTTGATCACCCAGCCCTCACTATGGACTGTTTGATCAGCCTAATGGTGTAGATCTTGATCACCCAGCCCTCACTATGGACTGTTTGATCAGCCTAATGGTGTAGATCTTGATCACCCAGCCCTCACTATGGACTGTTTGATCAGCCTAATGGTGTAGATCTTGATCACCCGGCCCTCGCTACGGGCTGTTTGATCAGCCTAATGGTGTATATCTTGATCACCCGGCCCTCACTATGGACTGTTTGATCAGCCTAATGGTGTAGATCTTGATCACCCGGCCCTCACTATGGACTGTTTGATCAGCCTAATGGTGTAGATCATGATCACCCGGCCCTCACTATGGACTGTTTGATCAGCCTAATGGTGTAGATCTTGATCACCCGGCCCTCACTATGGACTGTTTGATCAGCCTAATGGTGTAGATCTTGATCACCCGGCCCTCACTATGGACTGTTTGATCAGCCTAATTGTGTAGATCTTGATCACCCGGCCCTCACTATGGACTGTTTAATCAGCCTAATGGTGTAGATCTTGATCACCCAGCCCTCACTATGGACTGTTTGATCAGCCTAATGGTGTAGTTCTTGATCACCCGACCCTCACTATGGATGGTTTGATCAGCCTAATGGTGCAGATCTTGATCACCCAGCCCTCACTATGGACTGTTTGATCAGCCTAATGGTGCAGATCTTGATCACCCAGCCCTCTCTATGGGCTGTTTGATCAGCCTAATGGTGTAGATCTTGATCACCCGGCCCTCACTATGGACTGTTTGATCAGCCTAATGGTGCAGATCTTGATCACCCAGCCCTCACTATGGACTGTTTGATCAGCCTAATGGTGTAGATCTTGATCACCCAGCCCTCACTATGGGCTGTTTGATCAGCCTAATGGTGCAGATCTTGATCACCCAGCCCTCACTATGGACTGTTTGATCAGCCTAATGGTGTAGTTCTTGATCACCCAGCCCTCACTATGGACTGTTTGATCAGCCTAATGGTGTAGATCTTGATCACCCAGCCCTCACTATGGACTGTTTGATCAGCCTAATGGTGTAGATCTTGATCACCCAGCCCTCACTATGGACTGTTTGATCAGCCTAATGGTGTAGATCTTGATCACCCAGCCCTCACTATGGACTGTTTGATCAGCCTAATCGTGTAGATCTTGATCACCCAGCCCTCACTATGGACTGTTTGATCAGCCTAATCGTGTAGATCTTGATCACCCAGCCCTCACTATGGACTGTTTGATCAGCCTAATGGTGTAGATCTTGATCACCCAGCCCTCACTACGGACTGTTTGATCAGCCTAATGGTGTAGATCTTGATCACCCGGCCCTCACTATGGACTGTTTGATCAGCCTAATGGTGTAGTTCTTGATCACCCAGCCCTCACAGACACTATGGGCTGTTTGATCAGGATCTGCAAGATTGCCTGTCGAGTCTTATCAATGTGTCTCTTTACCTTTCCGTGTAGTTTCATTATATAAGAGAAAATTAGTCTCGGTATATAACATGGCAAGAGTTAATTATTTGATTATCTTAGGGTCAGTAACCGTTAAATAGGCTAAAACCTCCGTTAATTAGAATGTTGCCGCTGATAAAAATGCCTGAGTGAGATAAGGAGTCTTATCGCATGCGTTTGTATGTTGACGGTTGACCCAATTTACCGCGGGACGTAAGGTCAGTATTGCTATATGATTGTAAGGTCATTATTGCTATATACTTGTAAGGTCAGTATTGCTATATGCATGTAAGGTCAGTATTGCTATATGATTGTAAGGTCAGAATTGCTACATGATTGTAAAGTCCTTATTGCTATATGATGGTAAGGTCAGAATTGCTATATGCTTGTAAGGTCATTATTGCTATATGCCTGTAAGGTCATTATTGCTATATGATTGTTCTATCTCATGTATCATGTTCCACTGAATGCCGTTTTTCTTCTCGCTATTGATGGCATTCGAATCATTTTAAAACACATTTGCATCTAGTTTAAACAGGTTCAATATACTAATGTAAACAGTTGATAAGTTCTTACCGCTACGAAATTTTAACTATATAGCTCTGTATTTCATTTCAGGCATAATCATGGAAAAACGTAGAACTACTTTTTGTTGCACTTGAGACTTGGATAATAACAATAATACTTATTATTATTATTATTGTTGTTGTTGTTGTTGAAAACAATTGAAGACTTATAATCATAACGATGTTGCAACAGTCTTATTTCAATGACAACAAAATTAACAGCATACATACATCATGTACACAAACATGCATAAACAATCATTGACAGTCAAACAATTTATGCTGCAATAGAAAAATACATATTCTGTGATGATGACAAATGCGTTTGATAACGTTTATTGAACTTATTTATTGAACATTCAGACCGAATATTATTAGGCATGTCACTGAGATAGCAAAGCTCACAAAATATCTTTGTTTTATAAAATTGGTTTTACGGGAAAAAAATGTGACAAGCTATGTTTGAAGCCGAGGGCAGGTTATATGTTGTGTTTGTGCAAACCGTGATAAGGCCTTGCAGGTAATCTAGAACCTTTTATGTAGAGATTTGTAAATCATAATTCCAGCATGATATTTAAAACCGATTTTCAAAAGTGAGCCATTTAAGATTAGTAAATAGTTTAGATGACGAAATTTGCTTCGGTGGTTTTAATTTTGTTTGATTTCGTAATTTAGTTATTATGTTAAATTTGCTACGTTTGGTAAAACCCCCAGAATACAACAGTATCAATGGATGGCATTATGTATGAACACCAGAAAAGGGTTATCTTAGACTGTTAAGACGGTGCTTTCTGGAGTAAAGCAGTAAAACCATTTTGACTACAGTGAATACAAAACTAATGGTCCTCATTACCGATCAAGACGACCGAAAAGTTGTTAAAAATTGAATCTTTTATAACACGACCGCCAGAATCCTGGCCAATTTCCATATTCATGTATATGTATGGAATGTGTATTAAAACTTTCAAAATCTTTGTGACAGAAAGTACAAAAGCTTGACATATATTATACAAGTTTCTTTGATGACCATGTATCAAGACTTTTCAAAGAATTTTGATCTGTCCAATGGTGAACACCGATTGGGTGGCTGTTGACTTTAAAGAAAAACGTTATATCTTGTCTGAAACTACAAGAGCTTACGCCTTGATATTTCATAAACATATTATTTGGTGACCATCCTACATTGTGAAAGAAATTTTGTTCTGTCTGAAAAGATTTCAGCCATGGTTTTATAGTAAAACTGTGAACGTGTTATTGTAGAACCGCTTCTTGTAAAAAACTACGAGACCTTTATTAGCTATTTCTGGCCATGTTGGCGACGGTCACCGAATTATTGGTGAAGACAAACCACAGACTTATGTCTGTGTAGAACGTAGGTTAGATTGAAAACCTCCCACATAAAAGTTCTCACTCAGACTGGGGCTCAAACAGAGGTGAGGAAGTACTGAGAAGTTACAAGTCGGTGACTCTGACCGCTTGGCCTCGCGCGCCTCACCCCGCACCCCACCTCCACCCGGTAAGAGCTAGAGCCTTTTTGTATATATGTTCCTTGGAAGGCACTTTATCAAGATTGGTCAAAGAATTTTGATCCGTCAAAACATTACCACTAGGGCGTGGCTATTTTATATGCTATATAGTGGAAAAAATACAACCTTCCTTCCAGAAACTACGAGAGAGCCGTTATACATGTATGTGGATGGTCCTCTATCAAAGAGTGTTCATAGAAAAGTTGTTTTGCTTTTTGTCAGATCAAATCTCAAAATTATCTTTAGACTTTTCGTCGAAACATAACGATTTTTGCGTACTTTCCTATTGGTTATGTTACAATTACTCTAGTCTGTTAAAAAATGTAACCTTTATATCTCCGGCACTCAAGTGAGCAGAATAAAGTCATCACCGCCTTCTTGTTGTCATGTATGTAATAGGGAATAACAATTCTAAATGTAATTATATATTTAAGAAAAAACTAATTTGCAGAAAACACTGATGAAGCAAAAGTTAGAAAAAAAAAAGATCCATCTTAATAACAGCAGTGAAGACCCCACTGCAATCGGGCCAGCTCGTACAATTATGGAATACACATGATGAAACTATTCCACTCGCTGACGTCGGTTCATTTGAAACACCTCGGATAATTCAAGAATTATATCACGGCTAAGTGGACCGAGTTTTCTGGCAGATAATTCTTAAGTACTCGATCAGTTACGGAATCTCGCACGTGAGATGTTCCGAGTACTGACAGATAAAAAAGTGATGATAACGTGCAATCTTTCAAACGTCGGAAATGATTTCGTTTTCCTAACTTCCGTAAATCCTCGACTTTGTTCAACTACTTCGTGAATTAACACGAGAACTAAAATTTAACGGCATGATCTTTTCCGGCTGACAGACATTCGCATTGCTGTACGAGTATGTTGCTGGGTCATACAAATTAGTATTGCACAAGATACTTCCGAGGGATGATCGTATCTATGGCGTAATTACCCGAAGAGTTCCGATTGACATCGATTTAGTTTTGCTATGCTTCTGTAACTGATCTGAAAGGCAGGCGCGTATCTGTGCCGTGTTTGAAGTTACGCACAATTAAAAGGGAAATAACCTTTGTGGAAATACTTTTGAATATATTCGTGTTTTTTTTGTTTTTTTTCTAATTAATACAGTTAAAATGCGGACATGCGAGGAACTTAACACAATATATTAACGACGAAAATCCTGACGTGTATAAGTTTAATCATTTAAAACCTTTTCAACTTGACTGGTGTGGTAATAAGATATTATAACATAGAAACTGCGGAAATAAAATATATCGTTCCTAGCCCGGGTAAGGCATTGACTTTCTTAGTGTTTTTGGTACTTTAAAATTTTCGATTTTTCTAACGGAGGTTACGCACGTGCGTAAAATGCGTAATGACAGAAACGCGCCTGCTGAAAGGCACATGACCTTTAACACGGAGATAGTTCGCTCTGCTTCAGTAACTGTGGTCTGAAAGGCACATGGCCTTTAACACGGAGATAGTTCGCTATGCTTCAGTAACTATCGTCTGAAAGGCACATGACCTTTAGCACGGAGATAGTTCGCTATGCTTCAGTAACTGTGATCTTAAAGGTACCTGACCTTTGACATGGAGATAGTTCGCTATGCTTCAGTAACTGTGATCTGAAAGGTGCCTGACCTTTGACATGGAGATAGTTCGCTATGCTTCAGTAACTGTGATCTGAAAGGTACCTGACCTTTGACATGGAGATAGTTCGCTATGCTACAGTAACTGTGATCTGAAAGGTACCTGACCTTTGACATGGAGATAGTTCGCTATGCTTCAGTAACTGTGATCTGTAAGGTACCTGACCTTTGACATGGAGATAGTTTACAGTTTATTTGTACTCTCAACACATACATATACACAATACATGATATGATAAATGTGACATGAGGTATTAAATATATAATCAGTACATACGGTTGGGAAAACCAGGCTGTAGTAAACATGTATACAATACATATTTTAGAATAAAATACAGTAATGTTAATGGTTGTAGATATTACAATTGTAGCTAGGATATAGTGAGCTATATTAACAACGAATAATGACTAGCCAGGTGGACGGCGGAAGTGTTGCATAACAATATTAACAAATATACCGAGTTTTGTGAGGATATTAGTATCTTGCTCGCACATTATCTTAGCGAAATCTAAAGTGTTAGCATTCATGAGGTTTAAGAAGCCAATATAGCGTTTACGTTTATCGGAGAAATATGAACATCTAAATATGTAGTGGAATTCATCTCCAATATCCCCGTTATTACAGAGGTTGCACACACGTTGGTTTCTCTCTAGACCAAACCATCTACCTGTTTCAACTGGCAGGCGATTGTTACACATCCGGTAATTAACTATATAATTTACATATTTTTCTGGCAAAGTACAGAGATAATTTTCAAGTACGGGTTGTGTTTTAAATATTCTATAGTAAACACATTTTGGTGCATTATGTACATCGTTTTTCCAGATTTCAGTATATTTAGATTTTAGCATGCATTCAACAAAGGATAGCAATGTGGATCTAGATCCAATAAAATGTTGTGATTCCCAAACATGTCCAAGATTGCATTCATACAATGTATTTTTAACAGTTTCAAACCAATTGTATGTTTTACCATTATTTGTTATATCATTTATGAGAAATTTGTACAACAATGATGACAAGGTACCATGATTATGGCAAAGTTTGTACCAAAATCCGATAATTCTTTTCTTAATATAAATACTCATTGGAAAACGACCAAGATCACCATATAACATTACATGGGGGGTAGTCTTTTTAACATTAAGTATATGCTTCATAAAATCGGTATGGACCTTTTCAATAAGGCTTAGGTCTCCGTATCCCCAAACCTCACTAGCATACAGTAAGACAGGGACAATAGTGTTATCGAAAAGTTTAAGTTGGCAATCGACAGGTAGGCAAAAATTTCTTATTTTTGTATATAAACTAAACAATGCTTTCCTTGCTTGTTCTATAGAATGTAGTTTGGCAGCAAGAAAACGTCTGTTTATAGTAAATACTACACCTAGGTATTTAAATGAATTTACGACTTCAAAATGCATATTTTGTACAACAATTTTTCTTTTCTGTCTAATGCTATCACCAAACACCATTACTTTTGTTTTCTCAGAGTTTATCTTAAGCTTCCATGTATTGCAGTATTCTACAAACAGGGATAATGTTGAAATAAGGTCATTTTCAGATTTTGCAAAAATCACAGTATCATCAGCATACAATAGAACATACAATTTAAGATATAAATCTAGGTCAGTGTCAAACAGAGAAACACATTTACTCTCCTTAACAGATAGAAAGTTCTCTAGGTCATTCAGAAATAACGAAAACAGGATTGGGGAGAGGTTTTCCCCTTGACGTAGACCATTACTGCAGGCAAATGGCTGTGACATATCACCATTACATAGCACACTAGATTTTATACCACTATACAAGTTTTTAATAACGTTAAATAGTTTCCCGCTTACATTGTAACTAGCAAGCTTTGCCCATAGAGCAGACCGCCACACAGAATCAAAAGCTTTCTGGAAGTCTACAAATGCGCAGAAAAGCTTTGTTCGTCTAGTTTTACAATATTCAGAAAGCATATGTATTACAAAGATATTGTCAACAGTAGAATGATTACGTCTGAAACCGCATTGATTATGGTTTAAAAGGTTATTAGACTCTATATAATCAGTAAGTCTTTGATTAATAATACATGTAAATAATTTGCCCAGACAGCTTAATAGGGTAATAGGTCTATAATTCTCTGGCTGTTTAATATCACCCTTGTTTTTGTAAATTGGTACTATAATGCCACTTAGCCAACTTTTTGGCAAAGTACCACTTGTCAATATAAGGTTAAAAAGTTTAACATACACAGGCAACAATAGTGAGCAAGAGTGTTTAATATATTCGTTTAACACCGTATCAGGACCACCAGCTTTTCCACACTTGAGATCTGCAATACACTTACTTATTTCGGCAGCTGTTATATCAACATCAAGATTATTTGGTATGTTGACGTCAGGAAAATTAACATCAGGTACATAGTTCGCTATGCTTGAGTAACTGTGATCTGTAAGGTACCTGACCTTTGACATGGAGATAGCTCGCTGTGCTTCAGTAACTGTGAACTGAAAGGTACCTAACCTTTGACATGGAGATAGTTCGTTATGCTTCAGTAACTGTGATCATTATGTTATATATATATATATCATTACTGTTTGAAAGAGGTACGTTAAAATTAAGCGTATTTTAGTGTGTTTTTTTTATATTTTCCACTTCAACTTGAACAGGAATACTCTCAACAACCAATTGACAGGTCGGGTCGTCATTAATGTAATTAGAATGTTACGTTTTATGCTCAAATAACTTAAGAACAAGAATAAATAAATGAAAAAAATTATTTCGAACTAAGGGGCAAGAGAGTAATTTAAAACATTAGCTATTGGGACTTAAGCTTGCTGGCACGTCTTTTCTTTTAAATTAACACAAATGCCATAGTCCCAAATGCCCAGCTTTGGAAGTATCTTTCTATTGTGAAAAGAAAATGCATCGTTTTCACACTATATTCAGAACGAGCCATTTGGCATAATCTCGTAGTGCTATCTGAATTGCATTTGCCTTGAGATGTCTCTTTTAATGTGGCCTTAAACTTTTTTTAAACAATAAACTGAACTGACCGGAAACTGTTTTTCTATTTTTAGGTTCAGTGACCTTGACCGGAATAGCCCCTAAAGCAAATCCCAAGCTAAGTTTGCACATAAATTACCGACAAACAAAATTTCAGCAAAATACCTCCATTTAAACACAAATTATTAAGCGGAAACTGTTTTTTATAGTTTGGTTAATATTTATGTTTATATTTTAGTGACAATGAACTGGCCCCAAATCCATTGATTTATTCTATTTTAACTGTTTTAGTAACAGTGATCTTGACCTTGATCCGTCTGGTCCCAAATTTATTTCCTAGCTAGGTCTTCGTGCAAGCTTGGTATACCCAAAGTTTGGTATACCCCAAGGGGTCAGAGAGGGAGAAACTGAGAGGGTGAGGGAGAGACAAAGTATGTATAATTAGCACATATGCAACTTACAACAATATGATACATTAAGTGACAGGTAATCTATATTACATGTACAATAAAAATCAAATGAAAAGTAAACAAAGCGCGACAATAATGACAATAATGACAATAATGACAATAATGACAATAATAAAGAACAGAAAGGAAATTATTTCAGTCTACGGCAGTCGTGTCGTCATGTACATGCAACGTATAAACATATATGTGTATGCACTCTGGATGGATATAATATTCACATGCAGCGATTTACACGTGTATTATTGGTGCAGTATATTTACATAACAAACGCGAGGGATGTGAATACACAGTAAGCCGTGTACAGATAGTCTGAATCACTGGCCGAGGACAAAGTTTTCACCTGCAGGAGGATCAAAGGGGTCATTGTTACGGGTAAGTAAACTATATTTATGTTTAGTTAGGACCTGACCTGGTAGCGCAATCGGTAGAGCGTCGGCTCCAGGTATGGGAGGCCCCGGGTTCGATCCCGGGCCGGGACATACTAAAGTCGTTAAAAATGGTAGTGGTATAGCTCCCTTGCTAACGCTGAATCAAATATAAGGGTAGTTCCACGACTGGTTGGCCGGTGTCAGGATAATGTGACTGGGTGTGGTATGTGACTGGTGGTATCATGCCAGGGGTTTACGGCATGCTTTAAACAGAGAAGGCAGCACTATATCTTCTTCAAGTGGACACCGTCTCCAAATAACTGAAATTCTATGGTGGAATGATAGACCCAATGAACAGCAACATAAATTCGGTTATAAATGTGAGTTACAGTGTGGAAAACTAAATGACAAAATATAATAACTCGCAGACAAAAGTTACTAAGAGCACAATGGCCAAATGGGAATTACCCGGTTCTTTATACTAACATATATCGCCGTAATCTATTCGATATAGTGTGTGTATATATGGCCCACGTTGCGACAAAAAATGCTATTTAGTTAATCTTGACGTCACACCATAAAGTGCGCGGGAAGATAGCGTCATAGTTTGTGATGTTCAATGCTTTGATAAAGGTTGCTGTAAAAAACGTTGTGTATTTTTCTGATGTCAATCTGACTAAACCACACGATCTTCCCTTCAGGTAGATCTGAAACCCACCCATTATATGCTTTTTCGGATTTTCAGATTTCCAAGTTGCTGTTCATGGATTAAGCGCTGAGATACTATAGGCTGGCCAATAAGAAACCCTGTGTCATTCTACTTTAGTTTTGTGAATTCTATGCTGTGGAAAGCAAACCCACAAATGAAACAACGATCAAAACAAAAGTGTGTTTTTACAAGTGTATCTGCCATTTTGGCAGTAGTGAATGATATTTATCACTACCTGTGACAGTGGCAACTTAGTTCCCAGTGTTAAGCGAGACTTTAAGAACGTAGTAAGCAAGGTTCCGATTGGCTGATTGAAATGCTACATCTTAAGATGTCCCGTAATGCGTCGGTTTCAGATCCTATCGTAGCGGATCGTGTGCTTTAGTCAAATTGTAATTTGTGACACTAATATTTAATTTTCTTTATTCTTATTCAATTTGCATGCATTATTTAGTTATAAATACAGACAATAAATATTGAAGATATCGGCAGCGAATAAGTACTCTATAGACGGCGCAGGTTATTTTTTGTCCCAACTATAATACTAATGAGTTCACATCTGGGAGTAGTAAGGGCATTATTAAAAGCCAAACAAAAGTAGAATGTTTTTTTTTTAAAAAATGGAAATATAAACGCACACGTATAAGCACACCATGGTAACAGTTACGATGCAACCATCAGTGTTCTTTTGACAGGTTTTAACAAAACCACACTATAATACTTTGCCATAGTTGTCTCTTTTCTGTAATTTCCATTTTCCTTGTACTAAATATTTTTTACAATCTCAAGTGTGTTTAATGAACCTAATACAAGTACTTTTTAGGGGCTATTTGTCCATTGTTCGTTTTTCATCCAACTTGCAATATGTGTTGGAATGAAGGGGAGGGGTGTGTTTGTCCATTTGTTCAAATTTTACTGAGGGTATTTGGCCTGGAGAGAATTTTCTGGCTACCATTATTATACATGTATTTAGTATATCTATTAATCTATATATATTTATATATGTATATCTATTAATATCTTTTGACCTTTTAGCGGCTTAAAATCATCATAATATGATCCATACAGTGTAGCGGCAATTTTGATGTTATCCCACAAAGCGCATTTTCTGATTACAAAATGATATGGTAATGTGTGTGTCATATGTGCAAAAACGTGTCCATTAGCAGTGTACAAACCTTTCACAACTCGCATTCAAGCATAAACATTTCAAGTTTGCAGTATGGTAAAGCAATAAATTGCAATTAATATAGAAACAATAAAATTGCACATTCAGTCAGATGCAAAATTGATAGATGAGATGATAAAACGCCATTAAGTTGTGTTTGGTTTGGGTATAAAGTCCCCGAGGCCGATTGCCGCCTAGATGGCACAAATATATTGTCCAATCTTTAAAATATTTAAGTGATACTCATTACGTAGCATCTACATTGCATTGTGCTTGGCGACTTCCTTACTGCCATTAAATGGCATTTTTGTACAAAGTATGCGTAAATCAGTAAGTAAATGTCAGTTTTGATGGAAGTTTAATGTTAGATTGTTGCAAATCAGCTATTGAACAGGGATGTCTTTGGCCTGTTTACCACCGTGATTATTGACCTCTCAAGTCACCGGATATACTTTAGAAATTATTGGCCTAGTCTACTTGTCAACGTGCAATTTCCTGCTGCTAGAAAATGTCGCAATATAAAGTATTACAAAGTTCAGGTAAGATTTTTCCTGTTCTGGATGTAAACAAAAATGTTCTGTTCACAGATGCTTATATGAAACATATAGTGAAAAAAATGTGTTCTTAGGCCATGTTGAGTTTGAGCAGAGTTCGCATTAGAACTGGATTGACGTTAAGAACCAAAGTCAGAATGTTTCTAGAGAAATACAGCTATCCCATATGTCAGTGCAAATAGAACAATGTCATTGCCACATGCAACACTGCAAAATGGTATTGTCATAAGGCATAATAGAATTGCAATCACGCACGATGTAATTGCAACAAAGCATACGGACTGTCACAAAGCATAATAGCATAATCACAAAGCATAATGCATTTTTTGCAGAAATGCCATTCCATAGAGTTAGTTCTGTCAGAACATTAATCGGAGTTTGTTTATTGTGTGTTGTTTTGTGGTTTTGCATATAAAAATAGTTGGATTTTGCCAGTATAAACATACTTGTGAATGTAATATGCACCAAACAGCGGATATATGACCTATTCGTTGGCTAATTTCTGTTAATGTTTATTCCTGATTATTCTCTCAGATATTTTTAATATACTATTAGCAAGTTTTTCTTCTTCATTATTGAA
Source organism: Sinonovacula constricta (assembly GCA_007844125.1). Lineage (NCBI taxonomy): Eukaryota > Metazoa > Mollusca > Bivalvia > Cardiida > Solecurtidae > Sinonovacula > Sinonovacula constricta. The sequence continues at coordinate 35,701,781 of CM017571.1, read as the reverse complement.
TAGATGTATTTGAAATAATCTTTTAGATATGTGAAATTACCTATCTAACTTTTACTACGTTAAAACGTCAGTTTGTTTAGTGTACATTATTTGATTGCCGTATTATAAATCAGTTCCGCTATTACTGACTAATATAAAATCTTATTTTACTAAAAATAGAACATCCTTCGAAAACATAAATAAAAAAAAGTTAAAGGATTTGTTTTTATTTACTCGAAAAAAATGTGTAAATATCTCCAATATAGGTAGGCAAAATCATTATAAGACATTTAAGAGTAAGCTCAGATTTCACGAGAGTCCGAGGTTACGAAATGTTCAATTGGAATCTGAGGTCATCATCGAGCATCTGATTGGTCAGATTTCTATTTCTTTTTAAATTCAGCCAATCAACCGTGAATTATGATGTCAGACTTCCGTTTAAACACAACCTCGGACGCTGACTTAAGTACAGGTGGCTGTTCTAAATATTTGACAAGGCCCAAATTCAAAGTACATAACCTCGGTTTTTAAAAATGTAAATCCAAAATTAAGGTATATAAAAACAATGGTGTTATGGTAGAGTTTTTTAATATCATTATGACTGGGTAATAAGTACAGTGACTGAACATGTGGCCGTTGTATTTCGTTTGTGTCGATTCTTCACAGAACGAGATCTCGGGAGAACTTGAGCCGAGTCAGATCAGAACAGACATTATCTACGAAAACCAAAATCAAAAAAATCGTATTCATTCCCTGTACAATAACTCACTTTTATATCCTTTTTGTAATAAAAATGTATTTAAAATCCAAACTACGTGGGGGAGAGGGAATTAACAATTAAACATAAAGTTGTTGCGAGCTATATTTTGTTATAATATCAGATTAAAGAAGTCATGGAGGTTATTTCCACCGAGGGAAGAATTGTGAATATACATACAAAAGTGGTTGAAATACATGTACTAGAAATACGTAAACTTACTACTATCTTTACAACGATAAAAGAACAACACATTAACATTTCCTCCAACATAATTTATTGCGTTACAATGTTACATCACGAGTCGAGACATTCTGACCATAATTTAGCATAACAAATCAGTAATTGAGACAAATGTTTGCATCATAATTCATTTTAAGAGGTGCTTAGTGTAATTTATTTATTCGCTACGTAACTCCTGTATGTTTTATTGAATAATAAAGTTATTTTAAGCAATACTAATAAAGTTATTTTGAGCAATACCGTCTGCATATAACTGAATTACTGTTGGTGGGACGATAAACACAATTAATATTTTTTTAAGCAAGTGTTACATTCTTCAAAACATCATCCAGGGTACCATGTTATATTTTTCATAATCAAACACATTATAAGCGTTATTTTTTAGTTTTAGCTACAAAAAATAATGTTGAAATTGACTAATGTGACACACTTGCTTAAAATAGAAGAGTAGTGCCGATTTTCCGACAGAATGTAATATGAATCGTTTACCTGCTGAAAACACCTCTGTACGAAGACCTCAGTGTTGAATGCCTTGGCATTCGGTCCTTTAAAACGTGCTGTAATCGTCACGAAATTGTCATAAGAAAAAATATAAGTACATATACATGTTTTAAGAATATCATATACTTTTAATTTATAATATAATTTCTTAATAAATTGTTTAACGCTTCCTTGAATGAATAGCGTGTTGTTTATTGAAGTAAAATAACGTATATAATAGTATAACGTATTAGAAGCTAGGACCATACATGTCTATTTGTAATTTAATATGGGCCATAGAAAACTTGTTTTCATTTTATATAAAACCAAAAATGATTATTGAGGGTCGTTTATAAGAACACTACCTCATGTCGTCATCTTGCCTATCCGCTCTCACGTCGATATCTATTTATAGCAGTGATCACCTTCAGGGTCATTAAGAGATTTGGAAAAAATAAATATTTAGAATGATTTTTCGTGGTGTGTACTGTCTAACAATATAGATAGCGTTCAAAATCTCCTTGGTTAAACCTAAATATGATTTTACGCATACATTGTATACATAAACTATGACCAAATTCCCACAAAGCAGTGGTAAAATATTGCTACAAGTATTTGATACAATCAAACTTTAGCAGACACACTCTAGATTTATATTTTGAAACATTATACAAGTATGTGCACTTAGATACTTGTACAGAACATACTGGTTGGCCACTCGGGGACCCAGCATCTGAACCTTGACCTCCGTCGTAGTATCCGTGATCATTGGTATTTCAATTACTGCACTAAACACCATGTGAACATAAAAGATAATTAACTGCCTAATCCTCCAAAGTGACTTTGAAAATGTTTAAATCCCCACACTATATTTAAATATAATATATGTTTATCATGTCAAATTTATGTTTAGAAAAGAGGAAACAAATAACATTGCCTTAAGCTGCACAGTCCAGTGACTGTGAAACACATCTCAGCTTTAAATATCTTTTCTCATCCAATTTGTCATCCAGAACTATTTTCACACCCCATGTTGTTATAGTTACCTGTTAAGCTTATAATTCTTAGTTGTTGATGTGATGAAGAATGTAATGTTAATTATCTATATGTATACATGTTGTAAAGATGATGTACACTGTTATATGTACAAATCTTAAATAAAATTTCTGTTCTGTTCTGTTTCTGATGAAGAATGTATAGTGTATTAATAATTGGTCCAAGCAAAGGCTGTGAGAAGTGGGGAGGGTCAAGATTTAAGTGTGGATCTTCATGTGAAAAGTCACTTTAGATGCAGACTTCCTGTGTATGAATTTGATATATAGAAAGTCAGTGACAAATTTATTAGGATTATTATCATTATTATCATTATATTCGAATGATTCATTAACTGATGACGGAATTATACGGAACTACACGGAGTGCACCGAATGATACTGTCTGGCCTTAAAGGTAAGTTTGTCTTGGTTGCATTGCATAACTACTTGAGAGTTCATCTCTTGACCTGTTACTGTATGGCCATGGGTTTACAAACTAGTGTTCGTTATCTTATAAAGCAGTGTGGATTATCATACAGTTGGCAACTATACCGACGTCATACAAGTAAGTAAATTGTTTTATCTGAGGTAAAATGGCGATGTAATTGAACAATGTGTAATAATACATAAATGGCACTGACACTATCAATGCAGCTAAATATATAATATAATGTTTGTCTTTTCCTTAATGCTGAAATAACAGATTTTTACTTTATGTGTCTCCACTCTACTCCACGCTGCTCTCTTGGTCTATACTAAATTGTACTCCTATCTACACTGCTCTACTCTGCTCTGATTTGCTTAGCTCAAGTATGGTCTCTTATTTTAATGTGTTATGCTACACTAATAAGCATTTGTTTTTATTGTTAATATACGACACGTTTCATGCATTACAATTGCATATTTTACTGTATGTTGCATCGCAGTTTGTTATGTTGATGTAGCATGTTCTAATTGATATTAATTGCCGTTGGTTGTGTTGACTTAGGTACGTTGTTGTTGCTGTTTGATTTATATGATGTTGAATATTAAACCAAGTCACGAAACACTTTCAATTCATAGTGTATCACGTGATTACACAATTCTCGCGTGACCAAGTCTACACTTCGTGTCATGTGATGCAGCCAGAAGCAATATGTTTTGAAAATGAAAAAAAAATGAAAAGAAACACGACTTAGACTCCTACGCTTCCTCCTTCTGAACACCATACAAGGAAAAAAGACAAATACACCTTGTATGAAAGCAAAGTAAACGGAACACAGATTTGGTTAAGAACAGCCGGGATGAGAGTTCAATATTTAACATTACACAACATGGTATCATCCTTCTTAACGCAGACCGGTGTTCTCAAAGGGCATCCATCCATACACCAGCCCCAGTAACCGTTGCTTGCACAACTTTGGAAGCCGCTTTAACCGCGTTGCTAAAGAATTAACCCAGCAACAAGGCTGGTTTAAAGTGTTTGTATGTCTACCACTGTGACATTTACATTACTTCCACCCTCCGAAAAGTCTCGTCCCGAGAATTCATTGGCCTGGGAAATTCCGTAGGCAAGCAACTCCAGTCCGGCAGTTGACTATCCCACCACTGCCACCATTGTAACGCAGACCAGCCCACTCCAACGGTCACCCATCCATACCAATCGGAACTCCTCTGGTGATTCCGTCCTCGGGACAATAATCCCTCGGATGTATCTGGTGCAATGATACTTACTGAAATCACGCGTTTTGTTCGCCGTATGTCGGAAGGAGAATATGCCTAAAATGTAGTTCGCACAAAACATAAACAATGCCATTGTTTGACAGCTGCGTGTCTGCTGCGCTGGGTGAATTAAAATTGGATGATTCAAATTTGAAGCCGCCATAAATTGAAGGTTTACAGGCATCGTACTGTAGTGAGTTATCACCCGAGCTTCCATCTTTGTTTTGACGTCTGTCTCAAAATTAGCCCCATTTAGGGAAATGGCCGAGGTGATCCGACTACCTACATACATCCGAGAGATGATTCGTGAATTATCCGAGGTCTTCCGATTTCCATCCATACACCAACCACATTGACCGTGGCTAAACTGCTCAACTTTGGAAGCCGCTTAAAGGTTGTATCCGTAGCTTGTCTATATCATATGTATACATGCATCAATATCTTACCTCTGCTTTGGGGAATATAGGAGAATTTTTGCATAAATTCTTAGTTTATTATACATAAAGACGGTTTTGAACACTACATATATTGTTACAAAGTTACAATCGCGACACTCTAAAAGTTCATTCTTTCCAAATCCATAAATAAGCAGGATAGTGGTCTCTGCTAAAAATAGATTTTGAATTCAGAGCAAATTAACTTGGTGACTACATAACGTGATCTAGAAATAAGTAGTCACGTGGATTTCCTACTTTGCAAACTGGAATTTCCTACCTGAGCTGCAAAATAGCTGTTTTAAACTAAGAAAAATTGTATCACGCTTTATATTCATCCGGGTTATCCGCTCTGACGTCGATATCTATTTTTAGCAGAGGTCACTATCGTGTTTATATATAGATTTGGAAAGAATGATCTTTTAGAGTGTTTTTCGCAACGTGAACTATCTAACAATATACGTATTGTTAATCTTTACTTGGACTTAATTATAAGTATATGCAGAAATAATACTCAGATTATCCAAAGCGGTGATAAGATATGTACATGTATTTGGTATAGGTAAACTGCCGGATACCACCTTTAAAACATTGCAGATAATAAAACGTTTTACGTCAATACTGCGTCTGAATTTCTGCAGTGCGGAAGCACCCCGCCCCAATCCCGTAGAGGTTAGGTCTGATTACGTTACCTGCCATGGACAGAACGCTTACGCAGAGTTATCGTTCGTTATTGTCACATGTACATTGATGTAATGAAGCAGCAGTGTAAGAAAGTGCAATGGTATGTTAAATCTTGTTTTCAGGACTACAGTCTACACTGCTATCACATAAATGGCGGAGGCACAACGTTACAAAGATAAAGTTACCATAGTAACTGGAGGGAGTAAGGGTATCGGTCGAGGATGTGTCGAGGTATTTGGTAGGTGCATTTGTTTAAATTGTTGTTAAGTTAACCACTACCATGCTACATTTGTTAAAGCTTGTAAAAGGCTGCATCGTTTAATTATCTATTTTTAGATGTATTGGCATAGTTCACCGAGAATCTCTGTATGCACAATACGCTTTAACGTGGACTGTGACCTCGATCTTGACTGCCCAACATAATCTTTGTCAGCATTGTGCTGTCGCATTAATGCACACGTGTACACGCACGCATACACACAAACACACACACAGATGATTGTCCATCTTTGTGTGATGTCTTCTGAGTATCCACATTGAGTGATGTCTCGTAAAGATCTACCGTGTGTGGAGCCACGTGAAGATCCGCATTGTGTGATGTCACGTGAAGATCCATATTGTGTGATGTCTCCTGAGTATCCACACTGTTTGATGTCTCGAGAAGTTCTACATTGAGTGATGTCTCATGAGGATCCACATTGTGTGATGTATTCGAAAAGCAACATTGTGTGATGTCACGTGAAGATCCACATTGTGTGATGTCTCCTGAGTATACACATTGTTTGATGTCTCGTGAAGATCTACATTGTGTTGTGTCATGTGAAGATTCGCATTGTGTGATGTCACGTTAAGATCCACATTGTGTGATGTCAACGTAAAAATACACATTGTGTGATGTCACGTGATGATCCACATTGTGTGATGTCTCGGGACGATCCTCATTGTGTGATGTCACGTGAAGATCCACATTGTGTGATGTCACGTGAAGATCCACATTGTGTGATGTCACGTGAAGATCCACATTGTGTGATGTCACGTGTATATACTTATTTTGTGATGTCACCGGAAAAACCACATTGTGTGATGTCACGTGAAGATCCACATTGTGTGATGTCACGTGGATATACTCATTTTGTGATGTCACCGGAAGAACCATATTGTGTGAGGTCACGTGAAGACCCGCATTGTGTGATATCACGTGAAGATCCACATTGTGTGATGTCTCGTTAAGATACACATTGTGTGATGTCACGATAAGATACACATTGTGTAAAGTCTCAATAAGATACACATTGTGTGATATCACAATAAGATACACATTGAGTGTTGTCACGATAAGATACACATTGTGTGATGTCTCCATAACATACACATTGTGTGATGTCACGTAATGATCCACATTGTGTGATGTCTCGGGACGATCCTCATTGTGTGATGTCATGTGAAGATCCACATTGTGTGATGTCACGTGAAGATCCACATTGTGTGATGTCACGTGAAGATCCACATTGTGTGATGTCACGTGAAGATCCACATTGTGTGATGTCACGTGAAGATCCACATTGTGTGATGTCACGTGTATATACTTATTTTGTGATGTCACCGGAAAAACCACATTGTGTGATGTCACGTGAAGATCCACATTGTGTGATGTCACGTGGATATACTCATTTTGTGATGTCACCGGAAGAACCATATTGTGTGAGGTCACGTGAAGACCCGCATTGTGTGATATCACGTGAAGATTCACATTGTGTGATGTCTCGTTAAGATACACATTGTGTGATGTCACGATAAGATACACATTGTGTAAAGTCTCAATAAGATACACATTGAGTGATATCACAATAAGATACACATTGAGTGTTGTCACGATAAGATACACATTGTGTGATGTCTCCATAACATACACATTGTGTGATGTCTCGTTAAGATACACGTTGTGTGATATCACGATAAGATACACATTTTGTGATGTCTCACTAAGATACACATTGTGTGATGTCACGTGTGGATCTACTTCGTGTGATGTTTTGAGCAGTTCTACACAGGTTGATGTCAGATGATGCTTAACATTGTGTGATGTGTAGTGAAGTTCATCAAGTGATGTCTTGTTAATGCATAATGTCCTGTGATCATATGGATCATGTGTACCTGAATATCACCCACCCTTCCTGAGGTTTGCCCTTGCAAATGTTTCTAAAACACTTTCAATGCACACGAATGTCGCCACTCTGTTGACCTATATGCAAAGTGTCACAAGATTTACTGGTATTCTCTTTTTTGACGTTAGACTCTTGTTTACGTACTAAAAAAGCAGCACATGTGATCCTGAAGCGACGGCTGGAAATGTTTTGATCCTGATTTACAACATTTTACTGGAAAATAGTGATATTTTAAGACGGGTGTCTAATGATATTTGATTCAATATATTTTTTTGAGGTATTTATTATAAAAAATGTATCGTTGGACTTCTAACCGTTTTCCCTGCACAAAACTTGTTTTCATGTACGTTTTATTTTGCTTTCAGTCAAGAATGGATCAAAGGTTGTCTTTTGCTCTCGCAACGGTAAGCTGTTTACCTTATCCAAAAAGACCCCGGTTTAAGAAATGATATGGATTATTTAAATTATGTTTATGTATGATATACCTTTCTATAGTGCGTGTTTTACGGAAAATCACTCTTGACTTGCTCTTGGCGTGATTGTCTTATAGGTATTTATATATATATATATATTATGTATTTGTATGTAACAAAATCACTGTAGTTTACACCACAAAAATAAACGATCTTTCGGTATGTTTGCCCTAACCAGCAGTATTTCAGCTATCAGAAAACAGTGTCCTCTTGAAGCACCCAGTCACTTTATCCGGACGCTGGGCCGACTTACTAGCCTTATATTTGCTTGAGCGGTAGCATGGAGCTTTACCACTCCAGCGTAACGACTTTAATATGTCGCTGTCTTTGCTTGAACCCGGGACCTCATGAGCTGAGCTCTACCGATTGTATCCGGTTCAGTTCCTTAAGTACATAATACTCGGTTTCACTTTTTTTTTCATCTATTCACGATAACATCACTCGGAATTCCGTTTCCGAATTATTCAAAAAAGTTACGTTTAATTTCAGAAAAAGAAGGCAAGGCCACTGAAGAAGAAATCAACCAAGCCTGTGGTGACAGTGTGGGAGAATGTTTCTATGTGAGATGTGACATGACTAAAGAGGACGACATCAAGGTATAATATTATTATATTACGTATTTATAGTATTTTAATATGATGATTATTATAAATCGCGGTCATTGTTACTGGCGATATCTGCTAGTAAATTAGTTCGATCGGACCTGGTAGCGGGTCTGCTCCAGGCACGGGAGGCTAAGGGTTCGATCCTTGGCCGCGACATACCAAAGTCATTTAAAATGGTAGTAGTATAGCGCCCTTGCTAACGCTGAAGCAAATATAAGGGTAGCTCCACGACTGGTTGGCCATCGTATCAGGATAATATGACAAACAAACACAATTGGTTAATGTTCATATCAAACAATAAGAGAATGAAAAGAAAATCTTGTAGCTCCGCATAGTCGGACACCCACAACCGATCCATTGTACCACCGCATAGTCGGACACCTACAACCGATCCATTGTACCACCGCATAGTCGGACACCTACAACCGATCCATTGTACCACCGCATAGTCGGACACTCATAACCGATCCACAGTACCACCGCATAGTCGGACATCCACAACCGATCTATTGTACCACCGCACAGTCGGACACCCACAACCGATCCATTGTACCACCGCATAGTCGGACACCCGCAACCGATCCATTGTACCACCACATAGTCGGACACCTACAACCGATTCATTGTACCACCGCATAGTCGGACACCCGCAACCGATCCATTGTACCACCGCATAGTCGGATACCCACAACCGATCCATTGTACCACCGCATAGTCGGACACTCACAACCGATCCATTGTACCACCGCATAGTCGGACACCCACAACCGATCCATTGTACCACCGCATAGTCGGACATCCACAACCGATCCATTGAACCACCGCACAGTCGGACACCCACAACCGATCCATTGTACCAACGCATAGTCGGACACCCGCAACAAATCCATTGTACCACCGCATAGTCGGACACTCACAACCGATCCATTGTACCACCGCATAGTCGGACACCCGCAACCGATCCATTGTACCACCGCATAGTCGGACAGCCACAACCGATCCATTGTACCACCGCATAGTCAGACACTCACAACCGATCCATTGTACCACCACATAGTCGGACATCCACAACCGATCCATTGTACCACCGCACAGTCGGACACCCACAACCGATCCATTGTACCACCGCATAGTCGGACACCCACAACCGATCCATTGTACCACCGCATAGTCGGACATCCACAACCGATCCATTGTACCACCGCATAGTCGGACACCCACAACCGATCCATTGTACCACCGCATAGTCGGACATCCACAACCGATCCATTGTACCACCGCATAGTCGAACACCCGCATCCGATCCATTGTACCACCGCATAGTCGGACACCCACAACCGATCCATTGTACCACCGCATAGTCGGACACCCACAACCGATCCATTGTACCACCGCATAGTCGGACACCCACAACCGATCCATTGTACCACCGCATAGTCGGACACCCACGACCGATCCATTGTAGCACCGCATAGTCGGACATCCACAACCGATCCATTGTACCACCGCATATTCGGACATCCACAACCGATCCATTGTACCACCGCATAGTCGGACACCCACAACCGATCCATTGTACCACCGCATAGTCGGACATCCACAACCGATCCATTGTACCACCGCATAGTCGGACATCCACAACCGATCCATTGTACCACCGCATAGTAAGACACCCACAACCGATCCATTGTACCACCGCATAGTCGGACACCCACAACCGATCCATTGTACCACCGCATAGTCGGACACCCACAACCGATCCATTGTACCACCGCATAGTCGGACACCCACGACCGATCCATTGTAGCACCGCATAGTCGGACATCCACAACCGATCCATTGTACCACCGCATAGTCGGACATCCACAACCGATCCATTGTACCACCGCATAGTCGGACACCCACAACCGATCCATTGTACCACCGCATAGTCGGACACCCACAACCGATCCATTGTACCACCGCATAGTCGGACACCCATAACCGATCCATTGTACCACCGCATAGTCGGGCACCAACGACCGATCCATTGTAGCACCGCATAGTCGGACATCCACAACCGATCCATTGTACCACCGCATATTCGGACATCCACAACCGATCCATTGTACCACCGCATAGTCGGACACCCACAACCGATCCATTGTACCACCGCATAGTCGGACATCCACAACCGATCCATTGTACCACCGCATAGTCGGACATCCACAACCGATCCATTGTACCACCGCATAGTAAGACACCCACAACCGATCCATTGTACCACCGCATAGTCGGACACCCACGACCGATCCATTGTAGCACCGCATAGTAAAACACCCACAACCGATCCATTGTACCACCGCATAGTCGGACACCCACAACCGATCCATTGTACCACCGCATAGTCGGACACCCACAACCGATCCATTCCGTTCCTCTCTATTCATCGCCCGTGTGATATTAAGTTCACTTGTCGCCGTTTGTGGTAATGATATTCATTGGTCGATTCATAATCCGATGAAGATTTCAGTTCAATGACAAAGCTCGCCCTTCAATGTTTCGACAGAATTGTCAGATTGACAAAATCTTTGCTATAATTCTAGTCTCCGCCGAAAAATATAGATTTTATAAGCAATATTGGCCACTTCTTGTTCGATTCAGTTCGATTAGACGACGGAAATTTACCAATAAACTCACGGTCGACAAATGTAGTTAAACGGTACCGCCGTCATTGCTGCTTGAGTTCCGTTAAACGATGTGCCTGTCGCATTTTTTTAATTCCTAAACACTGGTCACTAGGAAGTCTTTATAACGATTTCAAGATAAAATCCACTGAGTCAGTAACGTAAGTAACGCAGTAAAGTTAAAAATGTAACCGAAATTGTTGAGGTTTACCGATTTGGTCAAATTGATCGAAAATAAATTGTTTATAAATAGTATAGTGGTTATATGCTTGGCTCGATCATTGACGATCCTAGCTCGAGTACTGCATGCTGCTATTTTTATCCCTTTTATTTGCCATCTTTTCATTTTTTTAGTAATGAAAATATTTGAAATTGATTTGATTTTATTTCATTCAATATACGAAAGAAAAAACGACTTTCGTTTTCATTTTTTAAATGTTTGCGAACCGTTCAAATGACTTTATTTTCAATGAATTTCAATGTTTTAGAGAAGAAGAAGGCGTTCTTAAATAAAAGTTAAAATGTGTTCATGCATTTTTAGTTTGCATTCCGACGGCATTTAGAGAGTAAACATCGCTGGTTTATTTAAATAGCGTATGTTGTCGTTGCCATGCCTTTCAGGATACGATCTGATATAAATCGTTGTTTTATGCTGTACTATATCCTACGTTGACAGATCTATCTAGTAAAGATCTACAAACATCGTCGGTAAAACTGCACCGCAATCTAAAGGTGGTATCTGACAGGTTGGACCCGAGGTTTTTCTCTAATGCAACCCAGTAAATTATCGTTATGGATCCCTCGAAATGTTGTTTATTGATGCCCTACATCTAATTGACCAGGGACGGGAGGCCCCGGGTTCGATCCCGGACCGCGACATACCAAAATCGTTAAACATGGTAGTGGTATAGCTCCATTGCTAGTGCTCAAGCAAATGTAAGGGTATTTCCACGACTGGTTGGTCCGGTGTTAGGATAAGGTAACTGGGTGTGGTATCATGCCAGGTATTCACGGCATGCTATACACATTGAAGGCAGCACTATATCTGCTTCAAGTGGACACCGTCTCCAGATAACTAAAATGCTGTTGGTGGGACAATAAACCCAATAAACAACAACAAACAAAATCTGAGTGAAATGTGAAGCACAATACCCCATTTCAAAAATGTATTACCTATCCGAGCCACGATACTATTTTTAAACTGAGAATCCATGTGACCACTTACTTTAAAGGCCATGGTACATCATCATCCAAGCAATCAGCTTTGACTTCTATATCTATTTTAGCAGAGACCACATTCGCGCTATTTATAGAATTGTAGGGAATGAACATTCAGGCTGATATTTTGGTAATTTGTTAGTTCTGTCTTACAATATGGGTAGTGTTCCAGATTGCCTTCACATAGACTTAAGTATGGATTTATACAGAAATTCTGCAGACGGTTATTTAAACCGGGGGAAAATACTGTTGCATGCATTTGATATAAGTAACCAATCGGATACCACCTTTAAGTGTTTGCGTTTCCGCCATATTCCTTGTTTATGCTAAAACTAAACTATACGCATTCACATTACAGAACCTCGTTGATACAGCAATCGAGAAATATGGACGCTTAGATTGTGTCATCAACAACGCCGGAGTCCGTTAGTGTTTTTAATGCTTTGAAACTAAAAATAAATCACGTCTTACAGACTTTCTTTTTAAAATCTGTTTCTATATGGTAATTTCAAGCTGACGAGTTATCATTTTTGCGAGATTTTCATAAACTTTATGTCAATAATAAAACTTGACAGAAGCTTGGGCAACAATTTGCACAACCTGTCCGAATTATAAAATGCGCAAACGCTCATGAACGCCCCGAACGGGACTCGAACCCACTCGTTAAAAGGCCAATCAGTCAGAAGTCGGCGACTCTGCCACTAATCCATTGACGCCCGTATAAGTTTACTTTATGTTTTCAATAGAGTTTTCAGGCATGTTTACCTTTACATCTTGGTTATCTGTGTGTGCTCTAGATCCCCCATTCCAGACGATAGACGAGATATCAGCGGATGAGTTCCGCAGTCTTCTTGAGAACAACCTCGTCAGTTACTTCCTGGTCGCGAAGGTGGGGTAATAATACATCTGTGTGTCTTAATTTTGACCAACTTACACTTTCTTACGCATGTTCAGCCCATATAATTTATATCAAAGCGGTACTGTTTTTATTCGGTCCGTCTAACCTCATTTTGGACCAACTTGCACATTTTGACACAAGATCAGTCTTTCTGAATGTCAAATCGAGACTCATTGGTAGAAATTCCACATAACACTATATACAGTATTAACGACCTTCATCCTCATTGGTAACACTTTTAAACGATGGGCTATTAAAGTCTTGCGTCACAAGAATCCAAAATCAATTCCTGTCAGGACTGTTTTATACAATGCATGAAAAGTCACTAAATCCTATAAATAACTTCAGTGTTAATTTAAACCATCGACACCACCGCATTTTTTTCCAACATATTTTTTGTTTTAGATGACAATGCCTGTTTCTTTTACAGTTCCATTATACACCATTTCATCTTGCACAACCACTGTTGTATTTTAATTTGTTGAATTTGTTAAACATAAGATATTTTTGTTCGCAGTATTCACTTCCCCATCTACGGAAGACAAAGGGCAACATAATACAAGACTCGAGCCTTGTGGCTGAAATAGGGCAACCTGGGGCTTGTACTTACGTCGCTTCAAAGGTGGGTCTGTAAGGGTTAACTTCTGGTATTATAGGACCAAAGAGAAAAAATATATTTTTTGTGTTCTGATCGGTATTACAGGTAAGATGCCAACCATGGATACCAGGTTTATAAATCCTTACTAGAGAAAGTGACTATAGTAGCTTGTATAGATATGTGGGAAGGACAAAAATTGCATGCTTAAGGTTCATTGTTCGTGTATCCAAGGAGGATATTGTACGCGTAAGAAAGCGTAAACTTGTAATATAACTTTTATTTAGAAAGTACTTAACGCTTGTTACTTGTGTTATTGTGGCATAATTCCATTTGAAACTAGTGACAATTAAATATACACTCTTATCAAATGAAACAAACTTTTGAAAAAACAACAGAACCAATTTGCAATTCACATTTATTTATTTTTTTTATATAAAAAGACATTTAAATTCTAACAGGAAATAAAGAGAGTGTAAAACATTTCTGTGAGATTTCTGACTGCTTCGGTTCTTGTTGGCCTTCCATAAGAAAACAAAGGTAGCTTTAATGCTCATAGTTTATTTCTTAGCAACTATTTTGATACTGAATATATTTGAACTTTATTTCGCAGAAAATTTAAATATCAGAAAAAGATATAATAAAATAGTATTATAGACGGTGGGTTAATTCTTCTCAGAATGTTTACAATGCCATTGTTGTGTTGCTGTTGTTGCTTTTTTCATTTCTCTTAATATAACTTAAACCATATTCTCTAGTGTTCTAAGACAATAATACCTGTACGTCATAATATGTGGCACTTGTCATATGTTTTGTCAACAGCTGGTGTTCCTTTACTATTTATCTTTCTAACAATGAAACAATATAATAAAATAGTATAGTAAAATGTCATGAAAATATTATTGTGATTTTCATTAAACATTTTTTTCATAATCAGGATTTTTATGGTTGATTTTGTATAGCTTTGATAACAATATGATTAAGCGCTGTTAAATTGTATTGAAAAATAAAAATAATATCACTAACTTTATCATATACTTGTGCTGTTATCTACGTATAACTGACATTCCCCTACAGTGATAGTGTATATGTACAAGTAATTTATATACGCATGTACAGATATACATTTACTTGTGTTGTTATCTACGTATAACTGACATTCTCCTACAGTGATAGTGTATATGTACAAGTAATTTATATACGCATGTACAGATATACATTTACTTGTGCTGTTATCTACGTATAACTGACATTCTCCTACAGTGATAGTGTATATGTACAAGTAATTTATATACGCATGTACAGATATACATTTACTTGTGTTGTTATCTACGTATAACTGACATTCTCCTACAGTGATAGTGTATATGTACAAGTAATATATATACACAAGTACAGATATACATATAGAATATGAAATTATATACCAATTTACCAGTAGTATATATAACCATTAGACATTTTTAAATGTGTTATCCGACAGTTTGGACCGATTTGTCTTTTCAAGTGCAACCAAATTAATTAAGGCTGCTTATTGGTGCCCTACATCTATGCGAAAAGTAAACCATAACACCCCACTTGTCATTACAAAAATAGTATTTCCTATCTGAGCCACGCTGCATGGTTAGCTATTTTTAAACTGAGAAAAACCACATGAACACATACTTTTGAGAGCACGTTATATCAGCAATTCGCTGTGACGTCGATATCTATTTAAGCAGAAATCCCAATCGTGCCTATATTTAGATTTGGAAAGAATAAACATTTAAAGCGATTTATTTCCACCATATATAGAACTATATAACTAAAACCATTATAGTACTATAACCATTGAGGTAGTGTTGTAAAAAGGTCTAACTTAATTGTAAGAATGCGTTTGTGCAGAAAGTGTGTCTAAATTCCCCGGTACATTAGACACAGGCAAACTATCGGACACAACCTTTAAGCACAGTTAAACTTTATTGAAAGATTGACGATAATTCAGTCAACACATATTTATACATATAAAATATATTGTTAGGCGCTATTTCTGTAGTTCCGTTGCTGCAAAATTTTAGTGTAGCTATTTACAGAAGTTGGTAGCTTAACAACACTTTGTTTACATAATTGTAAGTGAATACTTGCCTGATTACTGTGACGTTTTATCAGGGAGGCGTGACGTCATTAACAAAAGCCCTCGCCATTGATGAAGCCAAGAACGGGGTTCGAGTTAATACGTATGTACAATGTGCTGTTTTTTCTGTGTGCATGATTTTTTATTTGCATAATTTTTTATTTGCATGATTGTTACCCTAATTATTTTTTTGAAATTGATTATCCTGAATGAGTATATAAAAGGTAAGAATGAAATGCTATCAAGGTGGCTCATTAAAATAACAGGAACATATATACGAGTATATGTATATATGAAAATGACATTTCACACGTATTAAACGCTTAGATATTTACACTCATTATCACAAAAGTTGTCACAAGCCAGCTTGGTCTTCTTGCGGTCAGGATAAGATGGCGCCATGGGGTATTATTGTGACAGGTGGAAATAACATGGTATATGTATAACCTAGCTGGCGACAGTGAACCTGCATTAAGAAACATTGTATTTGTATAATGTTGGAATATTTCACTCGAACAAGAAAATAAACGCGCTGATAGCAGTTGGTATGTCAGAAAATACGCCAAGTAGAACAATAATTCTTAAGCTTATGTTTGTTTTTGTACATAAACAAATGTAAATAATAATACGTAAGATAGTCGAACAATAGCGCTAAGTCGAAAAGTAGTTTTGTTTTTGTTAAAACCCGACTTTAAATTATAGCGTATTAACAAATCGGAAAGTAGCGCTTACATCGAATCTTAAAGCAGATGTTTGTTTTTGTACAAAACAGGATATATATAAACCTTCTTGTATTTGACACCTTGTTATGAATGTCTTGAATAAATGTGTTATCAGGTTCGCCCCGGGTAATATATGGACCCCTATGTGGGACAGTCTGGCAAAGCTGACCCCGGACGAGCAGAAGTCGGTACAGGACGGATGTGACGCTCAGGTGAGGTGGCTAAATGTTTAGTTTTAGTTAGTCTGTCGTTAATACCAGTGACTTGTAAGTAAAAATATGATTTACAACAAGTAGACGTCTATCGCTACTGGAAAACTGTAATACCAGTGGATTTTTTATGTAAAATGTATGATTAATTAAAACATTATAAAGTACTGTCTGCGTCGTTCAAATGTGTTCGGAAAAAAAGTTTACAAAATACGAAATTATTATGACGTTATTGTACTAAACGTCATAAAGTAGAAACTGTGACGTTGAAGTTTCATTGTAAAAAGGATTACTCTTAGATATTTAAACAACATACTGTTTAGACGTTTGGTATTACGTTTGTATTATTTTTAAATCATTAAGAAGCGTATGCAATACACGTTTTCTTAATACGAACCCGAATTATGGTATTGTCTTGTTTTTTTATTACATCGCGCCGAGACAGTTTATAACCATGTTGGCGATGTCCAGCTACCTACTGTAGAAGATAGATCTCAGATTAACATCTGGTAGAATTCACCGGTGCACCGGAAGTCAGCTGGGAGGTTTCCGGTATAAATATATCGCCCCGTCGAGGACTCGAACTCACCTATTGAAGGGCTGGGGAGTAACTAATTGGGGACTTAAACTGCTCACCAACGTACGCCCTCTTTCGTTAGACTTACATCACCATTTAAGTTTATTTTGTGATAATCAAGTACAATTTTCGAATAATATACTGACAACATATGGTCATCTGGCTAAAGCCATCACAGACGCCCTATATTATGAGATTTACATTACCAATAAAAAAAAATTGTGATATTCAAGTACAATTTTAGAAAAATATACTGAAAACAAATGGATGTCTGACTAAAGCCATCGTTATGTCCGAAATAATGAAGAAAATATACAGTGGCAGTCCCAGATCACAGCTAGAAGATGGAAGACATTTGATAACAACACTGTTGTTTAGCTAAGACAGCACTAGTTATGATCAAAACGTCGTTAATAAGATCTTATTTCGTAATATTAATGGACAAAATATTATACATTTTATTTTCCACATAATATATATACTTGATCAATAATTTATTCGGTCAGCACAACATAAAGTCGATATACTAATATATTGTTAATAAATATCCCTAACTAAACAAACTCGTGTACGCGTGTTGTTGTTTCTGTCTCTAGCAAAATGAAGCCTGGTCGACATTTTTTGTTCAACACAACTTAGCCATTTTTTATCACAGGAATAATTTCCACTTAATAATTTTTTTCCAGTATTACCCATGTATATGACAAATATTTCTTTTTTCGTTTTGACAATCAGTCCGTACTTTTGGATAAGCTCATCTCTAATACCAAGTAAAGCGATTATTGCTGAATATAGCTGCTAAATAACAAGTCCGATTATTTCGCATTGAATGTCATATTTTCCGATTAATTAAATTTAGTATCTCAAGCACATAAGCTAGATTAATTAGCATGTTGTCCTACACATATTTATTAATTATTAGTTTGTAATACCTTAAGTCTAATTAATTAATGATTATTTCAGTCACCAAACAGATATCCGTTGCAACTCTGTTAAATAAAAAAGGGAAGTATGGTATTTTCCATTATGCGTTTTATTCTTTGTATAGAAAAATAAACCAATGGTTTCCCAATCTCTTCCACCCCACACTCTCTCTGTCCATCCTAATCTCATCACTTCCCTCTCTCTCTCTCTTTTATTCCATATTATATATATATTTATTACCTACTTTAAAATTAATATGCAGGTTTCATGTGTTTTGTTTCAGCTTCTTGGTCGCTTCGGAACATCGGAGGAATGTGGAAAGGCGTGTCTGTTTTTAGCAGCAGATGCTTCGTTCTGCACGGGCATCAACATTCTCATGTCTGGAGGGGCCGAATTGAGTTATGGGAGCAAAAATCCCAACGTTAAATAGAGACGTCTGTCACCATGATACACTCGGAATTCTTTGCAAACTTTCTTTGTTAACAAAAACACATTCTCTTAAAAAGTTATTGTACAAGATTAAAGCATTTTCTTCAACGGGATTAAAGAAACGCGAAAGATCAGTTCTTCTGGAAAGCTACCTCTGTATTGTATTTCAGATGTTTAGCTAAATATGTGAAAATACAAGTGTATACTCTTATTGTAATTCACGGCATATTTTTGTATGAAAACAAAAAATGCCAAAATGATTTATCATGTCTCATTTGGTGTACTTGGTGAAGGCATTGGCGCCGCCACGTTTTGGTGTTCAAAATAACATCCGTAATATAACTACTCATCGGAGTTTGGACAGTTGTACTTTGTAGAAATGGCAGAGGTATTCTGAGTGACCAAAGAGCTTCACTGTTAATTAACATTATTCATCGGGAGGAGTTACGTGGCGAACGTCTTATTTATAATATTAAGAATTTTACTGTTTGTAACAATCATTTATATTTAGTTTAATATATGTTGTTTATAAAATCTGTGCTCCTGTTTCACAGTTGTATTTGATTAAAAATGTGTTATACTATTGTTCGTTGCAAGTTCTTGCTATATTCTAAAACATTGCATTTTTATCAAAGACGTATGTTGATGTTAAATTGTAAGTTCAATAAATAACTGTATGACAATTCAAAGATGGTTAGGTCAACCACTTCCATCACACTTAAAACACTAGCAGAAGTTATTGTTTTAAAATGGTTAAATTAAATGATAGAGACTCAAGTTGATAAAATCAAATATAATAAATACCTTTTAGCGGGTTATGTTTTGAATGTACACACACTTTCCCGTTCTGTATTATAATTCACACGGTTTAAAATTAACGTTTGAATAATGTTATTTTTCGGAAATTGCCCAGTGTTTCAATTATACGAATTCAAGAAAGATAACTCTCTTTACCACACTGATGAGTTGGCAATGGTTATCGCGCTTATATGTTAAAGTCTATGCTGAATTTTCTGTTACAGACTACGTCATATTCATCGTGAATATTTCGATAGGCAACGGAACTCTATTCTAACTTAAATCAGATCAAAACTTTTCAGTCTGCAAACATTTGCGATAACAATAAATATATTGGAAAAGGTTACTCGATATAAAAAATGCAAGAAATAATTGTTACAACTCAAGGTCAAAAAACACGAAACTATCAATTCACCGCTAAAAAATAAGCAATTTTTTTAACTTCTCATAGAAGTATGAAAAAAACTAATCAGAATTGTATACTGTGAATCCATCGAGTTGAGACCTATGTATAAGTTCATATAAATGTAAGTCTTAAAATAATAAACGTTATTAAGAACAGTTTAAATACAACATTATATGTAGCTTGGTTTATGTATGTGTAATCGAATTATTTCCATAGTTGTATTACAAACATTGAATATTGTTTATATCATATCTATATATATATATATACATAAATATGCATTCAAGCACATTTATACATAGCAACAAAACACAGCTCTGTGTGGAATTTAACTAGAAGATTATAGAATAAATATTATATACATCATTCGCTATCGTTTAAGGATTTTCATTTTAGGAGAAAGTAAATATAGTGATCTTTTGTTTGTGTGTTCATTTCTAATATGTGTATTGTCTAAGTGATAACGTATCAAGTAATTATTGTTTGCTTTATACATTACGTGTATCTCAGTCCGGGTTAATAAAGACATGACATACTTAGTGTAAACTTAAATATTTAGACTTCACCACACAATCAACAATTTCGACAAAATGACAATCATAATTTAAATTAAGTATGTACTTTCCTACACCAAATTTAGCTATTTGCAGTAACACATTAAACATGACATGTATGGCATATTTCAAATAGACGCGTTTTAACATAAAACTAACTTGGTGGCACCGGACCTGGTTGCACAATCGGTAGCGCGTCGGTTCCGGGTACGGGATGCCCCGGGTTTGATCCCGGTCTGCGACATACCAAAGTCGTTAAAATGGTTGTGGTATAGCTTCCTTGCCAACGTCCAACCAAACATGAGGGTGGTTCCGCTACTGATTGGCCCGGTGTCAGGATAATGTGTCTGGGTGTGGTATCATGTCAGGTGTTCACGGCATGCTATGCACAGTGAAGGCAGCACTATATCTGCTTCAAGTTGACACCGTCTCCAGAAAACTGAAATACTGTTTGTGAGAGATTAACTCAATAAACATAAATAATACGCTTTGCAAATACCTCGCGGAAACTGAAAAGAAGCATTTAAGGGCTACGTAGTCTTAACACGAAAACACCTTGTGTAAAATAGTAATTTGAATCAGATTATTTACTGCTGCCACATGCTAAAATTCAATAAGTTTAATCGTAAAAACCGTTGTTGTTTTTAAATATAAATATCTAGGTTTGGTCTTTACGCCCAACCAGTAAATTGCAGAATAACGCATGCGGGAAATATTTGTGTACGTCACTCAATTCACGGCTATCGGACTACTCGGGTAATTCCGTCCTCGGGACAATCATCCCTCGGATGTATCTGGTACAATGATACTAAATGAAATCACGATCGTTTTGTTCGCCGGAAGTCGGAAGAAGAATATGCCTAAAATGTAGTTCGCACAAAATATGAACAATAGCATTGTTTGACAGCTGCATGTCTGTTGCGCTGAGAAAATTAAACTTGGATGATTTAAAATTGAAGCCGCCACAAAATGAAGTTTTACAGGCTTCATACTGTAGTGAGCTGTCATCCGAGCTCCCATCTTTGTTTTGACTTCTGTGACTAAAGCAGTCCCATTAAGGGAAATGGCCGAGGCGATCCGACTACCTACATACATCAGAGAGATGGTCCGTGAATTATCCGAGATGTTCCGCATGCAGTTCACGGATTGCTTCCATAGTGAAGCCATTTGAAGTGCAGATCGTTTTGCTCTGTATGTCACGTACCTACGCTAAAGGCCATGGCCAGGTCATGTTCAATCCAGGTGCCAGGTCTATAATTTTGTTATGTTCATAGTAATTGTTACAGGTAGATAATTTTTCTCGAAGATTTGCATACTTACTCTCATTATTTTTTATATTTTATGCAAATGATATTATATTTTTCTGTCACAACATTATAGTAATACTTAAATGTCACACAAAATTGGCTTTTGAAAATCTTCCATAATGTGTAACTAGATAACATCGAATTCAGTGTACCTCATAAATGCAAGCAACATCTAATTCACAAGTTTATACATATAAATCTCAAGCGTTTAATGTCTACTCATACTTCTTTAAATATTATTTTGGAAAAATCGAGAAAATGTTTAAATGAATATGTTCAATACACACTAAGCGACTCTTTTTTTAAACCGTCTCCTGATATTGTTTGACATGGACTTGTATAAAACACATGCTAAATATCTTCATTTCGTTTTAAATTTGCATATGGCAATCATCAACAACATTGTCAATAACAGATAACAAATATATATATATATATATAAACTATCGAATGTTTGCAATCGGTGTCAATATGTGACTAATAGAACCAGTTTGGAATTTCAACTCGAAGCTATTGGTTACATTTAGAATCAGATTTTTAAGCAAATATATACCGTACTTTATATATATCACTTCAACAATTTGGATAATAACATTTCTAAAGGTATCTAGCTATAGAACATTTTTGTTCAGAACTCCTGTATAGTCTCGGTTTCGAACATACAGGGCAAAGTTTAAATAAACATAAACCGACAACCAATAACAACACATTATAAGTCCTCTGCAACAATATACAAATAAACCAACTTAACTTATTTTCCCATAACAATGAAACAACATATAATGTTAAATCTTTCGATATAATAATAGGCAATCTAGTGTATATGTTCCTTCATCTTGTAATTCTTTGGCACCCATCTGGACGACCGTGACGGTCTGACTGAAAACGACGACTCTGTTTTCTGTCTTTCAAGAACTTTCAGCTCATTAGATCTACGTATTTCCACAAGATGTGAGAAATCAAAAACTTCTGCACTAGATACTGTAGCTGGAGTTCGTTTGGTCTGAGTCTTTTTTGGCGGGAAGCTACCGAAGAAGGAGCGAGATCGTTGGTAGCCTTCTCCCGCCATTTCCATGCTTGAGGCAAGTCGGGCATCACACACAGGAAGTTTAAACGACCCGCTTATCGGATCAAATGAAGATCTCTCCAAACACTCACCCTGCTGAAGTTCTGTTCTTGTCCTAGATCGCGGAAAGTCAATATTCCTACTCGGATCACTGACAAGGAACACGTGGTCCCCGATATACAACGGTTGATGCAGAGTCACGGGAACGGGACACCGGTCGCGAAGGCGGGAAATACCCAAACGAGGTTTGGGTTGCTCTTTAGCCGAATCACGTGGTGAGGTAACGTCCGGTTTATGTTCCATCACCTTCTCGATACGAAACCTGTGTTCGTTTTCAAACATATCCGCATCAATAACGTGCTGATTTGGTTTAAGAAAATCTCTAACAGCCGACGTTGGTTTTGATATGACGTTATCATTCATCAGATTAAATGATCGCTCCCGACGAAGAGGAAATCCATGAGGCGGTGCGTCGTCTATAGTTTTCTCCTTCGCAATCATGGCGTTTGACACTTTTACGTTGTATAGAAAATCATTTTCTCTATCTTCACTACCGTCCCGCTTCATTTTGGCCTTCAGGTGTTGTATCCCTCTGAGAAGTACGGAGTTTGTAGTACGTCTGGTCGGCACCCTTGCCCACTGCTCATAGTGTTGGTGATCCACCTCCAGACGAGTGTCCACCGGCTGTACGGAATTGTCGTCACCATTACTGACACTGTACGACAGACTCTCCTTGCCAAATTTTACTTTCAACACCTGGCACCTTTCCCCACGCTGTGGCGCGCTGACACCGTTTCTCAAAATTGGAAGCCGTAAATTTGGATGCTTGCTTACATCGTCGTGAATAAGCTGTCGCTTACTTTTGGCATCATTTGAAATTCTTTCTACAATGTTAGGGCCATCTGTAACATCGAAACACCCGTTGTTTTTAGGACTTCGTCTTGCTTCGGGGTGTCTTACATGACCTTCTAGCACTGGGTTTGTTCCGGGTGGGGAATTGTTGACAACGTGACCGTGCGCATGCGCACTAATTACTGGCAGGTCTGATGTCATGCTAGTTGTCACCCCTGTCTACCCTATATGTGCACGAGACTCCACGTGGAGGCCATAATGTCCATAATGGTAGACACAAACACAGTTTTACATCGTCACCTGTGATTTGTTATTGTCCACGTTTATGATAATTAATGAAAATATATAGGTAGATTATATTTCTTTTAAATACTTTACACATTATTATATTTCTCTCTCTATATATATTATCTATATTTTTTACTGTAAGAGTATCCAATTTGTTTCTCTTGTCTTAGAATTCGATGGATGTTAAGAACCGTTTCTCATTTCATCTACACAAAGCTGGATCTATCTGATGTTATTAATTTTGGCAGTAATTGGGTATTCAGAAACTGATAGTTTTCATTGCATCTTTTATCCTATATGGCTACACAGTCTGTATTGAATATGGGAATTGAATCTTCTAAACGCTTCTTGCTCTTGTTACATGGCAGTGAAGGTTCTCAGAATAGATCTGATTGCCGACTAGCCTGAAATGTAAAAAGTAATGAAAATTAATTGAAAAAAACATTAATTATTTATTATTATTACACGGAATGAAATAGTGAGATGTGAACCGTTTATAAGTAGATAAGTTGCCTAGTTAATATGTCCGATGTCACGTAGATTTTTACTAATACGTAATTATGATTGTATCCCACCAGGCTAATGGATCTTCGATTGTTCTATGTATATGATTGGATAGTAGAGTGTTGGTTACTTTTAGTATCGGTATCTTTAAATCGGCATAATCGTTATTGATATTTCCACTATGAGGTAAGTTATTAAAGTAATATTATCTCTGAATTAATAACTGGATAAACACGCTAGATTGCTTGGCTGTTACATCGCACCGAAACATTTATGGTCAGTTGGCGACGTCCAGCTAATTATTGGTGGAGGGAGACCCGAGGCTTATGCCTGGGTAGATCCACCGGCGCACCGTAGGTTAGCTGGAAAATCTTCCAATCTGAAAGTTCTCGGTCCGACCAGGACTCGAACCCACGCAGTGAGGGGCTGAGGAGTTACAAGTCAGCGACTCTAACCGCTCGGCCACCGGCTCCCCAACACACACAGACACACACGCACACGCACACACACGAGCACAAGCTGCAAACGCAAAACACTTGATCTAAGCCCTCTTTGTGCTCCCGGGACAACAGTCTAGGGTATCCCGACACATTTCACCAACCCGACACATATCACCAATAAATATTTTGTGACAACAAAATCCAGCTAAGATTCAAAGAAGAAAGCAATTTTACCGCTATTTCAGCCTTTAATTAGTTGCTCTGGTAATCAGTCACATTGATCTCACTAATCTTTAGCGTACAACAGACATCATAAAAGTCTCTATTTTTGTATATTAATAAACGTATATAAACTTGGTTTTCTTTATTTCATCGAAAGTAAATATTTGTCGCTTTTAGATGAATATTAAATATTTTATTTTATTTTCGCCTTCGTTTTATAATGTTTAAATTTAATAAGCTTTATGTTTTTAAATATTATAACAAAACGTGCATGTAAATTGACTCTGCGAAGTTTTTACACAAGTATTGTGAACTGGGAATAATCCATGCTGTATCGAACAATTGCATTAATTAATCCATAAAATAAGTTGTACAAGCACAAAGTTACATTTTTCCGAGTTGTTGTCCTGTTCTCCATAAATATGTCACACTGATAATAAAACAATGATTTAACCGAGTTCAGTCATTTTTGGATTCAACCCTCAGATGTTATAACCACTCATTAATATTTGTTCCATTTTAAGTGGCGTTGAGCTCAATAACTGTAAACACAAGTGTAACTGTAATTGACTTAATTAAGATAATTGTTTCCGTTATTCCCATATCCGACCATAACCGACCACAGACACAATGGTGGGTATCGGAAAGTTAACAGTCGTGCGACACATACCCGACTTGTAGCCGATAGCTAACTAGACTACGGTGGAACAAGAGGGTCTGTGATTCTGCTATCGTCAAAATCCATGTATGCGGCACGGTAAAAAGCAGTCATTTGTTTATGCCTTTTGAATGGAGCAACTTTTATCTTTAAATAAATGTTAAACTCTGAATTGACATTGAAAATAATATGATAAATCGGTTATACTTTAATATAAAATATTTACACATATTTGATCTATGAAGGTACATTTGATGAATATTTACTGTTGAGAGCTTTATGACTTTTTGTTGCTGCCGATCTGCAGATATTTATGGCTATTAGGTTTGTTAATTTTCCGTTTCCTTTACCCTGTAGGCCACGTGCATTCACACCATGAACCCTTGAAACAATTTATCAGGTGCAAATGCTAAATGAACCAGTAAATGTCACTCTAAAATGACTACTGTTATTCGAGAGTTACATTAGTAAAACGCATAAACATTCTTCGTCGAACACCTTAGATAAAAATGCTATTTAAAATTGGGCCATGATATAACAGTGATAGTGTGCCAGATCTGAAATGGAAACAAATACGCCCATCGTACTATAACAAGGCCTTTATGTATAAAAAGATTTACAAGAAAATGTTAGATAGGCACTGGATATCAGCGTGAAGTAAATATAATCCTCGTTGATGGAAATAAGCCATTAAAATATAGTCAGAATATACGTCACAGCTGTAAGGAATGTTATTATATTAAACTTTTCTATGAGGTTTAAACAATTTTTTTTAAAAATACATCGCAGCGACCAATAATGTTCATTATAGCTACAGCCATTTTGGTAGAGGAAAACCCCACACCAATCTCTGGGTATCACTACTGGCGCACCTTAGGTCTGCTGCAAGACCTTCCCTTATTAAGTCCTTCGCCCCGAACGGGACTTGAATCCACGTGGTGACAGGCTAAGCAGTTAAATAAGTTACAAACAGGTGAGAATACCACTACCCCAAGGGCGTATCAGAAGTTTAAATAAAGAAGTCTAAACACGCAAATGTGATAATACCGTCAACATTTTGTTTCTAACAATATCACAAAACGTCTTACAATAGCCCTTTTGGTCCATCTGGTCAACCATATACATAACAGTCTACATTGGCAATCAGTCAGTTAGGTTTTTGTTCCCCTGCGATGGATACAAGATATAGATCTGCCGGGTTTATACCCAAATGGTTAGCCAACAAGTCACTGTGCTTCAACCCCACGTTGGAAAACCAAATCAGAAACAAAGCTTCAATGATAAAGGCATGAACACTTGCAGACACTCTACAGTGAAGCCATTGTGCCTGCAAATCCAGTTTCCATACAGCTATTTTGGTGCACGATAAGATAAGAACGTGTGATATTGTTGTAAATATTTGAAAACTGCAACGCAATAATAGGTGTACATGTAAATAAAATGTTTAAATCTTAAATATTGTACCATGTACATGTGAAATGTGCAATATAAGTAAATAAAATGGTATCGATAAATTCAAAGTTACATAGCGTAAAATCCGTACAGGTTTAGAAAGTTAAGAAATAATCATCAAATTCTGGTTTCGTGAAATGTTTTCAGAATTGTCTTATTGTTTGCTTGGTATTGACAGACCCAACCACAATCTTTAAGTATTCAATAGAATGTTTGTTCAGTTAATTGTTCGTCATCTGTCTTAAAAAACCATAAGTGGTATCACACAACAAAGGCTTTATTCAGTACATGTTTTCGTTTTCGGTTAACATCTATTTGATGTTTGACTGAAAAAAAAACAGAATACGAGTGCTAACTGTTCATGCCATAGTGAATGTGTTTGTTTAATCCTATAAAAAAACAAGAGTGTTCTTCCCTTTCTTTTGTCATATCAAATGTGTACTGCACAATTCATCCTACGTAGGAAAAGGTTGTTTCGTAATGTTTGTTTTGTATGTGTTTTGTTGTTTTGTCTATTATTATGTGGCTGTTTTTTCTGCGCTGTCTGGGCATAGCAAGCTTATGTACCGAATGCATTTGTCACACGGAGGCAGTTCTATGAACCAAATGCCGCGATTTTTACTATGTAAACTGATCATTTATCACCCGGTGGTGGCTTGATGGAACACAGGCAGCAATGTTTACTATGTAAACTGGTCATTTACCACCCGGTGGTGGCTTGATGGAACCCTGACAGCGATGTTTACTATGTAAACTGGTCATTTACCACCCGGTGGTGGCTTGATGGAACCCTGACAGCGATGTTGACTATGTAAACCGGTCATTTACCACCCGGTGGTGGCTTGATGGAACCCTGACAGCGATGTTGACTATGTAAATTGGTCATTTATCGACCGGTGGTGGCTTGATGGAACCCTGACAACAATGTTTACTATGTAAGCTGGTCATTTACCACCCGGTGGTGGCTTGATGGAACCCTGACAGCGATGTTGACTATGTAAACTGGTCATTTACCACCCGGTGGTGGCTTGATGGAACACAGGCAGCGATGTTGACCATGTAAACTGGTCATTTACCACCCGGTGGTGGCTTGATTGAACCCTGACAGCGATGTTTACTATGTAAACTCGTCATTTATCACCCGGTAATGGCTTGATTGAACCCTGACAGCGATGTTGACTATGTAAACTGGTCATTTATCACCCGGTGGTGGCTTTATGGAACCCTGACAGTGATGTTGACTATGTAAACTGGTCATTTATCACCCGGTGGTGGCTTGATGGATCCCTGACAGCGATGTTGACTATGTAAACTCGTCATATATCACCCGGTGGTGGCTTGATGGATCCCTGACAGCGATGTTGACTATGTAAACTCGTCATTTATCACCCGGTGGTGGCTTGATGGATCCCTGACAGCGATGTTGACTATGTAAACTCGTCATATATCACCCGGTGGTGGCTTGATGGATCCCTGACAGCGATGTTGACTATGTAAACTCGTCATTTATCACCCGGTGGTGGCTTGATGGATCCCTGACAGCGATGCTGACTATGTAAACTGGTTATTTATCACCCGGTGGTGGCTTGATGGAACACAGGCAGCGATGTTTACGATGTAAACTCGTTATTTATCACCCGGTAGTGGCTTGATAGATCCCTGACAGCGATGTTGACTATGTAAACTCGTTATTTATCACCCGGTGGAGGCTTGATGGATCCTTGACAGCGATGTTTACTATGTAAACTCTTTATTTATCACCCGGTGGTGGCTTGATGGATCCCTGACAGCGATGTTGACTATGTAAACTCGTTATTTATCACCCGGTGGTGGCTTGATGGATCCCTGACAGCGATGTTGACTATGTAAACTCGTCATTTATCACCCGGTGGTGGCTTGATGGATCCCTGACAGCGATGTTGACTATGTAAACTGGTTATTTATCACCCGGTGGTGGCTTGATGGAACACAGGCAGCGATGTTTACGATGTAAACTCGTTATTTATCACCCGGTAGTGGCTTGATGTATCCCTGACAGCGATGTTGACTATGTAAACTCGTTATTTATCACCCGGTGGAGGCTTGATGGATCCTTGACAGCGATGTTTACTATGTAAACTCTTTATTTATCACCCGGTGGTGGCTTGATGGATCCCTGACAGCGATGTTTACTATGTAAACTGGTCATTTACCACCCGGTGGTGGCTTGATGGAACCCTGACAGCGATGTTGACTATGTAAACCGGTCATTTACCACCCGGTGGTGGCTTGATGGAACCCTGACAGCGATGTTGACTATGTAAATTGGTCATTTATCGACCGGTGGTGGCTTGATGGAACCCTGACAACAATGTTTACTATGTAAGCTGGTCATTTACCACCCGGTGGTGGCTTGATGGAACCCTGACAGCGATGTTGACTATGTAAACTGGTCATTTACCACCCGGTGGTGGCTTGATGGAACACAGACAGCGATGTTGACCATGTAAACTGGTCATTTACCACCCGGTGGTGGCTTGATGGAACCCTGACAGCGATGTTGACTATGTAAACTGGTCATTTATCACCCGGTGGTGGCTTGATTGAACCCTGACAGCGATGTTTACTATGTAAACTCGTCATTTATCACCCGGTAATGGCTTGATTGAACCCTGACAGCGATGTTGACTATGTAAACTCGTCATTTATCACCCGGTGGTGGCTTTATGGAACCCTGACAGCGATGTTGACTATGTAAACTGGTCATTTATCACCCGGTGGTGGCTTGATGGATCCCTGACAGCGATGTTGACTATGTAAACTCGTCATATATCACCCGGTGGTGGCTTGATGGATCCCTGACAGCGATGTTGACTATGTAAACTCGTCATTTATCACCCGGTGGTGGCT
Source organism: Sinonovacula constricta (assembly GCA_007844125.1). NCBI lineage: Eukaryota > Metazoa > Mollusca > Bivalvia > Cardiida > Solecurtidae > Sinonovacula > Sinonovacula constricta. The sequence goes on along the minus strand of CM017571.1, from coordinate 35,671,439 downwards.
TGATGGATCCCTGACAGCGATGTTGACTATGTAAACTGGTCATATATCACCCGGTGGTGGCTTGATGGATCCCTGACAGCGATGTTGACTATGTAAACTCGTCATTTATCACCCGGTGGTGGCTTGATGGATCCCTGACAGCGATGTTGACTATGTAAACTGGTTATTTATCACCCGGTGGTGGCTTGATGGAACACAGGCAGCGATGTTTACGATGTAAACTCGTTATTTATCACCCGGTAGTGGCTTGATGGATCCCTGACAGCGAAGTTGACTATGTAAACTCGTTATTTATCACCCGGTGGAGGCTTGATGGATCCTTGACAGCGATGTTTACTATGTAAACTCTTTATTTATCACCCGGTGGTGGCTTGATGGATCCCTGACAGCGATGTTGACTATGTAAACTCGTTATTTATCACCCGGTGGTGGCTTGATGGATCCCTGACAGCGATGTTGACTATGTAAACTCTTTATTTATCACCCGGTGGTGGCTTGATGGATCCCTGACAGCGATGTTGACTATGTAAACTGGTTATTTATCACCCGGTGGTGGCTTGATGGATCCCTGACAGCGATGTTTACTATGTAAACTCTTTATGTATCACCCGGTGGTGGCTTGGTGGATCCCTGACAGCGATGTTTACTATGTAAACTCTTTATTTTTTACCCGGTGGTGGCTTGATGGAACCCTGTCAGCGATGTTGACTATGTAAACTGGTTATTGTTCACCCGGTGGTGGCTTGATGGATCCCTGACAGCGATGTTGACTATGTAAACTCTTTATTTATCACCCGGTGGTGGCTTGATGGAACCCTGTCAGCGATGTTGACTATGTAAACTGGTTATTTATCACCCGGTGGTGGCTTGATGGAACCCTGTCAGCGATGTTGACTATGTAAACTGGTTATTGTTCACCCGGTGGTGGCTTGATGGATCCCTGACAGCGATGTTGACTATGTAAACTCTTTATTTATCACCCGGTGGTGGCTTGATGGAACCCTGTCAGCGATGTTGACTATGTAAACTGGTTATTTATCACCCGGTGGTGGATTGATGGATCCCTGACAGCGATGTTGACTATGTAAACTCGTCATTTATCACCCGATAGTGGCTTGATGGATCCCTGACAGCGATGTTGACTATGTAAACTGGTTATTTATCACCCGGTGGTGGCTTGATGGATCCCTGACAGCGATGTTGACTATGTAAACTGGTTATTTATCACACGGTGGTGGCTTGATGGATCCCTGACAGCGATGTTGACTATGTAAACTGGTCATTTATCACCCGGAAGTGGAACCCAGACATGTGCAAAATGATTCACTTAGCACTTGCCTTTGTTGTCTTTTAAAGCTATTTGTTGTTAAAATGAAATTAAGGCACAATTGAAATTTTAATTCAACTTTGCTTGTTTAATGTAACGTTTATTGTTAACCATTCTTAGGATTGTGTTTTATTGCTTCCCTTTATCATTTATTATTTGTTTCTTTTGTTGGTTTTGTGGCATGTTTTTGTCGTTTCCTTTTTTTACTTTCTTTTTGTAAGTGTTCCTACTGTTATGTTCTTTAACAAAGAGGAACACGTGTGTCATATGTAAATCTGTATTTGTATACATGTTGTAGATGTTGCTGTTTTTGTCGAGGCCTGCATATGTATTCATGATTGCCGTTCCAAACTATTTCCACTGAGAATAAATCCCACGGTACACCGTTGGAACCCTGACGAGGAACGCTGACGATGATGTTATCTCAAGCCCCACCCCCAACCGCCCTACCATCGACCAGGCTGCCTCGGTCGTCAGCCAAAATACGCAACCATTGATCTCGAGGCTTAATCTTGTATTGATCAAACTAATTGAATATCTACAGAACGACGACCTACGAACTAGAACAATGTATGAAATAACACCAGAGCTATATATTATGTTTTACAAATGGCCCTAATGTGACTGTGCAGCGATGTGTTGACAGACTTCAGACGGACCCGGGTCGTGTTGCACGATCATTTAAAGTTGGTATCCGACATTATGGACTGCACCCTTTCTTCATATATCCAAATAAGTCATGGTTACCTGAAAAGGTCCAGCATACTGCTGTTCATTAATGCTCAAGATCTTTGTGACTAGTGAAGCATTTATACACACGCGTCATTGTAAACAGGTATTTCCTATCTGAGTCACGCTACATAGACAGCTATTTTCTATTTGTAACAATACAAGAAGTGTTCAAATTTTGATTTTACTAAGACTTAAGTTGTTTTTTTTGTGATCTGCAGAAGTTTTGCCTTAAGTCCCCAAAGCATTGGCAAGATAATGTAGCATGTATTTGATACAGTCAACTGTCGGATGTTATCTTTACATCGCTTGCTGATATTGTTCTCCGTGTGTTACGTCCAAAGGCACCATAAATTTTGGTGAATGAATCATTCGAGTCGCGGGTTTCAGAATGCGATCTTACAGATATGATGACTGTTTCATCTGTCTAAAACATGTCTGCAACAACTTGAATACATAACTTCAATGCCTGTAGAATTATGCATGCTTCTTAACTTAGTATCTTAAGATACCATCTACATTGTTAAATGTTTTGTTTTGATAGTATTTATGCAGTTAAATACATCGCGCTAAGAGAGTCGTGGCTATTGAGCCGATTTCTAGCCATTTATTGCAATTGACATCCTCATGACGAAACTGATAAAAACAGTTGTCTACTTCTGCTACTGTTGCTGCTGCTGGTCTGCTGGTGTTGCTGCTGGTCTGCTGCTGCTGCTAATCATGTTAGCTTGTATAGTTCGGGCAGAAATACATTTTCCCATGCTGAAGTAGTATTACCTATAAACGAGCAAATAAAAGAAAGGCAACTTTCCCCGTGGATTATCTGGAGACCGCGGGAGATCTGACTGATTTATCCCAAGATTAATGGATATATAGTGACGTTAAAACTGCTCTCCGTGTGAAACAACTAACGTTTTCATCCCTTTCTTTTGTTATTGTTGACGTCTACAGTGCACAGATGGCAACTTCTACAAATCTAGAGCTGCGAGGATTCAACTAATTGGGACAGAAATGTTGTCATCTATTTTTATCGGGATCAGGAAGATTTACCAAGTTTAACTTAAAAAAGGACGATAAGATTAAGATCTTTCTTTTTTTCTTATTCAACGAAATAATTATGCTTATACGCATGTATTTTTTGCATGTTTGCATCATGAAATAAGTATGTGTTGCAGACGCGTAGCTGCCGGTATGCAGGTGAATGCACATATTTTAGCATATTGGAATAGTAGATCTTAATGGACTATAACTTATTTATTTCGCTTTAGGAATGGCGTTGAACTCAATAAAAATGACATTCTGTAACAATAAAAGAAAACAAAGAGTTTTTGAGACAATCAAATCAGTTTTTAATAAAAGTAAATGTACCTAAAATTTTAAACGTTCGATATCTTTAAAAAAAACTAGTTTCAAAAGGAAATCGGTAAAAGATATGTAAAAGTGTTAAATGTAACAACTAACCTAACAAATTTTGTTGAAGAAAAATAAATCATTGGTATAACTTATAAATCAACACGTTGCATGATTTGTTTACTCGTTTCATTGTATTTGCTCTTGTTTCGTATATTGCACGTGTAGAATCGAAGAGTATGAAATAGAGCTTAATTTTTGCGGAGCACCCCCACTCACTCCCAGAGTTTTCGCTGCCATCTTGCCGTGGCCAGTCCAAACTCCAATCGCACATATTTCCCTTGAAATAGCCGAGATGTTCCGAATGCTGAAATGAGTTATTACAGCTTCAAATCAACGATGTTAAAGTTGTAAACTTGTTATTTGTTGGACGGTATACCTTTAATATGTTAGTGGTAAGTCGTGGGTTGGAAAAAGAAAAAAAAAACTTCAACCGTAAGGTTGATTTTTGGGACACAATGAAATACCCAAGCCTTTGTTCAGTTGTTTACATAAATTTATAACAGTTATAAAAAGCTGCAGAAACAATTATTATTGTACTTTCATGATTGTAGTAAATATATAAGAAGTTATTTTACTCGGTTATGTCCGCCAGCTTATGATACTATACAAGTGACTGAGTAGTATTATTTTTGATAAATATATATTGTATTTTTATCTTAATTGTGCCAGATATTAATCAACAGATTCTTAATATGCATAATAATTAAACATTCTTATGTGATTTTTAAAGGTGTTTTATAACATGCATTAACATGCACGTCACAGATTGTCTTTAAGCCATCATTTTATTTAAAAAATAAAACAAGTTTCAGCATTTTAAATATAAACAACTGTAAAGCATGTTTCCTTACATCAGTTCTAACTCTAGATTAGCGTTTTTTTCTTGTTTGAATAAACTATTATATTTATAAAAAAAAAATCTCATAAATTAATGGTAATTAGACATGCATACAACAATTGTGCTTTGCCTTTCTCAGATTGAAATAAACAAAAACAGCAGTTTGAAAGCAAATTAAAGCGTGCTTTGTATTTTCCAGCTATTATAAAAAACACAACTATTATGCACACATTATGGAACTCTCGATTTCACAGTTACAAAAAGTAGCCATCTGCCTCATTGAACATACAGTCAGTCCTGTATTTTCTTAACAGTATATGGACCCCTTCTCCGATCGATGTTGATCTTATCAACGAAAATATTTGTCTTGCAGTTATACAGCCGACGTTGGCTTTTACATGAGTTTGTTAAGCCCATTAAGCTAATTGTTTTGCGTCTGGATAACAATCAACTTGTGCGTTCCTTGGGTGAACTCCGTTGAACAAATATTATATGCATACCTACGCAATCTTTAATATATGCGGTTGATTCGTTAGGTTTGTTAATTTAGTTTTTCGATGGTTAAAACTAACATTGTGTCGCAGGGTATATTGGCATGAGCTTTTAAGATCGCAACGTATTAAAAATATATTTGAATCTAAAATTTACAAACAATTAAGCAAGAACGAGATTACTACCGAATGCTTCTTATCATTGTCAGACATGGTACCTTATTATATGTATTATGGAAATAAATAAACTCTATGAGTAGCAGTTAACCATATATTGTTTCGGTTGGTGTTGCTATTGTATTTATGAACAGTGCAAAGAGACGAATAACGCACTACGTATCAGTTTAAGGACTCCCGTACTATGGAGTTTGTTGTTGTTATTGTTGTTGCTGCTGTTGGTGGTGGTGGTAGTGGTGGCGTTTCATAAAAATTATATGAACAAAATAAAAAGGTGTCTATCTAACTCAAAACATGTTGAAATAACTGCAACATGGTCATTTTTACTAGATAATTTATAAACGTCAAGAATTTATTTGGGTTTAAACAATGTGAATGTGCCCACTGAGCAAGCTTTACAGACCTAATATGTTATATATAATATTATATATTAATATTGCCCAGTGATACTATATCTTCATTTCCATGATTTTATATTTCAGTTTTCGTTGGCAACTATTGTAAGCCTTTTTCTGATTCTCTTCTCAGAAATCATAACTATGCAAAACAAATTTGATTGAAGGCTGTTGAACGCGGTAATATTCGCGACAGGAAAAAGCAGCCTAAGAATACTTTAGATCCAAGCCCTAAAAGTTATTCGACATCACGACCTATTTTACATAAATGGACAAAAGCAAGCCCAGCAATCGAGGGACACGCAAAAAAATTAGTCACAGCAGATTATTTTTTTAAAAGTGTCACCGTTTCATGTGTGGTAATATTAGACTCGGAATACCTCAGCTATCTTTAAGTATTAGTTCGGGTATCGCCGAATTGTTGCGAATGGTAGTATTGGATCTACACGGACAAAAACAACAACAGAAAGACAAGAGTGACGCCGGTCGCCGATTTTTTTTTTTAAAAAAGTACATCGCAGTGACCAATTATGAACATTATAGTGAAGAACATTATGAAGAAAATGTCTGGGCTTGTATTAAAAAACTGACGCGCAGTCAAGGCATATAATTAAACACACCTTTCTCATTGGCAACATTCTCACTATCAACTTGTTTTTAAAATGTTAAAAGGTTTTTTGTTTATACTCGTGATCTTTGTTTAAGTTATCGTAAAACATCGAAAACAAGACACCTGGTAATATCCAGTGTCGTACTTTTTCTACCCTGATTCCAACGTCTTAACCACTAGACCACGGAGGAACAAATTTTTTTTTAGAAATACATCGCAGTAACACAAAATTGCAAACATATTATTATCATCATTATTATTATTATTATTATTATTATTATTATTATTATTATTATTATTATTATTATTATTATTTTATTATTATTATCATCATCATCATCATCATCATCATTATTAGACGAGAAATTATATAGGTTGGTATTATATTAAGAATGTATGTTTGTTGTGTACACTCGGCTTAAATTTTACCTGGGTAATACTATGTTGTCAATCTGACACCTCTTGTAGAGTAATGTTTACCTTTACGACAATGTAAACGTGCTTTCTTTACTTTGTACTGCTTTACTTGCACTTTAACTGCATATACATGTAATCACGTGTAATCATGATGCATTAAATTATAGATATGTAAATAATAATATATTCAAATAATATGTATTGTAAGGATGTTGCTTTTCAGCGTATGCTAAATACATTGTTTCCCTCCAATAAACAAGGTGTTTCACGCTGTTGTTATTGTTGTTTTCAGTAAATAAATACCAGAACGAACTCTATAAAATGTATGTACAATACGTGATCCTCGTATAACATTGCTATGTGAAAACAGTTATCTAGATTATTTTACCTTATTGACACTTTGCTTGACAAACGTTTAGAGACCACATTTTCCTCCCAACCGGCAGTGCGCCGGTGGTTCTACACAGACAGAAGTCTATCATAATCCTCCACATATAATTAGCTGGACGTCGCTATAATGACCATAACTGTGTCAGTGCGATGTAAGAAAAACACACTTTTATAACAGAATGTTGTACAAAGCCATACAATGTTGTAGTTGAAGCGTCCAATAATATACATGAAAGTTAAATTCCGCTTTAACAAAAGCCCTTACACTTGAAGTTTCAGTTAAAAAGAACTCACCTTCTATGTCTGTTTTGAAAGCCACTCAGACGTTAATTAAATACAAAACATTACATTTCTCACTCGAACTAATCACTAAAATGCAATATACCCCCATCCTTTCAGTATGTTAATGCACATAATAATCAATGTCTGCACGTGAAAAATACTAATTAAACGTTATACCGTCTATTCTCACTCGTGTGCTACATTCAAGGTCTTATACAATCTTGCCGCTGTCAGCCATTTGTATGAAAAGAGTTTATTTATGCGCGATCAAGGTATGATCCGACACTCCATAAATCCTGCACGATTGTGACAACTCCTTCATTGTGCATGTCGTCCTCGTCGCATCAACACAGTACTGTAAATTGTCCCAGCAGACAATGTCCCAACGCACAAGAGCCCGTCTGTCTGTTCCCCCAGTCACATTCCTTCCTATTCAGTTAAAGCAGGCTGTCATAGTCCCGATAGCTGGTTTATTCCTTATCGTGCTAGATTGTGTTAACAACTCATAATAATTGTAAGTCATTTCTTTAAACGGCATGCGATGGTGTACAGACATATTGCTAGAGAATCAGCAGTAAAAAGTACAGATCCTGATCAGACAAGGTTATCTGATCAGGATCTACACAATCTGCCTTATCAATACATGCTTTCATGCTTTGTAAGTCAAGAGTTAACTACGTTTTCTTAACTCGTATAATTGTGACGGAGTTATCAGTAAACAAAATCCGTTAAGTCCACATAAAATATCGTAACAATCCTAGTTTAATGAAATTCTTATCACGGTCCCAATTTTGTATCTTAGGGAACAGAGATTGCGGCCAAACGGTATGTTATTGTAATCAACGGACGTGGAATCTGTGTAGAGATAAAAATAATCTTAACAATGATTACGTCACAAACAGTCTTCTAAATTGGCAAAACGAACGATAACAAAATCAATCTATCTGCATTCTTGATGCATGGTTTCTTTTCTGATGTATGATTTCATTTCTAATGAATGACAGCATTCCGATTATAAAAGTATTTCTGATGCATGACCATCTGTGATGTATAACTACAAATCTGACCATTTCTGATGCATGACCATCTGTGATGTATAACTACAAATCTGACCATTTCTGACGCATGACCATCTGTGATGTATGACCATCTGTGATGTATGACCATCTGTGATGTATGACTACAGATCTGACCATTTCTGACGCATGACCATCTGTGATGTATGACTACAAATCTGACCATTTCTGACGCATGACCATCTGTGATGTATGACTACAAATCTGACCATTTCTGACGCATGACCATCTGTGATGTATGACTACAAATCTGACCATTTCTGATGCATGACCATCTGTGATGTATGACAACAAATCTGACCATTTCTGACGCATGACCATCTGTGATGTATGACCATCTGTGATGTATGACAACAAATCTGACCATTTCTGACGCATAACCATCTGTGATGTAAGACCATCTGTGATGTATGACAACAAATCTGACCATTTCTGACGCATGACCATCTGTGATGTATGACAACAAATCTGGCCATTTCTGACGCATGACCATCTGTGATGTATGACCATCTGTGATGTATGACAACAAATCTGACCATTTCTGATGCATGACCATCTGTGATGTATGACTACAAAACTAACCATTTCTGATGCATGACCATCTGTGATGTATGACTACAAATCTGGCCATTTCTGACGCATGACCGCATTTTTATGCATGACTTTATTTTTAATGTATGCCTTCATTTCTGACATATGACGTAATTTCTGATGTATGGCTGTACCTTTAGTGTATAACTGTGTTTCTAATGAACAACTCCTATGTTTGGCTATAATTCTAATATCTGGCTGTATTTTTTATGTTTTACTGTATTTCTGTTTAATGACTGTATTCCTGATGTATGTATGTAATGTTTGACTGTATTTGTATGTTGGTTTTATGTCAGTTGCATGTATTTTTGTCTGTCAATCCGTCCATGACAATGTTCTTTTGTTAGTCCATTTTTCGTTTATACAGTTCGTACACATTTCTGCCTGTCCAAGTGACAGAGTATTATTTATACTTCACATTCATTCTGTTGTGTTTATTGTTTTCTGTTACATTGTATCGCCATTTATAGTCACATTGGCGATGTCCAGTTAATTATTCGAGAAGGACCTATACCCGCGTAGAACCACCGACGCACGACAGGTCAGCTGAAAAAAACCTCCTCGCATGAAATTTCTCGCCCCGTCCAGACTCAAACACATGCGCCATCCTAGCTGTAATCAATGATATTTGTGTATAGTTTTATCCTTTTTAGGCATGCTATCCCGATAATATTATCTAAACATGAAAACCCTATGCTGTCCGAAGAATGGGTTTACTTAATCCATGTCTACATCTTGACGTACATTTTATCATCCAAAGTGCCAGCTTAACTGAATAGTTTTCATCACGTGAACTACCAAGGACAAATATTCAATGTCACCATTTACAATATAACCGTTAACCTGCTGAGCATTCTTAAATGTGGTATCCGACAGTTTGCCTGTATTAAATATATGCAACAGTATCTTACCACTGCTTTGGCAAATTGGGCATAATTTCTAAAAAAAAGCTGGTTTCGACAAGAACCTAAGGTAATATTGATTGACAGTACACATCTAACAAAATCTAAAAATACATTCTTTCCAAATGTATAAATAAGCACGATGGTGATCTCTGCTAAAATAGACATGGACGTCAGCGCGGATTACCCGGATGACAATATAACGTGATCTCAAATGTAAGTTTTCTTGTAGCGATCCTAGTTAAAAAATAGTAATCTATGCACAGTGGCTCAGATAGAAAACATCTGTTTGCAATGGCAAGTGGGGACTTTTACCTTGCTATAAACGTGGAACTAGGGCATCAATTTACAACAGGACTAATTTTAAGTAAATTTGAAAAAAGCTGTGTAATACCACCTTTAAATTGATCAAGTGTATGCGTATATTGTAGATCTAGATCATCCATCTCTCTGATCAGGCTCGGCACGAGTTGCTGTTTATTTTGTTGTGATATATTGCATGTTGTTATTAGCAAATAACGTATGATGCTTCGTTGCGAAATAATATATGTAGCATGATATGGGTTAATTTTCGATTGATTCTCGACCATGAACAATCGTAAAACTTCGGGTATTTCCGTATGGTTCGTAAAATACACCTCGTACATAGCTCTAGAATACACCAAAGTGCGTCGCCTGAGTTATGAAACAGTGTCCGTTCGCGAGAAAGTAACAAATTGTATATATATCATTTAGTTGAGTATATCTTGCAATAGCAACGATTTTTTTTATCAATACAATCTATATGATTTACGGAAAATTGAAAAGTCAACATTAAATACCCAGTATTAAAACTAAGACACACAAAGTAGATCCAAGATGGCGCCTTATTATGTCAGAGGTCTCTTGCATAGCATAAAGGCCGAGGTGATCAGATTGCGACCATGAATAGATGCAGAGTTCTACACCATTACACATTCTCTCACCAGAGGGCGTGCTACACTCTTAGCCTTAAAAGTATGATTGGTTCAACCCTCAGAGTGTGATCGGTTCAACTCTCAGAGTGCGATCGGTTCAACCCACAGAGTGTGATCGATTCAATCCTTGAGTGTGATCGGTTAAACCCTTGGAGTGTAATCGGTTCAACCCTTAGAGTGCGATCGGTTCGACCCTCAGAGTGTGATTGGTTCAACCCCTAGAGTGTGATCGGTTCGCCTCCCAGAGTGTGATCGGTTAAACTCTTAGAGTGTGATCGGTTCAACCCTTAGAGTGTGATCGGTTCAACCCTCAGAGTGTGATTGGTTCAACCCCTAGAGTGTGATCGGTTCAACCCTTAGAGTGTGATTGGTTCAACCCTCAGAGTGTGATTGGTTCAACCCCTAGAGTGTGATCGGTTCAACCCTTAGAGTGTGATCGGTTCAACCCTCAGAGTGTGATTGGTTCAACCCTTAGAGTGTGATCGGTTCAACCCTCAGAGTGTGATTGGTTCAACCCCTAGAGTGTGATCGGTTCAACCCTTAGAGTGTGATTGGTTCAACCCTCAGAGTGTGATTGGTTTAACCCCTAGTGTGTGATCGGTTCAACCCTTAGAGTGTGATCGGTTCAACCCTCAGAGTGTGATTGGTTCAATCCCTAGAGTGTGATCGGTTCAACTCCCAGAGTGTGATAGGTTTAACCCTCAGAGTGTGATCGATTTAACTCTCAGAGGGGGCAATTTTTTTTTATTTCTCTTGTTTAGTTTTGACTTTTACTGAGTATAATTTGTGTATCGATTGCTTCAAATTTATGTAGGAAAATTCATTTGAATGGGTATTAACAGTGTATTTGATTGAACAGTGTTCACTAATATGGTACTTGATATTTTGAAAGTCTTATGTACACAATTAAAGGAACTGGCAAGAATAGTTTAAATCTGACAAGATCAACTATTTTGTCTGTGAGATAGTTAAGTTTAACTTGAAACTTGTCCCTCAGTTTAAACAGAACAGCTGGGTCATTTTTTATCAGGAAACCTACACAGAAAAATGGTAAAATCGGTCTTTAAAATGGATACGAAAGGGGTTATTATGTGTGACATATTTCGAGAGTTTAAAGTCAAAAGTACAATTATAACCTGTTTGTTTTGTTTGTTAGTGTTACAATACGTTTCTAAACGAAACTTAATAATAAAACATCGTTCGTTAAAAAGATATTACATAATGCTTCGTTTCCTTATTTAAATAAATGCGTATAAACTGGCCAAAACTGGCGTTTAAATTAAGGTTGAAGTTTGCAGACATGCGTCTTTGGAGACATTTATGACACTTGTAGCCTATTTGTGATTTTTCAATTGCCCTTAATATCCATAACGGTTAAAGTTGTGAACATTTTATAAGCATGCCTAGCGTCTTGAATAGTTAGCAAGTAGTTAAAGAGTGAACTAAGTAGCTATGTACGCCTTTAAATTGATTTAAGATTACAACGTGTCTAACCTTTTAACGTTTAAAACGATCATTTGAATATCAGAATAAAATCACATTTGCAAAGTTGCTTATATAAACACAGTTTAAGATCAATCAAACTACAATGTCTGATAATGGAAATTCAATCTTCAAAACAAACAATTTTGCACCTCCCGTATCCTTATCTTCAACAGAGTAGAATTTACCTTAAGCAGATATGGTTAACCGAGTTCAACGACTATGTTTCTGCAGTGAAAGGGATGAGGATATTAAAAAAGTTTAATATGATATTTTGTGTAGGGGTTATATATTACTTTCAATCTTGAGTCTTTTCAACATTTTGACTTAAATAATGTTAAGGACAATTAATAAATCAATTGACTTAAACTCACAACTAAAGAAAATGTGGTGATCGAATGCGTTGCTTTATTGAGAGGTGCAAATGATAATCGACCAATAGCGTACTGTTTTGGCATATACAACAAACAGCTCTGGTTATATTTGACCAGTTTTATCAAACTGTGTCGTGTTTGGCTAATTTGAAATATTCGAAATTTTCTACTTTAACAAAAACACCAATGTCATGTTTATCATAATATCGACGTGTACCGATATTTTGGTGAAAATGACGTTAAGATAGTTGAAGGTCGGGAAAACGCGTCAGTTTTTTTTTGTTTTGTTTTTTTTTCATTTTGCAGACAAACAACATAACGCTTTAGTCAAAAGCCCAATGTTACTTACTGATGAAGGGAATGATTATATTAGATTATTAATAGTTATCGTTTGTGTAAATCTATGTGAAACTATCAGACGCGTGTCAAAAGTGGATAGTTTAAACTATTTTTTTCACAAATAACCAAATAAGTCATTGTTACCTGAGAGGGTTCTACAGATTGCTGTTCATTGATGAACGAGATTTATTAACAGTGAAACATAAATCCTTACTCATTATTGCAAACATGTATTTTTATCTTAGCGACGCTGCATAGATATCTATTTTTAAAATAAGAAAACCACGTGACCACTTATTTTTAAGATCACGTTATATGTCATCCGTGTAATCCGCTCTGGCGTCGATATCTATTTTAAGCGGAGATCGCTATCGTTCTTATTTATAGATGTGGAAATAATTATCTTTTTGAGTGTGTTTGTGTTGGTTTGTTGGTGTTGTTGTTGTTGTTTCCCGAATATTACTGTCTAATCATACAGGTAGTGTTCAGAACCGTCTTTACTTAGACTAAAGTATGAGTTTATACAGAAATTATGCCCAAATTCTCCAAAGTCAACCCTTATAGTGTGATCGGTTCAACCCGTATAGTGTGATCGGTTCAACCCTCAGAGTGTGATCGGTTCAACCCTTATAGTGTGATCGGTTCAACCCTTATAGTGTGATCGGTTCAACCCTCAGAGTGTGATCGGTTCAACCCTCAGAGTGTGATCGGTTCAACCCTCAGAGTGTGATCGGTTCAACCCTTATAGTGTGATCGGTTCAACCCTCAGAGTGTGATCGGTTCAACCCTTATAGTGTGATCGGTTCAACCCTCAGAGTGTGATCGGTTCAACCCTCAGAGTGTGATCGGTTCAACCCTTATAGTGTGATCGGTTCAACCCTCAGAGTGTGATCGGTTCAACCCTCAGAGTGTGATCGGTTCAACCCTCAGAGTGTGATCGATTCAACCCTCAGAGTGTGATCGGTTCAACCCTCAGAGTGTGATCGATTCCACCCACAGAGTATGATAGGTTCAACCCTCAGAGTGTGATCGATTCAACCCTCAGAGTGTGATCGATTCAACCCTCAGAGTGTGATCGGTTCAACCCTCAGAGTGTGATCGATTCCACCCACAGAGTATGATAGGTTCAACCCTCAGAGTGTGATCGGTTCAACCCTCAGAGTGTGATCGATTGAACCCTCAGAGTGTGATCGGTTCAACCCTCAGAGTGTGATCGATTCCACCCACAGAGTATGATAGGTTCAACCCTCAGAGTGTGATCGATTCAACCCTCAGAGTGTGATCGGTTCAACCCTCAGAGTGTGATCGGTTCAACCCTCAGAGTGTGATCGATTCCACCCACAGAGTATGATAGGTTCAACCCACAGAGTGTGATCGGTTCAACCCTCAGAGTGTGATTGATTCCGCCTACAGAGTGTGATCGGTATTTCATTTTAGTTTTCCTTCTATACCTACGGATGTGTTTGTAGTAAAGATATGCACAGTGATACGTAGTAGGGAATACAAGTCCTTTATTAATTAATGCAACAGGTGTAAATATATAACATACAGATGCTTTATATCGGACGTATACAAATAATATTATGTCAATTCTCAAAGAAATATTTAAACAAATCAGTTCACATATAACTAAATTCAATGATTTTATATTCTAAATTTAATTTTTTATGACTGACGACTTAGAAGTTCAATTCTTTAGGAAAAGTCATACGTTCGTGTTGCAGGGTTCAAAATTCATTGTTTACAATGTACACATATTCATTAACGTCAATATTTTACCTAGCGGCGATTTGGGCATTGATCTTTTCAATACACATCACCAAACATGCCAAACGATATGTACTGTGTTTGAATTCGACAATTACTAAAATGACCTTCTCTTATCGCTTAACCCGCCTGAATTGACCAAAGCTAAGACAAATAGCGAAGATCCAGATCAGCAAGCTTGTGATGGGATTTATCTGACAAGGATCTTCATTAGTTGTTGTTTATACGTAATTAAAATATATGTTTCCTCCGCATTAAATTAATATTAAATAATCCGAAAACTTGGAATTACGTGTTAACAAAATTGAAATGTGACATAAAAATGGATTAGCACCCTGAGCTGTGTTGATTTTAGTATTTCGTAAGGCCCCATTTGTTCAATAAATTGGTTTACACTTTTTAAGGAGAGTACAATTAAATCATCATGCGTTCCGTTGTTGCCTAACCGACCATTTCGCCAAGAGTCAAGTTTGCTGTTACTGTTTAAGGAGTGTGTTGACGTTGTGTAAGACTTTTTAAAGCAACTTGACCACAGTTGGTCAAATTTGCAATCTTGTAAAGTTTTGTTAAAAGAAGCACAATGTATTGAGCCTCCATAAATAATGGAAGAAAATAGAACATTTGGTCGCTAGATTAAAGGCGAACTGTTCTTCAAAAGGTTGTATTATCTTAAGGTTGAGAGAACCAAACGCGCCGTGACGATTTTTAACTATTTTAAGCCGCTTTTAGTTCATCAGCTATGTGAATCACCAAAATGTGCACACGTCATGTGTAGCCTATATGTCAGTATTAAACAATACGCTGATTTGATAGATTGAGGCGTAATACTGTTCGCATCATCTTCGGCCCTTTCCATACACGTTCTGAAAATAACCCTGAAGGTAATAGTATTAACACAGCGAGATTCCTGGTACATGATTCAGTCTTCCTACATCGTTAAGTGGCTCTTGCACATCTGAAGAAAGTTTGGTTGCCACTTAGATATAACGCAATCAAATAATCAAATTGGTTTATTTGAACAATGCGTTGAATATCCACATCAGATATTACAGGTAAATGCATGTTTTAGCTCAAATCAGATCTGTAATACACTAATCGGTACTGTAAGGTCCGCGCAGTTTCTAAAAATAGCAGTCGTATTTGTATCAAGATCCTTTACACATGTTTCCAGTTTTTAATCGTATCATATTGAGTGCGTTTATATTGTCAGTTTTTACCCAATGTATTAAAAACTAGTCGTACTTTTTAAAATCGTGTTGCATGATATCACGTAGTTTTGATTGTTCGTAGATAGATATCTTCGAAGAAATAAAATACCTCAGTATGACTCCCCCCCCCCCTCTCTCTCTCTCTCTCTCTCTCTCTCTCTCTCTCTCTCTCTCTCTCTCTCATATTTTTTACTTTTTAATATTTGTCTGTATGTGTGCCATTTAGCAAAATGTTACTTCTACAGACTGTGTATCATATTGCCGGGCCTACTTTTCCCTCATATAACTTCCGAGGCCTATTGCTGAAAGTAAAATAAGCGAGGTGATCCGAATGCTTTAAAGGTAGTGTCTGGTAGTTTGCCTATATCTTATAAATGTAGCAACATCTTACCCCTGTTCGGTGGAATTTTTGCCCCCTTACAGGCCACCTTAAAGGTTCCAAAATAAGTGTTAAATAAACAAAACTTAGATTTAAGTTGCTATTCGAAAATTGTAACATATCCTTTATTGTTACACATTACAAGTCTTGAAATATAGGACTTTTATTATTCACTATATTCAAATCTATAAAAACAGCGCGATGGGGATTTCAGCTAAAAAATAGACATCAGCACCAGACCTCATTACCCGGCTTATCATGAAACGTAATCTCAAAAGTAAGTGGTCGCGGTGTTTTCTTAGTTTAAAAACTGTGCAGCGTGGCTCGGATGGGAAATACCCTTTTGTAATGTCAAGTGGGGTGTAATGCTTTATTTTTCACTTTATTAACTATGTAGGACCCCAAATAACAGCCTTTCCGGGGATCTTTTCAGATAACAATAATTTATGTGGTGCAAGAGATAAATTGTTCAAACTTTCGGATACCACCTTTAAAACCTGTCCTGTAGACAGTATTAGCCAGTTTAAAATGTGTACTCGTCTAAAGTTACATAAACAGATATATTTCTTTAAAAAATATGCATATTTTCCGTAAATATAGAGTTTCTACGATATGCGCCGCTCTGTGGAGCATGTCATCTTGTTGAATAGCTCTGTTGGTGAAGAAATTAAAAAATAAGAGATAATAAGAATTAGCAGCTGTTTGTCATTGTCTTGATACGTATTTTAGACGAAAATAATCGTGTATTCCGAAAAGAGTGCAGCTTGCAATTATATAAATATCGACGTAGCTGACAAAAACGTTTTAAGCACATATAAACCTGTCAAAACAAAATTGTTTCTTGGAAACTTATAAATAACAACTGACATCGATGTATACATCTACATTGGTCATTTAGAATATTTTAACATGCGTCTTGAAATTAGTTTATGACAGTAAAAGTATTGAAACTATAAAAGCTAGCCGTATTCTAGCTATAAAGTTGGTATCCGACAGTTTTAACTAAGGTTTTGTTTCTCAAACAAATACATTGTTGTTACCAGACAAGGGCCCGCGAAATGCGGTTTATTGAAAAGCGGAGCATGACACTCCACTCGTCATCACAAAGTTGTATTTCTTATCCGAGCCACGCTGCACAGTTAGCTATTTTTAAAATAAGAAAACAACGTGACCACTTACTTTGGTGACCGCGTTATATCTTCATCCGAGTAACCCGCTCTGGCGACGATAACTATTTTTAGCAAATTTCACTATAGTGCTTACTTTTAGATTGGGAAAGAATGAGCTTTAAAGTGGCGTTTTTGTTTGTTTGTTTTCTGTTCGCAATTCGTATCGTGTAACACTACAGTCAAACATCAAAAACGTCTGTAGTTACAAAAGTATGAGGTTGTGCAGAAATTGTGCCCATATTCCTCATAGCAGTAGTAAGATTGTGTTACATGTATCTTATATAGGCACACATTATAGGCATTGGCTGTCGCACCCCCATAACTTTTCTTGTCATAACAGGGTTATAGAAGAAAACAATTAAATGCATTTATGACGTCTTACTTGGGATCATAATACGCTCCATTGTATAAGACATGCAATTAATCGAATATACGCTAAAATATATACAAACTTAGCCGTTTCTCGGATGCGATAGTTAAAAGTAGTCCTATGACAAACGAGATTTGTTGACCTTTTTGCGATTACGGAATGCATAAAATGAGTGATTCATCGAATTTATATATCTGTAAAATCAAATGGTACAAAAGCGCCTTTTTAATCGAACCGTTTGATAAACAACTTTTGTGTCAGTTGGCATGGATTCATGTCACCTTTTTTTCAAATTTAACATAGTATCACCACGCATGTTGGTGATTGATCATACATGTATCAAAGATTTGGTTACTCGGAGAATGATGTGGTAGGTAGATAGGGACAAAAACAAAGAAGATCCGACTTACACAGTTGATGATTTATCGATACGCTTTAAATCAATACTTCAAACTTGGGCCCCTATACTGAATACCATGTCTATACAAGAACGAAACGGTTTGGTTACTTTTTTATTAGATGACGATGATGATGATGATGATGATGATGATGACGATGATGATGATGATGACGATGACAATGATGTGGTGGTGGTGGTGGTGATGTTGAGATAATGATGTTGAGATGTTGATGAAAATTTTAATGATGATGACTGTGTTGTTGATGGTGGTGGTGATAATGTTGTTGATGATGATAATGATGACTGTGGAGGTGGTAATAGTGGTGGTGGTAATATTGTTGATAATGAGAAGGAGGAGGACTAAAACGGTGATGATGATGAGGAGGAGGAGGAGGAGGATAATTCTGATGCTTATGATGTTGATGGCGATGATGACTGTCATGACGGTGATGATGATGATGATGATGATGATGATGATGATGATGATGATGATGATGATGATGATGATGTAGCGAGTGATGTCGCGAGACAAAGCCGAGATAGTGTAAACAAGAAAGACAACTCCTTTATCCCTAAACTGGTGATAAAAATAGTTTCCCTTTGATAATTATCATGCATTATCATGTATGTTAATAGCATAAAAATAAAACGTAGTCTGTAATGTTGAAAAAAAACACACACTTTCAGCTTTGTCTGTCTTGCAACAGTCCTTCAACCTTTCTACATCACGTTTGGGATCTTAAAATGCAGCAAAATATATATATATATATGCCTTTGTCTATAGGTTATTAAGTTATTAATGCCGCATTATTTTCAATATTGAAATCCAACTAGAATTGATGGTTTTAAGTGGAAAGACTAATGTTTAAAACAGACATGCTAGATCATTAAATAGCCATTTGACCACATAACTATTTAACCACAACTGGAAACATATTCTCTGTTCTTGGGTCCATTATTTCTATACATAAGCTTAAAACAATGTGGGGTACAAAAACTATCATGTTAATCCATTTTTCAAATAAAATTTATGAAGGTATATTTATAAATTATAAAGATGACATTCATCACCAAGTATCTCTCAATTTAAGTTTTTATACGATAATGTTGTTTAAATGCTCCACCGTTGTGGCGTCCTCGAGATAATACGAACTTAATTAACACGCCAAAATGGGGTATTTTAATCAGGAATTCGGGTTTGCCGTGGCTGTCGGGGTTGGTTTAGGAATGGCCATTGGATGGTTTATTCGTGGACGAAAGATACATTATATCACATTTCCTAGCAACGGCTCAAAATCAGTAAGTGTTTGTTTTAGCAGCTTTCTCTTCATAATGTGATAAATCGGCCATTGAACTTTCGAACAAGCAAATTTTCTGACCATTTCGGTTTAAAGAAAGTATGTTTAAGAAATACGTTTGTAACGATTTCCTATTAGTTCATCTAAAAGCAATCAGTAGGTTTTAATTGAATATAGTGAATTTATAAATAATATAACTAGTTAAATATCATCTGTATCCTGTATTACAGCTTGCCACAAGTTATCTGTTGTGTCATTATAATGATAATATTTGTGATATGTACTTAAATTACTTAACCAAAACCTAATGTGTTCATACACTACACTGCATTAATCACACTACTACATTTATGGAAAATAAATTAGAACAAAATGTACTTAGAGCATGTTAGTTTTGGCATGGGTTGTCCCGTTAGCATCAAAGTTGAAGAAATGCAATGCCCGACTTGCCAGACATGGGAAATTACATTGTCTGACAAGTGAATTTTTTCCTGAGTTATCCTTGAAAAATGCTTTTCATATCAAGAAACTTTCATTTAAAGTTAATAACAAATCCATAGAACAATAAGAATGAAATCAGTCAAGACCATGGACCAAATTTATGGCAGCACATCTGTGCATTTTTTTACTACCAAAGTGTGTTACTGCGCATGTGTGGTTAAACATAAGAAAATAATTAATGTCTAGTGTGCAGTAGTGATCTCCTTTACAAGGACAGTATGTATGATAAGGTAAGTAAGTGGGAATTTCCATATGTGTGTTCTGTAAATTTGTTACTGGAATGAGTTACGACAAATATATTAAAGTTCAATATACAGTAAAAAACATCAAGTCAACCACAAGTTTCTGGGCATTAAAATAACTTATCCATAAATTTGGAATGCGGTGAAATCATGCCAAAATAGAACTGTAACTGTGATTCATCTGAAACAGACAAGCAAGTAGGATTTTAAAGCCAACTTGCCTGTGGACAAGTAGAGAAAAAAAATGTATTTCCACACCCCATAGCCTGATGGCCTCCTGCTTCGATTAAGGGTTAGTATTTGAAGTGCTTCACATGTGTCAGAATAAAGTAACTGGCCAGGCACACCTTATGATTGCCCCTTGGCATGAATACTCTTGAGTATTGGAAAATAGATAAAAAGGCCGTAGACAGATGAACAGTGTTCTTCTAGTCTCCCACTTTATATCTTCTTTGTATTACCTTCTGGCCAACAATTCCTCTCTGTTGCTGTACATTGGTGAAATGGAAGTTACGGTATCTCCCTTGTTAGATAATCTCTGATTTTGTCCAAATAGTAGTTAGGTCCTTTTAATTGGAATTCCTGGACTTTATCACTCTTTTGCAGTGAAATTTCTTACTTTTGTATGAATTTAAGCCTTAAATCCATTAATTTTGAAAAAGTCATAGTGGTAGACATATAAGCACTTCAAACCAGCCTCGCTCCTGTGTCAGCTATTTAGCGACACCATTTAAGAGTCTTCCAAAGTTTCACGGTTAAGCAACAGTTACTGTGGTTGGTGTATGGATGCGGTTGAGTGACCGTTGGAGAGCCCTGGCCTGTTACATTGGTGGCAGTGGTGGGATTGAGTCAACTGCTGGACTGAGGTTGCTTGCCCATAAAACTTTGCCAAGTGTTGGGACAAGATATATGGAAGGTGGAAATAATGTAAAAGCCATAGTGGTACACTTGTAAGCTCTTCAAACCAACCTCGTTGCTGGGTTAACACTGATGCGGTATTAGCATGATGGTTTACCTAGGTTTCACAAAAAAATAAAAAATGGCATTAAAAAGTCAATATGCACTCCAAAGAGTACAAAAATAAAAACTGAGTAATCCGCATGAAAGGACCTACTTGTATGGTTGGATTATTCAGGGGAGACTATCCACTAATTTCTCATTAAGTATGTACTATGTCATTTGATCTTCCAGGTTGCTTGAGCAATGTGGTGATTGTAGCTATAGAAAAATCATGTTGAAGTAACATGACAAAATGAAAGTCTCCCACAGGGAGCTTAACAAGTTTTCAAAATAAGTTACTGTATAACCTACCCTTTATATCTCCATCCCCCATCAAAATTTGTGAACTGACCTCATACATGCAGACATCAATATGTCGATAATTGTGTTATTGTAATGTAACAAAAAACAAACTTAATCAATACACAATGAGATAGTATTAACATGTTGAAGTTCTTGTGTCTAATTGACAGCTCAGTCCCAATGATAACACCATCACGATGACATCAGATGGAGAATACAAGATGGTGATTGTTGTCAGGAATGACCTCAAGATGGGGAAAGGCAAGGCTGCAGCTCAGGTTGGTAGAATCATTTTATAGTAATAAATGCAGATTGTCATATCTAAGGCTTTTTAAAGAATATCTGTTTGCTGATATCACTTGTGTCAAAGTTAGCATTGGAATTCTCAGTTTCAAAGCAGTTGACAGTTAATCTTGCCTATTAATGGATACTTTCCAGTAGCAAGCACTCATCATCATCATCTACAGCATCTAGGAATTAAAGGCCCAACCTCTGTAGGTCCTCTGCCATATCCAGCCTGCCACATCCCTTGATACCAACTACCTCATGATGTCTGACCGTGCTTAGCCAGGCATCATCAGGCATCTAGTCTGTGTTCCCAAACCATAGCAGTCTTTGAACCCAGATTGTGTTGTCCATGCACATCTGGCATGAGGGAGACACACTTACTGCAAACTGAACATAGAAATTAATTGGTGCCCACTCCTCTGTTGCACATAAATTATTGCCATTTACTATAGGGGCAGCTGCATCTAACATTTATTTGTGCTTATGTAGATGGCTTTAGTCCTAAAAAGATTTGCCTTCAGGCCCTTCTTTGCTAGACTCGTTGATCATTCAGTGAGATGATGCGCTACTTATTTTATTGTACTGCAATGACAAGGTCGTCAGCATACAGGATTTACATTCTTCTTTCTTCAGTGACCTTATTCTATTTATATGATCTGTTATGATAGTAATTATGATTATTAAGAGCTACAAATAAGGTAATCCCTTGTGGGAATAGAACTCACAAACCTCATTTTTCAAAGCAGTTAACAGTTATTCTATCTTATAAATTATTACTAATTAATAGAAGGTATTGAATATATACTCTGAGGGTGATGGTGCCAGTGACGAGATTAAGGTAATGGAGAACATTTCCCCCTCATTTATATTTTTTTAAATAAAAAATTACATGATTACTATAAATAAAATAGCAAATATACCAGTAGTTATTATGGTCAAGATTTGAGTTTTGTTTCTAAAAGTAAAATGATATACAAAAGAGATGATATTTTTCTTTCAGTGTGCACATGGTGCCTTGGGTGCAGCAGACAAGGCAGCTCGACGTGATGTGGAAACATTTAAGATCTGGAAAGAAAATGGACAACCTAAAGTTGTAGTCAAAGCAGAGACAGAGGAAATGCTGTAAGTTTTTCCCTCTCCAACATGTTGTCAAGGATATTACTGCCGTCTGTGATGTTTCTGGGTCAGTTGAGCACTTTGTTCCAATAGATATGTAGAGAACGCAAAAGGGCGCAATCATCAAACTTGGTTGGGAAATTGGTCATAATGAGTAGATGACACCTATTTATTTTTTAGTCGGTGGTGTAAAGCTTATGGTCAGAGCAGCTTTGACTTTTGTTTTCAATGGATATCTAGAGAAAACATAAACCCACACAATCCTCAGACTAAGTAGTAACATTGGTCATGATAAGTACAGTGAAACGTCTGCACAGCAACATTTGGCGGAGGCACAGAAACTGTTGCTGCTGAGGGGTGGTGCTGTGCAGAGGTCATCATTGACGCCAAGTTAAAATACTCTATATAAAACAATATTTTAATTTAATATTACCTTATGGATCTTTTAATATTAACTAAATATGGTTTCACATATTCAAAATGTAGTTTTGCTGAGATATAAGAACTAGAAGAGCATACAAACTTACACAGTATAATTTGAAACACAGCCAAACTTCCTATTAGTAGAACCTGATAAGTCTTAAATGAAACTGAGAACGAAAATATGAAAGTAGATAAGTGCATTAATATTTAGTCACCATAAATTGGAATTGTAAGCTGCAGATAAAGAGCAATCATTGTCTTTTCCACTTCTTGCAAATTAATCAATATTTTTTTGTGGATTTAATAAACATGTTATTAGTTACTATTGCCGAATCTAGGACAGTTGCCCCCCCCCCCCCCCCCGGACGTTTGCCCCCCCCCCCCCCCCCCCCGGACGTTTGCCCCCCTATTTGTGAAGGGCGGACGTTTGCCCCCCAGCTGAAATTACAAGACGGACGTTTGCCCCCCAGCTGAAATTACAAGGCGGACGTTTGCCCCCTCTACTAAAATGTCAAGGCGGAAATTGCCCTCCCTTTCTTCTCAAACTCTGTATCCCGCCTGTAAATGTCTTCCCGCCATATTAGAAACATACACAAACGGTACTACATGGTGCTACAGTACATGAAATGTGTTAGGTGTAACAAAATTTTCTATAATTTTTTTCATAGGACTGGAATTAAGTAAAAGTTACAATCTAGTTTGCCTTCATATCTTTACATCGCATCAGGTTCCGAGACAATTTACCCGTTCTAAAACTCTCGCCGTCGAACCCGCAAGACTTCGGCTTTAACAGGTTGTTTGCTACACATTTCCCGCGATCGCTTGCCACTCATGCGTAGAGTGTCACAAACAGGTTAACTGTCAATCAACTGGTAGGCCTAGACCCATTTGTAATCAAGGTAAAATACGAGGAAAAAAATTGATTATATAAATTTATTAAAGAAATGCACTATCAGTTATAACTGTGCCATTGCATGATAAACTGCGTCGCTGAGCACATTCCCAAGTGATGGTTGTCTTAGACGACTTCTTCTTAGTGTAGGCAAAACCATCGTAACACAGCTTTGTGGCCCCTCTTTTCGTAGAAATGAACTCCATGATGATTGAGCACAGATGTACATTATGATTCAAGAGTCCATCATATTTAAAGGACTGTGCTTACAGTTTGCATTTTGAGACGTGATAACGTGACAAATAAACACAATTTGTGACATTCCTTTAATTGAATCTCCTGGATTTAATTCGGCCAATCAAAGAAACCGTCGCGTATAATTTAATGCAATACAGTTAATTGTTTATAATTAAATACAATCATGTTAATCGCCGTTAATTGGCATTCTCTGTGAAATTAGTAATGCAAAGAAACCGCCGGGTATAACTGAATGCATTACAGCTAATTGTTTATAATTAAGTACAAGGATGTTAATCGCCGTTTTTTACATTCTTTGTAAAATTAATGAAATTGACAGATTGATTTTTTCGAAAGTCCGCCCTTACGTTATGGGGGGGGGGGGGGGGGGGCAAAAGTCCGCCCTCAAGTTTGTTGAGGGGGCAAACGTCCGGCTTTGAAAATCGGCAGGGGGGCAAAAGTCCGGCTCTGAAAAACGACAGGGGGGCTAACGTCCGGCCTGCATTTAAAAGAGGGCAAACGTCCGGGGGGCAAATGTCCGGGGGGGCAAATGTCCGTACACCACTATTGCCAATTAACTGAAAATATTCTTTCTATAAGCACTATTTTGAAACCAGGTTATGAGGGTTTTTCACACCTAACTGGTTATCTGTCGAGCTGACACTGGACTAGCACCTATACTAAGTCAGTCAACCAAGATTCCTTATCAAATAATGAAAGTGTGAAACTTCTCAAGTTGCCCACAAGTGGTGCTCAACAGAGGTTATCACAGCCTTTAGGGATAGATTTGAATGGTCGTTTACCTTTACTCAGAGGTGGTGCTGCTCAGAGGTTAAAATGCACTTAAAACATATGGGGGAAATAAAAGTGTTGCTGCTAAGAGGCTGTTGCTGCTCGGAGGTGCTTGTTGGAGAGGTTTTACTGTACATGATCCGTTAGTCATTAGAGCAATAGTTAATCTTCGATTTTAGTTATTATAATGAGAAAGGCAGCTGGGCCTTGTTACACAAGATATTTTTGTGTGCTAATCAAAGTGGAAAAGTAAAAAATTTTAGTATGACTATGTGTCTACAACAGTATATATAAGGTAATAATACTTCTGATATATTTGTCTCATTGTAGAATGGAGCTGTCTAAGCAAGCATCAGCTCTGAGCCTGACAACATGTATTATCAGAGATGCTGGGCGTACACAAATAGCTGCAGGGTCCCATACAGTTCTAGCTGTTGGACCAGGTAAGACTTCATTCAGCAAAGGTTATCCTATTGATGGGTATTAGACACAAATTAAAATTAAAGTAGCCAGCTCTTATCATTCCATTACACCCTTATTAAGCCACATTTAGGAAATAGATTTATTTTTTCAGTGATATATGGCAGAATAATTCACACTGTAACTTTTAGATGCACGGAAATCCACTCACTTAGGCCTTAGTGATGCATTACAAAGCAGCTTTTTAAAAAACACCAATGCAATATCAATGATATCATGCAAAAACAAAATCTTTTCCCCATTTGACACTTATTTTTGGCTGTAAATGTTTCAAAGGGATACAAATGCTTATATCATAAAGATTTTCTCTCATTTGTTGTTCATGACTTTATCAAACAATATATGACAAATGAATTTTTTTATTATTTCTTTTGAAAAATCTTAATGATTTAACTGCTGTATACATTCTTTGAGACAACACTATGCTATGTGGAACCTGAATTCATCATATTTTAATAACTTTTGATTAGACCTATACTACAAAACTGAATCGCAGTAGCCTTAAAACCATGCCAATTCTGCAAAATTCTGAGCTATTCGCAGACTACTCCAAGCTTAATTTTACAAATTGGTATGACTAGAGACTGACCAACCAGTTGTGAAGATCCAGATCAGACATCTGCCACGTTCTGGATTGGTCACTATTGGTCATAGCTTAATCAATTTGTATTTGAAAGGTTAAAAGTCAAAGCCTTGTATTTAAAAAGTGATCCTCCTTTTTTACAAACTAACCAGAGTCTGCATTTCAGTAGGTTTGAATTAGAGTCTGCATTTCAGTAGGTTTGAATTTAGTATCATTATATTACTCAAATGTACCCCGGCCGGGTCAAACCAAAGTCTTAACAGTTGGTAGTAGTGGCTTCCCTCCTAACGCTCTGGGCTAAGGGGACAGCATTACGCCCGACCCGCCAGTGTCAGTATAATGGACCGGCCGGGTTCAGTCCCTGGGCATCTCATTAATGCCCCTGTGCTATAATGATACAAATGTTGTTGCACAGTATTAGCAAAAATTTTGGCAAATCCCAGCCCATCCCTAAAAAGTATGTGTACAATATATTTACACTGCTTTCTATCGTTATAAAGGATTTTTATTCTCTTCTGTATTATATATCTGTTTAAAGGTGATATCCACAGTTAGCCTATATCAAATACAATTAATCAAACATTACCCATGTTTTGTGTTTTTGAGAAAATTTCTGTATAAAATCATGCTTCAGTCAAAATAAAAAATGATTTTAAACATTACCTTGATTGTTAGACAGAAAAAATTGTAAAGACCTTGCCTAAAATCTCTATTAATTTAACACCATGGAGATGCTAGCTAAAAATAGATATCAACGTCAGAGTAGATTATTCTGATGATGATATAATGTGCTCTTACAAGCAACTGGTCACATGGTTTTCTAAGTTTAAAAATAGCTAACTATGCAACATGGTTCAGATAAGAAATACAGGTTAAAATGATGAGTGTGGTACTCCACTTTTAATATACATGTAAAACATCAATAAAGGACATTGTGCAGGATCTTTCCAGGTTACAATGATTTACATGTATATGGTCTAAAGTGTTGTATACCACCTTTAAACAAAGTAAAATGTATGTATTAAGACAAACTCTTAAACATTAAAAAGTAAACAATCTCATTTATGTTAAACTGTGTTTCTTTTTTTCTTTATTCAAGGCCCAGGCAGTCTTATAGATCAAGTCACTGGTCATCTGAAGCTGTACTGACATGGTGTCACATGGTGTGTCACATGACCTGGGATCCAGGCTCTGATTTGGTCAATGTGTGAAACTGTGACTGTCAATCATGTCATATAAGAACAATTGGTGAATTGTGCATGCTGTCGGGTCAAATGTCTCGTTAACAACAGACATTGAAAATGATTCTGTACATTTTGTTTCTTATGAAGAATTTTTTTATATCAATCACTGTTTTCATCATCTTCATCAATGCATTGTGTGTGTGTGTGTGTTGTATTTTGGATTTGGATTCACGCCAACACCATATGTCCCCCCCCCCCCCCCCCCCCCCCCCACACACACACAAGCACGGGCCTAGATAGAACCATTGACTCACCAGTATCTAGCTGGAACTCACATGAGACATCCTCAGTCTTAGCCATGGTCCTATAATGGTGAGGGACTTGGGAGGTTATATGTAACTAACTGGCCAAAAGTGCTTCTAATTAATACATGTATATAATGATTTTTATAGTCATCATTATCATTTACAGCATTTTTCTTTTTCAGTACAGATAAAACAGATTTTGAAGATAGGGTTGTTAAGATACAGATCATGTTTTGATAACAGAAAAACATTTTTAGAGTAAATCTGGTCAGATGGTCAGTTTCAAAGCAACATGGATACGGCAAAGAATATGTACAAGATGTGGCTCATGATTCACACTTAATATATAGATATTGCATCACTATGTGACAAAAGAATGCACTGTTTATTTTTTAATATAAACATGATGTGTGTATCACAAGGACAGTTTGAAAATGTATAAAGAAATAAGGAGGATGAAGCTTCTGAAAGGTAAACTAGTTTTGAAAATAATTACGAATGTTAAGTATTTTGATGTACAGCATGTTTGTATATGAACATTTGATCAGAGTTGATATCTGATCCTTTAAAAAATGTAAATGTGAGTTAACAGAGTTTTGCAACAAAAAGACTGCAAACTTGACCAGCTGTATCCACCTTGCTTTAAAGAAAAGTGTTGCTTTCAAATAGTATTTGTACATTTTTATATCATTACTGTTGTCAATGACTTGTAACTGTGTTTTTATTTTGGGCTAATAAACAGCTAGACTTTACAATATGTCAACCATTTTTATTTACCAATAAACATCTCACATTAGCATTGTTTAGAACATGTTATAATAGTCTTGATGTTTGGGGGGTTTCTGTATATTTTCAAGTATTTTAGGCACTTTAATATCCAATCACATGGGTACAGTCAGGGTAAGGATAAAAGTGACATAGTCACAGTTTGGCACATGTCACAGAAAAACTTGAAATTGGTGTGTCTTCAAATAATTGTGTCACAATCGAGCCAATCTGTGACTTGTTTATGACTGATGTGCACACATGATGTAAATTCCTACATTTGCAATTCAGACATACACTATTGTTGAATAAGATTCTACCACCTATAGACAATATGTTTTGTAAAGTATATTCACATTTAATCTAGTGAACAGGGGTTAAATCTTAATCTATTAGTTGCTTTGGTTTAATAGAGGTTTGCTTTTCTGAACAATTCGCCCAACTGTGGTCAAGATGCTTAAAAAAGGATTGGGTCAAATTTGGCATACCAACATGCAACAAAAAGTAATCTTACCAGTCGCAAGCCTTCTAAATGCTCTCAATTTTAAATATTCATACCAGCTTTATATACTCATTTTTGTATACTCATTTAAAAAGAGCAAAAAAGATAATACAACTGAATATAGTTTTCATATATCGAATGTGTATTCTTCCTTAACACTTTCTGGTGTTTGACTTGTCTGACTATTCTATGAAACTTTACGATGTAAAAGTCATCTTCCGTGATTTCTTTTCAATCTTTAAATGAACATGTTTTCAACCACTGTTGAAAAAAATAATGCTAAAAATAAAAATTGTAGAATGAGTGAATATTGTTATGTTTATTTAGAGATCCTTTGCTGAAATCAAAATATTTTATGCCTTTTTTTTTTTTTTCAACAGAACGAACTGGTTTATATAGTGTCCAAAAACTGGATGCCTGTATGGGTGGGCAACAGGCCAAGAGTCATAAACCATTTACATTTAAGTTCATCCTTTTCAATCCAAAACTTGATAGAAACACTTCATACGAACTTGACATATCAGGAGCATGAAATTGGAGGTAAAAGCAGATTGCAAGAACCATAACTCTTGCCTGTCCAGTTTGTTTATTATGTTTTACCCTTTGTTAACTTTTAGAACTTAACTTACATTACAAGCATTGCATGTACAACTTATATGGGGGATTCATTTTCAGTTTTGAGTAGAAGTAAAAAAATAACGAGATGAAGAGCAAAGTACAAGTACTGTAACAATAAAACATTTTAGTATTGATTTTTAAACAATCTCTTTCTAAGGTGTCTAGTTTAAGTAAGACCAACACAGTATTGTGTAGATCGCATGTAGAATAATGATATTTATAATAGAATCAAATCTGAGACCAAGAGAGAGCCTAACTTGAGGGTGAACTATATTAATGACAATAAGCCTTGTCAGGTTTATATTGACATAGTTCACCTGAGAATTGGAATTTTCCAAACTCGCATCTCATCCTATGATTGTTTTCTTTTTTCTCACTAACCTATAAGCCAAGACCATCTTTGATACAGTTATTTTATGGATACTCGCTTATATAAGTTAATCAAAGCACAACACCTAGAGTATTGGCAAAAAGGTCGGCGAATCCCTCACAACACCAAGTTTGAATCAAGCTTATTTGAATAAATAAGAATATGTTAACAATATTGTAAAAAAAAAAGTTATTTATACTGAGCTAAAGCTCAACGTCGCTAACGTCCTAACCTTGATGCGATGTCAACCCGCGACTACAGTAGTGTGAACTAAACTTTTTATCATTACTTTGAAATAGCTGTCAGTCAAAATCTAAATGTCAGATTGGGGCAAAAATTCAGTTTCTTGTACGAGAAAGATTCAATTTTATGGTTATCTAAAAAACTAAAATTTTATTAATTAATACGGTTTTCTTGGAGCGGCGCTCATATATTTAGTGATCGGAGTATTTTTTTTTTTCATTACCTTTTGTATGTCAACAAAGTTTTTTTGAAAAATTATTAAATAAAAAAAAATGGAAAATTATGCAATATTAGAGTTATGACACTTTCTATGTCATTTTTTAAACATGTATCATCAGTACACTTTTCTGATTAGGTCGACTATCTTTGGGTGATCTCTTTTTGGTCCGCGTGATGGGTGTGTCTAAAACGCTGACGCGCTACGTTGACAATATGTAAAGAGTAGGAAAACGCTGATCTCTGGGTGTGAAAAGGAATGGATTAGTCTAACTAAAATCGCTTTAATTTTGTTGGTAGATTGTGTTGTTGTGGTATGATTAATATATAAATGTAGAAGATTGTGTATTTTGTCTTCAGTTTTTGATTAAAACATTTTTTTTCTAGCATAAACATGCCAACAAAAGCAAAACTTGATCATTAAAATAATTAAAAAAATAAATAAATAAAAAACACTACCGTGTGCAAATTATTTAGATTTAAGGATTGATTATTAACATGCTATAAATAAAACGGAAAAATCGTTTTGCGAGTATATATAGTTTCCACATCAGTGAAGATCCCGTATCTTCAACTTCAGGGGATTTTCAGATATTCTATTTTCCTGTAATTTCTACATTTATGGTCCAAATATTAAAAGCTATACACGATTGTAAAGCTGTAACAATTCATATTTTTATGCTAACTTATTACATTAATTGGCCGAGGTGTCTAGCGAGTGCTTAAAAATGCTGACGACATAGGATATATAGGGAAAACGCTGACAATATGGAACATATAGAAAACGCTGACAATATGGAGCATATAGCGAAAATGCTGACGCGGGATTTACTTGTCGTTAGATACGATTTAAACATTGTTTTCGGGTCTAAAACTTACCAGAGGTATAAAATAAGACATGAATTAAAAAATAATAAATATTTATTCTATATTGTCAGCGTTTTCCTACTTTTTACATATTGGCAGCGTATCGCGATAGCGTTTTAGACCCTCTCCTCTACCCCCCCCCCCCCCCCGCGCGAATCGTTGCCTGATTAGTCAGTAGCTGGTTACACTTACCAATCAAAACAGGCGTAACAAAAAGTTATGACGTCATAACGCGCGGCTGCTTCGAACCAAAAGTAGCTGCTTTTCTTCACTGTTGAAAGTGTGTTCTTTACGTTATTAGATAAAGACTGCTGTTTCGAAAACTATATGTAACTACAGTGACTACACAAATAGTACAAGTATGAAATGTATTATCCCTGGATCAAACATTAAAGGTACGTTATAAACTTTTTATGAGTTTTCGCGAATACCAGTGCCTATGTTTGTCAACATTATGTAGGTCATTTGATACAATTCTGATAGTTAGATATGCACATTTCCCCAGATATTTTGTTTCTTGGCAGTTTACCTAGATATAATTGCTTTAAAATGTTGTGTAGTTGAGTTGTGTTTTGCTTTTTGTTTTGATTGACAATTGAAGTGATGTGTCTCTCTCTCTCTCTCTCTCCCCTCCTCTCTCTCCTCATCTCTCTTCTCTCCTCTCTCCTCTCTCTCTCTCTCCTCTCCTCTCTCTCTCTCTCTCTCTCTTAATATATATATATATATATATATATATATATATATATATATATATATATATATATATATATATATTAACAGATTATTTTCACAGATTATTTTCATAACATGGGCAATAAAAGCAAATTGGCAACATGTTTGATTTTAACAAAGTTTATCAGTCATACAATTCAATATTAATAATAATGACATACAGCCTTGATTTACAAAGTATAGGACTATTTGTACTTAATTTTCATTCATACTATTAGTTATGTTATCATAAATCATGACACATAAGTGCATTGTGTTTCAGTATTTGGTAGATCCATCCATTCATTGTCCAAAATTGGTGAAGAGCTCTACATAGAACCTCTTGACCATGGGGTAAGATATAAAATATATATATCTTTATGTCCTTCACAGATGAAGATTGTTTCACATAACATAAATAATGTTCAAGCAAAAGTAAAGAATAAACAGAAACAATGTATTAACACCAAAAACACATGATCAAACAAGAACACACAGAATCAGACAATCACAGTGTGATCACAAACAGTGTGGTACAATACAAATCAAATAATATTGCATTTCCTGACTGACATATGGTGACAGTCGTGTCATTTGTCAGGGCTTTTTCAGCCTGTCTCACAGGGCTGATATTCGGCCCCGTTCCCAATGCCAATTAGCGACCAATTTTCCCAATTTCAAGAAAAAAAATTCCAATCTCATAAAGTAATTCCCATTTGAACCGAAATGCCTTTTACCTTTAAAAAAAAAATAACCAAGAAACCATGAATTTATGTATGAATGTAACCGGTGAAAGCATAGACTCTTACCCAGCCGTATACCGTAATGCAAGTTAAAGATGCATCACGGAGCCATTCCAGATAACATTGTAATTAATATGTGGTTTGAAAATTAACAGGAATTATTTTTTATTTCATAAACAAAAGTATTTTCACCATTACTGTTTGACTGCGTGTAAAACTGAAAGGAGTTGTGAAGCAAAAACGGTACATGCAGTACCGGCTTTTATACTGACACGTGAAATATAGTGATGAAAAATGTTGTACAATAGTAAGTACTACGCGATCTAGAATCTACCAACTTCTGTAGATGATGACTGTAATACCATCCAGCACAGAAGCTGTGGAGAGAGGGTTCAGCACCAAAAAACTCTCCAATTTAATGAGAATCTGTATTGAAGGCCCTGTAGAGCTTTCTGAAAAAAACCTTGGAAGAGCTCTGTAACACTTTCAGAGACACAAAAGCAAGGCAGATTAAGCTTTAATGCAGATATATAAATGTTGAAATTTCCCAATTGGTTTGATTTGTCGATACATTTTTTCCAAAATTGACTATTTACCGCATCAAAGATTCTCAATTTGGGCTGGGGCCTTTTTCCCCAAAACCCCTGAAAAAGCCTTGTTTATGCATGTATGTATCCTTGTCAAAAAGAAGCACAAGGTAAACATTATTCAGTCAGCATGTCAGCCGTGTACACACAGTACAGAGTAATAAGGAGTATGAACATAGCAATAATAATGATTTACTTTCTCAGTAATGTTGTGTATCGGTAGATGATACCTGAGTGGTAACAAAGTTTGTGGAGCATTAGCCCCATAATGCGGAAAGCCCATATAATATTGCCAATCCTTAGGTCAGTAAAAGTTTCAGTTTACAATTATTTGTTCGTTTAAGTTAAACTGTTTTGACATCACAGTAACATGGTGTGAGTTGTACAGGGTGAGTTAAGGTTAGATTTACATACCTAATACTCCTTTTTTTTTCTAGTTGGCACTACGAACAGTCAACTCCTCCCGGTCAGCCTATGCCTGTTTTCTGTTTGCCCCAGGTTTCTTTCAAGAGTATGATGATGGGTCAGGAGACATTACATCCCAGGATAGTGAAGATACACTCCGGTGTAAAATAGCCATGAAGGTATCTGGACTTAAATCTAAGCTTGCTAAACAAATATTTATACAATTTTGGCGCAAATATTTTAGATCCAGATCAGCCAGCACCCTTCTGGAAGCTGTCTGACCAGGATCTGCACTGTTTGCTGCTGAATCTGTGTATCTTTGCATGTCAATGTAAAAAGGTGACCAAAATTAGTCTTGGTTTACAAAAGTATGAACCTTAGGGTAAAGATTATAATGATGTTTCTCTTAAAATTGATTAATATTGTAAAGAAAAATATACAATTCTTTTACCAAAGTAAAAGTGCAATTGATTCTACTGTGTACATAAATGTCTACTCATATAAGTAACTGTTTTATACAAATTTTTTTTTACTCGATCAAGCAGGTGTTTATGCTGTTATATAGAATTAGCCCCTGTACATTGCAGTCGATCCTGACAGTGTTTAGATCCTTGTCTTCCATGGAGAAGACAGTGGATCGATGTAAGATCTCACTTGACATGCGGTCATCCAGACTGATCTTCCAGCTACACTGCCGCCATGGTAAGATCTCACACTTGCATGGATTTGTATTGTCTTGGTATGTTATGTTCCTAATGTTAAATTCCAGGAACAAGACTTTTGTGCCTGTGTGATCTTCATCATTTCATATTAATTATATAGATGAACTTGCCAGTAAGTCATGAACAGTTTAGCTTGCCAGTCGTTGTTCTTAATTTTATATCTGTATTAATCCTTTCATTTTTTTGTTACCAAAGACAAATAATAAATTTACTATTTAGTGGAAGTTTGTAACTACGCTCGTGGTAGTTTTCAAGTAGCTGTTTCTCTGTCCCAAAAAGTTAAAACTAGATTGATACAATGAATACTGATAACTTTGATTATATGTTATAATATATGTTATTGCACTAATAAGCTAGTGGTAATGCTGATTCATGTACTATAGAAAAAAAGGCTGTAAAATCTGAGCTTCTGATATATGTAGCTCATGCATTTAACACCTTCATAACTGGTACTCATTAAATCGCTTCAAGAATACCATTCTAATAGCTATACAGTCTTTAAACAAAACCGGATGGACTGTGGCACCAAAATCGCTGACGGTCCAATATTTTACAAGTTAAATGGACTGACAGTCCACCAGAATTTTCAGTCAAGTTTTTTTTTCAAAATTCTGAAGTATGAAAACATATATACTTAACTAAACGAATAATGCTTAACAGCCTTTTACTGAACCCAACCACTCGTAACACCCTGGTTTGCTTAAGTAAAGGTAAAATTTGGTCCAGTCCAGAAGATATTGGTGGACCAGAGATTCACTGTTTTTAAATTTCTTTTGTGAAGACTGGCTATATGCATCATTAATATAAAAGGTTAAATATATTTCATATTTTGTTTAAAAAAAATAGATTTAATCTTGTTTTCTGGAGCACTGTTAATAAGTTACAGACTAATACAATAGAATGTAGATAATAAGGATATCACTCTTATTGGTGCCACTCTTGAGAATGCAGTTTTTTTATCGGGACGATAGTATAGCAGTCAATAACATGATGTCGCATTTGTTCTGTGATTCCCTTTTCAGGGGAAAGAGCAGAGTGTTTTAACAGTAGGTTACAACATTAAAGTGTAACTTGCAATGATAAAAAGTAGCGGGCATTAATAGGAATTCACATCCATTTGGCAAGGTTTTGTTGAAACTGAGTCTGCAGCTTGTAATGTAGCAACAACACGAAAGAAAGCAAAAAAGCAGGTTGACTAGTTCCCTTCAGAGTTACAGTTCTCTTCTCTAAAACATTTATGTAATGATTCAGCAATATAAATAGAGTGTAGTCTGTAGGATTGCCATCTTCAAGTTTACAGCTAATATTCTCTGCAGCGCCTTGGATGTCTCACATCCGTGCTCTGTAAGCTATTAACTTAACTTTACTTAACGTTTCAGGTATTGTCAAGACTCATAACTTGGCTTTCATAGAATGTGAAACCCTGCAGGCTGTGTTCTCCAAGGACATGTGCCCCAACTCACTCACAGCATCCTCAAAGTATGTTCTTCCAGGGTTGGTTGTTGTTTTGTCATTTTTTAATTTCTTCTAGGAATATTTGGTGTTTTGTCACTATTCGTCTTATAGTTGTTGTCTGGTCTTTTTTATTTTCCTACAGGAAAGGTTGTTGCTTTGTCAATGTTTATCTTCTTCAGGACTGGGTAGTGTTGGTCATTTTTTATCAGCTGTCAAAATTATAAATGTACATTTTTTTTTTTTATATATTGGGATCTACCAGAGTATATATTTTTACATAAGCTGCCCCATATTTAACTTAGCATTTTTAATTTGTCTGTTAATATTTGGTTAGTTCTAAATGAATTGTACAATTTAATATAATTGCATATTCATTTTATCATTGTAAAATGTTAACATCATTCACACCAACTACCACTGTCAACCAGCAGTGACTAATCTGCCATGAAGTCCAAAGTAATTGGACAAAAGCTCCAGGTAAAGCTTTTAAATGTATAAAATGTGTGAAATATAAACAGTTCAAATAGTGACTTATAATGAATAATACAGGCATGTGACCTTTTTCTGAGGCCAAAGTGGGAGATTTTCACTTGCAAAATGGAAGATTTGTTATTTTGGTGTAAACAAAGAAAGTTATTTGTTTCCAAATAGGGAAATAACTGAAATGTGCAAACGCCCCTCAT